>OX155903.1:47075413-47788449 GCA_944588485.1 Phosphuga atrata | reverse complement strand
TCAGGTTTGGTTTTCGTTTTCATGGCCCGATTGGTTTTCGCCGCAAAGAGATTTTTCTGTCGGGAAATAACTATATTTTATCGACACCTCGGTTTTGTTTACAGATTTAACGCAATATATATATTTTGCCAAATTGTGGATTTGTGATGTACAAGTCGCCTTGTTTTTTAATCTAAAATTTGGAGTATCTAGTCTAAATCTTGAGCAATCTATGTGAATCACAAACAATTTAAACTTAAGCTCCTAATGTAAGACTTTTTGTTTAATTTGTTTTAGTTGGCGGGAGTCGTAATAACTAAAGCTATCTTAAGTCAGGTTTGGCTTTCGTTTTCATAGCCCGCTTGGTTTTCGCCGTAAAGAGATTTTTCTGTCGTTTTGTTTAGAGATTTAAGACAATAAATCTATTTTTCCAAATTTCGAATTTAGCAAAACCGTTTTCGAAAACCTTGAGCAATCCATGTGAATCTTAAACAATTTAGACTTAAGGTTCTAATGTAAGACCTTTTGTTTCCCGCTTTTGTTTATTGATTTGAGATAATAAATCTATTTTTCCAAATTTCGAATTTAACAAAACCGTTTTCGAAAACCTTGAGCAATCCATGTGAATCTTAAACAATTTAGACTTAAGGTTCTAATGTAAGACCTTTTGTTTAAGTCAGCGCTGTCCAACTTCTCTTAGCCAGCGGGCCATTTTTTCTTTAGCAAATATTTCGCGGGCCGAAAAGGATAGGTAAAGAAAAGTCAATTCATCAACTCAAAAGTTATTTTATTTATACGAAAAAAATAATGTCAAATTATATTTTTGCATAATAAATATTGCGTTATATTTTTTGTTAAGATGAAATATCACATAGTAACGGACAAAACAATATTATTCTTAAAAATAATACATAACAAGAAATAATAAAAACCCAAAAAAATTAGAATATTATCAAGCCTAAGCTATTTAATGGGAGCATTGTGGCCATAGTTGTTGAACAACAATTTCTTTTATGTCCATATCAATATTTGTTGTGGCAACTCTAATTATATTTTCAAGAGTGAGGTCTTTCAGGCTGTTTCTAAATTTTGATTTTATATATTTCATGTCAGAGTATGCACGCTCGCAGATATATGTACTTTTGAACATTGATTTGAAGTGCAAAATCCATTTATCCATCTTTGGATATTTTTCTTTATCCAAATGTTTGAACACTTGTATTCCAGGTGCTCCACTAGATGCAATGAATAGGTTAGCCTGAAGGTCGCATAATTCCATTTCATATTTAGGTTCAACGGAGGTAATATCGATATTGAATGGATCACTGAATATATTAATACTCATCTTTAAATCATGAAATTGAATCTTCTATTAAAATCTTCAATAAGCATATCTAATTTAGGTAAAAAAAATGTCAACATTCGCTTCTGTTACAAGCCTTTATTTCTTAATACATCCCTTTGCAACATTCGAAATGAACTAAATTATTTTCCTGCAAATTTAACTTCCACAATTCTAATTTATTTCTGAATCCTGTGACATGTTTTAAATACAACATACATCTTGATCTTTTCCTTGCAAGCATTTATTCAAAATATTTAAATAATTTGTAATGTCTGTTAGGAAAGCAAGTCAACAAAGAAAATTTTTATCACCTAAATTTGCTGTCAAATCTTCATCGATGATCAAATCGATCGTCAAATCTTCCGTTAAAAAAAGATGAATTTCTTCTCGAAGTGTAAAAAATCTCTTCAGGCATTCTCCCGTACTTATACCATATTCACCATATTCAGCTTTCAGTTTTTTCAGAATCGTCCAAAAAAAGTTTTAAATTTTCGCTGTGCGAGAGAACGATTTCCTTCTTCTTCTTCAAGTGCCGTGTCCTCCCAGAACATTGGCAAGCATTCGCTTGATCCTCACTTTGTCCACAGCCGATCTAAAGAGTCTCCTGGTGTTTACTCCATACCATTGGCGGAGATTCTTGAGCCAAGATGTTCTTCGGCGCCCATGCCCACGCTTTCCCTCTATTTTTCCTTGAATAATAATGTGGAGCAATTCATATTTCGCATTTCTCATTACGTGGGCAAAGTACTCCAGCTTTCTTCTTTTTATGATATTAAGTACCTCTCTTTGTTTATTCATACGATGTAGAAACGCCTCATTCGTCACCCTGTCCATCCACGATATCCTCAGCATTCTTCGGTAAGTCCACATTTCGAAGGCCTCAATCCTTTTGCATATTGTGTCAGTGAGGGTCCATGCTTCCATCCCATAGAACAATATGCTAAAGACATAGCAACGTAATAGGCGTATTCTTAAGGGAATTTTTAGAGCTCTGTTGTTAAGCAGTTTTTGCATGCTCCTGAAGGATGTTCGTGCCTGTTCTATTCTGCTTTTGATTTCTTGAGTTAAGTCCCATTTTTCATTCACCCAGCAGCCCAGATATTTATATTTTTGTACTCTCTCCACTGAACGATTTCCGCCAAGAATTAAACTTTTTATTTTGCAAACCTTGTCCATTAGGTACGTCTTTTAGTTTTAGTGAAAGACCACATAATGCCTCCTGATGCACAATACAATGGAACATTCGACAATTTATTCCTTCTTTTTGTAAGAGTCCTGCACGTCATAGCTCTGGCGCCGTCAGTTACAATAGCGGTGCGACTTGGTGGTGGTAGAGAGTGCGTAAACAGATACACTTGCATAAAGCGTGGATTAGTTTTATCGAATGACCATATTTATTCATCATTAGCATATTTGTAATTCTTGTTGAAGACGTTTGAATTATAACTATTATTTAAAAAATCTCATATATTTTTTTAATTTTATATTTTAAATGTATACAGATATTTACTTAAAGTTTGATGTAAAGTTTACTATAACTCGCGGGCCGTAAAAAAAGCTTCGCGGGCCGTAAAAAAAGCTTCGCGGGCCGTAAAAAAAGCTTCGCAGGCCAGATGCGGCCCTCGGGCCGCCAGTTGGGCAGCGCTGGTTTAAGTTGTTTTAGTTGGCGGGAGCCATAATAACTAAAGCTATTTTAAGTCATGTTTTGTTTTTGTTTTCATGGCCTGCTTGGTTTTCGCCGGAAAGTGATGTTTCAATGGGGAAATAACTAAATTTTATTGACACCCTGGGTTTGTTTACAGATTTAACGCAATTAATCTATTTTGCTAAACTATGAATTTGTGATGGACAAGTCCCCTTGTTTATTAATCTAAAATTTGAAGCATTCAGTCTAAATCTTGAGCAATCTATGTGAATCTAAAACAATTTAAACCTAAGGTTCTAATGTAAGGCTTTTTGTTTAAGTTGTTTTAGTTGGCGGGAGACATAATAACAAAAGCTATCTTAAGTCAGGTTTGATTTTCGTTTTCATGGCCCGCTTGGTTTTCGCCGGATAGAGATTTTTCTGTCGGGAAACAACTAAATTTTATTGACAAATCGGTTTTGTTTACAGATTTAAACGCAATTAATCTATTTTGCCGAATTATGAATTTGTGATGGACAAGTAAATTTTAATCTAAAATTTGAAGCATCTAGTCTAAACCTTGAGTAACCTATGTGATCTCAAACAATCTAGACTTAAGGTTCTAATGTAAGACTTTTTGTTTAATTTGTTTTAGTTGGCGGGAGTCGTAATAACTAAAGCTATCTTAAGTCAGGTTTGGCTTTCGTTTTCATAGCCCGCTTGGTTTTCGCCGCAAAGAGATTTTTCTGTCGGGAAATAACAAAATTTTCGTTGATACTCTGCTTTTGTTTAGAGATTTAAGACAATAAATCTGTTTTTCCAAATTTCGAATTTAGCAAAACCGTATTTCGAAAACCTTGAGCAACCCATTTGAACAATTTAGACTTAAGGTTCTAATGCAGTGTTCTTCAACCTTTGTCATTCCGCGGAAACCTTTTTTGAGATTTTTTTTTTTATGGAACCCTCTACTTAGTAGCACTTTAAATAATGTTAAACAAATGATGTTGTTGCAATAATGCCCCTGCATTTGTTTTAAAATTTGTGAGTTTCATATAATAAATAAATTTGCATTTATTCAAACAAAATTATAAAATCCATATAAAATATAAAACATTTGTACTATACATACATAGAAATGAAATTATAATCAGAAGACCAAAATATTTAAAAAATTAATTATTTCGTTGTGCTTGTTTATCACATAATTTATCAATGTCTGACTGGATCGGTGTTAATTCGAGACGCATATCATTTTCGGCATCAAGTCGATTTCTATACCTAGTTTTTGTAGCGACGTATTTTGAAAAGGATTTCTCACAGATATAGGTTGTTACGAAGGGCATCAATTCCTACAATCTAACCGCGCATTTGGAGTACATATATATGGCACAGTACATATATATGGCAAGGTATCCACATCATAACACTCACTAAAGGATTTTCGATCCAACTTAAATTATTGCAAATGGGTGGGGGACTTGAAATATTAAAAAAATGTATTATGCAATCCCGTTAAATGTTCCAAAATATGATTTTTTAAATTCTGGTCGAATGCGACATTATTGGTTGCCAGAAAATCATTTAAATTAGCAAAACATTCTGAATTATTTTTGGGGATGTATCCCTCCCAACGCTTGATTTTCGATTTGATCGAGTTTACTTTGCTATTGACCTTAAAAACTGTAGTATTTGGTACTTGAAGTAAAAGATCAACTTCGTTCATGTGCGAAAACATATCTGCAAGGTAGGCTAAATTTTGAAGCCAATTAGTGTCATTAAGTTTTCCAGAAAATTCACATTCTGATAAAATGATTCGAATTTCATAATGCAATTGTCAGAGTCTGGTCAAAACTTTTTTTCCTGGATATCCATCTTACTTCAGTATGAAGAAGGAGATTTTTATGTAAGCTTCCCAGATCATCGCACAATAGAGCAAATGCCCTGGTATTTAGGGGTGTGGATTTGATAAAATTAACCATCTCAACGGCCTCATTGAGAACTTCGTGCAATGCTTTTCGTGTCCGTTTAACAACGAGAGCATGGCGATGAAGACAGCAATGGCTTTAATGTCTGGAACTATACCTTTTCAACTTCAAATTGGGAATAAACAATTTCAAATCGGGAACAAACAATTTCGAATTGGGGACAAATAATTTCAAATTGGGAACAAATAATTTTGTAATCCGAGTAAACAATTTAAATTAAATTTAAACATTTTTTTTTTCAATATTACATTATGTTTCTAGTGTTATATTTTTTTATTAAATTATAAAGAAGGAACAGCATTTACTAAAATAACCTAATAATAATAATTAGAAATTAGCGTCCATCATATTTAAAGCATCATGCAAGATGTCTGCCTTTGAATATGTGCAACGTATTTGCCGTATGTAGCCTGAGTCAGGTTCCGTAAATTATCAATTAAAATAGCATCTACCCGCTGTAGACTCGGTTTGATACTAGGTTTGAGTAATACTTTCTCTGGCCAGAATATTTTGCATTTGAACGGCCAAATATTTTTAACATCGTCTCGATTACATTATACATTGGACTGTATGGACCAAGCCTCAGGATTTGATTTGAAGGAGCATTATCAATTACCAATATAACTTTAGACTGATACATATTTTCAGCATTACGAAGGCAATGTCGCACAAACTCATTTGCTTCTGGTCTATTGATTGCTCCACTTCTATCTCATGATACATCAACCACATAATCCCCATACAACCGATTACATGAATGTTTGCTCCTCTACAGTTACAAATATATGAGCAACGAATTCCTTTATTTGATCGACCCTTTTTCTTGATATAAATAAATTAAAATTGGTTTCATCTATGTAAATATTTTCGGCTTAATATTGTAAACGTTTCTGAGCATATTCACGTCATTTTATTTTCTTAAAATCTGCTCTTTCCGACTTATTGTGAATGTCTTTTAAATATAGAATAAACACCATTCCATATTCCCATTTTGAAATTGTTTATTCTCATTTCGAATTTGTTCCCAATTTGAGATTGTTTGTTCCCTATTTCAAATTGTTTCTTCCCAATTTGATGTTGTTTGTTCCCAATTTGAAAATGTTTCTTCCCAATTTGTGGTTTGTTCCCAATTTGAAGTTGTTTGTTCCCAAATAGAAGTTGAAAATGTATTGTTTCTTTATACGTGCTATTACGCCCTTTATAATACCAACCATAGCTTTGGCTCCATCATTGCATATATGATGACATAAATTACAAGAAATTGAATATACATTACAAGAAATTGAATGTTTTTCAAAATATGAATTAAGTAAATTAAATATTTCTTCACCTGTTGTTTGAGTTGGCAGAGTTTTGCAAAAAAGCATATCTTCCTGAAAATTGGATTCGTGTATGTATCTCACGAAAACTAACAAAATTGTTAATCCAGTTTGGAATCTGTAGATTCGTCCATTTGCAGAGTGAATCCATCTTTAACATTTTTCAAACGACTAACTAGTTCCACGTCGCAGTAATCGGACATATCTTTAATTCGTCGTGTAATCGTGGTATCAGACAATGGGACGTGGTCAATTTTGCTTGCAATATTTTCATCGATCATGCATTTGATTAAATCTTTTGTACAAAGTTTAATTAATTTTTCTGCAATGGTATGAGCTTTCCCTTCATTAGCTATGAGCAAACTAACTAAATAACCTTTTTATTATTACCACGAGCATACCTTACAAATGCATTATTTTTCTGCTGTAATTCAAGACATTTTCTTTTGAAATATTCGCTTTTACCTTTTAAAGTTGGATGTTTATTTTCCAAATGACGCTTTAACTTTGCAGGATTTAAACTGCTGTTGTTGACTACTTGCTCAAATACCACACAAAACCCATTTGGCTCATTTTTTATCACCAATCTATGTAAATCCAAAATTCAAATAATCTTCTTCATACTTTCGTATTTTTCGACTAGTAGATCCTGATTTATTTTCTTCTTCAATATTATCCGTCAGCTCTAATGTTGGCGGAAAACTGGTGGAATTTTCAAGAGAGCAAAAAGCTTGTTCTTTGGATTTTGATTCCAATTTCACAGTTTTCAGCCAATTCTGCATCATATTTCTAAACGATTTTAGGATAAGTTAAAAAAAATACTGAATTTATTATAAAATAATGAACTTACTAACTTTTGCATTTGTAAGAATTTAACAATAAATCTACTATACAAGATGAAATGAAAGATGAAATGATTTATAAGGGCAATGTGCGTCATCCTCGTCCAATATAAGCGACTGAGCAAATGAATAAACGGCTCAACGCATCGTCTCTAGTTGTAAACGCCACGCAAGCGCCAGTTAAAGTTAAGAATTTTTAGCATTGATTCGCGGAACCCCTGAATGTTTTAGTGGAACCCTAGGGTTCCATGGAACACCGGTTCTAATGTAAGACCTTCTGTTTAAGTCAGCGCTGTCCAACTTCTCTTAGCCAGCGGGCCATTTTTTCTTTAGCAAATATTTCGCGGGCCGAAAAGGATAGGTAAAGAAAAGTCAGTTCATCAACTCAAAAGTTATTTTATTTATACGAAAAAAATAATGTCAAAGATAATAACATTTTTTTCGACAATAAGGTTTATATTTTTGCATAAAAAATATTGCGTTATATTTATTGTTAAGATGAAATATCACATAGTAACGGATAAAGCAATATTATTCTTAAAAATAATACATAACAAGAAATAATAAAAACACAACAAAATTAGAATATTATCAAGCCTAAGCTATTTAATGGGAGCATTGTGGCCATAGTTGTTGAACAACAATTTCTTTTATGTCCATATCAATATTTGTTGTGCAACTCTAATTATATTTTCAAGAGTGAGGTCTTTCAGGCTGTTTCTAAATTTTGATTTTATATATTTCATGTCAGAGTATGCACGCTCGCAGATATATGTACTTTTGAACATTGATTTGAATTGCAAAATCCATTTATCCATTTTTGGATATTTTTCTTTATCCAAATGTTTGAACACTTGTATTCCAGGTGCTCCACTAGATGCAATGAATAGGTTAGCCTGAAGGTCGCATAATTCCATTTCATATTTAGGTTCAACGGAGGTAATATCGATATTGAATCATGAAATCAAAAATCATGAAATTGAACATCTTCTATTAAAATCTTCAATAAGCATATCTAATTTAGGTAAAAAAATGTCAACATTCGCTTCTGTTACAAGCCTTTATTTCTTCCTACATCCCTTTGCAACATTCGAAATGAACTAAATTATTTTCCTGCAAATTTAACTTCCACAATTCTAATTTATTTCTGAATCCTGTGACATGTTTTAAATACAACATACATCTTGATCTTTTCCTTGCAAGCATTTATTCAAAATATTTAAATAATTTGTAACGTCTGTTAGGAAAGCAAGTCAACAAAGGAAATTTTTATCACCTAAATTTGCTGTCAAATCTTCATCGATGATCAAATCGATCGTCAAATCTTCCGTTAAAAAAAGATGAATTTCTTCTCGAAGTGTAAAAAATCTCTTCAGGCATTCTCCCGTACTTATACCATATTCACCATATTCAGCTTTCAGTTTTTTCAGAATCATCCAAAAAAAAGTTTTAAATTTTCGCTGTGCGAGAGAACGATTTCCTTCTTCTTCTTCAAGTGCCGTGTCCTCCCAGAACATTGGGGAGCATTCGCTTGATCCTCACTTTGTCCACAGCCGATCTAAAGAGTCTCGTGGTGTTTACTCCATACCATTGGCGGAGATTCTTGAGCCAAGATGTTCTTCGGCGCCCATGCCCACGCTTTCCCTCTATTTTTCCTTGAATAATAATGTGGAGCAATTCATATTTCGCATTTCTCATTACGTGGGCAAAGTACTCCAGCTTTCTTCTTTTTATGATATTAAGTACCTCTCTTTGTTTATTCATACGATGTAGAAACGCCTCATTCGTCACCCTGTCCATCCACGATATCCTCAGCATTCTTCGGTAAGTCCACATTTCGAAGGCCTCAATCCTTTTGCATATTGTGTCAGTGAGGGTCCATGCTTCCATCCCATAGAACAATATGCTAAAGACATAGCAACGTAATAGGCGTATTCTTAAGGGAATTTTTAGAGCTCTGTTGGTAAGCAGTTTTTGCATGCTCCTGAAGGATGTTCGTGCCTGTTCTATTCTGCTTTTGATTTCTTGAGTTAAGTCCCATTTTTCATTCACCCAGCAGCCCAGATATTTATATTTTTGTACTCTCTCCACTGAACGATTTCCGCCAAGAATTAAACTTTTTATTTTGCAAACTTTGTCCATTAGGTACGTTTTTAGTTTTAGTGAAAGACCACATAATGCCTCCTGATGCACAATACAATGGAACATTCGACAATGTATTCCTTCTTTTTGTAAGAGTCCTGCACGTCATAGCTCTGACGCCGTCAGTTACAATAGCGATGCGACTTGGTGGTGGTAGAGAGTGCGTAAACAGATACACTTGCATAAAGCGTGGATTAGTTTGATCGAATGACCATATTTATTCATCATTAGCATATTTGTAATTCTTGTTGAAGACGTTTGAATTATAACTATTATTTAAAAAATCTCATATATTTTTTTAATTTTATATTTTAAATGTATACAGATATTTATTTAAAGTTTGATGTAAAGTTTATTATAACTCGCGGGCCGTAAAAAAAAGCTTCGCGGGCCGTAAAAAAAGCTTCGCAGGCCAGATGCGGCCCTCGGGCCGCCAGTTGGGCAGCGCTGGTTTAAGTTGTTTTAGTTGGCGGGAGCCATAATAACTAAAGCTATTTAAGTCATGTTTGGTTTTTGTTTTCATGGCCCGCTTGGTTTTCGCCGGAAAGTGATGTTTCAATGGGGAAATAACTAAATTTTATTGACACCCTGGGTTTGTTTACAGATTTAACGCAATTAATCTATTTTGCTAAACTATGAATTTGTGATGGACAAGTCCCCTTGTTTATTAATCTAAAATTTGAAGCATCCAGTCTAAATCTTGAGCAATCTATGTGAATCTAAAACAATTTAAACCTAAGGTTCTAATGTAAGGCTTTTTGTTTAAGTTGTTTTAGTTGGCGGGAGACATAATAACAAAAGCTATCTTAAGTCAGGTTTGATTTTCGTTTTCATGGCCCGCTTGGTTTTCGCCGGATAGAGATTTTTCTGTCGGGAAACAACTAAATTTTATTGACAAATCGGTTTTGTCTACAGATTTAAACGCAATTAATCTATTTTGCCAAATTATTAATTTGTGATGGACAAGTAAATTTTAATCTAAAATTTGAAGCATCTAGTCTAAACCTTGAGTAACCTATGTGAATCTCAAACAATCTAGACTTAAGGTTCTAATGTAAGACTTTTTGTTTAAGTGGTTTTAGTTGGAGGGAGTCGTAATAACTAAAGCTATCTTAAGTCAGGTTTGGTTTTCGTTTTTATGACCCGCTTGGTTTTCTCCGTAAAGACATTTTTCTTTCGGGAAATAACTAACTTTTATTGACACCCCGGTTGTGTTTACAATTTTAACGCAATTAATCTTTTTTGCCAAATTATGAATTTGTGATGGACAAGTCGCCTGGTTTTTTAATCTAAAATTTGAAGTACCTAGTCTAAATCTTAAGCCATTATGTGAATCTCAAACAATTTAGACTTAAGATTCTAATGTAAAACTTTTTGTTTAAGTTGTTTTAGTTGGCGGGAGCCATAATATCTAAAGTTATCTTAAGTCAGGTTTGGTTTTCGTTTTCATGGTCCGCTTCGTTTTCGCCGGAAAGAGATTTTTCTGTCCGAACATAACTAAATTTTATTTACACCGCGGTTTTGTTTGCAGATTTTACGCAATTAATCTATTTTGCCAAATTATCAATTTGTGTAGGCCAAGTCGCCTTGTTTTTTAATCTAAAATTTAAAGCATCTATCTAAATCTTGAGCAATCCATGTGAATCAAAAACAATGTAGACTTAAGGTTCTAATGTAAGACTTTTTGTTTAAGTTTCCGGGAGCCATAATAACTAATGCTATCTTAAGTTAAAGTGACCACATTTTCATTGAGACAAAGCGGGACAAATGGGATGAAATGCGAATTATAATTTAGTTATGAAAGCAGACCAATAAATAAAAAAAAAAACTTATCTACTCATAAACCAAAATGAACACATTGATAAATACATTATTGTATGAGAAGGTACATTATTGTATGCCATTAAGTCAGGTTTGGTTTTCGTTTTCGTGGTCTGCTTGGTTTTCGTCGGAAAGAGATTTTTCTGGTGGGAAATAAATTTTATTCACACCCCGGTTTTGTTTTCATATTTAGCGCAATTAATCTATTTTGCCAAATTTTGAATTTGTGATGAATAAATCGCTTTGTTTTTTAATCTAAAATTTGGAGCACCTAGTCTAAAATCTTGGGCAATCTATGTGAATCAAAAACAATTTAGACTTAAGGTTCTAATGTAAGGCTTTTTGTTTTAGTTGGCGGAAGCCATAATAACTAAAGCTATCTTGAGTTAGGTTTGGTTTTCGTTTTCATAGCCCACTTGGTTTTCGCCGCCGTAAAGAGATTTTTGTGTCGAGAAATAACTAAATTTTATTAGACACCACGGTTTTGTTTACAAATTTAACGCAGTTAATCTATTTTGCCAAATTATGAATTTGTGATGGACAAATAACATTTTTTAATTAAAAAAAAATTATTGTCCCGCCAAATTCTGGACGTGCGGTCATTTTATCTTAAGTCAAGTTTGTTTTTCGTTTTCATGATCGGCTTGGTTTTCGGCGTAAAGAGATTTTTCTGTCGGGAAATAACTAAATTTTATTGACACCGCGGTTTTGTTTGCAGATTTGAAATCGCAACAATTTGATCGCAAAGAATCTATTTTGCCAAAGTACCTAGTCCAAACCTTGAGCAATCTATGTGAATCACAAACAATTTAGACTTAAGGTTCTAATATAAGGCTTTTAAAGAGCCACAATAACTAAAGCTATCTTAAGTCAGGTTTGGTTTTCGTTTTCATAGTCCGCTTGGTTTAGACCAGCGTTTCTCAAAGTGGGCGATATCGCCCCCCCAGTGGGCGATGACGTCGTTTTGGGGGTCGCTAGGTAGCCAGGGGGCGCTAGGTAGCCAGGGGGCGCTAGGTAGCCAGGGGGGCGATATAGGGGGCGGTAGGTATCACAAGCTATACAATGTATTTCTGTTTATTTAAAACAAACAAATAAATACGTTCGACAAAATTTTTCCGGGTTCAGTATTATTCGTTCCGAGCGCAACAACACTAGCGCCAAAGGTGACACTTTTAAGAACTTCACGTGTAATTATATTGTCGTGTATTTTGTAATATATTGACATTTACCCACCAGAAGTCTTCGATTCACTACTTTCCCAGTTAATAAAATCAATCAGTGCATAAATACGTTTACATTTTCCGCATGCTTGTGAAACTCTTGCACTTTGAATAACGTATCGTTTATCATTCAACTAACAAAATAGTAGATTATAATTAAAGCTTCATAATATACTTATTATGACATTAGTTATTTAATAAATAATCTCAACATACCTGCAATTGTACTTTATATGGAGTAAACTTACTTTTACACCATTCACAATTTTTTGTTAATTAAAGTCAATAGTGGAAAAAATTTTAAGTTTTAATAATTTCATCCATCACGAATTTAATTTATAATTATTATCTCGGTATCTTATTACAGTATTGACGTATTACAAAACCTATTACATAACCTATAATTTCTGTGCTGTCAAATATCGTATGTTTTTTTTTTTTTTTGGTTTTGCCTGTTGTTTTTATACACCATTATGCCACACGAAGTTGTCTTTTTGGCCACAGGTGGCGCTAAGCGCGGTTGTGCACGGAGCGAATACAAGCGTCCACGATCGTCTGCTATTCGCTGCTGGTTGAGTATCGATAATCGCACGCACACACACAGCCAGCGTTAATAACTCTACCAACTTTTAGGTAGATCTACCACCTTTTAGTGTCTGGTCCAAATCTACTACCTTGAAAAAAAATCTACCAACTTTTCAAGTTTCTGAAAAAAAATTATAATTTTATTTCTGTAAAAATTAGAATGCCTTCACTTTCTTTTCACGAATTTTTCTTTCTACAGGGATCCCCGCATGTCAATTTTTATTTGAAATATTTCAAAAACTATCACAATTATTGTTGCTAATTATTTAAGAATTCACTTATTATTAATCTAAATAGGTTGTCAGACCTAAACTTACAATTCATTTTGCATTCTATATTTTTAATTGATTCTAAGTGATAATGTTACAGGAAATTGCGGCTTGTCCTTACTAGCGCGTGTATTCTTGATATATAAATTTTCTAGTGAAATATTTTTCTAGTGAATATTTAAGTATTTTCGTTGTTTTATAATACAAATTTCGTGATTTAGGGGGCTTTATTAACTTTAGCATATCACAGGTGGGCGATGAGACAAATAAGTTTGAGAAACACTGGTTTAGACAGCTAAATTTGAAATTTCTTATTATCCGTTCTAGATTGTTAAAATATTTGTAATAAGTTTGAAAAACCCTCTGTAACCATTTAGTTTAAAAAAAAAAAAAAAAAACCATTTAGTTAAACTAGCTAGAACTACGCGGTTTTCTACATTTAATTACTGAAACATTAAATTATAACTCCATTAATTTCAATCTATTAAGATATATACCGGATATAATATCGGAAAGATATTTTTCTTTCGGGAAATAACTAAATTTTATTGACACCGCGGATTTATTTACAGATTTAACGCAATTAATCTATTTTGCCATATCATGAATTTGTATTTGAGAAGTGGCCTTGTGTTTTAATCTAAAATTTGAAGTATCTAGTCTAAATTTTGAGCAATCTTTGTGAATCACAAACAATTTAGACTTAAGGTTCCAATGTAAGACTTTTTGTTTATATTGTTTTAGTTGTCGGGAGCTATAATAACTAAAGCTATCTTAATAGATTGAAATCAAAGGAGTTATAATTTAAAGTTTCAGTAATTAAATGCCGAAAACCGCGTAGTTCTAGCTAGTTTAACTAAATAGTTACAGAGGGTTTTTCTAACTTATTTTGTTTACAATCTAGGAAGGATAATAAGAAATTTTAAATTTAGCTGTCTATATCTCCTGAAGTGTGCTAGATTAATAAATGAAAATTAAAGGAGTTATAGCTTAATGTTTTAGTTATTAATTGCTGAAACCCGCGTAGTTCTAGCTAGTCTAACTAAATAGTTACAGACGTTTTTTCAAGCAATAATAATTACTCAGTTTAGGTTCAGAAATAATAATTAAGTTTAGTTAATATTTCAGTTGTTTTGGACTCGATAGCCTTAAGCCGTTTGACACACCACTGACTAAGTTATCTACTAATCTAGAGTGACAACCTAAAAAAATCTACACACTTATCTAGAATTCATTTTTTACGTTAACTAGAAAACTTAATATTGGTTTTTATTTTTAATATAGGTTAATTCGCTCGTTATAAAATTTCGAGGCCCGATATCCTTTTATAACTTCGTATTTGTTATCTAAGACAGTCTTGAAAAATATAAGTTATTTAGAATTGTAATACACAAACTGTACAGTCTAATGCAGGGATGGGCAACCTTTCTAGGTGATGGGCCAGTCAGAGTTCATACTAGCTGAAGCGGGCCAGAATTTTTTTTCTGCACACACCTACTATGCAATCATGCGCATTCACGTGTTTGAGCGCATTAGTGTTTTCATCAAACTTCGACCCTTTACGAAATTCAGCAAATTTACAAATCCTCAAAAGTAGTTGAAGTGCTGAAAATCAAACATTTTAACTTTTTGGAATATTTTTAAGAATTTGCCAATTTGTCTCAAGAATCGATACCTAAATTAAAAGGTTTAAGGAGTTCTGCGATCTGCGGGCCAATTCTCATGTATTTAAAACAGATTTTCGCGGGCCGAATTAAGCACTTTCTCGGGCCGCAGTTGGCCCGCGGGCCGTAGGTTGCCCATCCCGGGTCTAATGGTATGTCCACATTAGGCAACAAATTGGTGGCAACAAGTTGAAGGTCTTTCTTAAGATTATTTACGAACGAATATATCAAAAACTAGAAGAAGACATTAGCGAGACGCAATTTGGGTTTAGGAGTGGATTGGGGACTAGAGATGCCCTTTTTGGTCTGAGTGTTCTGATTCAGAGAGCAAGAGACGTGAATTGCGATGTTTTCACGTGTTTTATCGACTTCGAAAAGGCATTCGATAGGGTTAACCATGATTTGCTAACAGAAACCATAAAGCAATCAGGAATAGATGACAGAGATGCACGAATAATCAACAATCTGTACAGACAACAAACAGCATGTGTTCGTGTGGAAAATATAATGTCAAAGGAATTTCCAGTAGAACAAGGTGTCAGACAGGGCTGCGTACTATCCACGCTACTGTTTAACCGATACGCAGAAAACCTTTTTAAGAATGCACTCGAAGAAGAACAGATTGGGATAAAGATAAACGGGGAAATAATTAATAACTTAAGGTATGCAGACGACTCTGTACTAATTGCCGACAGTGCCGAAGGACTACAGAGACTGATTGATAAAGTAGTAGAGGCATGCGAACCACTTAATATGCGATTGAATGTGGCAAAGACAAAAATTCTAATCGTCAGCAAAAATGCGTCTAATGCCCAATTCCTGGTAAATGGGGCCCAACTACAGAGAGTACCATCAATATCGTACTTGGGTGTAAACCTCAATGACCAATGGGATCATAGTAGTGAAGTAAAGATCAACATAGAGAAGGCACGTTCTACATTTAACCAAATGAAGAATGTTTTGTGTAACATGCGCTTGAACATCCATCTTCGAACACGCATACTTAGATGCTACGTCTTCTCTAAGCTTTTGTGTGGAGTAGAGGCATGGACACTCTCCGAGGCAACTAGTAAGCGACTGGAGGCCTTCGAAGCATGGTGCTATCGTCGAATGCTTCGCGTTTCCTGGACCCACCATGTTAGCAACGAAACCATACTCCTACGCATGCAGAAGGACAGAGAACTGCTCACAACAGTCAAACACAGAAAACTCTCATACTTTGGCCATATCATGAGAAACAGCAACAGATATAGGCTACTTCAACTCATCATGCAGGGAAAAATCGAGGGGAAGAGGTCACAGGGAAGACGACGGATCTCCTGGTTGAAGAATCTGCGACAATGGACCGGAAGAACATCGGTTGACTTGTTCAGATCGGCTGTGGATCGAATCCGATGGGCCATATTGATCGCCAACGTCCACTGAGGATATGGCACAATAAGAAGAAGAACAAGTTGCCAACACTTTGACATGGCAACATGAAGTTGCTTCAATTGTATCTGGATACATGTTATCTGTGATGTTGTGCGTCCACACCACAACCAGTCAAATGTTGAAAATGTTTTTGTTTGGTCCAGGAATATTTTATTTCTTCACCACCACTATTAATGAACATTATTATAACAAAAACGAAGTAGGTAGCTAACCTGCACAAATGAAATCTCAACCACTGGGATTCACGCAAAATATTGTCAACACTGTCCACACTGAGCGATGTTACCCATATAAGAGTGCTGTTACCCGTATAAAACAGGGTACACGGATACAAGCAACAAATTTCTTTGATGTATGCCGCCAAATGTTGACGAGTATCCATCAACATGTTGCTTGTTTACAGCAACATATTGTCAGCATTGTGTTGACAATGTCTATAAAGACTTCAATGTCTATAAAGACTTTATATGAAATTATCGAGATTATTAACGGTATCTAGATTAATAATAACAATCTAGATTACTTCAAAAACGGATTTATTATTGTTGAAGTTATCTAGATTACTAGTAAAAATCTAGACTAGTTCGAAAACTCTTCTGTTATCTATATGCTGTTGTTCTTTTTACGATAGTCTGGTGTGATGGATATTTAAAAAAAGTTTATTATTTTGATTTCGTGGCCGTGAGAAGGTAAAAAACGCATACAAAAGGGAACAACATCCGAAAAATTTCTTGGCATCTGTCTTGGCGTTTCAAGTTGGGGGAACAAATCTAAATTAATAAATGCAACTAACAGGACACGGGTTAAATTTAAAAACTACATTTGCTCGATTATTTCAGGGAAAAGTATGTTTTTGTTAACTTGTGATCAACTCAAATTAGTTAACTAATCCATTTAAAATTAGTTAAATGATTGATGCAAATTAATAAACTGATCTACTTATTAGTTAATTAGTTATCTGATCCATTCAAATTAGCTTGAGTGATCCAAGCTAATCATTTGACTGACCAAACTGAACAAACTGAACAAACTGAACAACTGAAATTAATTAACTGATCAACTAAAATTGTTTTTAACAAATCGTTGGTCCAGCTGAACAGGATAGATACTGTATATATATATACATATATATATACATATATATATACATATATATATATATATATATACATATACATATATATATATACATATACATATATATATATACATATATATATATATATATATATATATATATATATATATATATATATATATATAGGTTTTCTGGGCTTTTAGTTCATCTAACACTGTTCTTCTCCATGTTTGAGCCGGTCTTCCTCGTCGTCTTGTTCCTTGGGGATTCCAGTCTAGTGCTGCCCTTGCAATGTCGTCTGGTTTTCTTCTTAGAATGTGGCCGATCCATCCCCATTTTCTTTTCTTAATGTCGTGCTCTATTGTTTCTTCTCCGCATCGTTTAAGAAGTTGCTCATTAGTAATTTTCTGTGGCCAGAAGATTCTGAGGATGATTCGTAGACATTTGTTGGCGAAAACCTGAAGTTTATGTTTTGTGGCATTAGTGTTTTTCCAGGTCTCACATCCATATAAGAGGATTGCTTTGACGTTTGTTCTATATAAACGCAGCTTGCTCTTTGTTTTTATGATGTTGGACCTCCATATTGTGTTTAGTTGCCTGAATGCCATCTGTGCTTTTTGAATTCTGTTTAGAATGTCTAGGTCTGTTCCGCCCGTCTCGTTGAGAATGCTTCCTAGATACTGAAACTTTTCTACATTCTCAATTGGTTGGTCGTTTATTTGAAACGGTGCGTCGTTATTTGTGTGCATTCGCATCGCTTTTGTTTTTGAGACATTTATTTTCAACCCTATCTTCTGTGCCATGTCTGATAGTAGGGTGAGTTGCCTTTGCATACTTTCATAGGTATGCGAAAAAAGGCAAATGTCGTCTGCGTATTCGAGATCTTTGAGATTAGAGTAAAGAGACCATCGAATACCATCGTTTGGTCTGCAAGACTTTTCCAGGATATAGTCAAGAGCAATGTTAAAAAGCAAGGGAGAGAGCACACATCCTTGCTTCACTCCTGATCTCACCGGAAAAAGGTTGCTATGTGCTCCGCTATGCAGGATACTACATGATATGTCATGGTACAGTTCTCTAATCGTGTCGATGATTTTTGTTGGCACGCCTCTTGTCCGTAGTATCTTCCATATAGCAGAGTGGGATAGGCTGTCAAAAGCACGTTCAAAGTCGATGAAAACAAGATATAGTGGCGATCGCCATTCAACGGATTGTTCTATAATTATTCTTGTTGTATTTATGTGGTCTATGCATGAGCGGTTTGGGCGGAAGCCTGCTTGGTTTGGACGCAGTATGGGTTCGAATGCTTCTGCCAGCCTATGTTGGATTACACTTGCAATAATTTTGTTTATGGTGTTTAACAGTGTTATTCCTCTCCAATTTTTGCATTGCGTTAGGTCTCCTTTCTTTGGCAGTTTGATAATGAGACCATGTTTCATTTCTGCTGGAATTTCTTGGTTTGTCCAGATCCCTTTTATTATTTTTGCAAGTAGAGGTGCAATCCATTTAGGGTCTACCTTGATTAGTTCGGCAGGTATGTTGTCTACCCCTGCCGCTTTGTTGTTTTTCAGCTGCTTGATGGTATTTAGTATTTCTGTTTTTGAAGGCGCGTCTATTTTTATATTCAGCTGTTCATTTGCATTGGCTTCTGGAGCTATCTCAAGTTCGTCTTCCGTGGGTGAGCTGAGCATATCAGCAAAGTATTCCTTCCACCTATCGAGCTGAGTTTCTGGGGTGGTCAGTGGGCGGTTGTCTTTGCTTCTAACTATATTTGTGGTCTTTGTGTGCTTTTTGGAGAGCTTGTTTGTCAGTGTGTAAAGAGTCCTCGAGTTGTTATTTTTGGCTGCTTCTTCTGCTTGCTCACATATCAGGTCAATCCATATTCGCTTGTCTTTGGCAGATGCTTTAATTTGTTTGCATAGTTGTGTATATCTCCAGATTGCATCATTTTTTGTCATCGAAGTTTTGCACTGGAGTACCAGTTTCTTCGCATCCTTTCTGTCTTGTATAAGTTGCTATGTTTGGTCTGAGATCCAGTCTTTTCGATTTCTTTCCTTTGTGCCAAGGGTTGTTTTGGCCGATTCGAGTAGTGTCTTGGCTAAGCCATCCCAAGATGTTATGGGATTTTGGTCTGCATTTTCATGCAGGTTTGTTAAGAAAACTTTTTTGCAGTTTGGTTGGCGCAGTTTGTGTAGGTTGAACTTTACTCTCTTTGATTGTTCAGGTTTCTTTGGTACGGCCAGTTTGTTTCTGAACGTGCCGAGCAGAAGGTGGTGGTCGCTGGCAATGTCTGCACCCCTTTTGTTTCTGACATCAAGTAGGGATCTCCGCCATGTTTTCGATATGGCAATATGGTCAATTTGGTTTTGGGTTTTCTTGTCGGGGGATATCCATGTGACTTTGTGGATTTGCTTGTGTGGGAACACTGTTCCACCTATGACTAGGTCTGATGTTGAACAGAGTTTCGTGAATAGTTCACCGTTTTCGTTTCTTTCCCCACATCCTTCTTTACCCATGATGTCTTCTAGGTTACTGTTATTTGTCCCGACCTTAGCGTTGAGATCACCCATGAGTATGGTGATATCACCTCTGTTTATCTTCCTTAACGTACTTTCAAGGATATCGTAGAAATTTTCTTTTTCCTCAGCACTCGCACTGTTTGTGGGTGCATAGCATTGTACAAAGGTGATATTTCTGTATTTAGTGTGGAACCTTGCTGTAATTATTCTGTCATCAATGGGGTTCCATGAAATTAGGCTCTTTCTGGCTTTTTTAGTAATTATGAAACCAACGCCTCTTTCATGAGACCCAGTTTCTTTGCCACTGTACAGGAAAAGCTCCCCAGATTGTAAGTTGAGCTCCCCCTTGCCAAGCCAGCGAACTTCTAATAAGCCTAAAATTGAGATGTTGTAGTTATTTAATTCTCTCACCGCTTGATGCAGTTTTGATGCTTCGTATAGAGTTTTTACGTTCCAGCATCCAAAACGTAACTTTTCCTTAAGTGTAGCCAGTGTTGTCTTCGTTTTGTCCGTCCGGATTTGTGTTGTAGAGGTTTCATTACCTCCAAAATGAAAACCAATCATGACCATTCCAAAAATGATGGTGAGTACATAAAAATTTGTTTTATAAATGTGGCTGACACACTTTTTGTAATTCTAACAATAAAGCAGATATTATGAATAAAATCACAAGCTTACCAATGTCTACCAAAACTGTAACAAGCTGTAATAGACAGGACAAAAAAATGTATGCCAATTGTATGTCATTAAATGTATGCCAACAAGTCGTGAACGTTAAATAAGCATCAGCCATATCAATAGCGCTTCCTGAGTCTTGTGATAAAGAATATTGCACAAGTTGTCCCCTTGGCTCACTATATTTCATCAGATGGTCAAAGAAGAACTCCCGGGTTTAGTGCCACTCAAGGACCAAACACGAAGATTTTACAAGGGCAGTGACCGAATATCTGAAGAAAAATCACTTATTAAAATTGTGTATATAGAAACAAATTGGGCCGTTTGTATTGTGGGTAATAAAAAAGGATTTGTCACAATTTAAAAAAATTGTGTTATCTTTCCATTGCATAATTCACCAGGAAGATATTGGTAAAGTTATGGATTTGGTAGTCAAGACCACCAATAATATTATCGCATAGACGCTCATCGTCAATTATGAAGAAAATACTAAAACATGACTTTATGAAAAAAATCCGTGGCTCTTGGATCAGTTTGAAATCATTTTTAATAAAAATTTGGCCCTTAAGGTTATAGAGTTTGCCGACCCCTGATATGGACAGTTAAATTTGAAATTTCTTATTATTCGTTCTAGATTGTTTTCAAAATTTTGGATTTTGAAAAACCGTCTGTAACTTTTAGTTAAATTAGCTAGAACTACACGGTTTTCAGCACTTAATAACTAAAACATTAAACTATAACTCCATTAATTTTTATTTATTAATCTAACACACTTCAGGAGATATAGACAGCTAAATTTGAATTTTCTTATTATGGTTCTTACATTGTTCAAATTTTCGAACTTTGAAAAACCGTCTGTAATTATTTAGTTAAATTAGCTGGAACTACGCGGTTTTCAACATTTAATAACTGAAACAGTAAGATATTTTTATTTATTAACCTAGCACTCTTCAGGAGATTAGACAGCTAAATTTGAAATTTCTTATTATCCATTCTAGATTGTCCAAATTTTCCCCGAACAAAACTGAGATTTGTTTGATTAATAGTAGATTGTTAAATATTTTTAGAGATTTTTATTATTGCTACTAAATCATTTCATCTGCTAATTAAAAGATACTAATAAATATACGATAGAATTGGTAAACATCATCCTGCGTTAGAGATAATCATACAAACTTAAAACAATCGGAACACAGCCTGAATATACAAATATATTCAACCTTTCCGGAGCTCTATAACAAGTGGTGGTTTACAAATTGTTGTTCATGGAAGCAAAACTGTGCTGATGAGAGATAATTCTCGAAACGCGTCAAAATTTCACATGAGATTTGTTTTAGTAGTGCTAAAAAGACTCAGTAATTGTTATAGAGCTCCGGAAAGGTTGAATATATTTATATATTCAGGCTGTGTTCCGATTGTTTTAAGTTTAAAATATACTTATACCATCAAATACTACTAATTGTAAATTTCATCTTACTACTTCTACTAGGACAGTTTATTATTACTGCTAATAGATGTTTACTACTACTAGAGTATTTCTATTATTACTAAATTATTATTACTAGATTACAAAATTATTACTACTGTTACTATTTTTACTACTATTGCTACTGCAACTATATAGTTACTGTTACCACTTTTTTATGGTTTGGAGGAATCTTTCACTACACCTTCTTTTCCACTTGACCTTTTAGTATGCACCACCCCAGTATCGCATATATCGCTTTGTTTCAGGGTCGGCAGCCCGGACGGTTAGTGCCGCCCTGGTTGAAAATGCCTATGCCTCCACGGGGAATCGAATCCCGGTCTCCCGCTTAGGGCTTCACACGAGAACGATATTTTTCTCGTCTCGTCTTGTAAAAGCGAGACGAACTCTCGTCTCGTATCGTAAAAGCGAGACGAACTCTCGTCTCCTCTCGTAAAAGCAAGACGAACTCTCGTCTCGTCTCGTAAAAGCTAGACGAACTCTCGTCTCCTCTCGTAAAAGCAAGACTAACTCTCTTCTCGTCTCGTAAAAGCGAGACGAACTCTCGTATCGTCTCGTAAAAGCAAGACTAACTCTCTTCTCGTCTCGTAAAAGCGAGACGAACTCTCGTCTCGTCTCGTAAAAGCGAGACGAACTCTCGTCTTGTCTCGTGTGAAGCTCTACTCCCGCTTGTGAGGCGGGTATGTTGTTTAATACATTACCGAGGAGGACATTATTGTTACTACTAGATTGTTACTGTTAGTTTCTAGATAGGTACTGTTACTACTGGATGATTACTTTTAGTATTACTGCTATATTATTACGAATTGATTGAGAAGCACGTGTACTATTTGGGATTGTAATTTTAGATTAATGCCTATTAATTAAAATACTTATGGCTATCGACCATTGAAAATTTTAAAGCATAGACTGTTGATGTTAGTGATGTTGACTGGAACTAATCTATATTGTTACTAGATAATTGAATTAAAAGTCTGAGGACTAGACAATAACACCCGAAAGACGTCTGAGGACATCTAGATTGTCACTTACAACATAGCTTTTGAAAAAAGTTTGCGAGACTATGGAATTACCAGAGTTTAGTCAATGATAGATAGTAACTTGTTTACTTGAGTTTGTAGATTTTAGTTATTCGTTTATAAATGAGTGTGTTTTGACTCGCTCGCTGGTTGCATGCGACGAATAAGTTTGAACTGTCTAAATTGCAAACTTGTAAATGTATAATGTAGTCTGTGTTTACATTGACAATGATTAATTACTAAGTCTTTGCTGTTTCTGTTATGTTTTTATTAAGTCTTCTGTCTATATTCTGAATCTATTTAGATTTTAAATTCTATTATTATTGCAATTATAATTTTATTACAATTCTATTATTATTGTAATTCTATTATTATTACAATTATATTATTATTACAATTCAATTATTATTACAATTTCATTATTATAATTCTATTATTATTACAATTCAATTATTATTACAATTCCATTATTATTACAATTCCATTATTATTTCAATTCCATTATTACAATTCTATTAATACTGCAAATCTATTATTATTGCAATTCCATTATTATTGTAAATCTATTAATATTTGCGATTCTTTGAATGTTGCTATTTGTTTGTTTGTATATTGCCGATAGGTACCGGGCGCAGATTCTTTATTAAAGTTTAGCAATTCTTCTTGCAGGAAAAGTCCGGAGGAAATTACACAGTTAACAAGAATGCGTCTAGACCAGATCACAGTCCAGTTTTCGGTAAGTGCAAACACATTTTTTACAAAATATATTTTCGCGACCAATTTTGTTGTTGTTGCAAATTCACTTTGTGGTGCTTTCATGCGGATCAGTGATTCCCAAACATAAGATTGGAGATATCGAGAGACGATATGACACGCGT
The DNA here is from genome assembly GCA_944588485.1 of Phosphuga atrata. NCBI lineage: Eukaryota > Metazoa > Arthropoda > Insecta > Coleoptera > Silphidae > Phosphuga > Phosphuga atrata. Next base: position 47,764,565 of record OX155903.1, on the reverse strand, counting down.
GCCAGAAGATGGCACGCACAAGGTTTTTTGTTGGTACGATTTAATGATTTAGTTTTAGCAATGACGATTTATATGGACTTAGTTTGACTAGATTTGTTAAGTAAGGATTACCAGTCAAATTTATACAGATCTTCGGGTATTAATCTGTAACAAACTCAAGTTAAAATTGCTTGTTTCAATCTAAAATTTGAGATATTTGGTAGAAACAAGTCTCAATCCCAAACAATTTGGACTTCAATATCTTGTCTTAATTTTGGCTATACAGTATAATCTCGGTAATTCGGCCGTTGGGTAATCGGACGACACGTCCAGTAATCGGGCGGTCTAAAGACCACTCGCGCTCTTCCCTCTCACCACTCTTTCTTATAATCCGGCGGTTGTCTGGTCCCATATGTGTCGGATTATCGAGATAATACTGTAATAAGTTTAAACCATCTAGAGGCAAATTTAGGCTTGAATTTTGAGCAAACAAAATCACAAATTGGCTTTGTTTGGTTTTGGGAATATCTGGTGCAGCTAATTTTTACAGGGAAAAAAATTGCATTTGCTCTTATAAACAATAGTTTATGATACAAGTGTGTGAAAAAGGGATTTTGTGCATGAGTTGCTAAGTTTAATCTCTAATCGCATTGAGTGCACAAAAGCATTTCACACGCGTGAATCATACATTTCAAATCACTGACACAATAAGGTTAGAACGTTCAGCGCCTCCGTGGCAAAAAGTGCTAACCGGTTAAAACGCACAGTGACGGCAACAATATTTCGTCGTTGTCGATGTAATCTAGGCTAATCTAGATTAGGTTAAGATATATTAGAGTCAGATAAATCCAGACTGAGAGGCTGCTGGATTCAAAATAAGAAAATTAATTCAATTTTAAAATACGTCAGAAAATTTACTATAACTACGTCTATGTATTTTGTTTAGTGATGCGAGTTATTTGTCATAGTAACAACAAACAGAAATCGCTTAATAATGATACTCCATATGATTTACATATGACTTTTACGCACGATTTTGATACTTTTACACACGATTATAATAATCGCATTCTTTACATACAATAATTTACTTAAAATACGTCAGAAAATTTATTATAATTACGTGTATGTTTTTTGTTTAGTGATGCGAGTTGTTGCCACAGTAACAACAAACAGAAATCGATTAATAATTAAACTTCATGTGATTTATATATTTAATTTTTTTGTTTAGTGATGCGAGTTATTGTCATAGTAACAACAAACAGAAATCGCTTAATAATAATACTCCATATTATTTACATACGACTTTTACGCACGATTTTGATACTTTTACACACGATTATAATAATTGCATGCTTCACATACAATAATTTACTTAAAATACGTCAGAAGATTTATTATAACTACGTCTATGTTTTTGTTTAGTGATGCGAGTTGTTGCCATAGTAACAACAAACAGAAATCGTGTAATAATGAAACTTTATGTGATTTATATATGACTTTATATACTGATATGATTTGATATGATTTATATACTGTGCTTTATATAATGCGATTTTGATACTTTTGCACATGATTATAATAATCGCATTCTTCACATACAATAATTTAGTTAAAATACGTCAGAAAATTTATTATAACTACGTCTATGTTTTTTGTTTAGTGATGCGACTTGTTGCCATAAAACAACAAACAGAAATCATTTAATAATGGAACTCGATGTGATTTACATATGACTTTTACGAACGATTTTGATACTTTTACACACGATTATAATAATCGCATCCTTCACATACAATAATTTACTTATTAATGTGTTCGTTTTGGTGTGCGAGAGTATAAAATAAATTTTGCTTTTGCTCAAATAAACCTCAAAATGAATTTAATTTCTTGAAAGATTTAATTTCGTTTAATTTCTATTAATTCTTGTGTGGAACATTTGTTGTTTTGGGTGGATCCGGTGAGATATTGTGGAGTGTAATAAATGTCGATAATAAAAATCTTGAGGGGATTTTAATGTGTTGAAATGGCTGTAAGAAAAGGTCGTCCGTTGGGCGATAATAATAATTCAAATGCAAATTAACGAAAATAAATTCAAATTACAATTTTTATTTTTCCGTGTTATTATTTATCGACGTATTTCTCGAGATTTTTTTTCATCAAAAATAAAATATTAATCGTAATAAATTATGAGTTTCTTTTTTAAATATTAAATGGTTACAAAAACTTAACATTTTATAGTTTGAAGCGGCGAAAATATTTTAAATTAGTGTTTATTATAAAATATTTTAAATTTGTGTTCGGAGCATTTTTAATCACGTTTACCAATTAATTGATTATTGCCAAATCTTGTTTCTCAAATTAAAAAGTTTGCAAAGCAAGTTTGCAATCTCCAAATCTCAAAGTTTGCAAAGCAAGAATTCAAACATTTTGCTAGATTTATATAAAACAAAAATTACTAGAATTTTTTAAATACTTGCAAAATATAACCAATTTGTGAGGTCTTCGGCAATTTATTACACGCGTGCAAGTAGATGGCACGCACAAGGTTTTTTGGTGGCACGGAACATCTGGTGCAGCTAATTTTTACAGGGGAAAAAACATTTTTGCTTTTGCTCATATAAACAATAGTTTATGATACAAGTATGTGAAGAAGGGCATGAGTTTAAACTCTATACGCATTGAGTGTACAAAAGCCTTTCGCACACGTGGATCACACATTTCAAATCACTGATACAATAAGGTTAGAACATTCAGCGCCTCCGTGGCAAAAATTGCTAACTGGTAAAAACGCACCGTGACGGGATCGCTATTTGGTCGTTGTCGATGTAATCTAGGTTAATCCAGATTTAATGATTTAGTTTAAGGATTACTAGTCTTATTTATATAAATCTTCAGCAATTTATAACACGCGTGCCAGTAGATGGCACGCACAAGTTTTTTTGCTGGCACGATTTAATGATTTAGTTTAAGCAATGATGATTTATATGGACTTAGTTTGACTAGATTTGTTAAGTAAGGATTACTAGTCAAATTTATATGGAACTTCAGCAATTTATGACACGCGTGCCAATAGATGACCCGCACAAGGTTTTTTGCTGGCACGATTTAATGATTTGGTTTAGGCAATGATGATTTATATGGACGTAGTTTGACTAGATTTGTTAAATAAGGATTACTAGTCAAATTTATATAAATCTTCAGCAATTTATGACACGCGTGCCAATAGATGACCCGCACAAGGTTTTTTGCTGGCACGATTTAATGATTTGGTTTAGGCAATGATGATTTATATGGACGTAGTTTGACTAGATTTGTTAAGTAAGGATTACTAGTCAAATTTATATAAATCTTCAGCAATTTATGACACGCGTGCCAATAGATGACCCGCACATGGTTTTTTGCTGGCACGATTTAATGATTTGGTTTAGGCAATGATGATTTATATGGACGTAGTTTGACTAGATTTGTTAAGTAAGAATTACTTGTCAAATTTATATAAATCTTCAGCAATTTATGACACGCGTGCCAATAGATGACACGCGTGCCAATAGATGACACGCACAAGGTTTTTTGCTGGCACGATTTAATGATTTGGTTTAGGCAATGATGATTTATATGGACGTAGTTTGACTAGATTTGTTAAGTAAGGATTACTAGTCAAATTTATATAAATCTTCAGCAATTTATGACACGCGTGCCAATAGATGACACGCGTGCCAATAGATGACACGCACAAGGTTTTTTGCTGACACGATTTAATGATTTGGTTTAGGCAATGATGATTTATATGGACGTAGTTTGACTAGATTTGTTAAGTAAGGATTACTAGTCAAATTTATATAAATCTTCAGCAATTTATGACACGCGTGCCAATAGATGACACGCACAAGGTTTTTTGCTGCCACAATTTAATGATTTAGTTTAGGCAATGAAGATTTTATATGGACTTAGTTTGACTAGATTTGTTAAGTAAGGATTACCAGCCTGATTTATATAGATCAGGGGTGGGCAAATTTTTTGGATGTCTGGCCACATTGCGTATGAAAATTTGACTGTGGGCCGCATTGAATAACTTTTTATTTAGTTATTTGTATACCACGACCGTTACTTACCGTTAAATCTACACTTGCCTAGACAAAGCAATATTGTTGGGTTTTTTCAAAGAAGAGGATAGAAATATGTGTTGATTTGTTTTCTCGGGGATTCCGTGTTTGTGTTGAGGGTTGGTTCACAGAACCGGATTCTCGTCGTTTGTTGAGGTATACACGTCCTTAGGGATCGTCCATTAATCACGTGAGGCTTGAATGGGGGGGAGGGGGTTTGTGAAGAATCATGAAATATCACATGGAGGGAGAGGTGGTGTAGTGAGATATCACGTGTATTTATTTTTTTGTTGAGCGCGCGATTTTTAAACCTAAAATCGACGCGCGACGTGATTAAGGGAAGGGGGGGGGGGACTTAACCTAAAACCTCACCACATATCACCGGGAGGAGGGGGGCTAAAAAATAAAGTTGCTAAAAAATATCACGTGATTAATGGACGACCCCTTACGGGTTAATAGTTAGACGTATACTGAACGCTCGGGTATGGTGTCCTTTTTGGCGGATTGAGCGTCTGCTCGTCCTTCCGCCGTCATTTGTTTTGATTTTCGGTTGTTGTTTTGTTGTCTGTTGTTGTCGTCTGTTGTTGTTTCTCTTTGGTTATTTTTTTTTTCTTCTCCTTCTCTCCTTCTCCTTTTCTTCGGTGGACTACATTCGATTCTACTTGACTACAACTGGGTCTTGTTGTCTTGGTGGGGTTGTCGGCTTCCTTGTTTGATTCTTGGTCTTCTCCAGTTTGGCTTTTTTCTTTTTTCTTGATTTGATGGTTTCCTCTTCCTCCTGGTCGGGTTTGCGCTTGAGGGCGGCTTCGGTGGGGCTGTTTGTGTCCGTCGGTGTGACTCTTCTCCAAGGCGCGGCTTCAGTTGCTCTTTTGGGGGCTGTTTCATTTGTTCTCTCGGGGGCTTCAGTTCTTCTCTTGGGTGCCACTTCAATTGTTCTCGTTTGGGCGGCTTCAGTTGTACTTTTTGGGGCGGCATCGGTAGTTTTCCTTGGGGCGGCTTCGGTTGTCTTCTCGGCGGCGGCTTCGGTTGTCTTCTCGGTGGCGGCTTCGGTTGTCTTCTCGGTGGCGGCTTCGGTTGTCTTCTCGATGGCGGCTTCGGTTGTCTTCTCGGCGGCGGATTCAGTTGTCTTTTCGGGGGCGGTTTCGGTGGTCTTTTCGGCGGCGGTTTCCTGGGGTTTCTCGTTGTCAACTTGGGTCTTTCTCCTTTTCATTATGTAAATTATCATTTGGTCGATGAGGCTGTCGTCCAGGGTGTCCAGGTAGGCAGGGTCGAGGTACATTGTTGCAGAGGCTTCGTTGGGGGTTGTCGGAATAAACGTGGTCATGTTGCGGCTGCGAAGGTCGGTGAGACTATGCGAACGCTCGGGCGTGTGACGCGTCTATTTCTTCAGGTCATGCGCGTTGCCTGCGGTGCTACGGTTCGCTTGTTTGATCGACTTGTTGGTCGTATATGTATATGAGATGTTAGGTTGGTTAGATGGTTAGGATGGTTAGGAGTTTGGGATTATATTTTGAGGGTAGATATAATCAGTCGCCATGCTGGGGAAGTCGCAAGGAATCAAATCTCGTGTCTGTATGCGTTGGTTTCCAGGAAACTGTGTGACTCAAGGTGCCGTCTGGTTTCTTCTGTAGGAAAACAGCCAAGAAAGGGGGTCGTTCATGTTTCTCTACCACCATTGTGAATTTGGTTTGCTCGGGCTGGGAGTGAATGAGGAATTTATCTTGTCCACATCTTAGCCAGAGTCTAGGTTCAAATATAGCCGATGAGATTGCTTTTTCCTCAAAATCTGTAAGAAATCGGGCGCTGTAAGAAATTGATTGGCTCCGTGTCAGATTGTGCCATGCAGCGCGATAGCGCTTCGTGCATTTATCTGCGAGTAATGCCGATCGATGTGAGCGCTGCTGATATTTTACCACACTATCATCATCCATCATCATCATCATCCAGCATCATCATCATCCAGAATCATCATCATCCAGCATCATCATCATCCAGCTATACTTGTCCACTGTTGGACTTAAGCCTCCCGTAACAATTTCAATGCCCCTCTATATTACTCCTCTTTATTTTTCGGCTTCGCATTGCCATGCATAAATATAAATTCTTTTCAAATGCAGTCGACGTAAGGTACCACATAAACTGCTAAAATCTCCTCGATGCAACTAGCATCCGTTAAACTTCGTCTTCCGTGACCACAGGCGCTCCTAATGTTGAAAGCAGGGTCGGTTCGTGCTCCCATAGAAATTGCACCCCAGATCATGAAGGAACAACCTCCATAAGCAGTACGCTCTTGAATCCAGCATTCTGTAAATCGCTCTCTTTGTCTCGGTTACTTGTCTTCGGTACACTTTTCTTCTTCGGTGGCTATCGTAGAGGCATATCTGGTTGCATATGAGAATAGAGCAGACCGCCATTGTTCCAGGTTCAATTTGAATGATCCTTTGCAAAACGTAAGACAAACTAAGTAAAGTTTTTTTGACAAACTAAGTAAGTTTTGGTCAAGGTACTTTCCTGCAGTCTTACTGTCCACTAACTAATAGCCATTCTTCATACTTCATGTAGCTGTTGTTGTAGTGGAACAGCATTAAGGTGACGATTTCTTAATGATGTTGACACAATAAAGTGGGCATCCCGAGTCGTTGTAAATATCCTTCTGCCTGTACTAGGTCATCTATGAAAGGATCCACCACATAAATACGTTCGTTTTTCTTTACCGGTAGCTGCGCCTATAAGCGATACATAACGTTGGAACACTCTTCGAACCGCGGCGCGTGTCAAATGCAGTTGTCAAGTCCATTTTTGATTAGAACAAACATTTGGGCGGCTTTTTGCGGTGTAGTATGCATTAAACTAAAACTAATGAAAACGATTCAAATTATGAAATAACGTGCAAATTTCATTTGCAAAGGCAATAAATTGCCTTTTTTAATTAATCACAAGTTATTTTCGTTATAACCACCACATAAATACGTTCGTTTTTCTTTACCGGTTGCTGCGCTTATAAGCGATATGTATTCCTGATAAATTTAAACTCATATTAAAGCATATTAAATTGTCTTTCGAACGGCATATTTCTTTATTTCATCTCACAAACAGTTTAAAAAAAAAAGATAGTTAAAGCCAAAAGTTTACAGTAGGTCGATTTCTATGCACGCAAGTTTTTAAATTATTTTGGCAGTGGAATGCTTAAGCTGAGGATTAAAATGAAAACTAGATAGTGCAGATTTAACTGGACTAGACTATTTCAAACACTTACTTTGGCAGTGCAATACTTTAAGCTAAGGATTGAATTGAAGATTAGATAGTAAAGATTTAATAGACTATTTCAAACTCTTACTTTGGCAGTGGAATCCCTAAGCTAAAGATTAGACTGAAGACTAGATAGTCAAGATTTAATTGGACTAGACCAGGGGTGGCCGATATCCAATTTTTTATCAAAAATTTTGTCCCTTTTGCACAATCTTGTCCAGTCTTGTTGAATCTAGACCAGGGGTGGGTGGCGAACCTTTTTCCGGCCGCGTGCCATTTTTTTTTAATTTTCACGTTTTGAAATGCTGACGTGCCAGGTCTACTTTTACAATATGATAGTGAAAATCAGTTACCGTATTAGCGTGAATATTTGTCGTGTTTTGTGCGCCTTTTGAAGTTACGGGCAAACCAATCGACGGATTTTGATAAAAGGTTGTATTATTTGATATTCTTACTAGATCTCACAAATTCCCAAATTTCAAAATTGTAGCTGTGTAAACACGGCTTTATTGAATTTTTTAAATTTTTGTGCACCTTTTGCAATTACGGGCAAACCAATCTACGGATTTTGATAAAACTTGGTATGATTTGATATTCTTGCGAAATCTCACAAATTGCCAAATTTCAAAATTGTAGCTGTGTAAATACGGCTTTCGTGAATTTTTAAAATTTGTAAATTTTGTGGCGTCTTTTGCAATTACGGACAAACCAATCGACAGATTTCGATGAAATTTAGTATGCATTGATATTCTTACAAGATATCACGAATTTCAAAATTATAGTTTTGTAAATACGACTTTGGTGAATTTTTTAAATTTGAAAATTTTTGTTCTCCTTTTGCAATTACGGGCAAACCAACCAATCGACGGATTTTGAACACGTCTTATATTTTACACCATTGATGTTGCACAAAAGTAGATTGAGAAACTTAATAATTTAATTAATTTACTTAGCGTGCAAATAAAATTTTCCTATGCGTCAGCTGTGGCACGCGTGCCATAGGTTCGCCACCACTGGACTAGACTATTTTAAACTCTTAATTTGGCAGTGGAATACTTAAGCTGAAGTCTGGATAGTTAAGATTTAAATGGAGTAGACTAACGATTTCATAATTCAAAACTCCTATTTTGGCAGTGGAACACTTAAGCTGAACCCTGCAGACAGCTAAATTATTGCCTCTCCTTTACGGGTATAAATTAGACTTACACCTGCCCTTCCAAAACGAGAACGAGAAATAAAAAAGGCATATTTTAAAGGAAAAGGAATACAACCTGCACACACACAAAAAATGCGTTTTGCAATCGATAAAATAAACATTTATTCTGAAGAAAAAAAAAACCTCCACCGCACCCCTCCCGTTTTTAATATATTCATTTCGTAGATACATTACGTTTGAGAGAGACAGAGAAAAGGATATAAACCAGGTATAAATTCTTGTAAGTTGTAAAACGTTTGTGTGTCTAATAAATTATAACTTTTATAACTTGTGGCTAGTTTGTCAGTCAGGTATAAAAGGGAAATATTAGAAAAGTAAAATTAACACGGAATTAAAAAGATGCGTGCGTGTGTGTGTGTGGGGATGGACTAAATATTATGATTACGTTGCGGCGTGAAATCTCGCCCGACGAGCGGACTACACTCGCTCAATTAGCCTAATATTGAAATTACTTTCCAACAAGAAACTGAAATTTTTTAATCATTTGAAATAGTTGAACTTGCAACTGATTTTTTTTGGGCGATTTAATTTTTGATAAATCAAAATTCAAATTTCATAAATGTGCGAACAAATTTAGACAAACTATTCTAAATTCTTAATAATAATAATAATTTATTAACAATAAATAAGGTAAAACAAAACAAATAACAATGGTCTTCAATCCGAAGATTGATTTGCAGCAATTCTCAACTCCGTCTTCAGCCTTCCGCTTCATTTCTTGATATGTTGTGTATCCAGCATCTCGAATTAGTTGGTCAATGTATTGCTGCCGTGGTCTCCCTATGCAGTTGTTGCCATCAAGGTGTCCTTCGATAATTGTGTTCAGCAAGCAATCATGTCGCAGTGTATGGCCAATAAGTTGCATTCGTCTCTTTGCAATGCTGTTCCACAAACATCATTTTTCCTCGGCTCTCTTTAACACTTCTTCATTTGTCACTCGGTCAACCCGGCCAATTTTTAGCATCCTCCTATTACACTACATTTCTAGGGTTTCCAAACGTCTTCTCTCTTGCTTCCCTATGGTCCAGGTTTCTCACCCATACAGTGCAACACTTCACACACAAGTTTTTATTAGTCTTTTCCTTAACTTAAGGCTAATGTTGTTGGAGGTGAACAGGTTTTTCCGTTTAAAAAATGCATTGTTTGGTTGGTTTAAACAAGACATACTCCTAGAAGTAAATATTCTGGTAGGAGTCTGGAGTCTGGCCAATCCTGCACTATTAAAAACAAGGGGGTGCCGGATTATTGGAATGTTCGGATTACTGGATAGTATAGAAAAATTTATAATAAAATAAATCATTTCATAAAGAGAATACATAAGATTCATGTACTACACGTTTTTTTATAACGATGACATATCTTACAATTAACTAATTAGTCCTAAAATAATCCTTAATTTAGGTTTATCTTTTGCAACTCCTAGTCCCAAGTTTCGAAGGATTTTAATATCTTTAGCAGATTTACGCAGTTTTCTTCAGCTCATGGTATGCAGCTATTGAAACTATTAAATGCTGCTTCTGGTTTTATTTTAGCAATTTTATCACTCGCTAGCTCCGATATTTCTACAAGGCTTTCTTCTTCGCATATTTCTACATCTTTCATAATTTGTTTCTTCGGTCCCTTCAAACCAAGAATTTTAAGCTTCTTCGCTTGTCTCAAATCCTCTTTCTAAAAAACATTGCAACCATTCGGCAACATTAGATAGATTATCTTCAGTATCTCATTCTTCTCTTTCTTGTGATAAAGCATTCATTATTGGTCATAGCTTTTTCCACGATGATTGGATTAAATCAGGTGAAACAGAGCTTCGTGTGTGAGCGAGGGAGAATACAACATCCTTCAAGTTCAATTTTTTGAGACACTGCTTTATATCACCACCATCCTGAGAAATAATAATTTATATAATAAGAAGTCTCGGAAAGAAGACAGGAGGACAGTGGGTCAAAGAAATTCAGCAAGATCTTGAAGCAGTCGGACCCAAAATTACAGATGCAGAGAACGAAAACAAAATTAACACTCTCCTTAAGAATCAGAAATTTTCAGCAAAAATGACACACAGAAGACCAGTAGAGATTTCAGAAGAGTTAAGAAAATTGCGTTCGGAACGAATGAAAAATTACTGGGCTGATTGTGAGCGTAAGAAGCAAGTAGTTCTTCGAAGAGAAAGTGAACATGGAATTACTCATGTGACCAATCCAGTTAATAATAATAATATAATAATAATAAGGATAACCATAAGATCAAGATAGGTTAAATGAAAAGATAACCTCTGCTTCAGAAAAAGTGATGGGGTATTAGCACTGACGAATAAGGAGAAATAGTGTTGGATACTTCTCAACTGCCCTGAACCCACAGAAAGATTCCCAGATGAAGAACCTTCAGATAGACACAAAAACTCACCACCCCCAAGACAAGAGGAAGGTTACAGGCACATCCTCAGACTCAAAAGCAACAGGACATCTGGCGAATATGGCATAGTGGCTGTACTACTGAAAAACCTCGGACCAAACTCGGAGAACTCACAGATCATCACAGACCTATGAACATCAGAAAAGTCTGATACATCCTCTGTACAAAAAGGGCGACCTCACAGATGTAAACAATTACAGGGGCATCTCACTAATACAAGTCACAAACAAGATATTCTCAGCGTGCATACTCCAAAGGATACAGGACCAGCTTGGGCACTAGATCAGCAAATAACAGGCTTTTTCCCTGGTCGCTTCTGTGCAGGACAAATCTTCAGTCTGAAGACTTCCCTGAAAATCAAAGCCCACAGGAACACTCCAGTCATATGCACCTTCGTTAATTTCAAGAACACATATGATTTCGTCACCCGTCAGTCATTGTTCATCCTACACGAACAAGGTCTGGACGACAAGACACTGCGGCTGATCAAACAAACACTGACAGAGACAACATCTAAGCTGAAGTTCAAGGGGAAAAAAATCTCCAAACCTTTTGAGATCAAGACAAGCGTTCGCCAAGGTGATGGACTCTCATAGCTCCTCTTCAACCTAGTGCTGGATAAGGTCCTCAAGGAATAGGAGAAAGCTGAAAATACAAGAACACTGAGAGCCAGTTCGACTTGGATGTCTCTAGGATAAGCTAGAGGTCGACTGTATAGCCTTCGCGGACGATCTGATACTACTCATATACAACGAAACCACATCAATCACACAGATAGAAGTACTCAAAAAAGTAGGGCTACAGATCTCCTTTCAAAAAGCCGAGTTCTTCTGCACGAAAGTAAACGTACTAAATTTGAACACAAAATATGGCAAGATCAACAGGGTCACACACTTCAAGTACCTAGGATGGAGTGAACCAACAGGAAAAATCGGGAGAAAATCGCGCAGAACACCAGGTTATTGAAAATGAAGAGAGCCTTATACAAAAGGGGTATCTACAACAAGAAAAGTCTACCTTCACCAAAATTCGTCACTACAACACCGTAATCAAACCTGAGGTGCTATACGCCAGTGAAACACTGATGTTACACACAAAGAGCGACCTTGAGAACATCTTCACACAGGAAAGCAAAATCATTAGGAAAGTTATTGGAGCAAAACTCACAGACGAAGGCTATAAGCTTCACTCCAGGAGTGCCACAGGGAAGTTCTCCAACAATTAGATAGCGGTGACTAACATTTTATGGACACATCAGCCGACTTCCACAAACCAGACTCACCAACCGAATCGTCAGGACCACTCAAGACCACTACACCCCGGATGACACAAGTCAAAATTGATCTGGAAAAAGCACAGATAGACTCGGCGCGTATCATAGACAAAGGCGTATTTAGGCACAAGTAGTTTAGGCGTATTTATGTGGGAAACAGTACCTAAAGCCCAAAGGCCAAAGTGGACCGAACAAAGGAAGAGAGCCTTTAGTAAAAGAATGAAGGAGTACTGGAAGAACTAGTCATTAATGTTTCGCGTGGTCTGATAAAAGGCTTGTAACGTGTGTAATATAATAAAAAGGAGCAATTTGCTTTTATATTTTACTTTCTGGATAACATTTTGATCCATCGGTTGCAGTAAAGGAGTGCAGTTTGGTGGTAGGAACATTGGATCTTCCCATCACTTGATCCAAGTTCTTCTTCATTTGGGTAGCCTGCTGCATTGTCAAGTACGAGTAAAGCTTTTTCAGGCAAGTCAGAAACTTCTTCACTTCCGGGACAAAGTCTTTATGGAACCATTCACTAAATACTTCTCTCGTGAGCCAACTTTTAAATTGGTTCTTGTCGCAGACTGGCAGACAAATATTCTTGAAAGCTCTGGGGTTTCTTGCTTTACCAAACACCAATAAACCCAATTTGTGTGTTTAGAACCATTTGGACCAGTGGTACCAGTAGCATTTGAACATGATATAAAGATGATTCTATCTTTACTCACGCACTCGGCCTGGTGCATTGGCTTCTTTAGAGGATACGAATGTTTTATTGAGTGTCTTCAGAACAGACCACTCTCGTCTGCATTGTAGATTTGGTCCGGAAGAAGACCCAGTTCCTCTACTTTGTTTCTAAAGCGCTGAATAAATGGCTGACATTTTGACAGTTTTTCACCTGATACGGTTAACAAACGGATGACAAAACGCTTTTTAAATGTATCCAATCACCCAACAATGGCATGAAAATCACCTTGCTAGGTAATTTTTTGATAAAATTCGATTGCTTTTACTTTCAGGATTTCTCCAGATATATGAATGTGTTTCCATCTTTTTCAACAATTTTCCATCTTTAGACAATCACCAACACTGAATGCCCTGCGTTTCCCTGGTTCGTCTGCACGTGATCAACTATCTTTTTTTTTTAAGATCGTGAGTAGTAGCACGTCCAACTTCATACTCTTTTGCCAATTTGCACATATTTTCTCCGCTATCTATCTTTATTGGTCCTACAGCCTTGAGAGAGCCTCGACCTCCCTTAGTCTTGTCCGCCATTCTTCCTTATTATGTGCTGCTCTGCGCCAGTTTGTTGCGCCCATTTTCTTGGTGCCCTCGTCTACCTCGTCTCGACAGCGCAGTTTGCGTCTTCCTCTGCGTCTTCTTCCCTCAGGTTGGGCCGTTAGCAGGCGCGTCGGAGGGTACTCTTGCTAAATGCCCAGCCCACCTTAGTCTTCCCGCTTTTATGCGGTGTACTACGTCTCTTCCATTGTCTATATCGCGTTACATGTGGTAGATTTCGTTGTTGTATGTTCTTCCCCAGAATCTGTCCTCGCATGTGGGTCCAAATATCGTTCTTAGAATGTTACGTTCAAATGTTAATAGTAGGTTTTCATCGGCTTTTGATATCGCCCATGTTTCTGACCCATAGTGACCCATGGTGCCCTCGTCTACCCCGTCTCGCTAGCGCAGTTTGGGTCTTCCTCTGCGTCTTCTTCCCTCAGGTTAGGCCGTTAGGTTAGGTTTTTTCTTTTTTTCTTATCGCCCATGTTTCTGACCCATAGTGACCCATGGTGCCCTCGTCTACCCCGTCTCGCTAGCGCAGTTTGGGTCTTCCTCTGCGTCTTCTTCCCTCAGGTTAGGCCGTTAGCATGCGTGTCGGAGGGTATGTTCTTGCTAAATGCCCAGCCCATCTTAGTCTTCCCACTTTTATGCGGTGTACCACGTTTCTTCCATTGTCTATATCGCGGTACATGTGGTAGATATCGTGGTTGTATCTTCTTCGCCAGAATCCGTCTTCGCATGTTGGTCCAAATATCGTGCTTAGAATCTTACGTTCAAATGTTAATAGTAGGTTTTCATCGGCTTTTGATATCGCGCATGTCTCTGACCCATATGTCCTCATATGGCAGGAGAAGTGTTCTGTGTATGAGTAGTTTGGTTTTTCGGCTTTAGATGCTTATGCAGAGATCATGAACATGTAAGTCTAAGCGTCGTTAGATTCTTTGGGCCGTGACGATCCCGTGCCGCTCTCACTTTCTGCCTCCATTCCTTCCTATCCAGCGCCGCATCATCCCATTCAGTGACGCCCATCTATCTGCAGGTAGAGGTCACCTCATCTTGACATCTACTCCTCGGTGTTCCAGGGGGTCTTGTGCCTTCCATCTTCTTCTCATAGATCCGGCGAACTATTCTGGGAGCATTCATTCTGATCACGTGTCCTGTCCATTGCAGCCGTCTCGCTTTCATGATGTTCACTACCCTGGGTTGATTGACTAACTCAGCGATTCTCAAGGTGGGCGATATCGCCCCCCAGTGGGCGATGACTCGTTTTGGGGGTTGCTAGGAAGCCCGGAAGCGATATAGGGGCCGGTAGAAAAAATTGCGAGTTTTTAAAAACATTCTGTCGTTAATTTTATCAATTACCAAATCTGAAGGAAATTCAAGAAATATCTGATGAATATATTCTATATTCACAAATCATTTGGACTTGTTATATAATGACATGAAAAAGAGATTCAAAGATTTGTTTGATTTGGAAGTTCCTGATTAGATATTAACACCATTTTCGTGTTTTCAAACCGCAGGCCCAGTTTTGGAAGAAAGTTAGTCAGGTTGCAGAATGATATCAACTTCATGTGAAGAAGTTTGGTTTCGTTGAGCACTACCCATCTTTGTGGAAATTGGCGAAGATAACTTAAAAAACTTCGAAATTTGTATAACACCTAACCACCTGACATACGTCTATCAGACCCAAAGTAGCAGTAATTTTCTCACCTGAGACGTATGGCAGGTGGTTAAGGGTTAAAACTCGTGAACTTGTAGCTCAATTAGGTAAATCGATATCGCAACATCAATCTCATCCTTCAGGTTTTGGAGGTGTCATTGACTTTGGACTATCACAGGTGGTCGATGAGATAAATAAGTTTCAGAAACACTGGGATAACTTGTACAGCTCATGGTTTCATCTGAGAACCCATCTTTGAGTTTCCTGGTCAAAAGTGGGTCTGAAAATTTTCCTGTACACCTTGTTTCCGAAGACTGTAAGCTGGTCTTCCTCCTTCAGTATTGATTTGATGATCGTGTTGTATAGCTTTGGTTTAGTTTTTCTGGTCAGCAGCCTGGAGGAATGTAATTTCTGCAGGGAAAAATAAACTTTGTTTGCGTTCTGCAATCTAATTTGGCGTTCAACTTGTCTTCTGTTGCAGTCATTTATATTGACACCGAGGTATTTAAAGTTTTTGAAGTTTGGATTGTTCTTAAACGAATTATCAATCACTTTGCAAAAGTCGTCGGCAAATAACTCAAAGTACATACAAGGCCATAGACAAATCATTCACGAAAATAGAAAAATGTTAAGTGCTCAATATTGAACCTTGGGGAACACCCCTAATAAGCTGTATTTATTTGACTTATTGTTTTTATAAAATGCACTTATATCACTCCAATGTTCAGCACACATCACAGCATTTTCGTTACACGACCATAGGTCCCAGAGGGTACATGGAACTTGTAGGGATTGTCACATCAGAAGGTGTTCCATTGTCTACGATTCTCCGCATTTACCTGCTTCCTCTTCTGCATATCCCCACTACAGGAGTTTGTTCTTGCATTTTCTTATTTGGCAGTGTAGTCGGTTGATGGCTTTCCAGGTAACTCAGTTTAGGCCCGAACCTGCAGGGAGTTTTTCTCTAGGATTCCAGGTTGGGATATCATTGTCTGCTAAGCTATTGCGCTTGTGTGTTGATCTCTCCCATATGGGGGGATGAATAATCGGCTGCGGAGTAGCATAACACAAGGGCTGAGCAGCGCAGGACGTTAGGGTTAGCTCCCCAGCGGGCGTTGGTCAGTTTCCGGAGAATGCCATTCCTAGTGTTGAATTTGGCCTTGATTTTATCAATATGCTTTCTGTAGGTTTGAAATTGAAAATTCTAAACTGATTTAGTGTCAATTGTAGTCTTTTAATATAGTTTTTGTCTAATATTTAGAAATAACTCAGTCACATGCAAGGCCATCGGCAATGTCATTCACGAAACTGGAAAAAAGAGAAGGACCCAATAACGAACCTTGCGGAATATCCCTAATAAGCTGTATTTATTAATTTTTGTAATGAAAACATGCTAAATCAATTTTAGTCTTCTTTAACCCAGATAAACCTGATATAATAATTTTTAATTAATAAGCGTCCTATGTATAGGACGTCAGGTTTTTCATACTTTTTGTCTAATATTTTGTTTGATATTTTTGCTTACTTTTTACCCAATATACATGATTATTCAATAAACTTATTAAAGACGAAATGTAGCTTGAATTTATAAATATATTCAACCTGTTCGTAGCTCCATAATATTAAGACTATTAATTATATTATTATTATTATTATATTATTATTATTATTGATTATTTAATGTGTGTTGTCTTTGATAACTAGTCTATTATTTCGATCGAGTTATGAATAAGATTTTCGATTTCAAAAAAAAGGTTGGCAAACTTTACATAGACCATAATCAAATGTTTATTGAATTTCCCTTATCTCTGAAAACATATTTCAGATAAGGCTTTCACATATGCACGTTTTTTTTTTTATTTTAGAAAGCACAACGTGCTCTTATCGCCGGATTTTTTAGTAAATATTGTTACACACACAAAATATACAATTTTATTTTATCTAACTCGGAATAGTTTTGTCGTGACGACCGTGACGAGATTCTGTAAATTTTGCAATATTCTTTTCGGAGTTTTTCTAGGAATGTGTGTAGGTAGAAAATGTAAATTAGACACGGTTTTAAGTGTGCGAGATAATCTCTCTTTGTCTCTAGGGTAGTAATTAGAATTGTAGATTTTGTGAAGGATTAGGATTAAGATTTAGTTCTAACTGGTGTTTTAGATTTGGAAATTTTCTGAAAATTTTATGGAAATTATTTGTGTAAAACCCATTAAAACTATTAGCATAATAAAAATAATTTGGTGTAAAACCCATTAGAACAATTAACATAATAGAAACTTGAAATATTGCTGAAACTATACTAATTATAGATACAATCAAATAAACTTATGAAAGACACAATATAGCTTGAATATATTCTCTATAATATTAAGTCTTATTAAGACTACAAAGCAAATCTCGTAATAAACATCACTGAAGTTTCACAAATTTAAAAACCAATTTGACAATTTTCTTTGACACGCGTCAATTTTCTAACAAGTATAAAACGTTTTGGAAGGACAAAACGATGTATGAAATTGACATATGTCATTATTGATAAACATCACTCAATATTATTGATATTTTTGATATAAATCACTCAAGTTTCTCAAATTTAAAAACCAATTTCACAGTTTGTTTATGACTTATGTCAATTTTCCTTGACATATATGTCAATTTTCCTTGACTTATATATCAATGTTCCTTGACATATGTCAATTTTCTAACAATTATCAAACGTTTTAATAGAACAAAATGAAGTATAAAATTGACATATGACATATCGTAACATCGAATTTAATGATCTCTGGATGATCGAAGTTATTCGATTGAGTAGATTATAGTAAATTTTTACCATAATTTTTTAATTTTTTGACCATAGTTTTAAGATAGATTTGTTGATTTTTTGTTGGTGAGGGCGACTTAGTTCACACTGTATGTTCTAGACCAGGGGTGGACAAACTTTTGACCACTACAGGCGACTAATTTTTTGAATTAATGGCGACGGTCTACCAAACGACTACTTCCTGGCTAATACCACACAAGATATTGAATTATACAACAGACATTTGCATGTTATTACTAGTCCCAGTACATTTTCATGTAAATAACAAGCCCTAGACAAATAACATTGTTTTTAAGATCATTTCTTTCTATTTAACACTTATGTCAATACCTAGTCACTACTACGTTGTTCAATACTCGGGTACCCGTGTACCCGCATGGGTTTTTCATTCAATAAAATAATTTTAATTCCCAGCGACTTTTACATTACAACTCGGGATTTCCCATAGAGTATTCCACTACCCGAAAAACCCTATTTCTATAAATAAAACCGTCGGGTGGGCAAAGTATGGGATCAAAATATGTTGGATAAGCGACGCCAAAAATTCATATCCATTGAAAGGTCAAATTTACACTGGCAAAATAACAACTGGCCGTGAAATAAATCAAGGCGAAAGAGTGAAAGAGAGTAAATGATTTAGCTGCAAAATATAAAGGATCAGGAAGAAATATTACAATGGATAATTTTTTTACTACTTTACCTTTAGCAAAGCATTTATTGTATGGAACCTAAAAATGTTCCTACATTGAAAAAAAAAATACATTCTAGTAGACATGCTAAGATCTAAAGATCGCGAAGAATTCTTTTCTCTATTTGGGATTCATGAAATACTTCTATCTACGATGCACTCAGATTTGCAGCGAAGACAAAAAAAGAAACCAGAAATTGTTCAGTATTATAATAAACCAAAAATTGGTGTGGATATAATGGATAAGGACTTTTTTTAAATATTTTGGATATCGCCAGTCTTGCCAGCTATATCATTTATCATCTAAATAACGTATTTTTACGAAAATTAAATGTAGAATTATATATGGCAGCGCTATTCAAGAACGATCTCAAAATATGCAAATTATGAGAAATTTCACCACTAGGATTGCCATAGAAAACACGCTCTGCACTTGGCTCTGCATATGGAAAACCAATAGATCCTACAAGCAGGGCAACAATATCAAGTGAGCCAGGCGGGTCTACTGAACAGACAGATTCTACTGGACGAAAAATTGTTGTAGGATCATGTCATATTTGTTACCAGGATGTCTATAAAAAACGGAAAAAATGGAGAAAAAACGCGAAAATCGTGTAAACAATGTAACAAACCAGTTTGCGATGAACATTCAAAAGCAATTGTAAAATGTGACGCATGTTGCCAATAATAAATTAAATATAAAAATATTTTATGTATAATTTATAATAAGTTTTATAATAAAAACTAATCAAATGTTAAATAAATCTGTTTATTTATATATTAAATAATAGTTTTTATCCCTAGAAATAAGTTTAATTATATATTTATATATGGGTACCCGGGTACCACGGGTATTGAACAACGGGGTATTTGACTTTAAGTCCAAAAAGTTTATATATTTTTTGGCACATTTTATTATTTATGTATATGAATCGATGTCAATAGACTCAAATAACGAGGATCTGAAAGGATTTGATGATTTTTCGTTAATTAAAAAAGATATGTAAGTAAGAACATGCAAAAGGGTACACGGGTACCCGGGTATTGACATAAGTGTTAAAGTGAATAGCCATCTGCAGACGCGTTTCGAGAGTTATCTCTCGTCAGTGCTTTTTTCAATTATAAATTGGAATTCACTTACATTTGCTTGAACACCTCGTGCGTGACTGGCTAGGTTAGGTTTTGATTTGACTTTTGTGTAGAAAAAAAGGAAGTAGTAACCAGGAAGTAGAACAAGATGATCAGTGCTAAGTAATAGATCTACGCGCTCCTTAGAGGGCTAAACGAATAAATAATAATAAAAGAAGCATTGGTGTAAGGAAAAGAAGGGTAGCTTGCTATGGCCACGTTGCAAGATTGCCTCCAAACCGACTAACCCACCGTCTGTTCACTTTCTGGCAAATCAAGAAGGTTCGTATCACTTGGTTGACAGAAACCGAGAAGGATATTAAAGAACTGGGAATAACAGATCTCCAAAACAGACAGTCTGTGAGACGCATCCTGAAGGATTTCAGGAAAAACCTCGAAGGAAATGTACCCCCTGGATAGAAGAGAAAACGGAGCTACACCGGCAGAAGATGCGATAATACTGGGCAAAGATCAAAGTCCAACAGTTGAACAAGCGTGGTCCAAATTAGGCCTATTCTAAACGAGAAGAAACAATATCGAACCTGCCCTTTGACGACTTGCAAAGCGCGCGAAAATTGGGGGGCGTTCAAACAAGTTAAACTGAATCGGTATTTAAAAAATTAATTTGAACACTTTCAAGAGTGTTTTACTATGTTATAACGTAGCAAAAAGTTAATAAAAATTGCTGCATAATCCCTATTACTCTCTAGATTTAGTGAAAGATATTTATACGAAGCAATTAGTTGGAATTGTTATTGCCGACGTCGCAATCCACGGAACGAGTTTAAATATAAATCGGCGGGATTTAGATTTTATTTTTTTAAATCTTTAAAGCCCCGCTCCGTCTCCTCCGTGTCCGTTTTCTCGTACATTTTCGAGAAATAAACATGATTTACATAATGAGGAGAGGCTTTAAAAGTTTTTCGACAACGAAATTGGTTTTATATTACCGTCCGCACACAAAAAAAAAAAAATAACTGGAAAACGCCCCCTCCCAACCCCAGGAAACTTCAAAGTAGGTAGAAATTGTTTTCAAATTACCAGCAAAAATTACAAGAGTTTATTGCCTAGTCCCTTCAATATTTTGTATCTCCCATCACAGTCTAATCGCTTCAATATTTTCTAATCTTGCATCATTACTATTCTTATACTGTCTGTTTATACTGTTCTTATATTTACTGTGTTCTACATCTGTCTAGAATAGTTATCTATTTTGAACCTAGATTATTAACTAATCTTACAACAACAACTAGTAGACTAATAATCACTATTTAGAATATTATGTCTACTTTAGTGCTATCTTATTAAATAGACTTGCATTAGTAATTATTCTTCTACTATTGTCTATCTAGAATACAATATTTGTCTATTTAGAGTAAACATTACTTTAAACATGTTCTGTTGTTAGATTTCGCGATTAACTATTTTTGTGCCAAATTTCTTGAACGTAGCTCAACTAGTTTTCGAGTTAATAGACTAAGATAGGTAACGACGGGTGTCCAAATTTGATTTTTTTAACAAAACACGAATTTACCGTTTTAACCTAAGCTAATTTTGAATAACGTTCTTCTAGTACTGTCTATCTAGAACAGTGTTTCCCAACCTTTTTAGTGCCATGCCCCACCTAAGCCTTTCTAAAATTCAATGAAACTTTTTGTTGTAATATATTTTTGACATAACTTAATAAGGGTAATGAAACCAACTATCTTATGTGTGATGCTTTTGCATCGACAAGAGTTTTGTTTTAAACAGTTCCATACATTTTTTTAAGCAGTTCCCTTTAGAGAGCCATCTTACTTTAGTGTGAAGTAAAATTATTACATGTTTGCGTTTTGTTCTTCACAAATAGCTTGAAGAGACGCTCACATTTGGCATTAGCTTTAAGGGGCTATACCACTGTGACACTTAAAAAACGGTTTCTTTTTTGGTCTTATTTAACAGTTCATGCTTTCAAGAATATCCTGTGAAAATTTCAAGGCCGTATCTCTAATACTCCACGAATGGCAGCCTTCTAAAGCGCAACCGCTCGCAGGAATAAAATTCGGCACCTGCCTGGAGGCGATAAATTTTTGGATTTGGAGGCAATAAATTTTTGGAAAACTTTTTTTAAATTTTTTTCACTAAGTAGATCATTCTTTTCTGAATTCTTCTGAATTCGTATGGTTTTTCGGATTTTTCTTAAAATTTTAAAAAATATTTTTTCGATCATTTTTCGAAATTGGAAAAAAAGTCAAAAAGATAAAAATCTGGGAAAATTTGGACGGATTCTGAAAAATCAATTCATTCACGATAGTGATAGTTCGTTTTAACAAAAAACGAATAGGTTTTCCAAAAAATTGATTGAAAGATTCATTAAAAAATTAAAAAATCCATTTGTTAATACCTTTTCAACATTATTATTATGTAAAAGCAATGTTTCCGACATCTTTAATATATATGAGATTTTTTGTCGTATTCGGAAGTATAGAATGTTGAGAAAATATAGGCCGAACGTCCTTAACTCTAAACGCGTTTTTCTCGAAATGGCATTTTTCAAATTTGCCCCTGTTGTACTCTTGACTACAAGACTAGACAGACAAATCTAGACAGACAAGATTAGACAGACAAGACTAGACTCACAAGACTAGACAGACAAGACTAGACAGACAAGACTAGACAGACAAGACTAGACAGACAAGACTAGACAGACAAGACTAGACAGACAAGACTAGACAGACAAGACTAGACTCACAAGACTAGACAGACAAGATTAGGCAGACAAGACTAGACACACAAGACTAGACAGACAAATCTAGACAGACAAGACTAGACACACAAGACTAGACAGACAAGACTAGACAGACAAATCTAGACAGACAAGACTAGACAGACAAGACTAGACAGACAAATCTAGACAGACAAGACTAGACAGACAAGACTAGACAGACAAGACTAGACAGACAAATCTAGACAGACAAGACTAGACAGACAAGACTAGACAGACAAGACTAGACTCACAAGACTAGACAGAAAAGATTAGGCAGACAAGACTAGACACACAAGACTAGACAGACAAATCTAGACAGACAAGACTAGGCAGACAAATCTAGACAGACAAATCTAGACAGACAAGACTAGACAGACAAGACTAGACTCACAAGACTAGACAGAAAAGATTAGGCAGACAAGACTAGACACACAAGACTAGACACACAAGTCTAGACAGACAAGACTAGACAGACAAGACTAGGCAGACAAGACTAGACACACAAGACTAGACAGACAAGACTAGACAGACAAGTCTAGACAGTCAAGACTAGGCAGACAAGACTAGGCAGACAAGACTAGACACACAAGACTAGACAGACAAGACTAGACAGACAAGTCTAGACAGACAAGACTAGACAGACAAGACTAGACTCACAAGACTAGACAGAAAAGATTAGGCAGACAAGACTAGACACACAAGACTAGACAGACAAATCTAGACAGACAAGACTAGACAGACAAGACTAGACAGACAAATCTAGACAGACAAGACTAGACAGACAAGACTAGACACACAAGACTAGACAGACAAGACTAGACAGACAAGTCTAGACAGACAAGTCTAGACAGACAAGACTAGACAGACAAGACTAGACTCACAAGACTAGACAGAAAAGATTAGGCAGACAAGACTAGACACACAAGACTAGACAGACAAATCTAGACAGACAAGACTAGACAGACAAGACTAGACAGACAAATCTAGACAGACAAGACTAGACAGACAAGACTAGACACACAAGTCTAGACAGACAAGACTAGACAGACAAGACTAGGCAGACAAGACTAGACACACAAGACTAGACAGACAAGACTAGACAGACAAGACTAGACAGACAAGTCTAGACAGACAAGACTAGGCAGGCAAGACTAGGCAGACAAGACTAGACGGACAAGACTAGACAGACAAGTCTAGACAGACAAGACTAGACAGACAAGACTAGACTCACAAGACTAGACAGAAAAGATTAGGCAGACAAGACTAGACACACAAGACTAGACAGACAAATCTAGACAGACAAGACTAGACAGACAAGACTAGGCATACAAGACTAGACAACCAAGACTAGACAGACAAGACTAGACAGACAAGTCTAAACAGACAAGACTAGGCAGACAAGACTAGACAGACAAGATTAGGCAGACAAGACTAGACACACAAGACTAGACAGACAAATCGAGACAGACAAGACTAGACAGACAAGACTAGACACACAAGACTAGACACACAAGACTAGACAGACAAGACTAGGCAGACAAGACTAGACACACAAGACTAGACAGACAAGACTAGACAGACAAATCTAGACAGACAAGACTAGACAGACAAGACTAGACACACAAGTCTAGACAGACAAGACTAGACAGACAAGACTAGGCAGACAAGACTAGACACACAAGACTAGACAGACAAGAGTCTTCTTCTCAAAGAGAAATTGTCTGATTGACTTGAAATTTGGTCTGACTACTCTTCAATATATGTACTGTACCGTCAACTAGGATATTTTTGATTGGATGAAAATTGACGATTTGGCATTAAAAAAACAAGCATTTTTTAGGCAAAAGACTTTTTTCATAACTACGCCATTTTGTCGGATTTTGATATTTTTCGGTAATCCTAGAGAGACATATAAAATATATATTCATGGTATATAAAATACCTTCTAGTTTAACGACAATTTTTTTTTTCGGGTTCAGCTACCCAATCGGCTTCAAGGAGGGGGGGTAGTGCAGGAACTTTTTTTTTGGCGCTTCCGAAGGCAGCGCATAAGTCGCTTGGATGTTAATATTTTTCTATGAAAAAATTATGTAATGAAGGTCAAATATAGCCAAATATGTTCTCAATTTCCTGAAACATTTAATTCAGTTTTTTCTTCCAAAAAATTCGCGAAAATCACCCAAATTTTCAGCTGTTCCTGTGGTATAGCCCCTTAATAGCATTGATACACTTTATTTCTGAATGTTTTACTACATTTAGAACAGGCGAGATGTTGTTAGCTACCAAGTTTTCCTTTTGATAAGACAATGCACAAGAAAAAGTTCTGGATTCTCATCTTTCATCAATTTTATGCACCCATTTTTCTTGCCCATCATATTAGGATATATTTTTCATTGGTACATTATTGACATCTAAGTATCATTGACCTCTATTATTGACATCTTGGAGGTAATGGTGCTTTATAACCTTTTACAGAACATTTCTTCAGCAAAATGTCCTTTATCAATATATATTACGTAAGTTATCAATACAAAAATAGGAGGAAAATAGACGAAATGAGGAAAGATATAGAAAAACAACTTGTTGAAAAGCTGAAAACAAGAAAATTCTCAGTGAAAATGGATGAATCAACTTTGAGAGACAGTGAGGCAGTCTCTCAAAGTTGATTCATCCATTTTCACTGAGAATTTTCTTGTTTTCAGCTTTTCAACAAGTTGTTTTTCTATATCTTTCCTCATTTCGTCTATTTTCCTCCTATTTATATACAGTATAATCTCGATTATCCGACAAATATGGGGCCAGACAACGGCCGGATTATCAGAAAGAGTGGTGTCGTTCTCTTTTCAAAATTTCTTTAACCCTTTCGTTCGTAAACGTAAATAATATTGCAGAAATAGAATAAACCTCCTGGTGTTTTTAAGTAGTTTACCAACATAAAAATGTGGCCTGTCAACATTGTCCAGTCATATGCGATCTTGTTCACTCTTATACAATTTTTGGTCCAAAATTAGGTCCAATTTTGAAGAGTTCTGTTAAATATTTACTTGTCCAGACTTATCTGCTCTTGTACAGACTTGATCTAGTCTTCTTGTTTAGATCTTCTTGTCTAGTCTTCTTCATGGTATTATTGTCTTATACAGATTTTTACAATCTTGTCAATCATATATATTCGGTATTGTCTGGTCTTGTCTTGCCTATTCTTACCTGTTTGTCTGGTCTCATCTATTCTGGACATTCGGGGCGAAAGGGTTAAAGTTTGAAAGTATCTAATTCAGGTCTGAATTAATATGAGCACTATGTTTCACCTTCAAATGCGCCTCAATGCGACCTTGGTTCATTGATTCGTTGATCAAGCATTGCTGGCATAAAATACAAAAAGGGAACCGCTCATCGTGGCCGGGCAGGAACCCAAATTTAATTTGGATATGAACCCAAAAGAGGTTAACTTGACGACGCCAAAAAACCCAGTTTTGATATGGAGATATTTTGGCCTCGTCAAACGAATTTATAATATTTATTGGCCGCAATTATTTAGGAATTTGCTTTTCTCTTTCAATTTTGGCACCGAAATCTAGCATTGCATTTAAATCGTCCGGAGAAAAATGATTAACCTCGTGTCGAGTTCATTTTCGAATTGCCCCCCTTAACAATCAAATTGCCCCCTGTGGGGCGTGAGCCCCACGTTGGGAAACACCGATCTAGAATATTTGATCTATATACTTTAAACCACCTAGTTTTTAAACTAAGCTGTCTAGAAAATAAAGTCTATTATAAACTTAATTTTATAACCAATCTTCTATTGCTGTCTATCTAGAATATTTATAAACTTAATAAAGACGGAACAAAGCTTGAATATATAAATATACTCAACCTTTCCGGAACTCTATAATACTAATGAGTCTTTTTAGGACTACCAAAAACAAATCTCTTATGAAATTTGTCAGTTATTCTATAGCTTTCAGTCCACCTTCGTGGCACTCAACAAAAACCATAAAAATAACATTGAGTTTTAAGATCATGTCTTTCCGATACCTTGAGTGGATAGCCATCTGTGGACGCGTTTCGAGATCTATCTCTCATCAGCACAGCTCTGCTTCCATGAACAATATTTTGTAAATCACTCAATTGAAAACCCATGTGGTGTTGGGGTTAGATGTTTTCCCAACACCACATGGGTTTTCAAGTGAGTGATTTACAAAATATTGTTCATGGAAGCAGAGCTGTGCTGATGAGAGATAGATCTCGAAACGCGTCCACAGATGGCTATCCACTCAAGGTATCGGAAAGACATGATCTTAAAACTCAATGTTATTTTTATGGTTTTTGTTGAGTGCCACGAAGGTGGACTGAAAGCTATAGAATAACTGACAAATTTCATAAGAGATTTGTTTTTGGTAGTCCTAAAAAGACTCATTAGTATTATAGAGTTCCGGAAAGGTTGAGTATATTTATATATTCAAGCTTTGTTCCGTCTTTATTAAGTTTATCTGATTATCTATAATGTTGTATGGTTTTACCAATTTAGAATATTTATGTTATACTATAAACCAGGGGTCGGCAACCTTTTTATGACGGCGGGCCATTAAAAAAAAATGTAAGAGGGCCGCACGTCAGATGTTTTCGAATGTAATATGTAGCTTAAATACTTTTTTTTTAATCGAATATAAATATTATTAGGAAACTCAGGTATATTGTTTCCTTTTCCATCAAAAATATTTCAATCACGTCTTTCAACTCGAAAAATCGTTTCAAAACTCTCCCACGACTAAGCCATTACTTCAGAAAAGTACAGTTCATATTCTGCATCTGTTTCGTTTAAGAATTCTCGAAATTTTCTATGGTTCATACCGAAAAATTATGTTGCTTGGTGGGCCGCACAAAAACCTGCAATTGGCCTCATGCGGCCCGCGGGCTCCTGCTCGTTGCGGATTCCTGCATTAAACAACCTAGTTTACTAAATAGTCTTTTATCACTAACTAATCCCCTATTACTAGAGGATTAAACTATTACTAACTAATCCTCTATTAATAACTAATCTTCTACCACCAACTAATCTTCTATTGCTAACTAATCTTGTATCTCCAACTAATCTTCTATAACTAATTAATCTTCTAGCACTAACTAATCATCTATCTATAACCTAACGTAACTATTCTGCTAGCCACCAACTAATTTTCTATCACTAACTAATCTTGTATCTCCAACTAATCTTCTATAACTAATTAAGCTTCTGTCACTAATCTTTTATCTCCAACTAATCTTCAATAACTAATTAAGCTTCTATCACTAACTCATCATCTATATCTAACCCATGTCTGGGTAAATGGCGGCCCGCGGGCCGTATGCGGCCCGCGTCGACCTTTTCTGCGGCCCGCGTCGACCTTTTCTGCGGCCCGCGGAGCATTTTAAAACCTACGTTAATTAAAAAAAATATCAAGGTATAATAAAAACCAAAATAATAAGTTGGTTTTGTGATTGTGTCCTACCAAAATATTACTTCACTCAGAAAGCAATTACTAATGTATCTATTTATACATAGCACCCACAATGAATGTTTTCCATTAATCTACTTCACTATTTTATAGACCAGTGGGGCGCAAACTTTTTTCATTGGCGACCCCCCAATTTGTGTAAAATTTTGTCGCGGCCCCTGGATCGACAGTAGACGTTTGTTAATCGTTAGCCTAGTGAATTTTTTTCTGGGATTTGCGTTTACAGGGAGTTTTTAAAGGAGTTTTGGTGGCGTTTTTGATTAAAATACAGTTTTTTTTTTTAAATAGCGCGACAAAGTTAGACACCATCATAAAAATGCTAAAAAAGTTTTTAAGGAAACTAAAAAATTGTTTCAAAGAAAAATACTTTTAAAAAACCGTCATAAGAATTCTATGTGAAGTATGCGTTTACAACGAGCTGATGTTCGGTTTTATATTGGAAATCGCAAGCCGTAATCGTAAGTCATCCCCAGGAACCAATCGAGTTCGATATTTTGTTTTAATATCAAATATTTTTGAAAAGCTGGATTCACATTAGTAGGTAGATGCAAACTGAATTAGAATATTGATTGCCTTTCTTTTCAAATCGGAAACGAATATTTCAATCAATAACCAAATTTTTGACAAATCTGAGACTTAAATTGAATGCGCAGTGTTTCGTTGTTTGAAACATCAATTAACTGTTCTTTTTCATCTAAAGGTTATTTGGAATTAATAATATCAAACGAAAATAGATCACGGACCCAATCTAATATATTATTTGGAAATTTGTCGAACCTTTTCATTAAGTTTTCTCCAAATTTTATCAAATGATGGGAAGTGGTGTTTTAAAATAACCAGAAATCTATATCTATTATTTTCTTTGATAAATTATGAAAAGCAGTGGAACATGTCTGTATTGCTTTTTTTAATTCTCTTTTTTTTTTAATTCCGCCAAAGTATCAGTTTCTTTCTAAAACCTGGAATTTTACTGCTCAATATTAAAAGGTTTGTTCTCTCTCCCTGTAAACTCAAATTCAAATCGTTCAGTTTTTCGATAATGCCAACCATGTAACTGAGTTATCAGTGTTCTGAGTTTTCAGAGCCCATTGTCATTAGTGAATGAGCGTGCCAATATATATTTCTTCTCTATAAAAAAAAAAAATCTCGTTTCTCAAATAAAAAATACATCTTCGATATAATAATAATATCTCATAACAGAACCCATCTCATTACTGAGTATTGAAAAGAGACAACTATTAAGACTGATCCTTTTAATGTAATTATTTGCAGTAATGACATCCTGCAATAGCTTGAGCAATTCTTCATGAATGTCTTTTGCGACTAGAGCTTGCCTATGTAACATTCAATGGTAGAATACTAGGTATATGGGGAGAAATTTTCTTTATTAACCCTCTTAGTCCTTTATTACTACCTGTTAATGCTGCAGCACCATCAGTGCAAACCGCAACACAGTTTCCATTTCAACATTCAACATACATTTCAACACAGTCATTTTCCTCTAAATATCTTTTAATAATTTCAAATATTTTCTGTTTGTCTTTCTTGTCCGGTTGTCCTTCCTTCTTACTTTTTATAACATAAAAAATCTTCCGATGTGTCTTCTTCAAAAACGTTTTATCCTTCATAAACAATTAATTGCGGCATTTTAGTAATGTCAGTAGGTTCCAGTGGCGGATTTCTAAATAGGTTAGCTAGGCAGTAGCCTACGGCGGCAAATTTTCGTAGGCGGCAAATTTTTGTAAGCGGAAAATTCTACAAATATACAAATTTTTCAAAACAGAATTTTTTTTACGGCGGCGAAAGCCACCCGCCGCTATAAACAAATTAAAACAATCAAATTCGCAAAAAAAATTTATCTCTATACTCGAAACATAGCGGCGGCGTGCAGAAAAAACTGTAGAGTACTCCGCGTGCTCTATAGTTGCGATTTTCTTGGTCGCTGCGTTCGCATTTGATCATTTTTTTAAATAAATTAGGCGGCAATATAATTTAGTTTATAGGCGGCAAATTTGTAAATCCTCCACTCTAATTTCGTCAAGTTGTAGAGCAAACACAGGAGAGTTTTGTATTAGATATAACAGAACTGGTTCTATATTACGCGATATGTCGGAAATTCGACTAGAAACGGAACCTCTTGATAATGGTATTGTTTTTAACTCGTTACCATATTTTTCTCCATGCATGATTGATGTTATTTTAATTGTTGAAGGCAAAATGAGGGATTCTCAAATTGTATGTGGTTTCCAATTTTTCGCTATTAATTATGAAACTTCCAAGGAAGGCAATAGGAATATGAAAGTTTCGGGCACATATTTAGTTATGCGCCAAAAAGTTCGGGCACTTTTTGACGTATAACATGGCGGAAATTGACACATACGTACAAAAAAATTCAACTATGAAAAGTTTTATTAAAAACCTTCATAACGGATAAGTGGCTAAAAATAGGTACCCACGAAAACGAAAATAATGACAATGCAAGTATGAATGATACATCCAATAAATTTAATAATAAATAAAACTGTGAATAAAACCCCAACAATGAATCCAGTGGCGCTGTTTCTAATTCAAAAGATATCGAATGAAATGTGTCAAATCTAATAAAAAATTGATTGAGAAATGGATTGTGTGAAATCTAATAAAAAATTGAGAAAATACCAAGAAGATTTTGCTACTGCTCTGATTATGAATTAAAACAGAAATTGTTTTCGTAAAAAATATTTGTCTATTGTTATAAATAATATAATTGAATTTCACTATTTTACTGGTAAATAAATTTCTTTGAATTAGGCGACCCCGAAAATTTTTCTGGCGACCCCCCGAGGGGTCGCGACCCACGGTTTGCGCACCACTGTTATAGACGCTGCACATTTACGCGTGTTCTCTGAAAATATATCGTTTTACAAACAGTCCACTATGTCCACTATGCATGCACAGTCCACTATGATTACACCTAACAATATTGTTGTGTCTAGGCGATATATAAAATGGTCGTGGTACAAATAACCATTAAAATGAAAAAAAATGTGGCCCGCCGTCAAATGTTCATACATAATGTGGCCCAACAGCCAAAAGATTTGCCCACCCCTGCTCTAACCTAACTAATCTTTTACCACCAACTAATCATCTATCTCTAACCTAACCTAACTAATTTTGGTACTTACGTATTAACGCCACCACCGTCATAAACGCCACTAACGCCATATATAGCGGTGGTGGCGTTAATACGTAAGTACCATAATCTACCACCAACTAATCTTGTATCACTAACTAATCATCTATCTCTAAATAATATTCTATAACTAACTAATCTTTTATCTCTAAAAACCGAACCGCAGTAACTAGTCTTCACTTACTAGTCTTCTACAAATATCTATCTCGAATACGTAAACGCTACAAATTCATTTAGAGTTAGTTTTTGGCAAACATTAAGTTCTTTCCCGAGTTTTTTTTTTGTCTGTGTTTTGAGTTTAGTGCTCTTGTGAGTCTCGCTGGCTTGAGCCAAGACATTGCTGTTTGAAGGTCGGCCTGGTCGGCGTTCACTAGGTCGACCCCCGCCTCCCACTTGACCCCTCGTCCGTAACGTCCGTCTGTTACTAATACTACACAGATGAGAAATAAACGGCGCTGTGGGGAGAGAAAACCTCGACGAGAAACTGATTCAGTCTTTTTCGTTGTCTAAAAACTAAGTTTAAAAGTTGTCTAGCAAGAAACTTGGAACTAGTCTAAAATCTAACTTGTTGTATTGCAAAGCTAGAATCTAGTTAAGAAAAGCTGCATAATAGGAGTAGAAGCTTAACTTAATAACTTGGCTTACACCATGGCTTGGCTTGGATTTAGTCTTGAAAATTCCAACCCTTTTTTGTTGTCTATAAACTTAGTTTAAAATTTGGAACTAAACTAAAATTTGGCTTGTCTTGGTAGTAGTAACTAGTCCAAAACTGTGTAATAGAAGTAAGAGCTTCTTTAAGTAGGAGTAGAAATTTGGCATAATTATAACTTGGTATAACTTTAAAGTATAACTAGTAGGAGCAGTAATTAAGGACTAGTCTAAAACTTTAGTAAATTAGCAAAAATTAGTAGCAAAAGCACAAATTATGCTCTAGACAGTCTAAACCAGACCTGGTCAAATGAAGGCCCGCGGGCCGCATACGGCCCTCTCCGACCTTTTATGCCGCCCGCGAAGCATTTTACTAAACTATTTTAATTACATAAGAAGAGATTTTGGCCAAATAATAAAAAAAGTTGGTTTTGTGATTGTGTCCTACCAACATATTACTTCACTGAGAAGGCTATTACCAGTTGAATTAAATTATTTATCGCATGCGGCCCGCTCCCACCTTTTGGTGGGAGATGAGATTTTGGCCAAATAATAAAATAAAAGTTGGTTTTGTGATTGTGCCCTACCAAAATATTACTTCACTGAGAAGGCTATTAACAGTTTATCTATAGATTTCAACCACAATAATTGTTTTTAATTCGTATTCTAACATAAACAAAGCTACAGAAATCCCGAAAGCATACCTATGACATGATTATTATGTTCACCAGCCCTGCTGTCCACTTTATTATCTAAATGTCACTATTTTATAGCCACTGCACATTTTTTCGTTTTACAAGCATTATATATTGTCCACTATGAGAAAACCTAACAATATTGAAGATAATAACTATAAAATTAGAAATTTTTCTAATGCGGCCCGCGGGTAAATTTTTATACATAATGTGGCCCGACAGGCAAAAGGTTTGCCCGCCTCTAACAATATTAATGTGTCTAGGCGTGTGTAGGTCGTGGTATACTAATAACTATATAAATAGAAATTTTGCTAATGCGGCCCGCGGGAAAATTTTCATACCTAATGTGACCCGACAGCCAAAAGATTTGCCCACCTCTAACAATATTGATGTGTCTAGGCGTGTCTAGGTTCCGCTATACTAATATCTATAAAAATAAAAAAATGTATAATGTGGCCCGCGGATAAATTTTCATATATAATTTGGCCCGACAGCCAAAAGGTGTGCCCGCCTCTAACAATATTGATGTGTCTAGGCGTGTTAGGCCGTGGTATACTAATAACTATAAAAATTGAAAAAATTATAATGCGGCCCGCGGGCAAATTTTCATACATAATGTTGCACGACAGCCAAAAGATTTGCCCACCTCTAACAATATTGATGTGTATATGCGTGTCTAGCTCGTGGTATACTAATAACTAGAGGTCGGACTTTAAGGTCGCAAAAACTATCAGAAAAGGTAGGCAAAAAGGCAAATAAATTAATGAAAAAAGGCTTTAAATTTACAGTTTTAGGTCGCTAAAAAGGCCATTACTTACTCAAAATTTTATTTATAAATTTTAATTTTTGTTGGAATCTTGGTCAGTTCTTGGGTATTTGGAACAATGATTAATACTCCTAGTCTTTTTTACAAGGTTTCGTTCATTATTTTCGGACTTCTCCAAAGAAGCTACATTATCTTTACATTATCTTCCTTTACATTCTCTTCCACTTACCGAATTATTTCTATTAAAATTAATTTTACCGTCATTAAATTCAAATTATTAAATTTTGAATTTTATGACGGTGACATTTAAATAAGTTATTTATTGTGAATATGTAATATTATAGCTTCCGAAATCAAAAGTCCGAAATTAAAGGACGACACGTCGGAAAAAAGACTAAGAGTATTAATCATTGTTTCAAATACCCAAGAACTAACCTAGATTAAAAAAAATGAAACGAGAACCTGAAAACATTATAAATTTCATTAATTGTTATTTGTGTAGCACTCCATCAGTTTTTCTAAATTATCTTCCGTCAGCCGTTGACGACGGTCAGATAATATGGTCTTGTAGATGGAAAATGACCTCTCCACTCTCCACATCGCACGATGTTAGTGGTGCAAATTTATAATTTGGGATGTGTGATATGGTCAATTTTTCTGGCATTTCACCATTTTCGGCAGCCAATAATTTTGAAATATTATTCAGAAAAGAAAATCCAGTGTTTTTATTTATTACTTTTGTCAATTTTTCGTATGTTTTTCGACCCACTTGTCCTGGGGTTGACATCAGGGACTCCGTTACATTATTGATAATGCCAATTGTTTCCACCAAAGGTGAGGTATTTGTTTCAAGTAGCTTCATACCATCAACAAGAATTTTGAAATTACTCTTGATATAAATTAAATCGTTTTTGATGTTCGGTTTCGCAAAGTACATTTTTGCATATTTTATAGCCCTAGCCGCATCAGAATCAAAATCTTGTATTACCTTAAACATTTGAAATTTACTAGTAGGAATATTTTCAACAAATAGAGAATCAAGTCTTTACCTGTTTAATTGATTCAAAATTGTCGCAATAAAAGAAGGCAGCTTTCAGCCAAGTGCCCCATCGTGTTATTATTGGCTCAGGAGGCCATGTAAATGGTCTCTATATACTTGAATTCTTAACGGAGATTTGAGAAATACCTTTTTAGTGCTGGCAATTAGTCCGTTTACGTTTTCATATCCGTTACGTATTACTTCACATACCAAATGCAATGCGTGAGCTAAGCAAGTGACATGTATAAGATTTGGGTAAAAAATCTTCAAACTTACAGCAGATTTCACCATATATGCAGCTGCATCTGAATAATATAATTTAACTTTATCATGCTGGATACCATTTGGCCATAATAAT
Source organism: Phosphuga atrata (assembly GCA_944588485.1). Classification (NCBI taxonomy): domain Eukaryota; kingdom Metazoa; phylum Arthropoda; class Insecta; order Coleoptera; family Silphidae; genus Phosphuga; species Phosphuga atrata. The sequence goes on along the minus strand of OX155903.1, from coordinate 47,729,845 downwards.
GATAAAAAAAATGTAGGTAACTACCTGTAGACAAAATTTAGACTCGTACCTACTTAAATTATCGTTAATAAAACGTGATATTGTAGCATGATTTGCTTTTTCTAAAATTTTGCAGGCCAATAAATGAGCTTTTGAAGGGCCTTCATCGGTTAGTTTTCCTACTATCAAATTTGCAACATATCGTCCCATGGCATCAGTTGTTTCGTCTACGAATATGTATATATCATGGAGACCAATAGCAGTTCGTATATTTTCAATAGACTAAAAATTTAAAATATTTATAATTTTTTTATATTAGGAACAATTTTGTCTTTTTGAAACTTTAAAGGTACCTACAGTTAAAAAACACAGAATTGTCCCTAACAGCAGATAATTTAATTTCATTAAAGTAGAAATCAAGTTTTATGTAAGTATCCTATGATTTTGTTAAATTAATTTGCATACCTTGTCGTAACATTTAGACAAATAGTTTTTTCGTAGTGTAGATTCACTGGCTACATTCTTTTTGCAATATTTCTCCAAGAATCCCTTAAATTCAGTGATTTCCAATTTAAAAAAGGTTTATATTTGCGGCCACTAAAGCTGTACATAAATCTAAATAAAACTCATTTTTCACCCGAGTTTTCTCATTCAAAGTACTTTGAGTTAATAGTGATTGCCTCAAATTTTTGGTTTTATTTTCTTTATGGAGAGATGTTTTTAAATGCTGCTCAACATGGCTACTCTTTTTAAATACCACCTACAATTATACATTTAACATCAGTAATGTTTCAGTTTGTGTTTAATGGTGAAAAATTGTAGAACTTACTATTTTACTGCACCTTTTACTGCCCCATCCAATTTCAGTTCGGATATACCTGATATCCATTCTTTTACTTTTCTATTAAGGGGTGTCTTTTCTTTTAGCATTTTGATAAAAAAATCGTTCAAATTCACTTTTTCTCAACTACAACACAAGACAACAAGGGCCAAACAAACAGCAGAAACATTTCATATAAAGGCAATGACTACAGTGAGAAGGGAACTTTCAAATATTACGTTAGTTATTCACGATCTGTAGAAGGGCTAGGTTATCAAGGAACGCTGAGAAAATTATGGAGTGGAAGGAATAGTTGGTTGCGTAAGTTTCGCGGTATTTTAACAAAAGAAAGGGGATGATCAAACAAATCGGTCTGTGACACCGTTAAAAGCAAAAAAAAACAATTTTGTCTGGTGAAGGTAGGATGGCTTCTCAAAGACTGGTCACAAATCTAATTTATGATAAATAGACCTAAATTGCATAAGAAAATGCCAAGAATACAATATAGACACAGAAATAGGCAAATATAGGTAAAAAATAAACGAAAATAGGCAAAATACCTGGTAAAATAGGTGATAAAAAAAATAGTACAAAAAAGACAAAAAAAGGCAAAATCAAATAGGGCTCTAATGATTCAGAATTTACTAAAACAAATTTGTGTATTATTAGAAAGTCGATGCCTGAAAAACTAACGATAGGTGTTTTGCCTAAAATCCGATCTCTACTAATAACTATAAAAATGAAAAAATTCTAATGCGGCCACCGGGAAAATTTTGATACATAATGTGGCCCGGCAGCCAAAAGATTTGCCCATCTTTTACAATATTATGTGTCCAGGCGTGTCTAGGTCGTGACATACTAATAACTATAAAAATAGAAATTTTTCTATTGCGGCCCGCGGACAAATTTTTATACATAATGTGGTCCTATAGCCAAAAAAATTTCCCACCCCTGGTCTGAATCTATACTATAAAGAACCCAGATTTGTTATGAACTTGGCTAGCACTCAAACATCAAATCTAATTTGCCTAAGCTAACCTAACTTTGCTCTAATCTAAGTTAATATAAATCCCAGATTTGTTTTGAACTTGGCTAGCACTCAAAAATCAAATCTAATTTGCCTAAGCGAACCTAACAACCTTGGTCTAATCTAAATTAATATAAATCACAGATTTGTTTTGAACTTGGCTAGCACTCAAACATCAAATCTAATTTGCCTAAGCTAACCTAACCTTGGTCTAATCTAAATTAATATTATTCCCAGATTTGTTTTAAACTTGGCTAGCACTCAAACATCAAATCTAATTAGTCTAAGCTAGCCTAACCTTGGTCTAATATAAATTAATATAAATCCCAGATTTGTTTTGAACTTGGCTAGCACTCAAACATCAAATCTAATTTGTCTAAGCTAACCTAACCTTGGTCTAATATAAATTAATATAAATCCCAGATTTGTTTTGAACTTGGCTAGCACTCAAACATCAAATCTAATTTGCCTAACCTAACCTTGGTCAAATCTAAATTTATTTAAATCCCAGATTTGTTTTGAACTTTTTGGCTAAAACTCCAACATCAAATCAAATTTGCTTCTCAGTCAATTTATATATTTAGTTGTTTGCTGTATGGATTAAGCCTGGATTTGTATATTTTTTTCATGTGAGTAGATCGAGTGCGGATTAAGATTAGATTGGCGTCAGTCAAGTTATTGAAAACGTTGTGCCGGATCGGACACGCTCGGTCGTCCTGTTTCAAGAGCAAAACGATATCGAAATGGAAATAAATCGTTTCGAGTATTATTAATTGGATAAACGTTATATAAAATTATTAAACCAATTTGTTCCGGCAATGAAACGCGTGACTAAACGATGGTGCGGATATTTTGAACCGCGTTTACATCGAATAATCAAATATTTATTAAAAAAAAAAACTCAAATTATTCGTTATTTGAGTTAATTTAAACTAATATTAGCTAATTAGCTAAAAAGAAAACGTTCAGATCATTCATGAACTATTTCTCTTTCAAATTTCGTAAATGTAGCCCAAGTTACCGACTTTTACCGAGTTACCGACTAGATTGCAGGTAGACCGTAAGTAAGTAACAACGGGTGTCCAAATTTGAAATTTGGAAATTTTAACAAAACACAAAATGAATATGATATAAATATGAATATGATAATGCAATATGAACTTTTCATAGTTGAATTTTTTTTTGCGCATGCGTCAATTTTTGCCGGGCACTTTTTTGACGTATAACCAGTGAAAATAACAAAATGTGCCCGAAACTTGCATATTCCCGCCTTTTAAACAAGACGGACGCGCATGCACTTAACTAACCGTAAAAAGGTCTATTGTTCTGTCTGTTTTTGTTCAATCTTTATCCAATCTGCACCAGCCTTGTCTTTGAAACCAAACAAGCGCGTCTATAAACCTCACCAAACCCGATAAATCTAGCTAATACGCGGTTGAACAAATTATTCATATAAAGATCCGAAGCAAGAACCATTCACAGATAAATCTCAATTCCATTTTACCACAAAATTTATGACTCTATACACGAGCACAATATATATTCATCCAGCTTTGATTAGATGGTATGTTTGATACCCACCAACAGAACAACAAGAAAAAACATAGATTTAGTTTTTTTTCTTCTAATAATAATAATTTATGTTCTCTTGGCGCATAACTAATGATGCATGTGATTACAGGCAAGGTGGAGCCCAGTGCCCACACCTCTTCATTCAACATGGGCTACCTCGTGTCCCCTTACGGCTACGCCAACGGAGCGGCTGGTCCCATCCCCGTGTCGATGGTAAGTCCTAAATTTTTAATAAACCCCACACAAAAAAATGTGATGAATTGATGGTGATAACGACAAGAAGGAAGATATGGTAGGTGCGTCAAAATTCTGAGTTAAGGCTTGATTTCCTCACTGGATTAACATTAAAATATTAAGAAATTTTGCACGATTTAAAACGTACATATTTATTCGACATACCTTCAAATTATTATTACTAAATTGAAATCTTGAGTAGCTTGTCATCTACGACTTTTACCATCTAGGACTTCAAATCTAAAGTTTCTTCAATTATCACCAAGAATTTAAGAGCGGTTTTATTAGAACGGTCGTAAGTTTGTGTCTAGTTTTCTAGATTACCTTCAAAATTTAACTGTTCTCTAATTTGGACGTGAATCTAGGCGTTATAGATTGTAAACTAGGTTTAGATTTTGAGATGTGAGTAATAATTAAAGTCAACAATTTGGGAATACCTTCGACACTGAATTACCCTAGCGTGTCTGGGTAGAGTGAAGGTGTGTACGATGCCAAATTAGGTTTAACTACCTAAACTACATTTAAAAAATGAAATGGCCTGCTGTGGTTGCAGGCAAACAATAAGTGAGATTGAAGGTTTCACCTACCTTCAAATGTTAAATAGTTTGCGGTTTTTTTACTAGAGTTAAGTTGTATTTGATATTGAACTAGGTCTATTTTGCTGGACTAGTCTCGAGGCGTTGTTTACAAATGTAATCTACGTCTTGGTATTTGTAGCAATCTATGTATTGATGTTTGATGTACCTTCAATTATTAAATAGTATGCCGTTTTGAATACCAATTTGAAATCTTGAGTAGTTTGTTACCTACGACTTGTAACATCTAGGAGCTCGAACTAGAGTCTCAATTATCTTCAATTACCAACGAAAATTAAAGAGCTTGCGGTTTTACTAGAACGGTCGTAGCTTTGTGTCTAGTTTTCTAGTTTACCTTCAAAATTTAACTATTCTCTAATTTGGACGAGAATCTAGGCGTTATAGATTGTAAACTAGGTTTAGATTTCGAGATGTGAGTAATAATTAAAGTCAACAATTTGGGAATACCTTCGGCACTGAATTACTCTAGCGTGTCTGGGTAGAGTGAAGGTGTGTACGATGCCAAATTAGGTTTAACTACCTAAACTACATTTAAAAAATGAAATGGCCTGCTGTGGTTGCAGGCATACAATAAGTGAGATTGAAGCTTGAAGGTTTCGCTTACCTTCAAATTTTAAATAGTTTGGGGTTGTCTGACTAGGGTTAAGTTGTATTTGATATTGAACTAGGTCTATTTTTCTGGACTGGAGTTTTAGATGAAACTCAAGGCGTTTACAAATGTAATCTAGGTAATGATGTTTGTAGCAATCTAAGTATTGGTATTTAATGTACCTTCAAATATTAAATAGTTTGCGGTTTTAGGATGCGGTTAAGTTATATTTCATATTGAACTAGGTCTATTTCCCTAGACTAGAGTTTTAAACGAAACACGAGGCGTTTACAAATGTAATCTAGGTCTTGATACTTGTAGCAATCTAGGTATTGACGTTTGGTGTACCTTCTAATATTAAAGTTTGCGGTTTTAGGCTCCGGTTAAGTTGTATTTCATATTGAACTAGGTCTATTTTGCTAGACCAGAGTGTTAGATGAAACTCGAGGCGTTTACAAATGTAATCTAGATCTTGATATTTGTATAAATTTAAGTAATGATGTTTGATGTACCTTCAAATATTAAATAGTTTGCAGCGCTTTTGGCATCGCTTAAGTTGTATTTTATATTGAACTAGGTCTATTTTTCCATACCAGGGTTTTAGATGAAATTCGAGGCATTTACGAATGCAATCTAGATCTTGATCTAGATCTAGATATTTGTAGCAATCTAAGTATTGATGTTTGATGTACCTTCAAATATTAGTTTGCGACTTTGGACTAGAATTACGCTGTATTAGATTTTCACATAGGTCTAGTTATCTGGACTACCTTCAAAACTATAGATTTGTGTATAAAGATCGTGTAATTTATTATCTATTGCGAAAAATTATAAATTTGCAAAGCACAGCTGTATATAATATCCACTCATATTATCCAACTAGTTGTGCATAGTCATGTGCAAGGCAAAGTCTCGCGGCTTATTAGCAGACACTCGGAACGTCGCGGACTCTCACTTACACTCTGCACCACTCCACACCGCCTTAGTTAGCTAGACCACTTGTAAGTTTTACCCCTTGCACGCGCACCCCTGCGCCGTCCCCGCACACACTCGACGTGCATGCACATCGCGCTCATTGCCTATTATAATACTTTTATTACGTAACAAATTCTCGGCGCTTTTTTCTTTTTCTTTCCCGGATTTATTGTTTGTGTCTTAAATATCGCCGACGGGTCAGAGGTTGCGGATTGGTTCAATAACCGATACAGATTTTTGTGCGTGGAATAATGGCAATGAGATCGAGATACTGCAACGGCGTACATAGTTTCGAGACAAAGACGGTTTTCAATTGGGTCTTGTTTCCTAAACACTAAACTTGAGATTAATTAGTTCACTACTGGATAATTGCTTGAAATGTTTTGACAAAGTGCCTCAATGGGTCTCTAGAATAAACTAAATTCTTACAATACTTGTGCGTACATGTACTTAATGTACACTTGAGAAATGATCCAATTTACTTTTAACCAAATTTTTCTGCAAAATCCTGAAACTTTTTGATCTTGCATCCTCGCATTCTAGCTCGATACAAATGACTGCCTATATGCTTGCTCCAACATTTATAAATCCTCTTCTTCGGATCACTTACGACCAATCATCCAAAAATCTAGTAGCCTAGTCCAGTCGATCCGAAATCCTTTATTATCATCCGATTTTTGTTTTGTTGTTTAAATATGATTACTGGGTAGAAAGAAGATAATTGCATTCCGTTGGGCCCCATTTGTGCTCGTCCATCTCTCGTGTTCTCGGCCGTGTTGATGCACTCACGATCGCAGTTTTCGATGGGACATGCGCTAATGCATCGCACTCAATGATAATTGAATACTCCGGGGGATATAATATCCACATTCATTCCACCAAAGATACACGAGAGAGGAGAGAAATTTTATAATCATTTTTTTCCCATCCACGTTCGCCCGGCCATCGCAGCCCTCTATATATAGATATACTCGCCTTGTATTAAAATTTCCATTTAGTCCGCCGCGCGACTACACAAAGGGCTTTTAGCAAATATTTCCAACATCCCTATACTTTAGTCTCTTTTTATCTCTTCAATATGTAACGTAATAGTTTTTAGAGTGGACGGAGTAAATTTCAAGATTTACGCGCGCCACTGGTCTTTTGCCATCGCGTTTTAGTTGCGGAATTGTTCGACAAATCGCGGTTTATTATTGTAATTAGTTTGATGAGTAGAGACGCGTGATTGATATTTCTGGTTGGTTTAACATCCATCTGTTTGATTAGATGATCTACAATGTTCGGTTTTACAATGAGAGGTGATTATAATACAATGTGATTAGACTAGTGGGGTATTAGTTTATATTTCAATGTTTACGCAAAGCTAGATTTACTACTAGTCATATGATAGATTTTCAAGTATTATGCTGATACTAGTAGTTAGATTGTATCTAGATGTCTCATGATCCTCTATGTTGCAATGTTCTTCTTTCTCCCTAATTGCTCTATAGCTAGACATTCTAGGTGTACAAACTAGAAATATAGCTTGAATATCTTCAACCTGTTCCTAGCTCTATAATATTAAGTCTTATTAACACTGTGAACAAATCTCATGTTGAAACAACTACTTCCTGGTTAATACTACAGGATATTGAATTATACAACAGAGATTTGCATGTTATTACTAGTCCCAGTCCATTTTCATGGCACTAGCAGAACAAAATAAATAACGTTTTTAAGATTATTTCTTTATATTTAGATTGTGAATAGCCTTCTGCAGACGCGTTTCGAGATCTATCTCTCATCAGTGCAGCTTTGCTTTTTTGAATTTTAAATTGGAATACACTTGCATCAGCTTAAACACCTCGTAATGACTGGCGAGGTTTGGTGTTGATTTGACATTTATTTTCATCTTCCAAATTGTTCCATTGGGTCCTAGGTGCAACCAAAACTTGCATATTAACTATTACATTGAAGATTTAGACTTAATTCTTTTATAATTTCTCCAATTACAAATTTAATGTGATTGTTTGAGCAATCTAACAATTCTTGTAAAATTTGCGGCGATTTAGTTTAATTTGCAAAATGTTCTGGAAGTACCTCATCTTCATCCAAAGTGTTGCATTGGGTCCTAGTACCAGCAAAATATTGCTTATTGATCATTAAAGATTTGGGTACGATTTTGATTCCTCTATAGATTTAATCTGGTTATTTAGAAACTCCAGCAACGTTTTAGTCAAATTTGCATTTGATCAACGATTTGAACAAATTTGCAAAACGTATGTAATAATACTTTTTCGCCGCAAATTATTCAACGGATTCCTAAGACCAGACAAATTCCTTCCATTTTACTATTTCATTCAATGTTTAACTAATATCATGATTCCTCCAGTAACAAATCTTTAACAACCAAAACCTGCATATCTACTATTACATTGATGATTTAGACTTCTTTTATACTTACTTAGAATACACTTACCTAACTTACTTTATCAGCCTAAACACGAGGCGAGGTTAGGTTTTGATATGACATTCGTGGTAGTACCTCATCTTCATCCATTCATCCATCCAAGTGTACCATTAGGTCCTAGTAGTAAGTCCTGGGTCCTGGTAGTATCTCATCTTCAAAGGTTGGTTTAATCATCCATCCCTTTAAATTAGATGATCTAAAAAGGTTCGGTTTTATAATGAGAGGTGATTAGACTAGTCCAATGTGATTAAACTAGTTGGTATTAGTTTATATTCCAATGTTTAAGCGAAGCTAGATTTACTACTAGTCATTGATTTTGAATCAGATGATAGATTTGCAAGTATTCTGCTGGTACTAGTAGCTAGATCATCTAGATGTTGCAATTCTTTTCTTCCTCCATGCCTAACACCTAATTAGTCTATGGCTAAACATTCTAGAAGTACTTCTTCATCTTTCAAATTGTTCCACTGGGTCCTATGAACAACCAAAACTTGCATATTTATCACATTGAATTGCTATTACTTAGAAGATTTGTACTTCCTTTTCTTAAAATTCTTCGAAATACAAATTGTTCTTTGGACTTTGAACAATCCAACAATTCTTGGGTCGATTTAGGTAAAAATTTGCAACATGTTCTAGTAGTACCCCAGTAGTCATCCAAAGTGTTCCATTGGGTCCTAGCACCAGCAAAACACTGCGTATTTATCAATTCATTAAAGATTTTGATAAAATTTGGATTCCGCCCGTAACAAATTTAATTTGAATATTTGGAAATTCGATAAAAAATTTAATCAAATTTGCGTTTGATCAACGACTTGAACTTACTTGAACTTACTACTTTTTCGCCTTCCAAATTATTCAACTGGGTCCTAGGTCCAGTCAAATTTCTTCTATTTTACTATCATTTATAGAACCTTGAGGAAATTGTTTGAGGAACTGTGACTTGGTCCATTTAATCTTGTTTTGTTTGTTCAGGCGTGTTTGAATAATCTTGTCCAACTAGTCTAAGCCTGTTAGTCTAAGTATGTTACCTTTAATACACGTCTAATCTTTTGTTTAATTTAGATTATTGTGTACTAGGCTTAACCATCCAATTTGAGCTTGTTTGTCTAATTTCGCCTTGTCTGCCTATCTAATCTTATGTGTTTAAGATAGGTTTATCTGTCTTGTTTATGCCTTACCCATCTAATTTAGGTTTATCTGTATAATATATTCGTATCCATTCAATTTAGGATTGTTTCCTTCTAATTTAGGCTTGTCCGTCTAATTTAGGTTTGTCTGTTTATTTTAAGCTCGTCTGCCTATTTTAGGTTTGTCTGTCTATTTTGGATTGTCTGTCTATTTTGGATTGTCTGTCTGTTCAGGATTGTCTGCCCATTTTAGGCTTGTTTGTCTATTTTAGACTTGTCTGTCTATTTCAGGCTTGTAGTTCTATTTCACCCTCGCCTGTCTATTTTAAACTTGTCTATCTATTTTAGGCATGTCTAATTTAAACTTGTCTGTCTAATTTAGGCTTGTCTGTCTAATTTAGGCCTGTCTGTCTAACTTAGGCTTGTCTGTGTAATTTTGGCCTATCTGTCTAATTTAAGCTTATCTGTCTAATTTAGGCTTATGTGTCTACTTAAGGCTTTTCTGTTTATTTAAGCTTGTCTTTTTATTTCAGGCGTGTCTGTCTATTTTGGCTTGTCTGTCTGTTCAGGCTTGTTTGCCTATTTTAGGCTTATTTGTCTATTTTAGACTTGTCTAATTTAAACTTGTCTGTCTATTTCAGGCTTGTCTGTCTATTTTAGGCCTGTCTGTCTAAATTAGGCCTGTCTGTATAATTTAGAATTGTCTTACTATTTTAAGCTCGTCTGTTTATTTTAGGTCTGTCTGTCTATTTTAATTTGCCTGGCTGTTCAGGCTTGTCTGCCTATTTCAGACTTATTTGTCTATTTTATACTTGTCTGTCTATACTAGGCTTGTCTGTCTATTTCAGGCTTGCCTGTCTATTTTAAACATTTCTGTCTATTTTAGGCTTGTCTATCTAAATTTGGCCTGTCTGTATAATTTAGGCCTGTCTGTATAATTTAGGCTTTTCTTTCTATTTTAAGCTTGTCTGTTTATTTTAGGCCTGTCTGTCTATTTTGATTTGCCTGTCTGTTCAGGCTTGTCTGCCTATTTCAGGCTTATTTGTCTATTTTAGACTTGTCTGTCTATATCAGGCTTGTCTGTCTATATAAGGCTTTGTCTGTCTATTTCAGGCTTGTCTGTCTATTTTACCCTTGCCTGTCTATTTTACCCTTGCCTGTCTATTTTAAACATTTCTGTCTATTTTAGGCTTGTGTATCTAATTTAGGCCTGTCTGTCTATTTCAGGCTTGTCTGTCTTTTTCAGGCTTGTCTGTCTATTTTACCCTTGCCTGTCTATTTTACCCTTGCCTGTCCATTTTAAACATTTCTGTCTATTTTAGGCTTGTGTATCTAATTTAGGCCTGTCTGTCTATTTCAGGCTTGTCTGTCTATTTCAGGCTTGTCTGTCTATTTTACCCTTGCCTGTCTATTTTATCCTTGCCTGTCTATTTTACCCTTGCCTGTCTATTTTACCCTTGCCTGTCTATTTTAAACATTTCTGTCTATTTTAGGCTTGTGTATCTAATTTAGGCCTGTCTGTCTGTTTTAGGCTTGTCTTTCTAATTTTAGCCGGTCTATCTAATTTAGGCCTGTCTGTTTATTTTAGGCATGTCTGTCTATTTTGATTTGCCTGTCTGTTCAGGCTTGTCTGCCTATTTCAGGCTTATTTGTCTATTTTAGACTTGTCTGTCTATATCAGGCTTGTCTGTCTATTTCAGGCTTGTCTGTCTATTTCAGGCTTGTCTGTCTATTTCAGGCTTGTCTGTCTATTTTAGGCTTGTCTGTCTATTGCAGGCTTGTCGGTCTATTTTACCCTTGCCTGTCTATTTTACCCTTGCCTGTCTATTTTACCCTTGCCTGTCTATTTTAAACATTTCTGTCTATTTTAAGCTTGTGTGTATCATTTAGGCCTGTCTGTCTATTTCAGGCTTGTCTGTCTATTTCAGGCTTGCCTGTCTATTTTACCATTGCCTGTCTATTTTATCCTTGCCTGTCTCTTTTATCCTTGCCTGTCTCTTTTACCCTTGCCTGTCTATTTTAAACATTTATGTCTCTATTTTAGGCTTGTGTATCTAATTTAGGCCTGTCTGTCTGTTTTAGGCTTGTCTTTCTAATTTAAGCCGGTCTATCTAATTTAGGCCTGTCTGTCTAGTTTAGGCTTGTCTGTCTAATTTAAGCCGGTCTGTATAATTTAGGCCTGTCTGTATAATTTAGGCTTTTATTTCTATTTTAAGCTTGTCTGTTAATTTTAGGTCTGTCTGTCTATTTTGATTTGCTTGTCTGTTCAGGCTTGCGTGCCTATTTCAGGCTTATTTGTCTATTTTAGACTTGTCTGTCTATATCAGGCTTGTCTGTTTATTTCAGGCTTGTCTGTCTATTTTAGGCTTGTCTGTCTATTTTAGGCTTGTCTGTCTATTTCAGGCTTGTCTGACTATTTTTCACTTGCCTGTCTTTTTTACCCTTGCCTGTCTATTTTACACTTGCCTGTCTATTTTAAACATTTCTGTTTATTTTAGGCTTGTATGTCTAATTTAAGCCGGTCTGTCTAATTTAGGCCTGTCTGTCCATTTTAAGCTTGTCTGTTTATTTTAGGTCTGTCTGTCTATTTTGGTTTGCCGGTCTGTTCAGGCTTGTCTGCCTATTTCAGGCTTATTTGTCTATTTTAGACTTGTCTGTCTATTTCAGGCTTGTCTGTCTATTTTAACCTTGCCAGTCTATTTTAAGCTTTTCTGTCTATTTTGGGCTAGTCTGTCTAATTTAGGCCTGTCTGTCTATTTTAGGCTTCTCTGTCTAATTTAGGCCTGTCTGTATAATTTAGGCTTTTCTTTCTATTTTAAACTTGTCTGTTTATTTTAGGTCTGCCTATCTATTTTGGTTTGCCTGTCTGTTCAGGCTTGTCTGCCTATTTCAGGCTTATTTGTCTATTTTAGACTTGTCTGTCTATTTCAGGCTTGTCTGTCTATTTTAACCTTGCCTGTCTATTTTAAGCTTTTCTGTCTATTTTAGGATAGTCTGTCTAATTTAGGCCTGTCTGTCTATTTTAGGCTTCTCTGTCTAATTTAGGCCTGTCTGTCTAATTTAGGCCTGTCTGTCTAGTTTAGGCTTGTCTGTCTAATTTAGGCCTGTCTATCTAATTAGGCTTTTCTTTCTATTTTAAACTTGTCTGTTTATTTTAAGTCTGTCTATCTATTTTGGTTTGCCTGTCTGTTCAGGCTTGTTCTGCCTATTTTAGGCATGTTTTAGAATTGTCTGTCTATTTCAATCTTGTCTGTCTATTTTACTCTTGCCTGTCTATTTTAAACTTTTCTGTATATTTTAGGCTTGTCTGTCTATTTTGGGCTTGTCTGTCTATTTTGGGCTTGTCTGTCTATTTTGGGCTTGTCTGTCTATTTTAGGTATGTCTAATATAAGCTTATCTGTCTATTTTAGGTTTGTGTCTAATTTAGCCCTGTCTGTCTAATTTGGGCTTATCTGTCTATTTTAAGCTTGTCTGTTTATTTTGGCTTGTCTGCCTATTTTGGTTTGCTTGTCGGTTCACGGTTTTCTGCCTATTTTAGGCTTATTTGTCTATTTTAGACTTGTCTGTCTATTTCAGGCTTGTCTTTCTATTTTACTCTTGCCTGTCTATTTTCAGCTCGTCTGTCTATTTTAGGCTTGTCTGTCTATTTTGGGCTTGTCTGTCTATTTTAGACATGTCTAATTTAAGCTTATCCTTCTAATTTAGGCTTGTGTCTCTAATTTAGGCCTGTCTGTCTAATTTAGACCTGTCTGTCTAATCTAGGCTTGTCTGTCTAATTTAGGCCTCTCTGTCTTATTTAGGCTTATCTGTCTATTTTAAGCTTGTCTGTTTATTTTAAGCCAGTCTGTCTATTTTGGTTTGCCTGTCTGTTCAGGCTTGTCTGACTATTTTAGGCTTATTTGTATCTTTTAGACTTGTCTGTTTATTTCGGGCTTGCCTGTCCATTTTAAACTTGTCTGTCTATTTTAGGCTTGTCTGTCTATATTAGGGATGTCTAATTTAAGCTTCTAATTTAGACCTGTCTGTCTAACTTAAGCCTGTCTGTGTAATTTTAGCATGTCTGTCTAATTTAGGCCTATCTATCTAATTTAGGCTTGTCTGTCTAATTGAGGCCTGTCTGTTCAATTTAGGCCTGTCTGTTCAATTTAGGCCTGTCTGTCTAATTTAAGCCTATCTATATAATTTAGGCTTGTCTGTCTAATTAAGGCCTGTCTGTTTAATTTAGGCTTGTCTGTCAAATTTAGGCCTGTCTATCTAATTTAGACTTGACTGTCTAATTTAGGCCTGTCTGTTTAATTTAAGCTTTTCTGTCTATTTTAAGCTTGTCTGTTTATTAAGGCTTGCTTGTCTATTTTGGTTTGTCTGTCTGTTCAGGTTTGTCTGCCTATTTTAGTCTCATTAGTCTATTTTAGACTTATTTGTCTTTTTCAGGCTTGTCTGTCTATTTCTGGCTTGTCTGTCCATTTTACCCTTGCCTGTCTATTTTACCCCTGCCTGTCTATTTTAAACTTGTCTCTCCATTTTATGCTTGTCTGTCTATTTTAGGCATGTTTAATTTATGGTTGCCTGTCTAATTTAGGCTTGTTTGTCCAATTTAGGCATGTCTATTTAAATTTGGCCTGTCTGTCTTATTTAGGCCTATCTGTCTAATTTAGGTATGTCTGTCTAATTTAGGCCTGTCTGTCTAATGTGGGCCTGTCTGCCTAATTTAGACCTGTTTGTTTAATTTATGCTTGTCTGTCTAATTTAAGCCTGTCTGTCTAATTTAAGCCTGTCTGTCTAATTTAGGTCTTTCTGTCTATTTTGGCTTGTCTGTCTGATTTAGGCCTGTCTGTCTTATTTAGGGTTATTTACTTTTGCGAAGCTATGTGGTGTGTTATATTTCAGCTTGTCTGTCTATTTTAGGCTTTTCTGTGTATTTTAGGTATGTCTATTAAATCCTAAATTAATAACCCAGCTAGATGTGTTAGTTCTATAACATTATTTATTCTCTTTCATTAGAGAAACTTTAGTTTATATAATGTCGATTATAAGTCTAATCTAATATGCGTGTAGTAATAAATTTGCTAATCCAATTCCTAGTCTAGTTTGTTTTGTTTGGTATTAAATAATATTTTCGTGGTTTGTTTGATTTAATCAGAATAAGGAGAAATCGTGATTTTTATTAAATTATTTTAACGTCTGGTTATAATAATAATGTTTAGTGTGTGAGTACAACGTGCGTGAGTGTGTTAGTGTGTATAGTAGGTAGATACGTGTGTCTGTGTTAGTGTGCATAGTAGGTAGATGTATGTGTACTAGTGGAGAAGGGTCGTCATCAGGTTGTTTCGTTCCCTTCAATAGCGACCACATTCCAAAGGTCATTGTCCAAGATGACTAGTCAGATCTACAAGTGGGATCAGGTGGAAATTTTTCACTCACGAATTCGAACAGGATTTTTGTAAATCAATTGCGACTGTCGATCCTTGGATTGGAATTGTTGGTTTAGATTGAAAGAGTTTGGAGGAAATTTGGTTTTGGGAATTTCATTGGTTTAAAAATTCTTTAAATTGGAAATGTTTGTGAAAATTGATACTTTGGTGCAATAAAACATTTAAATATTTTGGTTATCAGTTCAGAGAAAAGTTTGGATCTAAATTATTTTTGGATGATTTAATTTTTTCTTAAGGAGGAGTTTATTGTAGTTGTAGTGTATGGAATAGTGTAAATAAAGTAAGTTTTGTTAAAAGAGCGAGTATGTGTGTGTGTGTATATAGTGTGTATTATAGTATTCATGTTAAAGTTTAAATGATAGCGAGTCAGCTTGAACACGCTACCGAGGAAACCAATTCATGATAAGTTATGTCGGCTTATGTTTTCAAGCTGCTTAGTAGAGGCGGGCGAGACGTGCACATGGCAACCTCGCTAACAGGCGATAAAGAGGGTATTATCGGCGGGACCGGGCCCGAGAACGAGACGGAACTTGTCACACACAGGCAACCGGTTAAATAGTCTCGGACCGGAGAACGGATAGATGCTGGATTTGGTCCGCCGGAGAAATAATAAACAAGAGGCCGTTTTAAAAGAGCCAGCCGGAGAACAAAACACGGCCCAACCTAAAACAAAGAGTGTGTTCTCTCTGAACAGAACTGGTTGTGTAAATTAATTTCGGGCGAGAAGGCCGTATATACATACATACACACGTTCTCTGTGTCTGTGTGAATATATGGGAACCGAGACCGGGCTCTACCTGTGAAAATTATAATCATTTAGTACGCTACAAAATCAATATAAACTATTTCTAAATTGACCAACGACCACTACGCATCCCTCGTTTTTCTTTCTTCCTTTTTTTTTCGTTGTTCCCACTCATCAATTTCCTCCTAATTTCGTTAACTACATGACCGCATTCCCTCTCTTCACCAAAATATTTAAATTACAAACACTAATTTCACCTCGTTTTTAAACTTAAATCCTCCTCTGCTTAACTCTAACAATGCTTAAATCCATTATAACAAAATTAAGTAAATTTCCTGTTTTATACAAAATTTTGATAAACAAACTCAATTATTTTGTATAAATTATTGTTTAAGTACAGTTTAGGTAAAGTTAATTAAGTAAAGTTTACTCAAGTTTTGTATTGCGATTTGTTTCTAAATTTTGATCTACTTGCCTTATATTATCGAAAACTAAATCGGCGTATCTATATAGATTTTGTTCTTCAGAATCCAGAACTGTCTTTAGATTGCGTCTCTCTGCCCTAACTTTCAAAATATCAACAAAAAACATCAGCTATACTCATTTCCAAATTTCTTGCAAGCTGTCGCCAAATTTTGATTCACAGCTCTGTATTATCAAAATTCCAGACAATTAAATCTATGAAACTAGGTAGACTTGGATTCGCTGAATCCAAAACTGGCTTTAGATTTTGTCTGTCTGTCCTAGTTTTCAAAATATCGATAAAAACATCACCTTTACCCATTTTCAAATTTCTTACAACCTGTCGCCAAATTTTGATCAACAGCTCCGTATTATCAAATTTCCAGACAATTAAATCTATGAAACTAGATAGACTCTGATCCGCTGAATCCAAAACTGGCTTTAGATTTTGTCTGGCTGTCCTAATTTTCAAAATATCAACAAAAGAACATAAGCTTTACACATTTCCAAATTTCTTGCAAGCTGTCGCTAAATTTTGATCCACAGCTCTGTATTATCAAATTTTCAGACAATTAAATCTATGAAACTAGATAGACTTTTATGCGCTGAATCCAAAACTGGCTTCACATTTTGTCTGTCTGTCCTACTTTTCAAAATATCAACAAAAAAACATCACGTTTATCCATTTCCAAATTTCTTACAACCTATCGCCAAATTTGGATCCACAGCTCTGTATTATCAAATTTTCAGACAATTAAATATATGGATCTATATAGACTTTGATCCGCTGAATCCAAAACTTGCTTTAGATTTTGTCTGTCTGTCCTAATTTTCGAGATATAAACAAAAAATATCACCTTTACTTATTTCCAAATTTCTTGTAACCTGTCGCCAAATTTTGTGCCACAGCTCTGCATTATCAAATTTCCAGACAATTAAATCTATGAAACTAGGTAGACTTTGATCCGCTGAATCCAAAACTGGCTTTAATTTTGTCTGTCTGTCCTAATTTTCAAGATATCAACAAAAAACATGACCTTTACCCATTTCCAAATTTCTTGCAAGCAGTCCAATTTTGATCCACAGCTCTGTATTATCAAAATTTCAGACAATTAAATCTATGAAACTAGGTAGACTTTGATGCGCTGAATCCAAAACTGGCTTTAGATTTTATCTGCGTTTCTTAATTTTCAAGGTATCAATAAGAAAGAATCATCACCTTTACCCATTTCCAAATTTCTTGCAAGCTGTCGCCAAATTTGGATCCACAGCTTTGTATTATGAAATTTTCAGACAAATTAATCTATGAAACCAGATAGACTTTGATCCGCTGAATCCAAAACTGGTTTTAGATTTTGTCTTTCTCTCCTAATTTTCAAGGTATCATCAAAAAGACATAACCTTTACTCATTTGCAAATTTCTTGCCAGCTGTTTAATGCAGATAAATTAAATAAATTAATAATAAATTAAAATTGACAACAAAAATGTTTTAGTTTCCGTAATTCTATTTCATCTAAATATGCTGAATTTCTTGTGTCTACTGTTGATTTACTTCTTCTCGGACTGTTTTTCTGAAACAACTGAATTTGCAGATTTGCTTAAATCAATAACCCTAGTCCACGCCTCTGAAAAACTTCCCGGCAAATTAGGCTTAGATGGCAACTCTAATGCTGTATCACCTTTCTTAACTCCGTAAATGAAGTTGTATCAAATTTTGGCATACTTCTTGGTTTCTTCTAAGCCAATACGCGAATAATCTTGAGCTTCCTTTGGGAAGCCATAGCAAGAGCCCCAGCCGACTTGAAGACAACTTTCCTTACAATTCCACCTCTTGTCTGTTGACCAAAAATAAAACCTGTTAAACCACCAATTGCAATTGCAGGTATCTTTGGTGATGGATTATCTTCAGCCGCCAGATATTTAATAAACCAATCAGCTTGAGCTATCCCTTCATAGAATAAATTTGTTGTTTCATGGTGAATGTGTTGCATTTCATTGTACGCGCGCGCATTACTTTTGCGAAATTTTAAAATAGATTCCTCAAGGACACCTGGAGGTTCCACAACTTCACAACTGTTGGGTTCACTTCTCTTCTCTTTTTTCTTCAGGAGATCGGGGGAGTACATTGGTAGCTCAGATCGTTTGCAACATTTTAAATCTGTATCGGCCACAACGGCAGTCGCAGTCGGAATTAAAATCCTTGTCATTACCTTTATCGACATATTAATATATCAAATTTCGATTAAATGTACAATTGGAATATGTTAGGTTAAAAATTATTTAAACATGACAACATGTCGTCAAATTTTGATCCACAGCTCTGTATTATCAAAATTCCAGACAACTAAATCTATGAAACTAGGTAGACTTTGATCCGCTGAATCCAAAACTTGCTTTAGATTTTGTCTGTCTGTCCTAATTTTCAAAATATCAACAAAAAAACATCACCTATACTAATTTCCAAATTTCTTGCAAGCTGTCGCCAAATTTTGATCCACAGCTCTGTATTGTCAAATTTTACGACAATTAAATATATGAAACTAGATAGACTTTGATCCGCTGAATCCAAAACTGGCTTTAGATTTTGTCTTTCTGTCCTAATTTTCAAGATATCAATAAAAAACATGACCTTTACCCATTTTCAAATTTCTTGCAAGCCGTCGCCAAATTTTGATCAACAGCTCTGTATTATCAAAATTCCAGACACCTAAATCTATGGAACTAGATAGACTTTGATCCGCAGAATCCAAAACTGGCTTTAGGTTTTGTCTATCTGTCCTAAATTTCAAGATATCAACAAAATAAGCATCACCTATACTAATTTCCAAATTTCTTGCAAGCTGTCGCTAAATTTTGATCTACAGCTCTGTATTATCAAAATTCCAGACAAGTAAATCTGAAACTAGGTAGACTTTGATCCGCTGAATGCAAAACTGGCTTTAGATTTTGTCTGTCTGTTCTAATTTTCAAAATATCAACAAAAAAACATCACCTATACTAATTTCCAAATATCTTGCAAACTGTCGCCAAATTTTGATCCACAGCTCTGTATTATTAATATTACAGAAAACTAAATCTATGGAATCATATAGACTTTGATCCGCTGATTCCAAAACTGGCTTTAGATTTTGTCTGTCTGTCCTAATTTTCAAGATAGCAACAAAAAACATGACCTTTTGCCCAATTCCAATTTTTTTGCGAGGCGTCGCCAAATTTTGATCCACAGCTCTGATTTATTAAAATTCCAAAAAACTAAATCTATGGAACCATATAGACTTTGATCCGCTGAATCCAAAACTGGCTTTAGATTTTGTCTGTCTGTCCTAATTTTCAAAATATCAACAAAAAAACATCACCTATACTAGTTTCCAAATTTCTTGCAAGCTGCCGCCAAATTTGTATCCACAGCTCTGTATTATCAAAATTCCAGAAAACTAAATCTATGGAACTAGATAGGCTTTAATCCGCTGAATCCAAAACTGCCTTTAGATTTTGTCTGTCTGTTCCAATTTTCAAGATATCGACAAGAAACATAACCATTACCCATTTCCAAATTTATTGCAAGCTGCCGCCAAATTTTGATCCACAGCTCTGTATTATCAAAATTCCAGACAAGAAAATCTATGGAACTAGATAGACTTTGATCCGCTGAATCCAAAATTCGTTTTAGATTTTGTCTGTCTGTTCTAATTTTCAAGATATCGACAAGAAACGTGACCTTTACTCATTGCTAAATTTCTTGCAAGCTGTCGCCAAATTTTGATCCACAGCTCTGTATTGTCAAATTCTCAGACAATTACATCTATGAAACTAGATGGACTTTGATCCGCTGAATCGAAAATGGCTTTAGATTTTGTCTGTCTGTTCTAATTTTCAAGATATCAACAAAAAACACGACCTTTACCCATTCCAATTTTTTTGCAAGCCGTCGCCAAATTTGGATCCACAGCTTTGTATTATCAAAATTCCAGAAAACTAAATCTATAGAACTAGATAGGCTTTGATCCGCTGAATCCAAAACTGCCTTTAGATTTTGTCTGTCTGTTCTAATTTTCAAGATATCGACAAGAAACATGACTTTTACCCATTTCCAAATTTATTGCAAGCTGCCGCCAAATTTTGATCCACAGCTCTGTATTATCAAAATTCCAGACAAGTAAATCTATGGAACTAGATAGACTTTGATCCGCTGAATCCAAAATTCGTTTTAGATTTTGTCTGTCTGTTCTAATTTTCAAGATATCGACAAGAAACGTGACCTTTACCCATTGCCAAATTTCTTGCAAGCTGTCGCCAAATTTTGATCCACAGCTCTGTATTGTCAAATTCTCAGACAATTAAATCTATGAAACTAGATGGACTTTGATCCGCTGAATCGAAAACTGGCTTTAGATTTTGTCTGTCTGTTCTAATTTTCAAGATATCAACAAAAAAACACGACCTTTACCCATTCCAATTTTTTTGCAAACCGTCGTCAAATTTGGATCCACAGCTCTGTATTATCGAAATTCCAGAAAACTAAATCTATGGAACTAGATAGGCTTTGATCCGCTGAATCCAAATCTGCCTTTAGATTTTGTCTGTCTGTTCTAATTTTCAAGATATCGACAAGAAACATTACTTTTACCCATTTCCAAATTTATTGCAAGCTGCCGCCAAATTTTGATCCACAGCTCTGTATTATCAAAATTCCAGACAAGTAAATCTATGGAACTAGATAGACTTTGATCCGCTGAATCCAAAATTCGTTTTAGATTTTGTGTGTCTGTTCTAATTTTCAAGATATCGACAAGAAACGTGACCTTTACCCATTGCCAAATTTCTTGCAAGCTGTCGCCAAATTTTGATCCACAGCTCTGTATTGTCAAATCCTCAGACAATTAATTCTATGAAACTAGATGGACTTTGATCCGCTGAATCGAAAACTGACTTTAGATTTTGTCTGTCCCTCCTAATTTTCAAAATATCAACAAAAAAACATCACCTTTACCCATTTCCAAATTTCTTGCAACCTGTCGCCAAATTTTGATTCACAGCTCTGTATTATCAAAATTCTAGACAACTAAATCTGTGAAATTAGAAAGGCTTTGAAGCGCTGAATCCAAAACTGGCTTTGGATTTTGTCTGTCTGTCCTACTTACAAAGATATCAACAACAGTGGCGGCTCGCCCATAAGGGCTGCAGTGCTGCAGCCCTCCCGCCAAAATGAAAACATTTTTGTAATTATTATAAAATATTCCATTAGTATACAATTATTTTACAAAAACATATTTTTCCGTTCGTAGTATATTTATTTTTTGAATTGTAGGTATTAAATACCTCGATAGGCGCTCTGTATGTGTGTATTGTGTAATTTAGTGCGGTTGTATATTCATATCTCGGGCTGCAGTCAGTGCAGACCGAATCTCGCCGCGTAGTTAGTGTATTGAGCTGGTTACCCGCACCCGCGATATACGTTTTTGTAATATGTATATCGTGGGCTGCAAACATTGCAGTCCGCACTCCGTACTTTTAGGCGTTTTATGAGTTTGTTTCTAAGAACTCGAGTTTGGGCAACGGCAATTAATTGGTGGACAATTGAAAAGTGGACAATTTTAAACAAACTATTAATAAATAAGTAGTTCTTAGCTATACACATAGAAAGTAAGATAGTTATTTTTTAATAAAAATTGAGTGGGCAACACTAGTTGTAGTTATATATAAAATAAACATAATAGTACGAAATATAGCCTGAATATAATAAATATTCAACCTGTTCGACAATCTACAAAATTAAGTCTTACTAAGACTTTAGACAAATGTCTTACTGAAACAACTACTTCCCTGGCAAATACAATAATTAATTAATAATATACAATACAATAATATAGTAATTCAATATCCTGCGTGGTATTTGCCAGGGAAGTAGTGGTTCAGTAAGACATTTGTCTAAAGTCTTAGTAAGACTTAATTTTGTAGATTGTCGAACAGGTTGAATATTTATTATATTCAGGCTATATTTCGTACTATTATGTTTAGTTATTTTTTAATTTAATTATTGAATTTAATTTGAATTACATTTTTATTGAAATGAACGAAGCAAAAAATTCAGTTGCATCAAAATCATTCTGATGCATTTGCAAAAAAAAAACTTTGCACGACTGGAATTTCAAAAAAAAATTGAAATTAAATCATTAGGACGCTTAACTCCAGATTGAAATATTTGTCCAGTGTCACAAAGTCGTTCAAATAATTATTTATATGAAGCATAATTGGTTAACAGGTTCTCACTGAATTAAAGAAATCAATATGTTTCTGTATGTGTCAATGAAAATGCGGGTTTTTCAACTCGTAGAAATACTTTTTATTATAATTTTTTCCAGCCCTCCCACAAACATCATCCACGAGCCGCCACTGATCAACAACAAATAAAATCATCGCCTATACTAATTTCCAAATTCCTTGCTGGATTTGACAACAAAATTTGTTCAAGAAATTGTTGAAGCAAATTTTTTTGTCGAACAAATTTGGCGACAAATTTTGATCTACTGCTGAATTATGAAAATTGCAAACGACTGAAGCTTATAAATTACACCTAGATTTTTATCTGCTAAATTGAAATATATTTTTAGGTTTTTAACATCTGTTGTAATTTTTAAATAATTTTCGCAAAATAATGCAATAAGATTTTATAGTATATGTTGTAGGAAAACTAAACTTTTAGTGGTCCATAGAAAATCATTTAAAACTCATTGTCGAGTGTTTGTTCCACCTTCTTATACCAATTTTCGTTGTGTGTGTGTGCGCTAAAAAGGAAGTAGTCTATACCTGAGCTATTATCTAGTTTAAAGGTAATTTCCTTGGACAAATAACAACCTGACAAAGACGGCTCAATGCACAAAACACACGCAAACACAAAACGGAGACACGTCAAAATATTGACGAGAAATTATCTCCGGACAGATAATTTTTTGCCCCGGGTTTTGAAAGGGATCGGACACGAGACGCACACGTACCGACGTTTATTTTTAAAGACGGCGCGGTGCGCGTCTATTTGCGGCGTCGGAACGCCCTCGCGGCGTCTTTCATTCCTAATTGCTGTTTAATTTCCCGTGCGAGATGGATTATGGTATAATTGGAAGTCACACAGTCCGCGATAACGTCCATTCGAATAAATATTATTTCGCTCCGAAAATAAATGTTTTCGGTTTTCTGCGGCTTATTCGGACCCAAAATGTAATAAAACAAACTTGACGGATACGGCGGCTAAAAATACAGTGTTTTCGTTCTCTCCTTTTTCCATTGAATTTTTCGGTGTTTATAAATACAAGGGGTACAAACTGTAAACCGGATGCCTTACTGTCAACACAGACGGACTAATTTACGCATAGAAAAATTTACAAATTCATTCCTTTAATAGAACAACTAGAAAGAGTTATGGAATTATTCATTGGCAAGCCAGAATAGAGCTTTCCATAGTTGAATTTTTTTTTAGCGCATGTGTCAATTTCCACCATGTTATACGTCAAAAAGTGCCCGAACTTGTATAACTAAATATGTGCCCGAAACTTTCATATTCCCGCTGTCAGCTCGTTTTGATGCGTAAGGCCAAGGCCGCACTACGGCTAAACCGCCGCAGTTTTTAATCGCGTGATTTTGTGACTCAAGTAGCTAATACAAGCGGCCTTTTCCCGCGACTGATTTTTTTTTCCTATAGCCCACTGTGTGTTTCTTGAGCGGTTATAGCGGTTACTGCTCGCGAGAAAAAACCGTAGTGCGGCCTCGGCCTAAATATGATGTAATTTTAAAGCAGTTTCTGGCTAAGCGTTATAATGGTGGGATATTTTCTGAACCACCTCGAAATATTGCAATAAATTTCTATGCAACATAGTCTTTTTATTAAAAAAAAAATCGTGCCTTAAAGAGTTAAGATATCAGATAAAAGCTTTGTTGGGGTGAACTAGTTTTCTAAACTAACACAGTTAGTAAACGATACTGAATGTGGTGTGTATTGCGTAGACATAGTATGTAAGCGGAGAAAAATCGTCTGCAATCGCATTGATACATAAGTATGGACTGTAACAATCACGATTTGACCGAGTCGGCCAAACGGAGTTAAGCATCTAGCACCCGCCGGTTGGGCGCACTAACCGCTTGGACTTCTGTAAGCCAGTACCAGTAAGTATATAGGCTCCGTGATGATGATGGATGCGCGTCCCACAGAGGTTATACCATTCACCTTCGATACGAGAAAAAGAAACGAAGTGGAAAAATGCGAAGTCTGGACGGTTTTGATTCGTTTCCTGTGGAACTCGTTGGACTAGATCTTGAAATCTGCAACGATATCGATAGATTAAATTAATTAAGCTTTGGTCTAAGTCAGCGGCGGCGAAGCCATGGCACACGTGTCACAGCCGGCACGTCGAAAAATTTTAGTTTAGACGGACGTCTTTAGACGGAAGACTAGATGGACAAGACTAGACGGACAAGACTAGACTGACAAGACTAGACGGACAAGAATAGACAAACTACTCCACACAAGACTGCCCTTTTTTTGCCAAAATGTTATGCCATTTTAAAGCCGTTACGGCAATTGTATAAGCATTTTATTAGTGGGATATTTTTTGATCCACCTTGAAATATTGCAATTGCTACGTGCACATACAAATTTCTGTGCAACATAGCCTTTATTTTAAGTTTGGTCCGATGTGGATGCCGGGTTTGCCGACCCTTCAAACACTGCGGCCTACTTGTGGCCTATTGTATTTTGCATTCACATTCTACACACACACTACACCACTCGCGCCGGCGACATAGCCTTTTTACTACCATTTTGTTAAAGATTGCAGCAAAATACCTTTTTACGGTTAGTTAGGCGCATGCGCGTGCGCCTTGTTTAAAAGGCGACAATATGAAAGTGTCGGGCACATTTTGTAATTTTCAGTGGTTATACGTCAAAAAAGTGCCCGAAAATATGGCGGAAATTGACGCATTCGCATAAAAAAAAAATCAACTGTGGAAAGGTCTATTCAAAATTGTGTCTTCCAGAAAGAAACAAACGGAGAGAAAGTTATAAATTTGCACAATTTTTGTGCTTAAAAACATATTTTGCAAAAATTAAAGACCAACTATTTAGATTAGATAACGAGTCTAGAATGTGTGTTTTTTTTGTTTAAATTGTCGCGATAGACGAATGTACGTTGGTTATAGCAAAAAAATGCACGGCTATCTATAAACAAATTGTACAACAACTATCTGCAGAAAGATAATAAACCGTCATGTCCGGCGAATACGTGACTGTAGCGTGCGATAAACGTCGAAAAGAATGAAAGAAACTAAAAGTCTGACGAAATCCAAAATTCTATTATTATTTGTGTGTTTGTGTAATAATAGAAAATGCGAACAATTCAAGAGACAGTTTGACCGGAAGTTTGCACCCCTGAACGTCGACACTGAAGCTCTGGCGAAGACGTGCCTTGAGCCCTAATCGCCCATCCTAACACACCGCACGCATCCTTATACACTCTCATTGTCTTCTATGCATCCTTTAAACAACAACAAATAAGTATTTAGAATTCAATGACGGGACCTTCCCATCACAAAACAAATATATAAAGTTTTAAGAAGCTTTTATGATAATTTTTATTGAACTAAAGAGAATTTGATGTTAAGAATTTCATATATTGGTCAAACCGAACGTTCTAATAACCTGTTCGTAGCTCTATATTATTAAGTAAGACTACCAAACAAATCGCATGTTGAGACAACTACTTCCCTTGCGTGGCTAATACCACGCAGGATATTGATTTATACAACATACATTTGCCTGTTATTACTAGCCCCAGTACACTTTCGTGTCACTAAACGAGTACCAGATAAATAACATTGTTTTTAAGATCATTTATTTCTGTTTAAATTATGTGAATAGCCACCTGCAGACGCGTTTCGAGATCTATCTCTCATCAGTGCAGCTTTGCTTTTTTGAATTATAAATTGGACTACACTTACATGAGCTTGAACACCTCGTACATGACTGGCGAAGTTAGGTTTTAATTTGACATTTGTGGAGAAAGTCATGATCTTAGTTGCGGTTGTTATTTAGTTACGGTTGTTACTTTGTTACGGTTGTTGTTTAGTTACGGTTGTTGTTTTAATTGTTGATTTAAGAATTTCAAGTAACACGTTGTTTGCGGGGAAAGGTGATCTGTTGTTTCGGTAAAGGCGGGAGACTTGAAATAATGCGTTGTCTTCGGACGAAGGTGATTACCAAAAGGTCATACGGTGATAGACAAGAAGGTGATTATAGAAAATTGGTCTTGTTGGTGAAATCGGGGGACATGAATTAATGTGCCATTTGTGCTTTGCGTGCTATTAGTGTACAAATGAAAATTACGTGTTTTGTTAATGCAAATGAATGTTTGAACGGGTTTTATTGGTTTATTGGTCTGGGTTAGATTAGATTGAAATGTCAGTAAAAATATATTAAAACTGTTGGACCTAATTGGGATCAAACAAATATAGATAAGTGACCTCTTAATAGTTTACTAAATCGAGGAGTTTACTTGGATGTGCAGTTTCTTGATAACATTTTCGCTCGAGTAAAGACGTTTTAAATTTGATTTTTAGTTAATTTTTGCTTTTTGTTTTTCACCATTTTTTATTTCGCTATTTTTCGCCACTTTGCAAAATATTACAATTTCAACCAAAATAATGTCGTAAAATCATCATCATCATGGCGGCCTCCATTCCTGGCCTCTTCCCTTGTTCTCCATTCCTGGCGGTCCTGTCCCCATCTCATCCAGTTGGGTCCTCCGCATTGTCTGCCATTGTCTACCCAACGGTTTGGGGGTCGGCTTCGTCTCTGGGTCTTCACTCTCACCTCACCTGGTCCAAGGTGTCGCGTTCATTCTGACAATTGCCACATCCACTTCATCTTTGCTATGGTGCCCATCACGTCACTCACTTTAGTTTTTGCTTCGAATCGAGTCGTTCCGTTTTCGATGTCGTAGTGTTATTCCAAGCATTGCTCTCTCCATACCTCTCTACGCCACTCTGAACTTCTCTGCTGTTTTTTTGGCAAGTGTAACGGTCTCTGTGCCATGGATGAACACGGGCATGACATACTCGAAAGCTCTGACTTTGATGTGCAGTGGTAATTTACCACGTATTGTATGTTTGTTTGCGCCGAAGGCTACCCAAACTTTGCGTTCCACTTCTACGGTTTGGTTTTTGTAGCCCAAAGTTATTTTATAACCAAGGTATATGTACTCTGTTACCGTTTCGCCTGGGTTTGCCATGTTGGTCATAATTTTAGTTTTGGAGGTATTCATTTTGAGGTCTGCTGTTGGTGATTCCTGTCTCAAATTTACGATCGTGGACATCATGTCTCTACCACATTATCAGAACCAAATCGTCTGGTCTATTATATAGTTTTGGTAATAAAAGGCAGCACGGCTTTACTAAAGGGAAAAGTAGTTACACGGCATATTATTATTTTACATAAAAGGTTATTGAGACTTTAAAATCTATTGTACTCCACCCTCTTCCTCGAAACGTTGGTATATTTATCCATTTAGAGCGCCTCCTCTAGTCCTGATTCCTTTATGAATTTTAGGATCCGGGTGGGATTCAAGGACTGCAACTCCTCTACGTTCAAGCAGTGGGGCCCTAGGTACATTTGTCTCTTGCGGAACAGTGCACAGCCTTTGAGCAGATGGGGTATGGGGGTTTCACGACACTTCAGCCATGAAGTAAAACGAATTTAGATTTTTAGATTATGGGGTTTCCTCTGCTGAACCACATAATCTGCATCTGTCATCTTCCTCTAGGCCTATGGCCTTTTGGTGTTTTGTAAGTGTCCCGTCAGGACTATCAGAATTCTAAGCTTGTTCCTGTTTAGTTTCAAGCAAGCATTTGTTCTTTTCTAGTTAAGTTCTTTTCCAGTTAAGTTTGAAAGATGTGGTGTACGAGGAGTGACTCTCAAATTTATGAATTCATTTCTGGCAGATCGAAGACAGTTCTGGAAGGTAAACTATTTTCTCAGACCAGAACGATGAATGTGGGTATTCCACAGGGAAGCGTAATGGGCCCCTTATTGTTCACCCTGTCTGTCAATGATCTATCAGATTATAATATAAACTCGCACCACGACATAATTCAGTTAGCACATGTCACTAGTCTATTACTAATGGATAAAACCCTTTCATATCATACTTCCAGTTAACTTTGAAAAATATGGTACACGAATAGTGGCTCTCAAATTTATGAATTCATTTCTGGCAGATCTATTTCAGATCACGAAACTGGTAAGGTAAACTATTTTCTCAGACCAGAACGATGAATGTGGGTATCCCACAAGGAAGCGTAATGGGCCCCTTATTGTTCACCCTGTCCGTCAATGATTTACCAGATTATAATATAAACACGCTCCACGACATAATTCACTTAGCAGGTGTCAGTAGTCTATTACTAATGAATAAAACCCTACCATACCATACTTCCAGTTAACTTTGAAAAATATGGTGTACGAGGAGTGTCTCTCAAATTTATGAATTCATTGCTGGTAGATCAAAGACAGTTCACGAAACTGGTAAGGTAAACTATTTTCGCAGACCAGAACGATGAATGTGGGTATCCCACAGGGAAGTGTAATGGGCCCTTTATTTTTCACCCTATCCGTCAATGATCTACCAGATTATAATAGATTATAATTCAGTTTGCAGATGACATAATGAATAAAACCCTGGAAGAAATCCACTCGAATACTGTTTGACGGAAATTGTACAGTGGTTTAGCAAAAACAAACTGATAGGAAGTAGTACCACAACTAATATAATTTAAAGTTTTTCCCCATCCACTGTTAGCTCTTTATTTCCCAGTTCATCCGACCAAACATTTATTGCAACGAGAGCGCGAAAAGTTTTGGAGAGATTGTATCCCCTGCCTTACTCCTCTTTCTAACCGGAATTTGTTAGTTTGCTTATGGAGGGCAACACAAGCTGTGCCATTCAAATGGCGGTGGTTCAGTATCATATATACAGTTCAGTATCAATGCTCGCTCTACTACCCACCACTCTACAGAGTCGAACGCTTTTTCATAATCAACAAATGTTAGAATAGTGACTTTCTGATTAGTCAAATTATTCAACCTAGAATCAATAATATAACCGTTTTTAGTCCTAAAACTTGGTCCAGAATTTTCTCATGTGCCCTAGACCTGTTACAATTATTCAACAAAGGTTGACTGCTCCTTAACAACACAGCGCTATTTTCATGTCGATAGCTATGGACAGGAAACCTTCCCCCGTCGCGGTCATAATAGTCTTCTTCTTCTTCCTAGCGTTTGTCCCGCCTGGTGGCAGGGTCCGCTGTAAGTATTCGTTGTCTCCATTTCTTTCGGTCTTGAGCCATATCTGGTTCTAGATGTGCAGTCTTCAGGTCATTATGGATCGTATCAACCCACCTCTGCCTTGGTCGTCTCTTGGGCTTATTTCCTGTGACTTCCAGGGTATATGCTGATTTAGCTATTGTGCCCGCAGCACATGGCCAAAACCAGCGTAAAAGGCCTTCCCGAATTTTCTGATGGATCGGCGCCACTCCGAAATGTTTCTGTATATTAACATTGGTAACATGATTCATTCTAGTGACGCCGCCTGTCCACCTAAGCATCCTTGTCTTCATCACGCTTAGCCGACGTTCGACCTCTTTTGTAGTGGGCCAACACTCGGTACCATGGAGTGCGACTGAACGGATAACAGTGCGGTAGATCTTGGATTTAAGGTGACCACACCTGTCGTCGCACGCCATTTCAACCAAGATGTCTGCGTCCTTACGTTGACCTCGTCAATGATTCTTCCATTGTCAGAGATAGTAGATCTAAGGTATTTGAATTTTGTTACACGAGGGAGATCTTCTCCATCAACGCTGATGGTCCCAACTTCTTGGGATCAAAAGTCATATACTCCGTCTTCCTTCAATTGATTCGCAGGCCATATTCAGTACATTTGTATTTGGTGCGGCCATAATAGTTTCATCAACAATATTTTTTGGAACTATCAGAATTGAGCTGTAAGTGGGACAGACTGAGTAGTTGCTGTTGACGTTCGTTATGCCCGCCATACACGCTACGGTCTACCGTACAGGTTACATGCGCAGGTTTGCCTGCACAGGTCAACCGTACGCAAGAAACTGCACAGGTCTATTCCCACACACGCTCCGGTCTACCTGCGCAGGCAAACCAGCACAGGTAGACCTGTCATGTGGACCGTTGTGTGTATGGCGGGCATTATTCACCATTCGCCTGATGCTAGAAGTTTGATGCATTCGATTTCAGGTTTGAAAATAGTGTAGCCGTCTTCGAGGATGTTGAAAATGGGGCGGTAGAAGAATGGGTACTGGGAGCTTGCGCTGCCGAGGTTGGATAAGCGTTCGATTGAAGCGTACACCTCTTCGGTGGTGGCAATGTCGAATTGCGGATGTATAACGGATAACTGAAGATAATTGCGGATAACTGTGGATTCGGACATCTTTGCATTTCAAGATGAATGTGCCCCCATTTTGGGGGTTGGAGCTTGTGCCGTTTGGACGTTTCTCTACAGAATCTATACCTTCATGTGCTTATTGGTTATATCGGCATTCTTCCAAGTTGATGGAACTTTGGTTTGAAAGAGAGTAGCTACGGCATCCCACGTCACTTGTGTGATTATTTTATGTATCTGTGGTAGCACGCCATCTTCCGCTGGAGCGCGCCTGTTCTTCATCTGACAGATTGCGTGGTCTACGAGCATCTCTTCTGACCCAACATTCTGGATCGGATATCTAATTCTATTTCGTCGCTGACGTACTGCGGCTTGTTGAGATGTCGCCTGCGTAGTGAGTTCGATAGTAGACACGTGGGGCTATAATTCCTGAAAAGAGCAATACAATTCTAAAACATTTGACCGAATATTGAAGGTTTCAATTTGCTCAATTTTGAAAAATTCGTTTCGAGTTTGGACGGGTTTCGAGACCCCCAAGTGCCATCGAACGGTGCGTCGTTCCTATCGCCTTATAGACCCTTTCATTCTCTATTTAGAAACCGCCACCGCGACGCCCTGCTCTTAAATTTAGCGAATCCCGGAGGATTCTCGCGTACATCTGCAAAACATGGTTTTTCGCAATTCAAGCAGCAATCGCAATATACCTCCAAAACAAACTAAAAGGCACTATGCTGAATCGATTGGTGCTGGTCCGGTCCCGATACGACTGTTGGGTATCCCAGGAGAGGGATCCCCGCAAATTAGGTGAAAAAAACACGGCGTTTTTCCGATTTTTGTGTTAAAATTGACCCAGAGCGGGAACTGGATGCCGGAGATACCAGATTCTTCCAAGACCCGTTGCGGGCAAACATCTCGCATCGATCGAACCGATTTGGAGACACGGTGCTCTTCTATCAAGAGAACGGCGTGTCCACAACAGTGCTGGGAAAAAACGGGTTTTTTTCGCTTGTTCCTCTGTTATTATGGGGAGTTGATCACGGGCAGTGATGGTTTCGTTTCGGTTATTAAGCAGCTTAAAGATCTGTTTTCTATCCTGACTGTTGTGCAGTTTTAGAACTTTGCGGCTACTGTTCCTTTCTATTGCTGTGTATATTGTAGTGTTCTAGGTCAGTACGTTTATGCCTTCTATTGTCATTTTCAGTATTTGTATTCAGGTGTATCTGTTTTTGCCTTACTTTGCATTTCACGCCTTTGCTCCTTCATTTGAAGTGTCTTGTTTTGGGTGGTTGGTAGCTTTATGGATTCTAAGCTCTCAGCCATAGTACTAACAATTTTGCTGTTGATTTCATCGACTGGCATGTTGTTGAGGATATCAGGGCAGAGAAATTGTTGCCCAACTTCTGTAAAATAAATTGTTCCAAAATATAACCCAAATACGTAGTTGAAGAAATTCCGTTGTGATCAAAAATTGGCCGAATTTCTGTATTTGTCATTTTTCTGGGGATATTTGCAGAATATTAAGCAATAAATCATTCTCGCGATCATTTATATAAATGATTTTGAGTATTTGGAATGGAGATTGGATAAAACCGGCGTAGAAATGTGTATAGATTAGACCGCGACTTCCTTTGACATACATATATAATATTGTTTACGACGTTGGATGTAATTGTTCGCCCGCAGCTGCTGCGTTTGATATCCGAGTAAATTGCTTCCAAGATGCCTCTCATTAATTTAACTGATAACAATTTTGCATATTGTCTAATTAATTAATCCACAAACGAGGAAAGAAATATATTAAAAGTTTAAATTGAAATTACATTTTAGGTGATTTATTTATTATGTGAACGTGATTGCTGGTTGTTTCGTGGAAAACATTCTGGATAGAATAAAGTAAATTTAAAAATCTCTGCAAAAAATGGTCTCTTCAGGAGAATTTGTTTTATTTTAATGGTTTTTCTTGTAAAACCCGGAGTCTATTTACAATTCGCCTTTTGACTGAATACATTAACGACGGACATAAATTTCGAAAAACTTTTACTGTTGCTTTCTGACCTGGGCTATTGTAAAAACGGCCTTCGGAGAGATCCCTCTCGGACCCCCGGCCCCTCCGTCTACCTGCGCCACATTACAATATTATCCTCGTCATTTTATCATTTTACAGTTTTTGATTACCTGTCCGAGCTAACAGGAAAAAAATAGTTATCATATTCCCCCGAAAAAATAAAATAACATTTTGCACCGAGAAAAAAATGTCGTTTCTGTTTCTATCCTGAGATGGACATACAATATGCAGGAGACAATCAGCAGAGGAAATGAGCTCGCATTCATTTCGTGGCCGAGACAAAAAGAAAAACGCGGTGGAAATGTTTCACAAACCTCGATAAAGCTTTTTATTTTTTCCCTTTTCCGACAAGAAAGTGTTTTTTTTTAGACTCTGTTGTACTTGCACTTATGCGCAGGAAACTTTGAAAATTCTTCTCCCGCCGGGAATAAAACCTTTCTACGAGGTTGTTAATAAATAGGAAATGCCTATACCGCCACGACATATATAATTACCACTCTGACGACAAACCCCAAATCAACCACTTCTCCTACTTCCTTTAATATGCTGACGACACCGCTCTCATCTCCCATAACAACAACCATTTACGATCACCAAGCTCTTACTGACAAAATGATATCATGACTCAATCGTTGGAGACTTTCCGCTAGTCCATCTAAATGCCAACTCCTCATTCCTAACCACAGAATTTCTCTCAGCTCTCCCCAAATACACTTAGGCACCATCGACGTAACACCAACTCCTCATATCAAATACTTTAGAGTAGTAGATTAATACTTTAGAGATCTTCGGCAACAAGATGAAATTCAACAATGACGCGAAATAACGAAAGACAATTTCCGTGGCCTAACCCAAGGAAATATAGACGTTTTCATCAAAACGGCCGCTAGAATCTATAAAGCCATCTGCCGCCCCCTCCTTGTCTACGGACACATATTACTCTCAAACGCTAACGACAGAACACTAACTATATTGGAAGTGGCAGATCGAACTTCATTACGACTGATTTCCAAGTTTAGACATCCAAGCAACATCCTTCATAATCCTCTCAACGATCTTCTATATAGACTCTCCGAAGTTCCAAAACTCCTAGACAGGCATTAACAATACCGGACAAAATTCAAAGACAGCAACGATCACTGGACCATTGTGGACCGCCTATGCATAAAACGAGACATAAACTCCACTTCATGCACACACTCAAATAAGACGCTATTCGAAATAGTCTACGACGACTAAACTCATCATTTTTAGGGTTCCGTACCGAAAACGGAACCCTTATAGGATCACGTTGTTGTCCGTCTGTCTGTGTGTCCGTCTGTCCGTCCGTCCGTCTGTCTGTCTGTTAAGACCATTTTTCTCAGGAACGCGTAGAGGTAACAAGTTGACAATAACTTTAACAATTTTTATCAAATACTGGGGTCTGCGGTCTCTATCAGCTGTGAAAAAATCAAACTTATAAGTCAACGCGATCAAAAGATATGACCGTTTATGTCGCATATTTTGCGAGGGAATCAAACCCTATAGGGTACTTCCCGTTGACCTAGAATCATGAAATTTGGCAAGAAGCGGTGTCTTACAGCACATATAAAGGAAAAAGTCTGAAAAAAGTAAATATGTAGTTTAATTACAAGAAAAATGCGAATTTACTATTAGAAACTTATGAAAATACACTAATGTGTCGCCTGGTATTGTCAGGCACCAGAAGCATACCGGTTGCATACAGTTAGGTTCTCCTAAAGATACCTTACTTACAAGTTTGTACGGAACCCTCGGTGCGCGAGTCACAACTCGCACTTGGCCGGTTTTTTTTTTCTTCGAAATCGCGAATTTTTACATGTCGAGGATATTGACATATAATACATCAAAAGACGCGAAATTTTGTATAGAACAAACAAATAATAATCTCTTTTTGTTCTGGTGAAACCTAAGCCTGAAAAAAGCGATTTGAAAAACGCACAAAATAGCGTACTTTCGGATTTTTGCCCGAAACTTTTTCCAAGTTATCATCGTTAAAACGATAATGGTCCAAGCATGATAAACCAACACAAACTACATCGAAAGCTGAATTGCTTCGACAAAAGATCATGCTGTCGATTTGATGGGATTATAAAGGTGTTACTCCAAGGAACCAGATCAATTCAGAGTTTACTGTCAATAACTGATGAAACTGGATGAAGCAATCAAAGAAAAACGGTTGGAATTGGCTGATCCTAAAGGAATTGTGTTCCACCATTATAATGCAAGGCCTCGCACATTTTTTGTTACTCGCGAGAAACTATTGGAAGTTGGTTGCGAAGTGATATCGCATTCCCCAAACAGCCCTGACCTGACACCATCTGGTTACCATTTATTTAGAAGTTTGCAGAACTCTTTGAATGGCAAAAAAATCCAAAATGATGATGATCTTAAATCGCACTTGGTTCAGTTTTTAGGGTTCCGTACCGAAAACGGAACCCTTATAGGATCACTTTGTTTTCGCAGACCCCAGTATTTGATACAAATTTCAACTTGTTACCTCTACGCGTTCCTGAGAAAAATGGTCTTGACAGACAGACAGACGGACGGACGGGCAGACGGACAGACATACAGACGGACAACAAAGTGATCCTATAAGGGTTCCGTTTTCGGTACAGATCCCTAAAAATGATGAGTTTAGTCGTCGTAGACTATTTCGTAAAGCGCCTTAGGTGGGTGTCTGTCTGTCTGTCTGACTGTCTGTCGCTCCGTCTGTTTGTCTGTCAAGACCATTTTTCTCAGGAACGCGTAGAGGTAACAAGTTGAAATTTGTATCATATACTCGGGTCTGCGGTCTCTTTCAGTAGTGAAAAAATCAAACTTGTAAGTCAACCCGATCAAAAGATATGACCGTTTATGTCGCATATTTTGCGATTTCACAAGGGAATCAAAATCTATAGGGTACTTCCCGTTGACCTAGAATCATGAAATTTGGCATGAAGCGGTGTCTTACAGCACATGTAAAGGGAAAAATCTGAAAACCGTAAATATGTAGTTTAATTACAAGAAAAATGCGAATTTACTATTAGAAACTTATGACAATTCACTAATGTGTTTCGTGGTATTGTCAGGCACCAGAAGCATATGGGTTGCATACAGTTACGTCCTCCACAAAAAAAGATACCTTACTTACAAGTTTGAACGGAACCCTCGGTGCGCGAGTCACAACTCGCATTTGGCCGGTTTTTTTTCTGATTAGGACCAGAAGTTCTATGAGCGCGAAATCATGAAACTTCAAGAAAGATGACAAAATTCCTTGCACAAAATGTAAAATATATACTTGAATAAATTGTGTTTTTTCATATCACAAAACCGAAATTACTTTCTTCCCAAGCCAATATTTTGATAAGAATACAAAAAAGGTTTGCCGACATATATTTAATCGATTTTTAAAAGACCTATGGGTCGTACTCTTCGTGTATCAACATTTTGAGAAACCCTGATGTAGTAGAACACATTAAATTACAACTACAATTGCAACAATTTATTATAATTTTTGTGCGTTAGTTGAGACAAAATGTGTTAATGGAGGGAGTCCAGTGCACCGTTTAAGACTAACGCCGTTGATTAGTTTAATTAATTAAAGAGCTGCGCTGTTGGCTGCTAATGGGAGATGTGCGTGCACTGTTCCTTCGAATGATTCTCCAACAATCACATGTTGCTTCCTTTAAAATTGCTTCAAACAACATTTAGAAGCGACAATATCCATGGCGTATTTTAATTTTCCAAAAGCGACTATCTATTATGACTTGTTTGTCATGCAGGGAACGGCCTAGACGCGTTTAAACAATAAAACGGGAAACTTATTCAAAAATCGTTTATATTATGATTACTATTTTTTCGTTTCGTTTGTTTGAGGGAGAAATGCTTATAGTTTTACAAAACGCGACGTGATTCGAATGAATACGGGCGAGTTATCGAAATTACGCCGGGAAAGGAAAAATGTGAAAGAATAAAAAATACGAATTTAAAAAAAAAAACCGGGCGCTATTCACGCATATTAATGACCACCAGCGAATCTGACAGGCGAAATAGCTACTGGTTTTGTAATTTAATATGTAGATACAGTCACGCGAGTAAGAAAAACATTTATACTGTATATACTATGTAAGCAGCGCATATTTCAACATTCAACCAGAAACTTTTAAAATTGCTTCGATTTGTTTCGGGTGACTATGTCAGAATTGATAGACTTTTATAATTGTCAACTATGACGGATTTTGTGATTGATTGTCAAAAAACTGATTTAACTAAACAGTTTAGAGATTAGGACAGGTGAGACTAGATTAAACTGTATTAGTCAACTATTAACGACTAAATTAGATCAATTCGGTCAGGTTAGGTTAGATGAGACTAGATTAGATCAATTAGGTTAGTTTACTTTATCTTCACTCTGAAGATAATAATGATTCCGGGATGTAAAATCAACATCGCCAAGTGGTCTAGGGGTTTAGCGGTTGAGACCTCCGCACTCAGGCTGGTAGAGCTTCCTCCGCCAAAAAAAAAACCAAGTGCGAGTTGTGACTCGCGCACCTAGGGTTCCGTACAAACTTGTAAGTAAGGTATCTT
Source organism: Phosphuga atrata (assembly GCA_944588485.1). Lineage (NCBI taxonomy): Eukaryota > Metazoa > Arthropoda > Insecta > Coleoptera > Silphidae > Phosphuga > Phosphuga atrata. The sequence continues at coordinate 47,692,725 of OX155903.1, read as the reverse complement.
TAGGAGGACCTAACTGTATGCAACCCATATGCTTCTGGTGCCTGACAATACCACGCAACACATTAGTGTATTTTCATAAGTTTCTAATAGTAAATTCGCATTTTTCTTGTAATTAAACTACATATTTACGGTTTTCAGATTTTTCCCTTTACATGTGCTGTAAGACACCGCTTCTTGCCAAATTTCATGATTCTGGGTCAACGGGAAGTACCCTATAGGTTTTGATTCCCTTGTGAAATTGCAAAATATGCGACATAAACGGTCATATCTTTTGATCGCGTTGACTTACAAGTTTGATTTTTTCACAGCTGAAAGAGACCGCAGACCCGAGTATTTGATACAAATTTCAACTTGTTACCTCTACGCGTTCCTGAGAAAAATGGTCTTGACAGACAGACAGACGGACAGACAGACAGACAGACAGACGGACAACAAAGTGATCCTATAAGGGTTCCGTTTTCGGTACGGAACCCTAAAAATAAAAAAATATCAATTAGTTTCTTCAATTACGGATTTTGTGATTGTCACAAAACTGACTTGACTAAATAGTTTAGACTAGATTTGGACAGATGAGACTAGATTAAACTGTATTAGTCAACTAATAACGACTAGATTAAATCAATGCCAGTGGTTAATCAATTAAATCAGGCCAGTGCTTCTCAACCGTCAGGTCAGGTTAGGTTAGGTGAGACTAGATCGTCCTCCTCGGTAGTCTAGTTGACAACATACCCGCCTTTCAATGCGGTAGACCCGGGTTCGAATCCTGGTCGGGTCCTTCGAATCCTTCGTCTAGACTAGATTTTTAATGATCTTGTCAGTTTGTGTAGATTACACTTGGTCTTCAAGGTTTCATCTAGACTAGACTTGTAATAATCTAGTCTGATTGTGTAGATTAGATTTGGTTTTCAAGGTTTCATTTTGACTAGATTCTTAATAATCTAGTCTGACCGTGTAGATTAGACTTTGTATTCAAGATTTTGTGTAAACTAGATTCGTAATAATCTAGTCTGTTTGAGGAAATTAGAATTAGTCTTCAAGGTTTCATCTAGACCCGATTCTTAATAACCCAGTCTGATTGTGTAAATTAGACTTGGTTTTCCAGGTTTCATCTAGCCAGTGCTTCTCAAACTGTCTACCATAGCGGGCCAACATTTTTTTGTCCCAATGTTTTGCGGACCGGTATCATATACAGCAGTAGCGTCGCTAGCGTCGGTCAATCGGGCGAATGCTTGGTGGACTACCCATGGACTAGGGGGCCCCCAAAGTGGCTGCAGATCGATTCTGAGACGGCTGACGTGTGGCGTTTCGCGAATTTCACATGGGGGACCGCACCACGTGGGTTTTAAAAAGGCACAAATTTGACATTTTTATGCCGCCGGAGGCGGCAGATCTTGAGTATATTAACCGCCTGTCTTCGATGACTTAACTGTGAATGTCCGTCTGCACGTTGCGCATCCCCCAGTTTCGTCCTCCGTCCTGCCGCGCCTCCGGGTATCCAAGACCCACCCTAAAATCGTGGTTTTTGCGGAAACGGCCCGACGGAAGCGGCGGCGGCGGTGCAAAACGGGAATGTACATTTTTCCGGTGTAGAACCGAGATCCCCGTCGAGCGGTGCCGTTTTCGCGACTCAACTCGCCCAGGTTCAGACGCACCAGACGTAAAACTAAAATCACGATATTTTACTTTTGAGGCGCATTTTTGGTCGGATCTCAATTTTTTTCCGAATCCTCTAGTCGCCGCCGCGCCACGTTTTTAGAGCCCTTGCTCGCCGTCCTGCGACATCCCGTTCCCCTGGTGCAAGATCAAATAAATTATTTTTTTTGCCGATTTTGCAATCACTTCCACGGACGTCCAGACTTTATTTGATGGACTCCAGGTCGCCGGTTGGGTTCGTTCTCTTTAGAACACTCCCGCCCAACCATTCTGGCAAGATTTTTTAAACTGCGACGACTTTTTGCGAATCTGCGGCAGTTTGAAGAGAAAAATGCGCAAAAAATGAGAAAAACCAGAGGCGTTTTGCGGGGGTACATAGAACTTCGGAACCAATTGACGGATCGGAACCGGATCGGTGCCGTTCGATCGGCCATAGAACCTTTTAGTTTGTTTGGGAGTTTAATCCCGATTGCGCCCAAGATGGCGTCGCGACACCATTAAAACGACGTTTTTTGGACATCCAGGAAAAGTCCCACGGAACCGCTAACTTGAACTCTGATTCCCGCAGGGAATTGAACGTTTCATCTTTTGGTTTGCAATTGTCGCGACGCCCGCCCAAACTCGCCGCTTTTTATTTACTGGGGGCCCCACCTCAATATATATGCCCGGGGCCTCCAAATCCAAACGACGGCGCTGATATTCAGTTTCAGTGAACTTTTAATGCAACTAGGTCTAGGGACTATTACTAACATTTATATAAAACGAACCCAATTTTTATGTAGTTCGCAATGAAACTTATTAAAGCGAAATATAGCTTGAATATATAAATATATTGAACCCGCTCGTAGCTCTATGATACTGAGTCTTTTTAGGACTTAACAAATCCTGGCTAATATCAGGATATTGATTTATACAACAGGCACTTGCATGTTATTACTAGTCCCAGTACAATTTTCATGTCACTAACGGAACTAGAGAAATAACATTCGTGTTTTAAGATCTTTTCTTTGTATTTAAATTAAGTGAATAGCCATCTGCAGACGCGTTGCGAGATCTATCTTTCATCAGTGCAGCTTTGCTCTTTTGAATTATAAAATGGAATAAACTTACAGGTGTTTGCACATCATGTCATAGTTATAATAAGACTTAATATTATAGAACTACGAACCTATTTATATATTCAAACTATATTTCACTTTCATAAGTTTGTATGATTAAATCTATAATTAGTATGGTTTCACCCCACTATTCGATCTTTCCACGCTTTTAGTTTTCGTTTCTGTGCAACGATTTTGTCTGCAATGGTAAAACAGGAAACCATCCTTTCTTGTATCGAGGTATTATGATCATTACGGATGGCAAAGATGTCAGCCAAATAAGCGAGCTTGGCCACTAAATTTACACCAAGGAAAAGATTTTTGCTCCGAAGGAACGATAGTTCACAGCTTTGAGTATTTCTGAACTATAGTCTATTTTTTTTAAGAATGCAGGAACTAGAAACCTGATTTACACTATGATAAATGTTCAATCTAGATACAAAATTTGGCGCTAAGTTCAAATATGGTTACTTGAATATAAAATTGGTAATTTATGAATGGTTTGATTGAATATCTTAATATTATTGGATAACTTATACAATACTAACAAATAAATGGAGAAAAACGCAAAAAATATAAATGAAACAAACAGATCAGATGACAATTATGAAGTGACACGGCAGCCTTTGACAACTAACAGCTGCAAATGTATGTGAAAAGAAAGACAGAAAAGAGGTTGAGATGGAGAAGTAAATATCGTCGGTGTGAACTTCTCCTCGATTTAAGCCAATCAGAGAACAAGGTCAAATAAGCCCTATCTTCCCTGTAATGCATTCTTAAAAAAAGAACTGTAGTGGTTTTTGTTGGCAGTGAAACCGAAAAAAGAAAAATCTTCCTGCAGGTCATCATTCTGTTCAAATCACATACACCACCAAAAGAATCGCCTCACCAGCAAGATCTGTAGATTCGTCTAGTTGCAAAGCAAAATGTTTTGATGCCTTTATTTGTTCAATTAACGGATCTTCAATATCATGAGCTAGGTCGTGAATTCGACGTGTTATGGTTTCATTTGAGAGTGGTACTTGTGCCACTTTCTTTGCTCGCCCAGCATTTCGAAGTAAACATCCTTACTACAGCTGGCCACTAGTCCCTTGCCTATTGTGTATGGCTTTTTAGCCTTAGCAAATTGAAGAGCAACTTTGTAAGAAGCTCAGTTTAGCAATTTTTATATGTGACAACTGAAATATCTGTTTTTATTACTCATTAGGGATAAGTATCTTGGCGCCCGCTTTTAAGGTTTCGTACCGAAAACGGAACCCTTATAGGATTACTTTGTTGTCCGTCTGTCTGTCTGTCTGTCCGTCTGTCCGTCCGTCCGTCTGTCTGTCTGTCTGTCAAGACCTTTTTTCTCAGGAACGCGTAGAGGTAACAAGTTGAAATTTGTATCAAATACTCGGGTCTGCGATCTCTTTCAGCTGTGAAAAAATCAAACTTGTAAGTCCACGCGATCAAAAGATATGGCCGTTTATGTCGCATATTTTGCGATTTCACAAGGGAATCAAAACCTATAGGGTACATCCCGTTGACCTAGAATCATGAAATTTGGCAAGAAGCGGTGTCTTACAGCACATGTAAAGGGAAAAATCTGAAAACCGTAAATATGTAGTTTAATTACAAGAAAAATGCGAATTTACTATTAGAATCTTATGAAAATACACTAATGTGTTGCGTGGTATTGTCAGGCACCAGAAGCATATGGGTGTTGCCTACAGTTAGGTCCTCCTAAAGATACCTTACTTACAAGTTTGTACGGAACCCTCGGTGCGTGAGTCACAACTCGCACTTGGCCGGTTTTTTTTAGTGCTACAAATGGCTGTTTGTCAATTCAATTATTACCAAATAACTTAAGCGCATTAGAAATATTACTTTACTTTTTCGAGTCCGAAATCATTCCATTCAAAGTTTTTTTTGCCCAGTACCGGGCTACGTCTGGCATTTTCATTTGCAATCCATATCTCATCAATGGAGCACGTTCACAGGGGCATTGTTGGTCTTCCTCAATTTTCCACTTTGGTTTGTTTGTTTTTACGAGTGCCACGCCAGTTCGAATTCTGTTTAGCGTTATGCGTGTCTTCCAGTCCCAATTTGACCTTGCACAGGGGCTTTCGTTGATAGGGCAGTTGTCGTTCGGTTCCACGGCTCAGTGCGAAAGCGGAGAGCCGGCATTGTACTCTACATAATAAATAAATAAGATGTCGTTCGGTTCCTCGGTTGCACATTGGAGAAAATTTTTCCTTGATTTGAGCCTTTTCCGTTGCTGTTCTTGGCCATAAAGGACATAATGGCGACCGTCGAAGGTTTGCTTAAATTTTTCTACGTGCTCTAAACCCATTCTTCTTTCACTTGGTTCTGCGAAGCCCGCTGCTTAGTACAATTGGTTGATTGGTATTGGTTTCATACAGCCAGTAATAATCCTGCAAGTTTGGTGTAAGGCGATATCGACATGTTATGCCTCTCGAGCGAATGAGCGCACTCATTTACATTGACTGACTATCCAGCAGTTGCGCATGAGAATGGTTTGTTCACCACTGGTCTAAATGTTGGCTAATCGGATTCGTTCTTTGACATTACGAAACTTACATAATTCAAGCTTATTGACATTAATTATACTAAATATTATGCTTTAGTTATCTTCTTCAAGAAATTAAACAAGTTAATATATAAATAATGCTATTTAAATTAAGATACAATTATTGTTTCTGAAGGATATCAATTTCTTCATCAGTTTCAAATTTCCATTTAGAACTCCAATTCTCTCACCTGTCTCAATATTACCATTATGAATGGAAATACCCACCGATTGAAAGCGAGAAATCATCCGTAATTCACTTTCGACAAATTTTTGTCTGAAATCCGGGCGAAAGGAATTAATCCAAACAAAAATAGAATTCACAATACGAAGAGAAAGAAAAAAACTTAGCGAAATACAAAACGTATATTCAGGCAAATCAATTGTTAAATCGCATTACCGAGCAGGTAGATGTATCCTGCATTTCTATTCCGAGGCATAAAAGGCATCTTTGTGTTGACACTTGTGTATTGAGTTTTTCTCACGGAGAAAATTCACCCCTCGAGGTGGATCGAACACAATGCCACGCCGGAACAATCGCACGATTCACCCCCGCACCGGAATTTCGAATTTAATATTTATATTTTAAGGAAACCTGTGCGAGTCGAAAGTTGGTTAGTCTGCTTAGAAAGTAACTTAGTTTAGATTTTTCTCAAACTGTCGGTATCAAAACCTTCGATTCAATCAGTCTTTAAGTTCGTCAATCAATTTGGAATGTATTTTTCCAATTGAAATTGTAACAATACGAAATTAAAACCGAATTAAGCGCTGAAACAACATGAAATTGAATCAAAACGAAGTTGCATCAACACGAACTTGAATCAAAATAAAGTTGGATCAACACGAACTTGAATCAAAATGAAGTTGCATCAACACGAACTTAAATCAAAATGAAGTTGCACCAACACGAAGTGAATCAAAATGAAGTTGCTTCAACACGAATTGAATCAAAATGAACCGCTTGAACACGAACTTGAATCACAATGAAGTTGCATCAAAAGGAACTTGAATCAAAATGAAGTTGCATCAACACGAACTAGAATCAAAATGAAGTTGCACCAACACGAAGTGAATCAAAATGAACCACTTGAACACGAACATGAATCACAATGAAGTTGCATCAAAAGGAACTTGAATCAAAATGAAGCTCCATCAACTCGAAGTTGAATCAAAATGAAGTTGCACCAACACGAAGTGAATCAAAATGAAATTGCATCAACACGAATTGAATCAAAATGAACCGCTTGAACACGAACTTGAATCACAATGAAGTTGCATCGAAAGGAACTTGAATCAAAATGAAGTTACATCAACACGAATTTGAATCAAAATGAAGTTGCACCAACACGAAGTGAATAAAAATGAAATTGCATCAACACGAATTGAATCAAAATGAACCGCTTCAACACGAACTTTAATCACAATGAAGTTGCATCAAAAGGAACTTGAATCAAAATGAAGCTGCATCAACACGATGTTGAATCAAAATGAAGTTGAAATATTTAGTTTATAAAATAAATAGTTGAATATAAATATATAAATTGTTGTTAGTAAGAAAAAATAATGAATTAGTAGGCAGATCGACAATTGTAGGTTAGAAAGTGCGTTGTATTTAGTTGAAGGTGTTTATATAATTGTATTTTATGGTGTTTAATGTTGGTTCGTGAGTGCGAGAAAAAGGTGTAAAATGATATAAAATAAGGTGAAAAGAGTTATCGAGTTATTTATAAATAAATCTATATATAAAAAAGAGGGTGGAGGGATATAACGGGGCACCCGAATATTAATTTATGTCCAGCTATAAAATACAACAAGCAAACCACATAAACGTGTAAAAACAGCTATAATCATGGGCAGCTAACAACCGCAGGATAAATAATCGGGCGCGAACGAGGGAGAGAGCGCGCCCTCGGCCGCGCGCAAGAAAGAAACCGCGGCGGAGAGGAAAACCGGTATTCGAGTTAGTTTCGACCGGACCGTCTTCTTCTTCCACTCCGTCTTCTTCTCCGGCCGACGATAACTAACTTTAAAACCGCCAATAACAACTACACCCGAGACAGAACAATTGAACCTCGTTTATAATTCCCATACCCACCTCGTACCCGTTTATAATTTATACCCCCCCAAAACGAAAACAACAAAAAATTAAAACCAAAACACTAATTGATTTTCACTTTTATTATCACTCACTTTTCCACCGCCTTTTTTGTGCCGCGTAAATTATATGCAATTACTCGGTGTGTATCTAGTTGTAACAGCTATTACATGTAATATAATATGTGCGTAATAAATTACCGTGTCGCGGCGGGTTTTTTTCTTCTCCGTGCGTTTTTATATTATTTATGAGTCGAGGGACTTTCATTACCAAACAAGAGAATCGGATAAATGCAAGTCGAGAACTATTCCTACTCGGTTACATGATTACTAGGCCAGACGCATTTCGTTTTTTTCTAGGTCTCTCTTAACTTCTCTCTTAACCTTAAACCATATTTAACTAAGGTCTTCAAGGTTTAATCCAGACTAGAATTGGTCTTCAAGCTTCCATCTAGATTATACTTTTAATAATCTTGTCTGATTGTGTAGACTAGACTTGGTCTTTAAGGTTTCATCTAGACTAGACTTTTGGTAATCTAGTCTGAGTGCGTAGACTAGACTTGATCTGATTGTGTAGGTAGATTGTAGATATGGTGGTGACGACTTGTACTGCGATCTTTATAGATCTATTGTACCCCACCCTCCTCCTCCAAGTGTTGGTGTACTTACCCATTTAGAGCGTTTCCTCTAATCCTGATTCGTTTAGGAATCTCAGGATCTGGGTGGGATTCAAGGCCTGCAGCTCCTCTGTGTTCAAGCAGTGAGCCCCAAGGTACATCTGTCTCTTGCGGAGTAATGCTCCGCAGTCTTTGAACAGATGTATGGGGGTTTCCTCTGCTGAGCCACATAATCTGCATCCATCATCCTCCTCTAGACCTAGGGCCTTGAGATGTTTCCTAAGTCTGCAGTGTCCCGTCAGGGCTCCTGTCAGAATTCTGAGCTTGTTCCTACTTAGTTTCAGGCAAGCTTTTGTTCTCTTCTGGTTAAAAGATCCCAGAATCACTTTGGATTGCCTTAGCCCTGGAAGTTCTTCCCAGGTTTTCATCCATTTTCCTCTTATTTCTTCATCTAAACTTTTGCGGATGGTGTTCACGCTCATACCGCAAAAGAGTTCCGGACCTATAAAGGGGCTACTTGATCCCTTGTTTGCTAGGTGATCGGCTTCTTCGTTTCCGTCTATACCAGTGTGTCCTGGTACCCAGTATAGCGTTACTTTATTATCCCTGCCAAGCTTGTTCAGCTTCCCCACACAGTCCCATACCAGTTTGGATCTGATGGTATATGAGCTAATGGCCTTGATGGCTGCTTGGCAATCTGACAGGATAGCAATTCGGTTTTTGCGGTAATTCCTGTCGAGGTTAAACTGTGCACATCTTTCGATTGCGTGTACCTCTGCTTGGAAGATACTTGGGGATGTTCCCATGGATTCGGAGTATCTGGAGGTCCAAACACTCCTGCACCAGTGCCTTCCTTTGTCTTCGAACCATCTGATTGTGTACACTAGACTTTACCTTCAAGGTTTCATCTAGACTAGACTTGGTCTTCAAGCTTTCATCTAGATTATACTTTTAATAATCTAGTTTGATTGTGTAGACTAGACTTGTTCTTCAAACTTTCATCTAGATTAGACTTTTAATAATCTAGTCTGATTGTGTAGACTAGACTTGGTCTTCAAACTTTCATCTAGATTAGACTTTTAATAATCTAGTCTGAATGTGTAGCCTAGACTTGGTCTTCAAGGTTTAATCTAGATTAGACTTTTGGTAATCTAGTCTGAGTGCATAGACTAGACTTGATCTGATTGTGTATACTAGACTATGCCTTCAAGGTTTCATCTAGACCAGGGGTCGGCAACCTTTTTGAACAGAAGAGCCAAAAGTTACAATTTTCAAAACTTTCCAATTTTTAAAGAGCCGCCAAGTTTTTTTTTCAAAATTATAGTAGTGCTTACTTATGAATAGTTATATAGAATTGTTATAACAACGGGAGAATTGGCGTTGCATGCCATTTTGAAAGTTTGGTTAAAGCTGTTAAAGCTATTGGCTGGTAACTTTTTGTTTTAAGTTTCAAGCATGACTCAAGATTTTTATTTGTTAGTTGACTTCTTCCTTTTTATTGTAATCATGCAAGAGAAAGCTTGCTCGCATGAATATGTCGACCCGAAGATCGTTATCACTCCAAATGTCAACTTTTTCACTTCACTGTAGCATTCTGGAAGGTTATTCCATGTGCAAAATATGAGTACCTCGACTCTTCTCATTTCTTTTAGAACTGTTCATTTGTGCTGCGCGACGTGCATGCATTTCTGGAGCTCCAACTCTTACAACTTGCTGTTGCGTTGTGTGAACTTGTCACATGTCTGCTTTTGAGAGCCAGAAATTGAATTAGAGATCCAGCATCAATTCCAAATGATTCAATGTTGATCTCATTTGTATTTGTGTTGAGAGAATTTACTATGAACGCACGAGTAGTTTTGTTTGTTTTGAAGTGCTCGAATCTCATCAAACAAATCCATCCTTCATTTTGTTTATAGCTACGCTGAAGTAACTCGTGTAAATAGTTGCATTGTTTGCATCGCGATATTGTAACAGATTCTTAAAATGAAGTAATTTACCACTCTCGATGTCTTCAACATGAAGAAATAACTTTTTTTCGACACAAACCACTTCTTCCAGCAAGACATGGCTGAGGTTTTCCTTTCCTTGCAGTTTTAGATTTAGCTCATTCAGCTAAAATGTGGTATCTACAAGTTGCATTTTTGCAGCCATTTATTTGTCTTCTTCCAAATGGGGATAGTCAAGCAGAATGCAAAACGTTTCAGTACGTTACCTCTGGAAATCCATCGCACTTTTCTTTAAATTAATAATCTTAATTACCAAGTTCATGACCTCAACTATTTCGGGCGGAAATATTTTGTCGCCTCCAATATAAAGCGCCTCTTGATGAAGTATGCAGTGAAACGTTTTTGAAGAATCGAAATTACTCCTCTATTTACTTATATCGTGTCTTTTATGCCACATAATTTATGCCAGTTGAATATCTTTCACTTGCACATGGGTTACATTTGAAGACATTTGAGCAGTTGTATCTTGTTGTATCTGTTTTAGCCGATAATTTCTGCTTTGTTTTTGAAATCACAAAACAGTTCTTCAGATGTACGTATGAAACAATCTTTGACGTAACTACGTTATACTATGTCATCTGTGAATAAATTCTCCCTTTTTGCAATTTTGCCAGATTTACATTTTTTGAAAATTTCGCCCATTTACTTAGCATAGAATTTGACTGCTGTTTTTGAAGTCCTTCAACAGCTTTTTTTCTGGGTATGTTTGAAAGAACTTTTTGAACTGGGTATGTTTGGTAGTGTTTCTGAACTTTTTGACTTCTTATTGTGTGCGAGTTTTTCGTGGCAAATGAGACAAGTCATATGCCTATCTGTGTTACATATGAAAGCAAACGATTCCGTCCAATCCCCATTGAATTCTCGAATGTCTTCTTCGAAAGACGATGCGCAGAGAAATGTAATTCAAATGTGATTTCATACAGTATGATTTGTATCAGACAACGTGAAGAAAAGTGGCAGGTGCAATAAACGAAATTAATTTCATATGATCGATTGCTCGATTTTAAGGGTTTCGTTAATAAAATAATTAATAGTTGCCTATGAAAGAGAGAGCCGCAATTTTACATCGAAAGAGTAGCATGCGGCTCGCGACCCGCAGGTTGCCGACCCCTGATCTAGACTAGACTTTAGATAATCTTGTGCGAATGTGTAGACTAGACTTGATCTAATTGTGTAGAATATACTTGATCTGATTGTGTAGACTAGACTTGGCCTTCAAGGTATCATCTAGACTAGACTTTCAATAATCTAGTCTGATTGTGTAGTCTAGTCTTCAATTTTGGTCTTCATCTAGACTAGACTTTTGGTAATCTAGTCTGAGTGTGTAGATTAGACTTGATATGATTATGTAGACTAGACTTGACATGATTGAATACCGGTGAAGATCTGATGCTAGCAATCTCTAGAGCAAACTCCGATAAGTGGCGAACGATGATGGAGGATCTGGATATGAAGCGGAGCAGCCGACGTGCCTGGAAACTTATCAAGAATCTTAGCAACGGCCCGATAAGTGCTACTCCGAACCGGACACTGGTCACTCCAGACCAGATCGCACACCAACTGCTAATGAACGGAAAGACCCAAAGAAGGGCCCCCAAAACTCAAATACACAGGGATCAACGAAACCGAGTTTCTACAAGGTCTGTTAGAAAAGTATCTGACCTTTAGTCGGTAAAAAAAAAACTGGCATACCTTGAGCGTTGGAAACCTAATCACCCTCAAAGTAGTCTCCTTGGGACTCCACACACTTCTCCCAGCGGTGCCGCCATTGTTAGAAGCATTCCGAAAAAGAGGTGTGATTTTGGGGTATAGCCAGAAGTCGCAGGGGACCATATCAGGAGAGTAAGGAGCCTGTCGAACCAGAGCAGGTTTTTCACCAAAAAAATGTGAACCAAGTGCGAAGAGCACATTCTTGCTTCAAGAGGATTGTCGTGATGGAGTCGCCAATTTCCTGATGACCACAACTCCAAATTGCGCCGGACAGCATCACGTAGGGGACGTAGGTCATCCATGTAGTACTCTTTGGTGATTTTATTTGCATTGAAAAACCGGCGAGAGCACTACACATTATGTCATTCGAACACTGCTTGACAGCAACTGACGCTATTTACAGGCGGGAAAAATTCAAAGGTTCAAGGTTGGCTCATGCAAGCGCGCTTGATTCAAATCCATCAGGTTCTCAAAATAAAAAATAAGGTCGGATACTTTTCTAACAGACCTCGTAGCTGAGCTATTCACAAGCAGTGAATTAAAAACTGCGTTAACAGCTTAAAAAATAACAAGGCTGGAGGTCTAGATGATGGTAGTGTAAGATCCTATGTTCTGGCGGGGTAGATGCTCGGTTGGGTGAGCGGGGGTCATTTAATTCTTAAATTTGATCGTAGTAAAATTGACCTTGACCACTTCCTGTTCACCATCGCTACCCACATTTCCGGTCCTATATGGCTCCATGCGTGGGGCTACATAGACCTCACACCCTGTTTAACGTGGGGTTACATAGAGCTCACACCCTGTTTACCGTGGCGTTACATAGACCTCACACCCAGGCGCGCTTTTAAGCTATTCAGCGGTTCGGTGCAAGTTTTTGGCGTTGTCCGCTCTCAGAGAAACGTACATAGAAGAATATCACCAAGAGTTCTATTGGACAATTTTTTGGCACACATTGTGGTGTCACGCTGCTCTGTAAACTCCAAAACCAGATGAACCAACTCTTCAAATTCTTTTTCTTTTAAGATGCATGTGTTCTTCGTCCATATCACATTGAAGCCATTTCGACTTCGAGAGTTCCGAAATTTGGTTGAAATAAGCGTCAGTTCTTAGTGAAGCAAGTTTATTTTTAGATTTTTTCATGCACAAAAGACTTGAAATAAATTCTTTTTTCTGCAATATTTTTGATGTAACATCGATAGTTTGCAGAACATCATTCCAAAAAAATTAAAATCATTAAAAAATCAAATGTGAAACTATTTAAAAGTCCTGAGGCTGTACTTTTGCTGTCAAAAGTAGAATTTGTTCTTCCATTATTGAAGTACTTAAATAGTTTAATTTCTCAGTTTCTAAATTGTCTCAGTTTCTAAATTATATTGCAATTGTGGACAGTTCTTGAAAAAAATTAATAAGCGTTAGGTATACACCACAGTCGGGTACGATTCAAGTCATTAGAATGACCTCGTAAGGGTAAAGTTAGTGATGTAATTGTCGGCAGGAGATCAAATTGCAACTTGAGAACTTCTTTCCATCTTTTCTACTCTGCGTCATAATGTCTTTTAAGGGATGCATCAATTGATTTTCCTTCAAATATGCCCGTATTCCAGTTGTAGCCATTAGATGAGATTTACCTCGTATATATTCATAAATGATTGCTTTGTTAATAAAATATGCCATATTACAAACTATATTTCCATGTAAGGTTTTATTTTGGAAGTACAAATTGTATTTTAAACTTAAGAGACTAGTTTTCACCCTTGGCTGAAAATAAATATTTTTGTAAAAATACAAATACTTTTCTTATGGACAAACATGTGTATTGTACTGTCACAGGGGCCCGCCCGCATTGGGGCCCGTCGGTGCTACGCACCGATTGCACCTGCGTTAAATACGCCTCTGCTCACACCCTGTTTAGCGTGGGGCTACATAGACATCGCACTCTTTTAGTATTTTAAAGCTGATTAAAAGCTGATTAACGCTTATTAAAACTGATTAAAATTTGATTAAAGCTGATTAAAATCTAATTAAAGCTGACAAGAAGTGGTCAAGGTCAATTTTACTACTATCAAATTTATGACTGAAATTTCTCACACTACCCCGCCATCCAAGCATTTATCAATGAATTGCGGTGGCGGTGGCGCCAGAACATTGGATCTTTCCCAACTGATGATATAAGAACAGAACAAATAAAAAAAAATTTGAACTGCGACCATTGCATGGATCATCGACTTAATGAACTGCTGTTCAAGGAAGAAAATCCGAAAAATGTGGAGCAAGGCTCGAATAGTCGCGCTCTTGAAACCGGGAAAGGATCCTGCAGAACCTAAAAGCTTTCCACCTGTATCATTACTATGTCATCTCTTCAAGGTCTGAAAAAGATTGATACTGAATCGCATATCTGGTAAAGTATACGAAAGCAGAATACAAGAACAAGCAGGGTTTAGACCGGGAAGGTCTTGCTGCGCCCTAGTTCTAAACTTAAACACAACATAATATTGAAGATGGCTTCGAGCGCAAGCAAATTACCGGTGTGTAGCTATTATAGACCTGACACTGGCATATGATACCGTAAACCACCAAGAAGCAGTGGACGAATTGTGGCATCTCACCAAGGACTATCACCTAGCTGGACTAGTGAAAACTCTGTTGCAGGCGCTTCTATATTATAGGAGTCGATGGAGTGACCAGAGGAACGTTCTACCACAGGGAAGTGTACTGGCTCCTATGCATTTCAACGTATACACAAATGACCAACCAACGTTGCTTCATCTATACAGATGACACAGCCATCGCTGCACAGGGGAAAAGCTTCAAAGAAGTCGAGAATAAACTAACTGCAGCCTTAGAAAACATGGCACAATACTACGACATAAACTAATTAAAGCCGAACTCCAGCAAAACCCAGGTATGTGCATTTCACCTGAGCAATAAGGACGCACGCAAGAAGCTGCAAATCACATGGAGGGAACAAGAACTCGATACATGCGACAATACAAAGTACCTGGGCGTAACACTGGACCGCACACTATATTTCCAAAAACACTGCCAGAATACAAAGGTCGTGCTAGGAATTGGAAAGTTTGCAAAGTGCAAAGTTTGTGCACAAATGCAAAGTTTGTGCTAGTAATAATATCATCCAGAAGCTCACTGGCACAACGTGGGGAGCACAGCCTGACGTGGCTCTTGCTCTCTGTTTCTCCGCTACCGAGTACGCGGCACCAGTATGGTACAACTCGGTTTACGCAAGACATGTCGACGAGAATGCGGGATTATAACATGCTGCCTGAGACCGACACCTGCGAGAAGCTGTACCATCTTTCTGGAATTGACCCAGCATACGTCAGACGCAAAGTAGCATCCGAAACAGAGCGGCAGAAGCAGATCGCAGATAGGCGGCACCCTCTACACGACCAACAACCAGAAAGGCGACGACTCAAATCAAGGAAGAGCTTTCTCCGACATACGCAACAACTGCAGACATGCCAAAAATAACTCCGCATAGGACTATGGAAAGAACAACACCCAAACCTGCGTCCCGAACCTAGAGAAGAGCTGCCACCTGGAAAACTTTACCATACGCGACACGGAAATTACTGAACAGACTAAGGACAGGAGTGACGCGCTGCAAATCGAACAGGATGAGATGGGGAATGCCTGTGCATGAATTCGGGGGCTTCAGAGCGACAGTCACCTTCTCAGATGTCCCAACATGGGAGAGGCATGCACGATGGAGGACCTAATTGCGGCAAATGACAGGGCGATAAACGCTGTCAACTACTGGAAAAGAAGGATCTGAATGTAAACACTGGTGTCTCGGACACGGAAATGAATGAATAACATGATTGTGTAGACTAGACTTGGCCTTCAAGATTTCATCTAGACTAGACTTTTAACAATCTAATCTGAGTGTGTAAACTAGTACTTAGACTTGGTTTTTAAGTTAATAGCTGTTTTCTAACCAAGCACTAAAGGTAGATTTCTTCCTAAAGGTAGATTTCCGAGCAAAGCGGCGACGTGGCGACATAGCGATAGTATTATGTACAATGGAAACGTATGAGGCGTCATTGGAGTGCAGCGACACTGATGCGCTCAGCGTCAGTGTGTCAGTGTCGCTGCGCTACTACATAACTATCGTTATGTCGCCGCGTCAGTATCGCTGCGTTAGTGACGCCAGAGCCGCTTTGATCCGGAAGTCTACCTTTAATCTCATCTTTAAGACTTTCTTCAAATTTCAATTTAATGATTCGTACGTTAATCTCCGAAACAACTTGTTTTGTAAACTGCACGTGGCAAACTAGTAAATCGACGTGCGTTCGGTTATTTTCCTCTTCTGAAATTGTAATTAAATCGAGCGTTTTCGGCTTATCGGATATCATAAATGTCGGCCGGGATTAGTTATGCTCCGGCCTCCAGAAAATCGTGAACACGACGGCCGACACGAAAAATTATTTTAAAAGCGAGAGAGTTGGGCATTAAAGCAAGAAACAAATAAATATCTCTGTGCATGTAGGTTTCGTGCAGAGATACGATGTGACAGATAAAAATAAAAACGCGTGTAGTAAAGAAAAAAACGTATCGCGGAATGAAATCTACAAATTTGTTTGAAACTTATTATTTCAAAAATCTGTTTTGGATTAGTTTTGATGGAGGGTTGATTTCATGTCGCTGTAATCTCATTTTGGTGCAACTTCAAATCGGTGCAATTTCATTTGGATGAACCTTTTAATTTCTGTTCTGTTTTGTTAATTTTAAAATACTTAAATGTTGGAGCACCTTCTTATTCATATAACATTGAGTCCATGCTTCAACTTCTTGTTGATACAATTTCCCTTTAAATATAATTAGATAAACCTTTTCCATTTGGGTGCAACTTTATTTTGGTGCAACAACACTTTCAGATCGTTCTCGCAAAAACTGTGCAGAATCTTCCGGACTGCGAATACATAGACGCTTTAAATCAACTTGTTGATTGTTCTATTTTGTTAATTTTAAATCAGCTTCATGTTTTTTTTTTGTATGGGGGTCGTTACAGGTATAAAATTAATATTCTTCCTGAGCATCAGCACTGCTCTTGGATTAGAACAGCTAGTGTCATAAACCAGCTTACATATGTCAGTAGGTAGACCCCGGACAAGTCCCTGGTTAATCCATGGTTCTTGTAGAAAACCAATACCGACACTTGCCTGTTCGCCTGTGCGCTGGTCGCCGCTTTGGAGTGATGCAGGTTTATTTTCTCACACCACAACATGGTTCCTCATTCTTTTATTAGGCTTTAGTCGCCGGAATTCTTAGGCTTCTTAGAGCCATTAGGGTCCTGCGACTTGGCCATTGCTTTTATGGTGCCGTCTGCTGACGCCTTCCCATCGCCGGATTTGGAAGTGCTGGGCTATGATTCCGTCCCTTGTACTTTACGGCGTTCTCTCATCGAGATCTGTCCAAAGTCATAGTTGACCCTGGACCCGAGCTGCCTGATTTTTCCTGCCGACGCGTTGTCCACCGACAGGGTCATTTCCAGCGTTGGGCCTATTGTATTTCACCTAAGGACCCTCCACGCCGAAGATTTGAGGTCGTTTTGACCTTCTTGACCTGAGGTCGTTTTGACCTTTATTTTTTATTTTCTTTTGTAATGATTATTAGGGTTTTCCTATTTGTCAATAAAGATTTATTATATATATCTACTAGAGATAGAATCCTTTCGGACTTCTCCTCTATGCTATTTGGGAAGTAGCCGATGAAGATTTCGTCGCGCGACATCTCTGCCACTTCGACAATCCTCAGATCGGCTCCCTCCCATGGGTGGAGTTGGGCTTCAAGGCCCTTCACCCATTCAGCAGTCTCTTGGTTCGCACAAGTCAGTGCTAACCATCCTGGACGCTAAAATCCCTCCTCTCCCCATTTACAATAGCATCCAGAATGATCTTCTGGACCGCTTTAATTTGGTCCTCCGTCATAAGGCTTTCAGGGTAGCCTTTGCAGGTAATTCCTACCTTTTGGCTGTAGGTAGCCATACCGGCGCTTACTGTAGGCATCTTGCGCCTTTCAGTTGCCTTCGCTGCCTCCGCTTGCTGAGCCATAGGCACTGCCTGCCTTTTGACCCGCTTGCTTTGGCACTTTTCAGGACTACTCCCTTCAGACCGCTGACGCTTATTGTGTTCTGAGGGTTTGGGATTGATAGGCACTAATGCCTTATCCCTAGCCTCTTCCTCCGTTAAGCCCGATCTGATTAGGAACTTCATCCTTTTCCCGGCAGCGCCGCTCGTCCGCCGCTTCTTTGGGTCTTTTGTTTTTAGACCCTTAAGATTGACAGCGAGTTCTTCGTCGCAGCTCAATAGGAGTTCTATCTCCTTTGTATGCACCCCAGTGCTTTCCATAGGCATTTCTGCACTTTTGGCGAGGTCTTTATCCTCTGGTTTGGGTGAGCTTGAGAAGTCACCCGATCCTTTATTTTTTGTTTACGTTGTATCCATTTTTGGTCCCACGAGAAGCTAGGGTCACTTGCAGCAGAGCCCCGCATTACTACAAGAAGGCTGATTTAAACAGGAGTTCGCCATTTTCCTGAGTTCGACCTACTAACGACCACCGCTTTCCCGTGGCCACGCAGCTATCGGCATAGGCTGTTCCACCATTGGCTTGGAGATTGAAGATTATTGTGGGTATCATACCACTTGACCCGGGCAGTTAAGCCTAGGTCCCCAGACTCAATGCAGGCAGGAGAGAGTCCGGTATATCGGAACAGATATCACTAAAAGATAAACTGCTCCGGCGTCGTTAACCCTTGTGCAGACCCTTGGCCACGACACTACACCCGGGTAATCTCTCTTAGTCTGATCTTTCACCTTTGACCTGTTCGGCATGGGAGTCCCCACCAGTAGCTGATCTACCGCCGACTTAGCTCTTAGGGTCATTAATATACTCAAGCTCCTTCACCACGGCAAGGTGGAAATACCTCGAAAGGAGTATCTCCACCTGATGTTGGACCGCTTCCATTTAACATTGAGCCTATGCAAATTCATGTTGATGCAACTTCCCTTTGCCTAAAACTTGTCCATTTGGGTGCAGCTTCGCGTTAGTGCAACTTTACTTTGGTGCAACTTCATTTTCAATCAACTTTTTGATTGTTCTGTTTCGTTTCATGTTGGAGCATCTTATCATTTAACTCCGTGCAACCTCATCTTTCCTCTGATTAAACTTTTTGATTGTTATCGTTCTACTGTTCTATAGTCCATTTTTTTTAAGAATGCAGTACAGGGAAGATAGGGTTTATTTGACCTTGTTCTCTGATTGGTTTAAATCGAGGAGAAGTTCACACCGACGATATTTACTTCTCCATCGCAACCTCTTTTCTCTCTTGCTTTTCACATACATTTGCAGCTGTCAGTTGTCAATGGCTGCCGTGTCAATTCACAATTATCAATAATAATAAGATATTTAATGAAACCATTAATAAATTACCAATTTTGTATTCAAGTAACTATATTTGAATTTAGCGCCAAATTTTGTAACCAGATTGTACATTTGTCATGGTGTAAATCAGGTTTCTAGTTACTGCATTCTTAAAAAAATGGACTATAGTTCAATTCATAAACAAAACATTCCAGAATTCATATATTTGCTCTTCTTATGTCTAATTCTTTATGAATCTCTATATGAACTCACTAGCTAGAGCCCGCGGCTTCGCTGGCTTGAATTTTTATATCAATCAAATTTAGTTTAGTTTATCAAACATTATCTATCTTGTGAGTAATATGAAGACTGATATTATGATGGATCGTAAGTAAGAATTGAAAATTGTTGCGAGGACCGCAAGTTGTCACCGCTTGTCTATGTTATGAGATGACTAGTGCGCTTCTTAAAGAAGGTGTTGCCTATGATGAGGTTGTTTGCTTCCGCAAAGTCTAGGACTCGACATCCGTCTCAATATGCACCCTACTTCCTCCCCGTGTATTCAAACGAGTTCTATTTGTCATTACACTCGATCTTCCATAACTCAAACTTCTGTAACTCCATTTTTTCTATAACTCGAATATTTTTAGAAATTCATACGTTTAGATAGCATTTTACATATAAATTAACTTCCATAACTCCAATTTTTGCATAGTAGTAAACATTTGTACAATGGTAAAAATTTACAATTTTAATACAATTTTTATACAAAATAATCTCTCTAACTCCAATTTTTTAACCGCCGCGTATTTTCCAAAATTTATATCTTCGGATATTGCCTACCATAAACCTTCGATAGTGTCGATAGTGTAATCCTCGGGCAGATTACCATACATTTTATTTTTCATATTTTATGATCACCAAAAACTCGAATAAAGCAAAACTAAGAATTTACCAACGGGTGTGCTTTAGGAAGATAACGACAGGATATTAGTCTCCCGAGAATCGGTAATCCAAAAAGATCACCCACAAGGTGCTATAAATTACGGAAAACAATTAAAAATTACTGACTTTAAAAAAATAATATGTTAATTATTTTTTTTTTAATTAATTATAATTATATAACATCATATTAATAATTTATACATATATCTTTGTTGTTTTTTGTTTATAAATAGATACATATGTACATATGTATTTACTATGAATAAATTGTGTATAGTGTATTTTACTCATTTTATATTTATGTATTTCTATAACTCCAATTTTCTATAACTCGAATTTTTTTTTCATGAACTTTGGCAATTCGACTTAGGGAAGTTCGACTGTATTTAAGTGTCAGCTGTCAACTGTTATATCTGAAAATGAACTTTATTTTATTAAATAATTCCTTCCTACCTTTTTTAATTGGATTTTTGAAAAATGGTAATACACCCATTTCTTTTATTTTTAAAGAAGAATTTATATATTAATTTTAACATCTCAAACATCTCCAGTTTTTGAGATATAAGTATCCCGAATTTGCAGCCCCGTAGCTAGATTTTCGGAAAATTGTAAAACCTATTTTACTCTATTTTGTAAGAAGAATCTTAACTACCAATTTTGAATAATCTTATTACAATAATTATTTTAATCTAAATCTTTTTATATTTTTATTGGAACGAATGTATAAAAGCGGTATTTTCGTGGTGGTTGTTTTGTGTATTATAATTGAGTGAATATAAAAGTTGGGCTATTATATCACCGTAAATATATGGGTGTGATTTTTGTCTCCCCTCGGCGATATCATCGCATTGTTAACTAAACTGGTAGTGGGTTACGGATTATTTAATGTATGTTTATGACCAAACTCGTATATAATTAAGTTTCGAATGAGTTTTTTTTTACTTCAAACATTAAAATGTCGCTTTTTATATCCGTTTTTTTTTTATCCAATATCAAACGAAATGAGAAAATACACGACATTTGTTATCGCCACAATAATCGCATTATCGAAATAATAAACGTTATCAGTTATAAATAGAGAGTTTTTTTTGTTGTTGGCGTAATATCAAGTGTTACAGAGATTTTTTTGATAATAAAAAATGTTAATAATTTGCCATTTTTTGACAGTTTAATTCGTTGTTCTTTCAAAATTTTCATTGTTTCTCTCAATTCATTTGTCTTTCAATTAGTCTTTTTCAATTTAGTTTCTCTCTGTTAGTGTAACCCTTAATGAAAGCCTCTCTATTTTTATTAAGCCGGGGTTATATTAGAGCCGCGCCGCGTGTCGCAGCGCTGCCTGACGCAACGGGCTGGTGATTATACTACAGTGTCGCGTCGCCGCGCGTGCTGATTAAATTTTGTGTCAGTTCAGTGGCGACCGCGTAAACGTCCGCACATATTTGCAATGTTTTATTGCAAATTTTATAAATTCGTTATAAGAATTGTTTAAAATATCTTAGCCTGTTGCCAATTGGGTGTAAAGCTCTTATTTCCTCAATTTTCTTTATGAAATATTTGCATACAGAAAATATTAATGTCATTGCTACAAAGTCCAGAGATTAGGGCTTCAGGGCATATCATTTCCGGGCTTTAGGGCATACTTATTGCGGCTTTTCACTATTGCGGATTTCAACAAAGTTTATTCAACAAAAACGATACAACTAATTTACAAATAGATGGTTTAATGATTATTCCGGAGCGTAGTTACCATCTACAACAAGACAAGAGTTCCAGACAAGAGTAGATAAGACTAGACAAGAGCAATTTATATTCTCTTACTAGCTCAATAAGTTCGTCGCCGGACATCTTGCATCAAAAATGGACCAAAGAGAATCAAATGGTGGCGATTCAAGGAGTAGGCAAAAATGACAGTACCTCCAGTCACCACAGTTGAAGAGAGCTGGACTCGATTGAAAGATGCCACTCATGAAGCTGCACATTCAGTGCTCGGATCAACGAACCCAGGTCGACAAAGAATAGATAAATCCGCGTGGCTTTGGAATGATGCCGTTAAAGAGGCAGTACACATGAAGAAACAACTATACCATGAGTTCCTCGAAGATAAAACACCATCTCGTTGGAATGCCTATAAACCTGTCCGTAGTGAGGTGAAGAAGGTAGTTGCTGCAGCAAAAGCAGATGCTGACCTCTACGCAAAACTTGACACTCGTGAAGGCGAACTTGATATTTACCGTCTGGTCAAATCAAGGCACCAGAAAACGGAAGACATCCAACGCTTTTATGGCATCAATAACGAAACAGGTGAACTGCTGGTCGACTGGGAGAAGGCGAGAGCCTGGCTGAGCTACTTCGAGAAAATGTCGACCGAGGAATTTGCCCATCCACCAATTCCACCCACCTCTCCTGTTGAAGGACCAATAAGGAAGTCGAGATCGCCGAAGTTGAGGCTGTTCTGAAAGAGATTAAACTGGGGAAAGCCACCGGCCCTGATGAAATTCCAGCAGAGTTTTGGCGCGCTCAACGATGGGATGCAGCAAGCTGGTTAACGCAGTTCTTCAACCAGATCATTAAAGAAGGTCGGATACCAACAGACTGGCAGCGGAGCATCACTGTCCCAATCTTCAAGAAGAAAGGAAGCCCTGCTGAGTTTTCAAACTATCGCCCAAACAGACTTCTGAGCCACGCGATCAAGATCTTCGAACGCATTCTCGACAAAAGGATTCGCAAGAACTCACAAGGAACCAAGCTGGGTTTGTGAAAAACTGCGGTACAATGGGTGCAATCTACACAGCAAGGTTGCTGATCGAGAAGCATCGTGAAAAGAATAAGCCACTGCATCTCGCTTTTCTAGACCTGGAGAAGACCTCGATCGCGTGCCTCATGATGTAATTTGGTTGGCGCTCCGAGAGCATGGAATTCCAGAATATCTTGTTAACTGGGTGCCGCTTCTCTACAAAGAACCGACGAGTTATGTGGTAGTTCAAGCTGCTGCAGGAGCATACAATGATTTCAACATCAAGGTAGGGGTCCACCAGGGCTCTGCCTTGTCGCTTCTGCTGTTCATTCGTGTAATGGATACTGTCACATCAGACCTGCACAAGCCAATCTCATGGACGCTTCTGTATGCTGATGATATCATCTTAGCTGCAAACAGCAAACTTGCACTCCAGCACCAAACACAAATATGGAGTGACCTATTAATACGACGACAATAAAAGGAAGACGGAGTATATGACTTTAGATCCCCAAGAAGTTGGGAGCATCATCGTTGATGGAGAAGATCTCCCTCGTGTAACAAAATTCAAATATCTTGGATCTACTGTCTTTGACAATCGAAGAATCATTGACGTATTGAAATGTGGTAGACGTCTGCTGACTTGCTCGTCAACACACTGCGCCGGAATGCGCGTAGCCATTCGTAGGCGCGTAGCCGTTACTTCCCCCACCAGCGATGCCACGCTGTGGTCGAGTGGTCTGCGTGGCGTCAGCTCGCTCGGCGACACGTGGGACTGACCTAATGTAATCACGTTCATACTAAACGTATGTAACTGATTGCAATCCCACGCGTTGCGGCTTTAATATAACCGCGGCTTTGGACTCCTTTTTCTGTATTCTTCTTCTTTAGGTGCCTTCTCCATTACTGAAGGTTGGCACCAATCATGGCAAATTCCGCACGGTCTTGTGGCGCTCTGAACAATGACTGGTAGTCCAAACCGGTACAGTCTCTTATGTTCTTTAACCAGGAGCACTTCCTTCGTTCTGGACCACGGCGCCCCTCTTTCTTGCCCTCCATTATTAATTTTAGAAAGCTATATTTTGTATTTCTGAGAATATTTCCTAGGTACGCTGTCTTATGTTTCTTCACAATAACCATAGCTCTCTGTCCATGCGTTTAAGAACCTTATTATTCGTGATATGTTCCGCCCAGGATATTCTCTGCATTCTTCGAAAGATCCACATCTCGTACGCTTCTATTTTGTTCATAGTATTGATCTCCATCGTCCAAGCCTCAACACCATACAACAGTACCGAGTGAAAGCAGCACTTAACGAACCGGTTTCGTAGTTTAAAGTTTGGGCTTCTCTCGCAAAATACTTTTCTCATCTTAAGGGGGAAACCATATTAGGAGGCTGTTTGATACTGTTTTTTTTTAATTTTTTTGAGTAGGAGGAATAAACTAGAATTTATTCAATTTTTGACATCATTTCATTCATATTTCGAACAATTTCTGTGAATTTTTTTGAATAATCTCAGCCAAAAATAACAAAGTCCGCCGAAGGTTGTAAGTATAGTTTTCCAATTGCGTGCACTGTAGCCATTCTAACTTTCATGTGAAATTAATATGGTTTTGATTTTACATTAATAACTTACTTTCTAGGAATACGAACCTTAATGCAGGCGAAAAAAATGAAAATTAAAATTTTTGCAGGCGTTGGAACAATTTTTCTTCGATTTTCACGACTTTTTTCTCTAAATTATTCAAAGAAAAATACCCTTAAAATCATGGTATCATCTCACAATTTGGTTCATATAATTCGAGATTTTATAAAGAATCATACTATCAATTTTCATAATGATCGGTTCCACACTTTTTGAGTTAGATTGCACGCAAATGTGAAAAACGTCATTTCGAGATAAACAAGGTAATGCTCGGTGATGTGCACTCGGTTCTATCCTCATAAAATCTAAACGAATGCAAATTTCGATTTGATTTTTAGTTTTTGACAACGTATTCTTGAATAGTTAAGCTAACGATTTATGTAATAAAAAAAAATCGGATTTTTTGAACATCTTAATGTGGTTTCCCCCCTTAAAATATAGCGCAAATAAAATTGATATATTAATATCGTAATTTAGGGGCCTCGTTGTCGATAGCCCTTTGTATAAAGTATACAAAAATATATGTATTATTATAACGTAATTTAAGGTTATATCGCTTACTTTTTCCTTTTTACAGCAGGTATCCATTTATTTATTTGCGAGTAATCATCTAATTCCCAGGACACTGTAGGAAAAATGTAGAATTTACACCGAGTATTTGTGCCGTTATTTTTGCAGTTCACAACAACATTTATGACCCATTTCATCGACTATCTCGAATCGTTGCGGATTTCTGCCACGGGATGTGCTGTGATCGCTTCACTACACCCCCGCCATGCACTTGGTAGCGAATACAGGGGCCATCGAAACTTTGCTTACGTAATAAATGAACGCTCTCCAACGAGTTTTTTTTATAATATTTGATATACCGGGTGTGTAAGAACTCCACCGATAAACGACAAACTTTCGGGTCTGATTCTATGATCCAGAATAAGCATAAAACTCTTAATAGATATGGGGTGTAAAACGCTTAGTTGCGAGATACTTGATAAAGAAACGGAAAAACAATTCTGACTCACCCTGTATAATGAATTAAGTGTTTATAAGATTTTATAATAACGATGCGAATGAAGTTTACTAATATATAGTTGAAGCGATATTTATAAATATCTAATATAGAGTTCCGGATTTCCTGTTTTACGTACGGACAGATTTGCCGTTCAGTGGCTATTTTTATATTTAAAACGGGGCAATTTATAAGCGGATACTTTCAAGTTTTCGTCAGATCTTCGATTTAAAAAAAAAGATAAGAAAAAAAAAACATTTAAAATAATACAAACATTTCAAACGAAAAATCTACATATTTATGGTGAAGCGCGTTCGTTGTTTCCTCAACCCACCAAAACAAAAACAACAAGAAAAACTTTATAATAATTAAGAAATTCATTTATATTTTCCGTTTAATCTAAATGCATTTCTTGTATTACAACTTATTCAAATAGCACTAGCACGATAAGAATACCGAATCCGCCCCAGAAAGGTATCGGGCTCATAATCTTAGGAAATGTTGGTACTCATAAAATACTTCGATGCTGCAAGTTTCAAATTTTTATCTATTACCATTTCTGAATAAATCGAAAAATACTGAAAATCAGTAAAAAATGTTATTCTCAGCACCTTGTGAATCGATTGATCTAAATACGGATATGTTTTGGGGCATGGTGGTGACTTCTAAGAAAAAAATATCTGTTCATATGAACCTTAAGAAAACGAGTTTGTTTTCTTAATTTTAATTTTTAACCTTGTTACGATAACGCTAAAAATCTGAAACTATTATTTTTGAATTCCTCATTCAATTTTCGATGAAACTATGAGGTTGTGGAATTTTTTAAAACGGTACGCCATATTGAAAAAAAATAAAAACCGATTTTTTGCTCAAGAATCGATTTCGTTTTATGATTTAACTCTTGAAATGATAAAATACCGAACTTTTGCGATTAATGTACTAGTGAAAACAACAGAATAAATTAAGAACTCTCATATAAAAATAATTGTTCTTCATATAATGAACTCTAATCATTATTATAAACTTTATTTATAACTATAATGATTAAATCAGTATAATACTATTGTTTATATAATTCAACTACGTTTTAGGGAATTTAAACTTTCCCGCTCAATTATTAGTTAATTCAGCAACCATAAGTGGCACTGTAATTCAAAACTGGTAACACTGTTTTCTATTTTCATGTGTTTTCACCACATCTGTAGATAACTTTAAAATTATTTGTTGGCATTCTAAACAAGTATTGGTGGTACTTTTTTCTGTATTTAATAATTAATTTTATCTAACCATATTATTATTGAAGTGAAAATATGTCGACATCTAAAACAAATAATCCCAAAGTGTTGCATTTGTTCAAAATTCATTAAAAAAAAAACGCGAGGTACTCCAAAATATATACAATCTGAAGATGCTGAAGATTTTTCAACGATCTTTGATCATCCAATTGTAGTTGGTGATGTTTTGTGTTATAATTGTCGTTCAAAAAAATATAAGAAAACGAAACTTTACGACGAGGATCAGGATACATCGTTGGAGGATGAATTACCTTCAGATACAAGTAAATTGTTGGAAAGAAATGATTCGAACTTATCATCGATGACCTTGTCTCAGTCAAGTACTGATGATCCATCATTTAATTTAGAGGTTGTAGGTGATGATGATGATGATACAGAAGAATGTATTGAAGTTCAAATTAAAAGAACTGTTGCAACTCACAGATATTGTTTTGTGTGTTCTGTTTCAAATCGAAATCTGGTAGTTGTTCCTCAAGATGCTCGTATGCAATGCTTTATTAAGAAAAGAATTTTCATTCCGGATGGAAATCGATGTTGCAGCGATCATCTCATAAGCAAAACGCTTTTATACTGAAGAATTGAATTTATTGAAAGTTTATTCTAATTGGAGTTTTTTAAAATCGTCAGAGTTAACTAAAATGATGGTAAGCTGTGTGAAAAATGTGAGTCTACACTGATTGATAAAATGGATGATTTTCGTATACCTGATGAACAACTTTAGATATTTACTGGATTAAGACGTGAAAACATAATCGAGTTGCGAGCTTTATTAACAACTATGAGAAACACAGATTCATGTACGGTCACTCAAGCTCTTATCGTATTTTTATTTAAGCTACGTACTGGTAACTCAAACAGATTGATATCAGCGAGTTTACAATTGGAGAACGAACAGTTGGTTTTAAAATATTGTCATCAAGTGATACAATCATTTGAGAAGGATGTTTTACCTCGGTATTTTGGTTTTCGATCTGTCTCGACATGATCTCATTCAAAATAATTCATCACTACTTTTAAAAAGTTTGTTTGCTGGTCGCAGTAATAAGCTTTTCTCGATTTACGATGGAACGTATGCTCGTCACCAAAAGAGCTCAAATAACGCATATCTTATTAAAGAAAGTCTTACTCTGGGTAGAAGAAAGTACCGTTATGTAAGCCATTTACTATTTGTACGACAAATGGATACATAGTAGATATGTTAGGGCCTATCATTCCAACATGAATGACGCTGCTATAATGAAAGATATTATCGATACTCCTGACGGTATTTGCAATCTACTGGAACCTGCTGATGTTTTTGTTGTTGATCGAGGATTTCGTGACGTTCAGGCGCACTTGGAAGAAAAAGGTTATCAAGTGTTGATGCCGTCATTGAAAGGCAAACGAAATCGTTTAACAACTGCTGAATCTAATGCGTCAAGATATGTCACAAAAATTCGTTGGGCAGTCGAAGCAGTATACGGAATGCTGAAACAAAAATATCATCTATTAACCAAAAATTCGACAACAAAATGTTACCCAGAGTCGGTAGTTTTTATAGAATTGCATAATTTCTTCACAATCAGTACAACAAACGTCTAACTTCTGATGCAAAGTATTTAGATGAAATTGTTGAAATGATAAAATCTCGGAATAATACTGATCATACATTATCTGAAGAAGTAGACAAAAATGGTTGGCAGAGAAAAATACTTCCATTTGAGACAATTCTGTCTAGTGATTTGAAAGATTTTCCAGAAATGACCGAGAAAGACTTGAAACTTTTATTTACGGGTTCCTATCAATATAAACAAGCAATATCATATTTAGCAGAGACGATGGATGAATCAGATAATATTACTAATCAGTTTGTCAGAGATAAAACTAATATATTGAAGGCTCAAGTACAATCTCGCCATATTTGTAGAAAGGTTTACAGATGTTTTATTGAATATAAACCAAATACAATTGGATGAAGTGGAATATCAAGATATAACTGCGAATGTCCTAATGGACTGAGGACAATTGGTTGTTGTTCACACGTAGCTGCAAAAAAGAAATCGATTTTTGAACACAAAATCGGTTTTTATTTTTTTCAATATGGCGTACCGTTTTAAAAAATTACCCAAGCTCATAATTTCATCGAAAATTGAATGAGGATTTAAAAAAAAATAGTTTCATATATTTATCGTTATCGTAACATGGTTAAAAATTAAAATTAAGAAAATAACCTCGTTTTTTTTAAGGTTTTTATGAACAGATATTGCCTATATTTTTTTTTCTTAGAAGCTACACCACCATGCCCCAAAACATATCCGGTATTTAGATCAATCGATTCACAAGTTGCTGAGAATAACAATTTTTATTGATTTTCAGTATTTTTCGATTTATTCAGAAACGGTAATATAAAAAAATCTGAAACTTGCAGCATCGAAGTATCTTTTGAGTACCAACATTTCCTAAAATTATGCGCCCGATACCTTTCTGGGGCTGATTCGGTGTTCTAATCGTCCCATGGCCTTTCCGAGCGAATTTTGTTAAGTTTATTTATCTACTCGCACACCAAAATGAACACATTGATAAGTAAATTATTGTATGTGAAGGAAGCCGTTACTATAATCGTGTGTGTGCATCCAAATCGTGCGTTACAGTCCAATGTAAATCAAATGGAGTTTCATTATTAAACGGTTTCTATTTACTCGCAAACCAAAATTAACACATTAATAAGTAAATTATTGTATATGAAGGAAGCCATTATTGTAATCGTGTGTAAAAGTATCCAAATCTACTCGCACACCAAAATTAACACATTAATAAGTAAATTATTGTATGTGAAGGAAGCCGTTATTATAATCGTGTGTAAAAGTATCCAAATCGTGCGTAAAAGTCCAGTGTCAATCAAATCGAGTTTCATTATTAAACGGTTTCTATCTACTCGCAAACCAAAATGAACACATTAATAAGTAAATTATTGTATGTGAAGGAAGCCATTATTATAATCGTGTGTAAAAGTATACAAATCGTGCGTAAAAGTCCAATGTAAATCAAATGGAGTTTCATTAATAAACGGTTTCTGTTTGTTGTTACTATGGCAACAGCTCGCGTCACTAAACAAAAAACATAGACGTAGTGAAAATAAATTTTCTGACGGATAAAAAAATTCATTAATTTTGAATTAATTTATTTAATTAATTTTGAATCAAGAAGTCTCAGTCTGGATTTATCTGGCTCTCATATAATTTAACCTAACTACAACCTAATCTAGATTAAATCTAGGTTTACCTAAAGTTTCTTAATTTCAGGACGACTTTTATAATCAACAAGTGCTAAATAATCACTGTTCCCGTATTTGTAAAAAAAAATATTATTCCCGTCACTGTGTGTTTTTACTAGTTAGCAATTTTGCCACAGAAGGGCTGAACGTTGGAACCTTATTGTGTCAGTGATTTGACGTTTTGTCTGTCAAAATTACAATTTTTGAATTAAGGTTATAAGGTTAATTAAGGTTATAAGGTTAATTAAGGTTATAGGTTAAAAGTTATCTGTAAGATACAATTTTTTTTTGTAGATTCAACCTGCTTGCCATTTTAACCTGCTTCGTAGATAAAATAATGTACGATAGATACACGTGTGTGAAGAAGAGCTTTTGTGCATTCATTGCGATTAAAGCACTCGCTTCGATTAAGGGGGGAAACCACGTTAGGATGTTCAAAAAATCCGATTTTTTTAATTGCATAAATCGTTAGCTTAACTATCCAAGAATACGCTGTCAAAATTTCAAATCGAAATTCGCATTCGTTTAGATTTTATGAGCATAGAACCGAGTGCACATCGGGTACAGGCTGCAGGCTCGAGCGGAGCATTACCTCGTTTATCTCGAAATGACTTTTTTTTTCACATTTGCGTGCAATCTAACTCAAAAAGTGTGGAACCGATCATTATGAAAATTGATAGTATGATTCTTTATAAAATTTCGAATTATATGAACCAACTTGTGAGATGATATCATGATTTCAAGGGCATTTTTCCTTGCATAATTAGAGAAAAAAATCGTGAAAATCGAAGAAAAATTGTTACAACACCTGCAAATTTTTTAATTTTCATTTTTTTCGCCCGCATTGAGGTTCATATTCTTAGAAAATAAGTTATTAATGTAAAATCAAAAGCTTTTTGATTTCACTTGAAAATCGAAATGGCTACACTGCACGCAATTGGAGAACTATACTTACAACCTTCGGCGGACATCACACCGTAACTTTTTTATTTTTGGCTGAAATTATTCAAAAAAATTCACAGAAATTGTTCGAAATATGAATGAAATGATGTCAAAATTTGATTAAATCCTAGTTATTTTTTCCCACCCAAAAAAAAAAATCCTAAAAAATCAGTATCAAACAGCCTTCTAATGTGGTTTCCCCCCTTAAAGCTTTAAACTTATGCACAAAAGCCCTTCTTCATACACGTGTATCATAAACTACTATTATTGTTTTTAATTAGTTGCTTTATAAATTTGTTTCCGCCTTCTGCACTTCCTGTCCGCGTCTAATTACTCTTTCACCTCATCAATCACACTTACAAAAACAGACAGATGGTGAAAAGCTCGTCCTAAAATAGAGCAACTAAGAACAAATTTAGTAAGCTTGCAATGTCTTCTGGAATAGCACCTGTTGACCATAACATTAGTCTTGAAAATAATTCCTCCCACATCAATACACCCACAAAGAACGGACTGAAAGTTTCCCACTGGAAAAACTCAAAATAGAAAATTAAGCCAGAACTTGGTAAACTTGCCTGTAATGTCTTGTTTTTGATCTTTTAAAGTTGCACTTGTTGATCATAAAAGTCGTCTTGAATTTAAGAAACTTAGTTAATTAAATACTAATAGTAACCGTATGGTTAGCTAGTCTAGACTTATAATTAATCTTACTTATTCATATCTCCGATTTATTCAGCAATTGAGCATTAAACAATGTATAAAATTTTACAAATTTGAGCAGCGATTCTGTTTGGTAAAAAATAAACGGCAGCGATTTGTAGTTTCGTTAGTTTCTTGTCCTTGGGGGTATAAAAAAATGTAAACAGATCGGGCCGAGGCGAGCGTAATCAGTGCAGATAAGGTGGTTTGAACGCACGATTCCGAACGTTTTTAGTTATTGGTGGGCGATCGTGTGGTGCGTATGGATTTTCTTGTGAGCTAAAATTGCCGAGATTCAGTGAAAATTGTGCTAAAAATTTGTGAGATAGTTGTACAACATTTAGTTTATGGGATTGTTGTTGGAATTTCTGCTTTAGTTGGTGAGTCTGCTTTGGTTTATTACCTAGATTTAGGGAAAATTTGTTAAATTTCTGACAAAAGCGAAAATTTCAGGTTTGTATATTTGTAAATTGTTTGTTAAAATTGTTTAATAAAAATTTTGCGAAATTGAGGAAACTGTGTTAGAATTTGTGAGGATGTTTTAAAGACACAACTTCAATGAAAATCTTTTAAAATTAACATTGGTGAAACCCTTGGATGCACTGATGAGAGATAAATCTCGAAACGCGTCTGCATATGGCTATTCACTTAAGTTAACCCTTAACCACCTGCCATGCGTCTCAGGTGAGAAAATTACTGCTACTTTGGGTCTGAGAGACGTATGTCAGGTGGTTAGGTGTTAAATAGAAAGAATTGGAATTAAAAACAATATGATTTCTCTAGTACCCGTTTAGTGACATGAAAATGTACATACTGGGGGGCTGGTAATAACATGCAAACACCTGTTGTATAGTTCAATATGCTGTTTGGCATTAGCCAGGGAAGGCTAAAATTGTTATTTTCATTGTTATTTTAATAATAGTTGTTTTAACATTTGTCATAGTCTTAATAAGACTTAATATTATAGAGCTACGAACAGGTTAAATATATTGATACATTCAGGCTACATTTTGCTCGTAATAAGTCTGGAAGTCTGGAAGTCGGATAAATGTTGGGAAAACAATAAATTTAAACTGGGTAGCAAATCTATGTAGTCTATAATAATATTTAGACTAAATTCTTCATAATAAAACTAATTACTGCAGGCTTCAATTTATCTAGATTAAGATAAAAATTATATAAGCTGGCTATTTCTATTAAATGACAAGTATTTAGTGTAACTTGGCTATAATTAAGGACTTGGTGGAGAATACGGGTCTATTGAAACTTAGTGTTATGGACTTTTTAGCTGGTGTAACTCTTGTTAATCGTCCTTGGCACGGCTTAACTAAGGTCGGAAAGCAAAAATGAAGCTTGTACGTTGTCTGGTTCAATAAATATTCGTGTTTTTGTTGAAACTAGTTGTTGACGTAAACCTAACCTATATTGGATCGAGAGTTCGCGCTGCCGCGCGTATGTTGTCTTGATTCATCTGTCCGCTTCGCGGCGGACAACCTAATCTAACCAACCAAAATGTCAACAACTATTTTCAACAAAAAACACGAATATTTATTGAACCAGACAACGTAGAAGCTTCATTTTTGCTTGCCGATCTTAGTTTGACGATGACTTAGAAAGACGATTAATAACAGTTACACCAGGTAAAAAGTCCGCAAACATATTTTCAACAGACCCGTATTCTCCACCTAACCATTAAACGGGCTTTAAACTAATAATTATGATACGCTTTAAATTGGATCAAAAGGCTATGTATAATGATTCTAATAATAGATTTGTTTAACAAATATAGACTTGCTTAACAGTCTGGTGTCCTAATATTCAGGGTGTCAGACTAAGCCATTAGTCCCGGGTTCAAATTCTGCGACAAGTATGGAAAAATAAGCCAGTTTTTAATTTTGACGATTTATACAATTTCTGATCTAATCTAGATAATTGGATTAATGATATTCATTGATAACTGCACTTATCTAAATAAATTCTTGGGTTCTTACGTATTAACGCCACCGCAGCGAGAGATCGCGCTACCGCGCGATCTGTGGTCTGGATTTATCTACTCAATTATAGCCAAATCTAACCAAAACTGTAGCTGCGCTTGCGTTAGTACGCAATTTCAGGTACTTACGTATTAACGCCACCACAGCTATATATTGGATCGAGAGTTCGCACTGCCGCGCACATGTTGTTTTGGTTTATCTGTCCGCTTCGCGGCGGACAACCTAATCTAACCGGGGTTAAAAAATAAAGTATTTTGAGTTAAATAAAATGTTTTAATTAATTTTTTAATTAAAAAAAAATGTTTTAATTTTGAATTAAATGTTTTATTTTATTATTTATCATTAAAAATTGAGATGTAGATTGGCGGCATTTAAAAATGGCGTTAATACGTAAGTACCCAAGTTCCAATTCTTCTTATTGAATGGTGCTTCGGCCCAAATCGAGCCTTGGTCTCCCGGACGCCTAGCCTCCAACTTTCTCGGTTATTATTCTTCTCCAGCTTCTTGTTTTTAGGAGTTCTAGGTCATCTTTCGCTACGTTATAGGCCCACTTTGCGCGTGGCCTAACAGTTCGTCGTTTTCCACCTGGTAGTCCTAAAAACACTTTCTTTGCGGCTCGTGTTTCCTGGACATGTCCAGCCCACCTGAGCCGCATTGGTTTGATATACGTCGTAATAGGGGATCTCTATATAGTTGGGGCACTTACGTACTAACGCCACCGCAGCTACATATTTTACCTAAATGGATGGTTAGATTAGGTTATAACGGAGCAGATAAATCCAGACCACATATCGCGCGGTAGCGCGACTTGTCGCTGCGGTGGCCTTAATACGTGAGTACCATAGTTGGTACAATTCATGATTGTGCCTAATCCTCCACTCCCCATTTTCATATGTCGCACCATATATTCTTCTGAGTATCTTCCGCTGGAAACGGTCCAGTAATCCTGTGATTTTTTGGTCATTGTCCACGTTCCGTTCTCGTAGCACACTGCAGTGCAGATGAGAGTTTTATGCTTAAAAAGTTTGATGTCTCATTGATGTACATTCCTCAACTTTACAATTGGTAGTAAGGAGAGAAGTACGCGGTTCCCACTCGCTCTCCGTTTTTTTGGATTTCCAGATTCTCGTCGTTCTGGCTGTTTACGTTGCTGCCAAGATAGGTTAAGTTCTTGACCGCTTCGAAGTTGTAATTTTCTATGGCTATGGTTTCTCCGAATCCATTGTCTTTTGCTTTGGAGCAAAAAATTGCTTTTACCTTCGTTGATCCTTAGCCTAATGTTCTTCGCCTCCGTTTCTAGATATACTAATGTTTCCTTAACTGGTGCCAGTAATCTGCCGGGACATTGAGGTCGTCTGTATAGCCTGCGATTTGAGTGGACTTTGTCTTGATGGTGGCGTTCAGATCGGTTCCTGTAATTCTCATCCCATGTACGAGTGATAACTTAAAGAGCATGGGGCCACTCTGTCATCCTGTTTTAGTCCCGTATGTGAGTCGAGTTCGTCCGACAATTCGCTTTCTTCTCTCATCCGGAATTTGGCGTCCAACATTGTGCTTCTTACAAGTCTCGCTAACTTAGGCGATATGTTAAAATCAAGCTTGGGACCATAAATTTGGGTTTATCTCCGTTGATCCTAAACGAAGATAATCTCAAGTCCGTCAATTCGTCTTCTACTCTCATCTGGCATTTGACGTCTCACATTGTGCTTCGTGCTCCGCAAATTTGGGTTTATCTTCGTTGATCCTCAACCCAATGTTCTTCGCCTCAGTTTAGAGATTTACAAATGTTTTTTTAACTGCTGTCAGTGATCTGCCAGGATGTTGAGGTCGTCTGCATAGCCTACGATTTGAGTGGACTTTGTCTTGATGGTGGCGTTTAGATCGGTTCCTGTAGTTCTCATCACATGTACGATTGCTAGCTTGAAGAGCATGGGACCACTCCGTCACCCTGTTTTAGTACCGTATGTGAGTCGAGTTGGTTCGTCAATTCGCCTTCTACTCTCACCCGATATTTGGTGTCTAACATTGTACTTCTTACAAGTCTCGCTAGCTTAGGGGTATGTTAAAATCAAACTTTAGACCATAAATTTGTGTTTGTCTTCGTTGATCCTTAGCCTAATGTTCTTCGCTCGCGTTTCGAGTTTTACAAATGTTTCCTTAACTGCTGACAGCAATCTGCCAGGATGTTGAGATCGTAGCTTACGATTCGAGTGGACTTTGTCTTGATGTTGGCGTTTAGATCGGTACCTGTAGTTCTCATCACATGTACGAGTGATAACTTGGAATAGCATGGGGCCACTTCGTCACCCTGTTTTAGTACCGTATTTGAGTCGAGTTAGTCCGTCAATTCGCTTTCTACTCTAATCCGGCATTTAGCGTCTAAGATTGTGCTTCTTACAAGTCTCACTA
Organism: Phosphuga atrata; assembly: GCA_944588485.1. Classification (NCBI taxonomy): domain Eukaryota; kingdom Metazoa; phylum Arthropoda; class Insecta; order Coleoptera; family Silphidae; genus Phosphuga; species Phosphuga atrata. The sequence goes on along the minus strand of OX155903.1, from coordinate 47,656,676 downwards.
GCTTAGGGGATATGTTAAAATCAAGCTTTGGACCATAAATTTGGGTTTTTCTTCGTTGATCCTCAACCCAATGTTCTTCGCCTCCGTTTCGACATTTACAAATGTTTTCTTAACTGCTGCCATTGATCTTCCGGGATTTTGAGATCGTAGCCTACGATTTGAGTGGACTTTGTGTTGATGGTGGCGTTCAGATCGGTTCCTGTAGTTCTCATCACATGTACGAGTGTTAGCTTGAAGAGCATGGGGCCACTCCGTCACCCTGTTTCAGTCCCGTATGTGAGTCGAGTTGATTGACGGACGAATTCGTCTTCTACTCTCATCCGGCATTTGGCGTCTAACATTGTTCTTCTTACAAGTCTCAATAGCTTAGGGGGTATGTTAAAATCAAACTTTAGACCATAAATTTGTGTTTATCTTCGCTGATCCTTAGCCTAATGTTCTTCGCTCGCGTTTCGAGTTGTACAAATGTTTTCTTAACTGCTGCCATTGATCTGCCAGGATGTTGAGGTCGTCTGCATAGCCTACGATTTGCTCACTAGCTTAGGAGGTATCTACACGATCATATGCCTGGTTAAATTAAATAGATTAAATAGTTCCATATATCGGGAAGAAGGACCTTGTGGTCGATAGCCCCATGTATAATGTATAAAGTATACAATAAATATATTCGCTCTCTCTAGTTCCATATCAATTAGTAGTGATAATTGAACTAGTCCGAATTTAGACTAAATCTTAAGCATCTCATAGATATTTCGTATGAATCGAAAGGATTTAGATAAATATTTAAAATGTCTAAAGCTCCATCCATCGTATGTATATTTAAAGAGATAAATATTGAAGGGTTATTATTGCCGGTTGAAATTCCACTCGAGTTAACAAATTGCGGCCGAATTTTACGGATTATAAACTCCCCCTCGCCATCCATCCGCGACATAATAACAACATTACACCATATTTATATAATAACCGTGGAACGGGCCCCGCTCCTCTGCTGCGGACCGAAGCTCTTGCTGGGGTGTCGGCCGACCTCACGGCCTGTTTGCACAATGGTGAGCCAAATCGGGGCCGATAAGTGCTCTCATTGTCCGCCTAAACTCGATACATAAATCCCGAAACGACCGGCAACAACCCCACACACACCAGGGGGACAAACCCAAATATGAATATTAAATTGAGTTGTAAATACCAATTGGGGATGGGAAGTAGATGGTTAACTATAACACTATAAAAATAGATTAATAGACGCCGTAAAGACACCGTAAATTGATTAAATAAACATTTATCTCTTATTAAATTAAATAACTCGGATTTAGAGTTTTCAAGTGAGTGGTTTACAAATTATTGTTCATGGAAGCAAAGCTGTGCTGATGAGAGATAAATCTCGAAACGCGTCCACAGATGGCTATCCACTTAAGGTATTGGAAAGACATGATCTTAAAAACAATGTTATTTTTATGGTTTTGGTTGAGTGCCACGAATGTGGACTGAAAGCTGTAAAATAACTTACAAATTTCATGTGAGATTTGTTTTGGTAGTGATAAAAAGACTCAATAATTGTTATAGAGCTCCGGAAAGGATGAATATTTTTATATATTCAGGCTGTGTTCCGTTTGTTTTAAGTTTGCGGATTTAGACAATTCATATAATAAATATTACTGGCACAGCTTAAAGGAGAGAATTCCTTTTTTCCAAAAAGCTTTTTTTTTTGTGTGTGCTGTTAAAACCGAACTAGAATAGAGCGATAACTCACGCGAACTCATTAGTAAGGACGGGGCCGTGTGTGCACCGATAATTAGTATGAATATGTCATAACATCCTTGACTTTACACTTTTAGATCGTTAACGTGAACGCACAACGATCCGATCAAACACACCAAAAACAAACCGAAAAGAAACCTTCGTAAACAACATTTCAAAATAGAACAGAACAACAAACATAAACAATATCGCGCATTAAATATTAATTGGTTCCAATAATAACAGCAACATCTTATATAATATATTAAATCGGGCATTTGTACAAAATAATTGTGTCAATTCGAGTATTCTCTTTAACTCGCAATTGACTAAATTTTCAATTTTGCATTTAGACCAGGGGTCGGCAAACTCTATAAACTTAAGAGCCAATTTTTTATTTAAAATGATTTTAAAGCGGATCAAGAGCCACGGATAATTTTTTTCATCAAGTCATATTTTTGAATTTTCTTCATAATTGGCGGTGATTAAGCGCCTTTGCTATAATATTATTGGTGGCTTTGACTACCAAATTCAGCGTCGGACTGGCCATATAATTGAGGCGGCGCCAGCCGGGTCCTATCCTGCGCGACCCCCCAGAAGGTCTGGCTTGCGGAGCCTGCCGCTACATTTATTATTGTAATCTGTCTAAAGTGCTAATAACGGTAAAGTAGTTCATAATTGTCTAAAATTTAAATAACCGTTAAAAATGACAATTACTATAAAAGTGATAATAGCTGATAATAACTGTCAAAAATGACATTATCATACCTTTATATGCAGAATTTTGGATGGTTAATGCCGGGTTTACAATGAACTTAACGTAACGGGACGCGACGCGACGTAAAGTGATTTGACGTGAATTTAACTAACGGTATGTTTATGAAAGGTCCATCGACATTTTCTTTTCTTTCTGTTGTTGTAGTTGCTGGCTATTGCACAATATAAATCACAACACAATACCACCAATCACAACACAATAACTATGTCACTCTAAATCTTACACTAAATTACTCACACTAAATTTTATTGCATGCGCGCAAGAATTGAGAGCGTTGATTGGCAAAACTAGTCATGTGAATCAGCTAACGTAACGGGAAGCGAAGTTTTAACTTTGGCAGCTTTTACGTTACGTTAAGTTCTGATATGTACGTCGCGTCAGGCGTAACCAGTCGCAAAAATAGTCATGTGAATCAGCTAACGTAACGGGAAGCGAAGTTTGAACTTTGGCAGCTTTTACGTTACGTTAAGTTCTGATGTACGTCGCGTCAGGCGTAATCAGTCGCCTATAAAATAACGCGTTTAAGTTATACGTCACGTCACGTCGCGTCCCGTTACGTCAAGTTCATCGAAAACTTCATCGAAAATTGAACTCCCTAAAACCACCCCTGACTACGCCCATGCACGTCATGATCAATTTTTTGTTTTAAAATTGTGACAAATCCTTTTTTACTGACCACCATACTTTTAGCTTCATCTGTTGCAATTGACACTATTTTAATAAGATCGATGTGATTTTTATTCAGACATTCGTTCACTGCATTTTCTACATCTTCTCCTTGTGTTTGACCCTTGAGTGCCATTAATCCCAGGAGTTCTTCTTTGGAACAAACTGATAATATATGGCGAGCAAAATGGACAACTTGTGCCGTATCCTTTATGTCACAAGACTCATCGACCGCTATTGATATGACTGATGCTAATTTAACGTTCTCAACTTGTTGGCATATATTTAGCGACTTGTCCTATCTGTTGTAGTTTTGGCATACAATGGTAAGCTTTTGATTTTATTCATAATATCTGGTTTATTGTTCAAATTGTGAGAAAGAGTGAATGTGAGTTATGAACTTGGCGGCGGCGCCGGCGGTCCTAAGACTCCCGAAAAGGGGCAGTTCTGTTTTTTTTGTGATTTTTTTTTGTTTCGATATGTTTCTGAAGAGCCATAAGTTCACACCAAAAGAGCCACATGTGGCTCGCGAGCCACTCTTTGCCGACCCCTGATCTAGACTACACGGAATAAGTTCAATATGTGGTCATTTCAATTTGCAATAGTTTTAAGTTGATATAACTTCGTGTCGATACAGCTTCACGTTGATCCAACCTCATGTTTTGATTAGCCTGATGTTGATACCAACTTCGTGTCGAAAGAACTTTACGTTGATTCAACTTCATGTTTTAAAAAAAGACCATCAAACTCAGAATTATTTAAATAATGACGCGGTTTGCCGCAGGAATTTGAATCGTTTCTACCTACATTAAAGTGCATCATAAGTGTAAATCTTGTCTAAATAGACTCCGAAGATTTAGATGTAGTACATCCAAATTAGTTTTAAATTTGGAAGTCGTTACAACTTCTTGAAACCTAACATTATTTTGATTTAACTTCACATTGAAACAACTTCACCTTGATCCAACATTTCGTGGAGATGCATTCATGTTGATCCGACTTCATGTTGATCTTACTTCAAGTTGGTCCATATTCACGTTGCTCCAACTTCATGTTTGAAAAGACATGAAACCATCAAACTCGGTATTTTCAAAATTATGACGCGATTTTTCGCAGGAATTTTAATTGTTTCAACAACATTTCAAAATAGAACAGAACAACAAACATAAACAATATCGCGCATTAAATATTAACTGGTTCCAATAATAACAACAACATCTTATTTAATATATTAAATCGAGCATTTGTACTAAATAATTGTGTCAATCGAGTTTTGTCTTCAACTCGCAATAGACAAAATTTTCAATTTTGCATCTAGACTACATGGAATGAGTTCAATATGTGATCATTTCAACTTGCAATAGTTTCAAGTTGATACAACTTCGTGTCGAAACAACTTCACGTTGATCTAACCGCATGTTTTGCATAGCTTGATGTTGATACCAACTTCGTGTCGAAACAACTTCACGTTGATCCAACTTCATGTTTGAAAAAGACCATCAAACTCAGAATTATTAAAATAATGACGCGGTTTATTGCAGGAATTTGAATCGTTTCTACCTACATTAAAGTGCATCATAAGTGCAAATCTTGTCTAAATAGACTCAAGTTTTAGATGTAGTACATCCAAATTAGTTTTAAATTTGGAATAGTCGTTATAACTTCTTGAAACCTATTTTATATTATATATTATAACCATTATTTTGATTTAACTTCACGTTGAAACAACTTCACCTTGATCAAAAATTTCGTTGAGATACATTCATGTTGATCCAACTTCATGTTGATCTAACTTCAAGTTGGTCCAACTTCACGTTGCTCCAACTTCATGTTTGAGAAAGACATGAAACCATAAAACTCAGTTTCATCAGAATAATGACGCGATCTATCGCAGGAATTTGAATCGTTTCCATCTACATGCGATTGCGTCAAAATTACAGCATCTTGTCTAAATAGACGCAAGTTTGCATGTTGTACATTTCAAATTAGTTTTAATTTTTGAATACTTGTTACAGCTTCTTGAAATCTAACATTATTTTGAGTCAACTTCACGTTGAAACAACTTCACCTTGATCCAACATTTCGTTGAGATGGATTCATGTTGATCCAACTTCATGTTGATCTAACTTCAAGTTGGTCCAACTTTACGTTGCTCCAACTTCGTGTTTGAAAAAAACATGAAACCATCAAACTTAGTATTAACAAAATAATGACGCGATTTATCGCAGGAATTTTAAACGTTTATATCTATATTAGAGTGCATCATAATTACCACATCTTTTCTAAATAGACGCAAGTTTTGCATGTTGTACATCCCAAATTAGTTTTAAATTTCGAATAGTCGTTACAACTTCTTGAAACCGAACATTATTGTGATTCAACTTCACGTTGAAACAACTTCACCTTGATCCAATATTTCGCTGAGATGCATTCATGTTGATCCAACTTCATGTTGATCTTACTTCAAGTTGGTCCAACTTCACGTTGTCCAACTTCATGTTTGAAAAAGACATGAAACCATCAAACTCAGTATTATCAAAATAATGACGCGATTTATCGCAGGCATTTTTGATTGCATCATAATTTTTTTTAATCATAATTTTTTTGATTGCATCACACATAATTGCATCTTGTCTAAATAGACGCAAGTTTTGCATGTTGTACATCCCAAATTAGTTTTAAATTTGGAATAGTCGTTACAACTTCTTCAAACCTAACATTATTTTGATTTAACTTCACGTTGAAACAACTTCACTTTAATCCGGCATTTCGTTGAGATGCATTCATGTTGATATTGATCCAACTTTATGTTGATTTTACTTCATATTGATTCAACTTCACGTTGCAACATTTTCGTGTGGATACTTCAATTCGCGTGTCATTATAATAATAAGAGAAGAATTTATGGCGGGAGTTTTCAATATATCATGTTTTCGGCTTAAATGTAAACGTGTTGGTTTGTGTGTTTATGAATGTGACTAAGTGTAAAAGAATGGTGAGCGGTCGCGTTGAGCTGTGTGAGCGTGGCTTTGTGGGTAATTGACAAAGTAAAGGCTCTCGGTAATCCCACGAAGACAAACGATGTCGGTAATGAGCAAGGTCATTCATCAAGAAGAGTTATCGCGCGTAGGAGAGACCTCCTCAATTATCCGCTTCGGTTTACAGGAAAAGTAGAAATTAATAAATTTCATACATCTAGACCACCTAGAGATTAATTCATTTCCTCGCTAAAACCGAGCAAAGTTAAAAAAAACTTGTCTCATTACCTACTAGATTTATTCCAATTTGACTTTTATTTTTTTCTTTGTAACGAGTTATTTATAAACCGTTCTAACAATGCGTGAAATTTTCTATTAACAATATATTAATTTTAATTACCGTCTATCTCTCTATGGCAAGTTTACTTGGCAAACGTTCAAGCTCTGTTCTTTCCATTCATCTTTCGCTCGCATTCTTCTTTGTTCGAAACTTATCTTTGTCACATCCAACCGCCAAAAAACAAGCAAATACTTTGTACTAATTCCACCTCGTCTAATCCAATATTTTGGGCTTTGACTACATTCTCCATCCAATCTAATTCAATATATCTCACTCATTTCTGTCTAGTCATACTCTATAATTACTTCTTGTCTCGTTCATTATCTTCTTGCTCCACCAAATCTCAATTGGTGTCTCAAATATTTTCTTACTGAGAAACTTATTATTTCCTTTGTGTGGAACTAGTTTATGATTTTTTTCCCGTCCGATTCGTGTTGTCTTATTATTTTTAAGTGTGCACTATTAGTCAGTCGCGTTTCAATCATTTCAAAGTCTAATGCTAATTGTCCTAAAGAATTTGTACGACCCGACCCGACCTAACCCAACCCGCATGCACACTAATTGAAATAACAGACATTCCCCCAGACGCATTTAGCATAATTCACAGTTCAAAAACTTAAATAAAGATAATAAAGATTTATTTAAAATCTTTATTATCTTTATGAGAAATTAGAACGAAATTTGACAGTTTTTTGGTTGATTTTTGTGCTTAGTTTCAACTTCGTTTTGATGCAACTTCGCTTTGATAGAACTTCGTGCTGTTAAAAATCATTATCAAAAAAATAATTATAGCGGGAATTTTAAAAAGCATAATAGACAGTTTAGACAATTATATGAATCTCTATTATCTAGTTTATGAGAAATTGGAACGAAATTTAACATTTTTTGGTTGATTTCATGATTTTTGTGCTTTGTTTCAACTTTGTTTTGATTCAACTTCTTTTTGATGCAACTTCGCTTTGATTCAACTTCGTTTTGATTCAACTTCGCTTTGATGCAACTTCGTGTTGCTACAACTCATTATAAACAGAAATTAATTATAGCGGGAATTTTAAAAAGCATAATAGACAGTTTGAACACTTATATGAATCTCTATTATCTAGTTTATGAGAAATTGGAACGAAATTTATCATTTTTTGGTTGATTTCATGATTTTTGTGCTTTGTTTCAACTTCGCTTTGATTGAACTTCGTTTTGATTCTACTTCGCTTTGATACAACTTCGTGTTGCTACAACTATTATAAACAAAAATTAAATATAGCAGGAATTTTAAATAACATAATAGACAATTTAGACACTTATTTGATTCACTATTATCTAGTTTATAGGAAATTGGAACGATATTTGAGAGTTTTTGGTTGATTTTATGATACTTGTGCTTTGTTTCAACTACGTGTTGCTAGGACTCATTATAAACAAAGATTAATTGTAGCGGAAATTTTGAAAAACATAATAGACAGTCCTAGACCAGAGGTTCTCAAACTTTTTTAGCCGCGGCAACCTTATCGAGCTAAAAAAATCTCGCGGCACCTTTGTCGGAAAAATTTCGCGGCACAGCTACCCCAAAAACGGTTTGAATGAAGTTGTTTGGAAGATTTTTTTATTATTTCTTTTTTCCAAGTTTATCGGAAGTTTGGTTAATTTCACCCTTAAATCACTAGATATAGAGAGTTTGCTCCAATATCTGTTTATTTGTACAATTTGTTGGCAGTTCGCCCATTCTCTGTGATTTCCCTTTCGAACAGCACTTTACCCGCATATCACCCGTCTGTATCTAGATAACAACCTTCCACTCGTAGATGAACTTCTAGATGAAGTCTGTCACCACGAAGTCCATCAAATGCAAATCTTGACTCTCCTCTGCCACAGAGTGCAGCTTTATTAATTTCTCCTAGATAAGCTTCTTCGTCTCTAACCTATCCTAACCTTCTTCAGTTTGTGCGCGTGGCCCAGCTCCTCCTGGTGCATGGCGTAGAAGAAGCCCTCGCAGTCGGGCAACGCGACCTCCGCGCGCCCTAAGTGCGCGGACATGCCCAGGTAGGCGTAGGCAGCTTTCAGCTCCGCAAAGATCTGCACGTTCACCGCGCTCTCGCACGCCTCCGAGTACATGTGCCTGAAAACGACGACTGCCTGTTGGAAGACGGTCTAGGTGATCCAAGCTTATGTCCTAATGACCTCGTAATCACTTCTAATTTGTCCGCTGGAATTTGACTAGGCTTAGGCTTATTTCCCAAAAACAATCTAATTCCTTCAGATTTAGTTTTGCCTTATCCGCAAAAAAACACGTATGTTCTTTCAAAATTATCCATTGGGGTTTGCCTAGGTTTAGGCTTATCCTACAGTCTATTATAGTATATATAATAATAGTATATATACAGTCTATATAAAACACTCTAATCCCATCAAATTTATCCATTAGGTTTGCCCAGGTTTAGGCCTATCATCCAAAAACCAGAAATTCTCTTCAAATTCATCCGTTCCTATTTGCCTAGGTTCAGGCTTGTCACACAAAGACAATCTCTTGAAATTTCTGCCCAGTTTTAAGTTTATCCTCTAAAAACCTCGTAATACCTTCAAATTTATCCGTTGGGGTTTGCCTAAATTCAGAATGATCCTCCAAAAACAATCTTATCCCTTCAAATTTATCCGTTAGAGTTTGCCTAGGATTGTGCTTATCTTCCAAAAATCATAAATTTTCTTCAAATTCATCAATTCATGTTTGCCTAGGTTCAGGCTTTTCACACAAAGATAATCTAATGCTTATAAATTTCTGCTTAATTTTTGGCTTATCCTCTAAAAACCTCCTAATACCCTCAAATTTATCTGTTGGGGTTTGCCTAGCTTTAGCATCATCCTCTAAAATCTATCTAATCCCTTCAAAGTTATCCGTTAGGGTTTGCCTAGGTTTAGGCTTATCCTCCAAAAACAGTCTAATAACTTCAAATTTAGTGGCGAGAGTTTGCCTAGCTAGTTTAAGCTCATCTCCCAACGCCCTGAACAATTTAAACGCTCCCATTAACATTATCCTAGCTTGCCCAGCCTTACCCCTCAATCGATTGCCCAGCCAATTTGTAGTCCTCAGTTAGGCCTTGCATGTGCAATTTAGGCTGTTCCGCCAGTATTTGCCTAGTTTCTTCTACTAGTATTTGCCTAGATTCTTCCACTAGTTTTTGCCTAGAATCTATTACCAGTTTCTGCTTATTCTCTACCACTAGTTTTTGTCTGGGCTGTTCCACTAATATTTGCCTAGACTCGTCCACTAGTATTTGTCTAGGCTGTTCCAATAGTTTTGTCTAGGCTGTTCCAATAGTTTTGTCTAGGCTGTTCCAATAGTTTTGTATAGGCTGTTCCAATAGTTTTGTCTAGGCTGTTCTACTAGTTTATGTCTCAGCTGCTCCACTAATAGTTGCATAAGCTCTTCCACTAGTTTTCGTCTAGGCTGTTCCACTACTTTCTGTCTAAACTGTTCGAATAGGCAAATAGACTCTTCCACTAATATTTGCCTAGACAGTTCCACTAGTTTTTGATCAACTAGTTTTTGCCTAGACTCTTCCACTAATATTTGCCTAGACTCGTACACTAGTATGTGTCTAGACTGTTCCATTAGTTTTCGTCTAGGCTGTTCTACTACTTTCTGTCTACGCTGTTCGACTAGGCAAATAGACTTCCACTAGTATATGCCTAGACTATTCCACTAGTTTGTAATTAACTAGTTTTTGTCTAGACTCTTCCACTAATATTTGCCTAAACTCTTCCAATAATTTATGTCTAGGCTGATCCATTAGTTTCGGTGTAGGCTGTTCCACTAACAATAAGATCTGATTAGTTGATGATCGTGTATGTGTGGCGAGTTGTCTGGGCGGTTTAGGCTTCTGTTCGACGATGTGCCTAAAAATTCCGGTAACTAATTCAAATTTAATTGAAATTTTCCAAAATGTACAAATTTTCGTTTTGACGTTGATATTCCGTTCGCGAATTTATGCGCGAAATTTATGCTAATGTAAGCGTTTAATGTTTTTATTGTAAGCGTATGTTGAGAATGCAACATTGAAAGAAGTGGTGGTTTCATTTAGTTTTTCAAAGATGTCGTAAAGGTATCCCAATTTAACCAGCCAATCGACATCAATGAAGTTTAAATGCTCTTCTGTAAATGTAACTACTAGTGCATCTTTTAGTTCGAATCCTCCTCCTTCTATAGCTCTACAGCCCAAGGTTGGGCCTTGGCCTCCCTTAATTTATTCCTACAGGCGCTTCTGTCCATTGCTACCGTCTTCCAGCCTCTAATCCTTTGCAACCCTCTGGCATCTTCTTCTACCGCGTCCCATTGTTTCCGTGGTTTGCCCCTCGGTCTCTTCCCTACCATTTTTCTTTGGAGGGCCCGTTTTGGCAGTCCTTCCTCATCCATTCTTATGTGATATGGTCTGCCCTTTGTGACCACTGTATCTTTGCATATGCGGATACTGGCGGGTATCCGCAGCCAAACAATGTGAGGTAGCTAGGATCATGTTTCCTTATTGTTCATCGGATTATCTGTTGATCGTGAGCTGCATTTTCGCGAACTGAGGCAGACGAACTTGAATGATTTAGATTCGCAGGTGTCTGCTTGGATATTTCATCTCCTCCGACGATGCTGGTTGTGATTCAATCAGTACATTGAGTTCATCACCATATCCTTTTTGAAGACTCAGATTTTAGCCAATTGTCCATAATTCTGCATTAAAAGTTGGAACTCAAATTCGGTTACCTCCTCATGTAATTTTCTTTTAATTTTTTTTTACTTTTCTTGATTATTGCCGCGGCACCCCAGACATACGCTCCAGTTTGAGAACCACTGGTCTAGACACTTATATGCTTCTCTATAATCTACTTTATGTTGATTTTATGATTTTTGTGGTTTGTTTCAACTTCGTTTTGGTTCAACTTCGTTTTGGTTCAACTTCGTTTTAGTTCAACTTCGCTTTGATACAACTTCGTGTTGCTACGACAGATTTAAAACAGCAAATAATTATAGCGGGAATTTTAAAACTGTTTTTTTTTTCTTTTTGATGAAATTACTTGATGACGAAGTTAATTATGTAGTTAATTCACAGGTTAAACTATTTAATGTTTCGATGATCGAAAGAAAAAATGTATTTCGTTTATTTGTTCCCATATCGAATGAATTTTGTTCGTTCGCATCAACTGAAACGAACTAATTAGAAGAAATGTTTCAATTTGCCTCACTGACGAAATCCCTAATTGTAGTTGATGAGCTTCGTCCAACAATTAGAACCATTTAACAATTATCTAACGACACACAGAAAATAAGACTACGAATTGAATTAGTCTCGCTCTAGTGACAAAACGTATATAAATATTTTTATGAAAATGGGTTCGTTCAAAAGTTATGACAGCGTCAAATCGGTAGGAAATGCGAGATGGTGTACAGCGAAAAAATATATAAAACTTGTTTATTTGTAACTTTAAAGCGAAATAAACTAGAAACCGTTTTCAGCACTTCGATTTCCTTCGGGTAATCAAAAAAAAAAATCACAAAAATTTCGCAAAAAAAATTTCTACAAAAATAATTTTTTCGGTTTTTTTCGATTTTTTCGAGAACGGTAAACAGCAAGGAAATAATTTTCGGCACACAGAAACTACACGACAAGACGAACAAGTGCATGTGTAAATTGTCCTGAAAGATTGAATAATTCATCGAGGAATTTCAAACTGAAATTTACCCGATTCTCGATTAGCTAAGTAGATATCTCGGAAACGGTTGCAGATAATCACAAACGGATTGCAGCATCGTTTTCAAAATCTCAATATCCTATTGGTACACTAAGATTGTCGGCTGGAGATTCACGACTTTCCGAGATCTCTACTCGAGCGCCGAAATTTCATAAAATTTTGCAAAATTTTAGCAGGCGATAGAGAAAGGAAAGAGCTAGCAAAATATAATTTACATATCTGTAATCAGCAGTAAAAATGCTTTCATAAACGAGTAGGGAAAGATAGTTCGTTCTGGCGCCACCTCCGCCTCCCGACTACGCATGCGCGTTGAGACCTTCGTTCTTACCTAAGTCGCTAGATGGCGCGTGAAATTACAGATTCCTGTAAAATTAACAAAATTACAGATTCCTGTAAATTAGCGTTTCAATCAGATTTAAACAGTTTTCAATCAGCATTAAACAACTTTCAATCAGCTTTAAACAGCTTTCAAAAGCTTTAAATTGAAAGCTGTTTAAAGCTGATTGAAAGCTATCTAAAGCTAATTGAAAGCTGATTTGAAAGCTGTTTAAAGCTGATTGAAAGCTGTATAATGCTGATTGAAAACTGTTTAAGCTGTTAAAATTTGATTGAAAGCTGTTTAAAGCTGATTGAAACGCTAATTTATAGGAATCTGTAATTTTGTTAATTTTACAGGAATCTGTAATTTCACGCGCCATCTGATGGAGAAAAACTGAACTAAAGCGCCATCTAGCGACTTAGGTTAGGACGAAGGTCTCATCGCGCATGCGCACTCGGGAGGCGGAGGTGGCGCCAGAACGAACTATCTTACCCTACTTAAACGATTTTTAAATTTTGCTGTGACTCAAAAAATAACGATTTTGAAAAAATCGTTTTTCTCGCATTTCGTCGTTTTCGCGGTCTCGATCCTCGTGTCGATGATATTTCTTAACTGAAAGCTTCCTAGGGAATATTATATACGTTTTCAGACTAATTTTGGGACGCTGAATCGATTGGTAAAGACTAGAAGTCTCTGTGGTGAGCCGTTCTTGAATTGATCTCGATATATTTTGTAGAAAGCAAAACTTATAAACGAAACGAATTGTTGGTTAGGTTGGGTTAGGTTAGGCTAATTTTTCCCGGTACCGCGTATTTTGCTCTTTCGCTCTCTTCAAGGTCGACAGCCCTGACGGTTAGTGCTGCCGCGCTGGTTGAAAATGCCTTTGCCTCGGCGCGAAATCAAACCCCGGTCTCCTGCTTGTTAGGCGGGTATGTTGTCCACTACACTACCGAGGAGGATAGATTAGGCTAACCTAACATAACTTTCCTAAAAGTTAAGTTCCAAGTTAATTTATGTGCTGCGGGCCGTACTTTGCCAAACCCCTTAACCAAATAATTTCGAACGGATTCAAGGCTATTGAACTAACTAAAGGCTATTCATCAATCTAGTTTATGTTTTTACTACACTACCGAGGACGACTAGTTAGGCTAATCTAACCTCTCAATAAACCCCCTATTCCACCTTGGCTTTTAGTATGCGCCACCCCGGTATCGCATATTTTGAATTAATTCAGGGTGGGCAGCCCGGACGTTTAGTGAAAACCGCCCTAGTTGTTGTCTAAGGCTAACCTAACCTAACCTTCCTAAAAGTTAATTTCATAAATGCTGTAGGCAGTACTTTGCCAAACCCCTGATCTAAAGAATTTCGAACCGCGTTTAAAGGCTATTGAACCAACTAAAGCCTATTCAACTATCTAGTTTATGTTCCAGTTTTTGACATTTTGTTTGTATTTTTTAAAGATTTGAGCATTATTTATTTTTAAGAAAAATGTTTTATGATAGAAAATGGTTTTGGTTTTTGCTGTAAATGGCAGATAAATAAGTTGAACGGCGGCGGAGGAGAGCGGAACGGGGCACGCGGAAAAAAATTAACATGAAACTCGCATATAATCCGGTAATTTTATGTGTGAAATCAAAGAAAGATGTAAATGTAATCGATGTGCGGTGCATTTAAAAAGATAACGTACGGTCATATAACACACGCAAAGATGCATGCACTGAAAAAGAAAAACATTCCGATACGAAAACACACCGACAAGAACGAACTGAGTGGCATCTTAAACAATTTCTAATTAATTATAATAGTAGATTAAGTTAGAGGCTCTCGGTTCTACATCAGAAAAGTTTTGCGTCGCCGCCTTTAGTTTCGTCAGGCGGTTTTTCAAAAATCCACGTGGTGCTGTCCTCAAGGTGATATTTGGGAAACGCCACACGTGAGTCGTCTCAGAATTGCGATTTCTGAAAAAAACTCGATTTTTTTGCGGGTTTTGATTCTCTGGAGGGACGCGGCAGGATAGAGGACGAAACTTGATACATAACGTGCGGACGGATATTCACAGTGAAAGCATCGAAGACGTGCGGTTAAAACGCCGAAGAACTGCCGCCCCCGGTGGTATAAATAAGCCAAATTTACGTTTTTCAAAAACCCACGTGGTGCGGTCCCCAAGGTGATATTTGGGAAACGCAACACGTGAGTCGTCTCAGAATTGCGATTTCTGGCAAACGCTACCCCACACGTTTACCGAAAGTTTGCAACATAAAATTGACAACTTTTTCGGAGGTCGGAGCGAAGATACACAGGCAAAGTTAAATTTTCCTAACGATTCCTGTAGGAAATTTCGAAACACCACTTTCGACGCTTTCGACGTTGAAACACCGAAGAACTGCCGCCCCCGGCGATATAAATATGCCCCCGGCGATATAAATAAGCCCCCGGCGATTTAAATAAGTGCAATAAATCATCTTACTAATAGACATTACTGTCAAAATGAAACTGACATTGTGGTCGATAGCCCTTGTATAAAGTATATAATAAATATATTCTCTCTCTCTCTGAAACTGACAATCTTGACAACATTTGACATACCAGTTATAAGGATTTCTTAGGTGTTTTTTGAAACATACAGTTGTACCAACTTAAAATGATATCAATACGAAGTTGCATCAACCTGAAGTTGTATCGACATGAATTTTCTTCAATAAAATTGAGGCTATGCTGAATTTTCAATATTTTCAGGAATTTTGCATTCAAACAAATATTTTTCTGCAAAACGAATTCTGCAAGAACCATTTCTTGGTTCTTTTCTTTAACATGCAGTTATACCAACTTAAAATGAGATCAATACGAAATTGCATGAACCTGAAGTTGTACCGACATGAAATTGCATCGCTAAGTAGAGGCCATGCCGAATTTTCAATAATTTCAGAAATTTACATTTAACAATTTGTCTACAAAACGATTGTCCGTGTTACAATATTGTATTAGTTAATGTAAATCAATAACGCTGGCTCTTATTAATAAGTGAATTCTAAATATATAGTAATAAATATAATGATGTTATTATTATTATTATTATTGGATGTATAATAAGAGAGAGAATAAATAGTAAAAGCGACACGTCCGGCGTAATTCACAGGCAATTAACAGCGATCGGTCAAAGCATACACCAGCAATTATTTATATAAATGGTTTACGACCAGCTTTTGATGTTATAAATAGGTCTACGCGCCACCCAGAAGACGTCCGTTAGCCAAACTCACCTCCCCGACTGAATTTCCGACAACTTTAACACAAAAACCGATTTTAAACTGACAGTTTAGTGTTAAGTGATAAGAAAATAAAAATAATTATACGTTAAAACTAATATTTTTGTGCAAACTAATAATTCTTGCTTAAACGAAAACTAATTATAATCTTGTAAATGCTTGAAAGGATTTTACAAGATATTAAATATTCATAACTAACTCTATTTAATAAACTTGACAAAGCTTTCAAACATCATTTGGAGTAAACCACTTGCTTGATACAACTTCATGTTGAGAAAACTTCGTGCGGAAAGTGACTTCGTTTGTGACTTCATGTTTCAAGTTTGTGTTGGTACAACTGCATATCACTAATAAGTGATTTGTCAAATGTTGTATTAAGTTTGATAGTTTTGAATTAAAATCGTTTTTTAAACGTCAATTTGACAGTGTCTGATAGTTTGTAATTTAGAGTAAACATCATTTAGACTAAACTACTTGGGTGATACAACTTCGTGTAGAAAGTGACTTCGCTTATGACTTCATGTTTCAAGTTTCTGTTGGTACAATTGCATATCACTAAAAAAAAGTGATTCGTCAAATGTTGTATTAAGTTTGATATTTTTGAATTAAAATCTTTTTTTAAACGTCAATTTGACAGTGCCTGATAGTTTCTAATTTAGAGTAAACATCATTTAGAGTAATAGAGTATCACTTGCGTGATACAACTTCATGTTGAAACAACTTCGTGTGGAAAGTGACTTCGCTTGTGACTTCATGTTTCAAGTTTGTGTTGGTACAACTGCATATCACTAAAAGGTAATTCGTCAAATGTTGTCGTATTAAGTTTGATATTTTTGAATTAAAATATTTTTTAGACGTCAATTTGACAGTGTCTGATAGTTTGTAATTTAGAGTAAATATCATTTAGAATAAACTACTTGCGTGATACAACTTCATGTTGAGACAACTTCGTGTGGGAAGTGTTTTCGCTTGTGACTTCATGTTTCAAGTTTGTGTTGGTACAACTGCATATCACTAAAAAGTGATTCGTCCAATGTTGTCGTATTAAGTTTGATATTTTTGAATTTAAATATTTTTTTAAAAGTCAATTTCACAGTGTCAGATAGTTTGTAATTTGGAGTAAACATCATTTAGAGTAAACTACTTGCGTGATACAACTTCATGTTGAAACAACTTCATGTGGAAAGTGTCTTCGCTTGTGACTTCATGTTTCAAGTTTGTGTTGGTACAACTGCATATCACTAAAAAGTGATTCGTCAAGTGTTGTCGTATTAAGTTTGATATTTTTTAATTAAAATATTTTTTTAAACGTCAATTTGACACTGACTGATAGTTTTTAATTTAGAGTGAACATCATTTAGAGTAAAGTACTTGCGTGATACACCTTCATGTTGAAACAACTTCGTGTTGAAAGTGTTTTCGCTTGTGACTTCTTTTTTCAAATTTGTGTTGGTACAACTGCATATCGCTAATGAGGGATTTGTCAAATGTTGTATTAAGTTTGAAATTTTTTAATTGAAATCTTTTTTTAAACGTCAATTTGAAAGTGTCTAATAGTATGATAATTAAATGAAAGTAAGATAATGATAGTATATATAATTATTTGGTTGATTAATAGAGATAATCGTCCTAATGTTTAGTTTGTAAGGCAAAAAAGTTATAATTATACTTAATTCTTGTTCGAGCGGAAATTAATTATAATCATTGGTAAATGGTAAATTGTAGATTTTACGAGGATAATGATAGTGCACGGTTTTTTTTTTCGCCGGAATAATTCGTAATTGAAATTTACTCGGCGAATTTGCAACAAAAGGAAAATTAATCACTCGATTTATAAACAGAAATCATGTTTTTTTTTCACCAATTAACCGGAAAAATTACTAAGAAACTTCAAACAATTTTTCTTTTGGAAATTGTGCTTTGATTTCTATTGGTTTTCAAATTTAATTTCAAACATTTTACATTATATATAGCCTTCGATAGAAGCCTTCTATCGAAATTGAAGCCTTCGTTTTAACAGAATGATTATTTAATTCCCTCAAGGATCCACGATGAGTCCTGTTTATTCCCTCCATAATTTTTTAGTTAAAAACAAACGAAAAAAAAAATTGAAATTTAGAAATTTAATAGCAAAGTCAATCTCGGTCTACTATTGTATAGGGTCTTTCATTAAGTGCGTCCTAACTTTAAATTTATATAAAACAAAGTGCGTGTGAGATATCATCGAACTTTTTTATTTGTTTGAAAGGCCTATCAATGCCATTATGTATGGAATATAATATCCTGCAAATGTCCGCCGCGGCTTCGCTGGATGGCGCGCATCCGAAACGTCCATGACTTTTTCCATGACTGTGGCGCATAAATCAGGCTGAATTTGACCGATGGCATAAGTTATGTTGGCTTTGAGGGTCGCTGTGACTTAAGACATGCGATTAACACATGCGACTTAAGAAAACCACCCAAGAAAAAATTAACTCGGTGGCAGTTCACAACACCTCCACCTGAGATGACCATGCCCTCAAACAGAATGCAATCAAATCAATCAAAAAACAGAAACATTGCTCGTACAGAATGTGAAATGTGGCAAGAGCTGTGTGGCACGTAGCGCCGTCCTGTTAAAACCACATGTCGTTGGTGTTCATGTTATCCAATTCAGACCAAAAGAAGTTGATAATCATCGACCTATAGAGCTCGCCGTTGATGTTAATGACCTGGCCAATGACGTTCTCAAAGAAATATGGACCGATGATCCGCCAGCCCAAAACCCAGACCTAACAGTGACTTTTTCGGGATGCATTGGACGCTCTTGGATCTCATGTGGATTGGTATCGTCCCAAATTTGATAATTTTGTTTATTAACGTACCCATTCATCCAGAAATGAGACTCAATGATGAAATTTTTTTATGAAAATTAGGATCAGCTTCCAACTGCTCCAGGGCCCATTCAGCGAACACACGTCGTTCTCTATGGTCGTTTACCTTCAGCTCATGGGTCAGTTGAATTTTGTACGGGTGCAGTCCCAAATTACGACGCAAAATTAGGGTCAGTTTCCAACTGCTCCAGGGCCCATTCAGCGAACACACGTCGTTGTCTATTAGCGTGTTTACCTTCAGCTCGTGGGTCAGAATTTTGTACGGGTGCAGGCCCAAGTTACGACGCAAAATTCGCCAAGTTGAGTTCTTGTGAGCGACGCGAAATCGATTGCCTCGGATTCTCCTGCACACTCTCACGGACAGCGGCGATGTTTTCGGCATATCTTGCGTTTCGCCTTCGTATTGGTGTTGGTTTATTGTTTACAGAACCAGTGGACTCAAATTTATCCACCGCACTACGAATAGTCCTCTCGGTAGGACAATTATGGCGACTGTAACATGGGCGCAGTGAACAGAACACCCCTTTTGATAAAACAGTTTTATCATTTGCACGTGTTGTTGAACGCTATATCCGTCCATGGTGATTTGGCAAAACCGACAAAATAAATGACAGCCAATTTGACAGGTGTAGCTTCAACTTTATGGTAGCTACTAGGGCATCCAAACCGGTTAAAACCGAATCCGGTTAACCGGGTTTTCTGTTAAAATTTACGAAACCGTAAAACCGTTTTTTTTTTTTTTCGAAAAACCGAAAGTCTGTTTTTATTTATTTTATGTTTTCTTCAAGTGGAAAATAATTTTTAGTATTATATTGTAGATTTATTTGTACTAATAACTACTAATCAAACGTAAAGGGTCGTCCATTAATCACATGTGATGTGATGTTTTTTAGCAACTTTTGATTCCAAAATTTTAAGAATTTCGTGCCAAGAAACTCTCCGACTTCTACACGTGCGTCCTCTCTAGCTTACCAACGTGTCAAATTTACTCTAGCGTTTTCTCTACCAATTTCACTCATTAACTTTTGCCAGCGTTGTGTCTTTATAAAAATCTTAGTCTTATTGTTAGATATTCTACATGACTCGCTAAAAAAGGATCGAATTCAGCTAACAGTTCCAAAATCATACAATAATTTCCGTTATTCGGATCACTGAACTTTTTATTTTTCCCTCTATAGCATAAAACGGAAGAAAAATGAATATAAGTACATAATTGCATGACTCAATCAACAGAGGCGGCTTTTCTTTTCGGCGGCTTTTTCGTTTATATCGCCGCTCTATATCTGTCTCTCTCAGACTCAATGCCACTACGCAGCTAGGCCCCGTCGATCCTGCTTCAGACCAACTACTACCAGGCAAATTGTAGAAAAAAATAATTTAACAATATGTGGTGAAACATATTATATGTTCCATTTATTTTATTTGGTTTACAGTCGCAATTTATTTATTTTTATACTTAAAACCGGGTTTTAACCGGTTATCCGGTTTTTTACTTTACGAAAAACCGAAAACCGTTTTTTTTGAAATTACATCGGTTTTTTAGATGCCCTAGTAGCTACCAACTCTCAAAGTTTGGAAGTTTCTATTGGAAGACCCTTTATATGGCATCCCGGCATCAACAATAACAAAACATGACTAAAAAGAAAGAACTGATTAACTATTTTGGATGAAATTTTAAAAGAAGAAACCACAAGAGAACAAAGCGAAAAGTGTTATAAATAAAAGTGACGCACGTACGCAGAATTCGAGCCGAAACGACCGAACCCAACCGACCAATCTTCACCCATTCAATCAAGTATTTAAATATAATTACAGATTAAGTAAACACCGGCCCATATAATACACGTACACACATAATACGCCGTTTTAATAATTGAGTGATAATGCCGGGGTGTGTATAATTAAACCCGGTGGACAGGTTTTAATTATTAAAACCGAAGGGATGCGGCGGCCGTACATACCATATGAACGTTCTTTAATTCATGCGGACTAACGAGCGAGAAAGGGTTACAGAACTGATTATTAAAATAATGACATATGACCGGGCTTAATGATAACCTTATGACCACTCTTTTCTCTTTCCACTACATCTACACACATGAATATTTTAAACAACAATTAATACACACAAATGACCCGTCAACAACAGAACAGATCCACCTTAAATTTAACAGAAAAGATTTATTCTATTCTAGTTTTCCAAACTCAATGACTAGCTATAGAATAACTGGAATGATATTTTATATAATTATTGTTTATTCCAAAGCAGCTCTAATATAGATTGTCCATATCACTTATTACGAATTGAAGCCTTCTTGAACCCTTTGACCTTTTCTTAGGTCTTTTTGTAACATGCAGTTGTACCAACTTAAAATGTTGCATCAACCCGAAGTTGCATCAACCCGAAGTTGTATTAACCTGAAGTTGTATCAACCCGAAGTTGCATCGACATGAAATTAAAATCCGTGTTAAAACTAATTCAATTATTCAAACTAAACTAACATGCAGTTGAACCAACTTTCTTAGGTCTTTTTGTAACATGCAGTTGTACCAATTTAAAATGTTGCATCAACCCGAAGTTGCATCAACCCAAAGTTGTATCAACCCGAAGTTGCATCGACATGAAATTAAAAACCGTGTTAAAACTAATTCAATTATTCAAACTAAACTAACATGCAGTTGAACCAACTTTCTTAGGTCTTTTTGTAACATGCAGTTGTACCAACTTAAATTGTTGCATCAACCCGAAGTTGCATCAACCCGAAGTTGTATCAACCTGAAGTTGCAGCAACCTAAAGTTGTATCGACATGAAATTAGAAACCGTGTTAAAACTAATTCAATTATTCAAACTAAACTAACATGCGGTTGTACCAACTTAAAATGATATCGATACGATGTTGCATCATCCCGAAGTTGCACCAATTGTATCGACATGAAATTAAATAAAACTAATTAAAGTATTCAAACTAAGCTCGATTTACATGAACTTATCTAGAATTGGATGTTGTAACTGTATCAGTGTTTCTACATCTTCAGTCTAGCAAAATCCGTATTCGAAATAATCAATTATTCAGATATTTAAGAATCAGAAGCTTCGAACAATTAACCACTATATTCCTCCTCATTATTATTTATTTCCCTGCTGCCGACTCTGTAAAACTGGTATTGGCGTCGTCGGATCTCACGGCGGGAGTCCGAAATTTCGTGCAGTCATCGCTCATTTACTTAAATCGAAAAGAGAAAGAAACGAGCAGGGGGAGCGAAAAAAAAATACAGGAATTTATACGGCGAACGTGCATGTATACCTATAGACTGTCAGCGTTGTCGGAATCCTTAAATTTATTCAAACGGCTCGAGATCCTCCCGCCGCTCTTGTGCCAACAGCTAGCTGCTCAAGTAGACTAATTGAATTTACAAATGTGAATAGAGTAGAGGCATGATGAGACACGGATTGAAATAGTTTAGAAAATTTGCAAATGTTACTAACTTCCAGTCATAAGGAAAATGTTACTAACTTCCAGTTATAAGCAAAATGTTACTAACTTCCAGGCATAAGGAAAATGTTACTAACCTTGAGTTACAAGGAGTTATCGAATTATAAACTGGATTGAAGCATTCAAGGTCTATTTATTAGGGTCAGTGTCTTATCAGTGATATTGCATTGGTGTCAGTAATATATCAAATTATTTTTATTGATTATTAATTCCCTGATCCATACTTATCCGACACAGTGCCGCCTTATTTTGACTCTCAGTGCATTCCGTATCCTTTCCGAGATATTTTATAGACGTGTTTGTTCAGTACAAGTGTGTTTGTTGCGGTAAAAGTACAAAATCAGTAAATGAAGATATTTACCGGTACTCAAATATATTATTATAATTATATCGAATTATAAACTGTACTGAAGCATTGAAGGTCTATTCATGAGCGTCAGTCTTGTATCAGTGATATTGCATTGGTGTCAGTGATATATCAAATTATTTTTATTGATTTTTAATTGGCTGATCCATACTCATCTGATACAGTGCCGCCTTATTTTGACTGTCAGTGTTCATTCCGTATCCTTTCCGAGATATTTGATAGACGTGTTTGTTCAGTACAAGTGTGTTTGTTGCGGTAAAAGTACAAAATCGATAAATGAACACATTTACAGGTACTCATATATATTATTATAATTATATCGAATTATAAACTGAACTGAAGCATTCACGGTCTATTTATGAGGGTCAGTGTCGTATCAGTGATATTGAATTGGTGTCAGTGATATATCAAATTATTTTTATTGTTTTTTAATTTACGGATCCATACTTATCCGACACAGTGCCGCCTTATTTTGACTATCCGTGTTCATTCTGTATCCTTTCCGAGATATTATATAGACGTGTTTGTTCAGTACAAGTGTGTTTGTTGCGGTAAAAGTACAAAATCGGTAAATGCACATTTACAGGTACTCATATATACTATTATTATAATTATATCGAATTATAAGCTGGACTGAAGTATTCAAGGTCTATTCATTTGCGTCAGTGTCGTATCAGTGATATTGCATTGGTGTCAGTGATATATCAAATTATTTTTATTGATTTTTAATTGACTGATCCATACTCATCCGACACAGTGCCACCTTATTTTGACTGTCAGTGTTCATTCCGCATCCTTTGCGAGATATTTGATAGACATGTTTGTTCAGTACAATTGTGTTTGTTGCGGTAAAAGTACAAAATAGCGGTATAGCGGTATAGGTAAATAGCAAATGAGTGGTACTCATATATATTATTATAATTAATCGAATTATAAACTGGACTGAAGCATTTAAGGTTTATTCATGAGTGTCAGTGTCGTATCAGTGATATTGCGTTGGTGACAGTGGTATATAAAATTGTTTTATTGATTTTTAATTGACTGATCCATACTCATCCGACACAGTGCCGCCTTATTTTGACTGTCAGTGTTCATTCCGTATCCTTTCCGAGATATTTTATAGACGTGTTTGTTTAGTACAAATGTGTTGGTTGCCTTAAAAGTACAAAATCGATAAATGAACACATTTACCGGTACTCATTATATTATTATAATTAGAGATCGGATTTTAGGCAAAACACCTATCGTCAGTTTTTCAGGCACCGACTTTCTAATAATACACAAATTTGTTTTAGTCAATTCTGAATCATTAGAGCCCTATTTGATTTTGCCTTTTTTTGCCTTTTTTTGTACTATTTTTTTTATTACCTATTTTACCAGGTATTTTGCCTATTTTCGTTTATTTTTACCTATATTTGCCTATTTCTGTGTCTATTTTGTATTCTTGGCATTTTCTTATGCAATTTAGGTCTATTTATCGTAAATTAGATTTGTGACCAGTCTTTGAGAAGCCATCCCACCTTGACCAGACAAAATTGTTTTTTTTTGCTTTTAGCGGTATCACAGACCGATTTGTTTGATCATCCCCTTTCTTTTGTTAAAATACCGCGAAACTTACGCAACCAACTATTCCCTCCACTCTTTAATTTTCTCAGGCAATCCTTGAAAACCTAGCCCTTCTACAGATCGTGAATAACTAACGTAATATTTCAAAGTTCCCTTCTCACTGTAGTCATTGCCTTTATATCAGTTGTTTCTGCTTTGTGTTGTAGTTGAGCAAAAGTGAATTTAAACGTTTTTTTTATCAAAATGCCAAAACAAAAGACACCCCTTAATAGAAAAGTAAAAGAATGGATATCAGGTATATCCGAACTGAAATTGGATGGGGACGGTGTATTTTGCAGCGCCTGCAGTAAAATAGTAAGTTCTACATTTTTTCACCATTAAACACAAACTGAAACATTACTGATGTTAAATGTATAATTGTAGGTGGTATTTAAAAAGTATTTAGGTGTAGGTGTAGTAGGTGGTATTTAAATAATTTTTTGCCTAAAATAGCATCTAATGGGTGATATGACGCATTGTGCGGGCGGGCGATATGACGCGCGTCATAATTCATATTGTAATAGTATGCCTAGCTACAAGTCTAAAAACCTAAGGGGCTGCTGGACAGAAAATAAACTTCATGCCGCTTTTAAAGATGTAACAGACTCTTCAGTGAGGGCGGCAGCTAAAAAGCACGGAATACCGAAAAAAAACCCTACGATTCCGACTAAAAATAAAGAACAGCAGTAAAGGCAAGCTCGGGTAACCTCCTTCCCATGGCCTGGACGCAGAACAAAAATTAGTGGTTCATATCAAGAGACTGCATTCTGCCGGATACGCGCCAACAAGAGATTCACTTTGCCGAATGGCTTTCAACCTAGCTAAGCAAATGGGTCGGGTTTCCAGCGAACGTTTCAACGTTGAGAAGCGCAAGGCAGGAAGGGCATGGCTTGACGCATTTTTCAAACGAAGACCATCATTGGCAATTCGAGAAGCCAAAGGAGTGTCTATGGCCTGCGCGGATGGTATGATAAAGGAAGAAGTGAATGATTATTTCACTTTCTTTAAAAAGACGTTAGACTCATTGAACCTCTTAAACAAACCCTCAAATATTTACAATGTAGATGAGTCAGGTCTGCAGCTAAACAACAGCAAAACTGCAGCAAAAAGTCATAGCGGCCAAAGGCAGCGAGGCAGTTCAAGTTCGTCAATCAAAGGAACAAGGAGAAACAGTGACAGTTGTTGCCTGTTGTAATGCAGAGGGAAGTTTTTTACCGCCCTACGTAGTTTTCCAAGGCGTTTAAAAGCAGCAAGTCTGGCTTGATAATATGCCTAACGGCCCTGAAGTGGTAATGAGTGGAAAATCAGCCTACATAAATGAAGAATTGGCTGGAAAACCATTTCATCCCAAGGAAGACAGCTGGTCCATGTTTATTACTGCTTGATGGTCACGGATCACATACTAACTCGCCTGACATATTAGAGATAGCGCTGGAAAATGATGTCCACTTTTTTGCCATCCCAGTCACACAACACATTACTTACAGCCTCTAGACCGATCGTTTTTCAAACCATTGAAGGCCTATTACCGAAATGTAGCTATAGAATGGGGAAATGCAAAACCTGGAAGGAAGATATAGCGCGGGCACTTTGGCCAACTTCTACAAAAAGCATGGTCCCAAGCTACAACAATGTCTACGGGTCCGGCAGTCTTTCGGGCCTGCGGTGTGTTGCCGTTCGCCCCCTCCTCCATTCCCGATTATGCCCACCTACAAGGAGCCCCGGAGTCCACCTCTATGGACAATGACGACGAAAGTGGTAGCTCAGGCTTGGATCCTCAACCCAGCACCTCCGGTTTCAGCACACCCAAGAAAAAACTCATTGAGCCCCACACCAATGAAATCACAGAAGCGAGGAGTCCCACAAAACTCCTAGAAATCGTGTCATCAGTGCCAAAAAGTGATGCTCCCGCCGTGGCGAAAAACAAACAGCATGCTCAAATTTTGACAACGCCTGAAAATATAGCAGCTAAAAATGCCAAACGAGCAATGAAAATTGCAAAGCAGGAGAAGACATTCTAGCTTCGAAAACGGGCAAAAAGAAGATCCTAATGGAGGAATTGCCATCATCATCTGAGGGCGAGTGGGATGAAAAATCATGTCCGAGATTGAAAAAGTAGAACAGGAGCCTATTCCAAAAATTTCATAAGTATGTCGGCAATGTTTTCCCCGACTTAACAGTGAAAGTGTTAGATGACGGCCTGGAGGTAAAGGCCATGAAACAAAACGGGAATTTGTAGAAGGGGCCTGTGCGTGACGGGTGAATATACTTTTTAATGAGTGGTCAGCGGTTTTGGGGAAACTTGAACCCCCCAAACAATTTAGTAAGACCAGGGAAATATTCATGGTCCCAGACTTATGTAAATATGTTATTTAAGTTAGGTACTCTTTAAGACTTAACACTTACTCAATTAAATGTTCAAACATTGGGTCATTGGTCATATTCTTTTTAGGTACGCCCTTTACGAGCACTTTAGGTACGACCTTTCATTGTTTTTTTATGAGTTTCAACTTTCTTTTATTTCGGTTTACATGTAATTTCTCATAAGCCATATACCCCACACCGGCTGCGTCATTAATTAACCCCCTGTCGGGGACAAGGGCAAAAGTTGACTTTTTATATTTTTATAAATTTTAGTAGTTCTTATTTTAAGATTAAAGCTGTAATTTATGCTATGATTACCTAATAGTCCTAGGTACCACTAACAGCAATCATCACGTCATAATAGGTTGAGATTCGGCAAAAACCCGAATTGTGCGTCATATTCCCCGCGTTTACCTTAATACAAGATTTTGATTCTGATGCGGCTAGGGCTAGAAAAGATGCAAAAATGTACTTTGCGAAACCGAACATCAAAAACGATTTAATTTATATCAAGAGTAATTTCAAAATTCTTGTTGATGGTATAAAGATACTTGAAACAAATACATCACCTATGGTGGAAACAATTGGCATTATCAATAATGTAACGGAGTCCCTGATGTCAACTCCAGGACAAGTGGGTCGAAAAGCATACGAAAAATTGACAAAAGTAATAAATAAAAATACTGGATTTGCTCTTCTGAATAATATTTCAAAATTATTGGCTGGCGAAAATGCTGAAATGCCAGAAAAATTGACCATATCACACATCCCAAATTATAAATTTGCACCACTAACATCGTGCGATGTGGAGAGGTCATTTTCCATCTACAAGACCATATTATCTGACCGTCGTCAACGGCTGACGGAAGATAATTTAGAAAAACTGATGGTGTGTTACACAGATAACAATTAATGAAAATTAAAATTTATAATTTTTTCAGGTTCTCGTTCCATTTTTTTTAAATCTAGGTCAGTTCCTGGGTATTTGAAACAATGGTTAATACTCTTAGTCTTTTTTCCGACGTTTCGTCCTTTATTTCGGACTTCTTCAAGGAAGCTACAATATTACATATTCACAATAAATAACTTATTTAAATGTCACCGTCATAAAATTCAAAATTTAATAATTTGAATTTTATGACGGTGAATTTAATTTTATAGAAATAATTCGGTAAGTGGAAGATTCTTTGGAGAAGCTTCTTTGGAGAAGTCCGAAAATAATGGAGGAAACCTTGTAAAAAAGACAGAGTATTAATGATTGTTCCAAATACCCAAGAACTGACCTAGATTCCAACAAAAATTAACATTTATAAATAAAATTTTGAGTAAGTAAATGGCCTTTTTAGCGACCTAAAACTGTAAATTTATAGCCTTTTTTCATTAATTTATTTGCCTTTTTGCCTACCTTTTCTGATAGTTTTTGCGACCTTAAAGTCCGACCTCTAATTATAATTATATCGAATTATAAACTGGTCTGAAGCTTTCAAGCTCTATTCATGAGCGTCAGTGTTGTATCAGTGATATTTAACATATTTACCGGTATTCATATATATTATTATAATTATATCGAATTATAAACTGAACTGAAACATTCAAGGTCTATTCATGAGCGTCAGTATTGTATCAGTGATATTGCATTGGTTTCAGTGATGTATCAAATTGTTTTTATTGATTTTTAATTGACTGATCCATACTCATCCGACACAGTACCGCCTTATTTTCTTTGGCAGTGTTCATTTCATATCCTTTCCGAGATATTTTATAGATGTGTTTGTTTAGTACAAGAGTGTTTGTTGCGGTAAAAGTAGAAAATCGATAAATGAACAGATTTACCGGTACTCATATTATTATAATTATATCGATTTGTAAACTGGACTGAAGCTTTCAAGGTCTATTCATGAGCGTCAGTGTCGTATCAGTGATATTGCATTGGTGTCAGTGATGTAAAATGAAAATATTTTTTTATTGTTTTTTAATTGACAGATCCACACTCATCCGACTCAGTGCCGCCTTGTTTTGACTGTCAGTGTTAATTCCGTATCCTTTCCGAGATATTTTGTAGACGAGTTTTTTTAGTACAAGTGTGATTCAAAATCGGTAAATTAACATATTTACCGGTACTTATATTATTATAACTATATCGAATTATAAACTGGACTGAAGCATTCAAGGTTTATTCATGAGCGTCAGTGTCGTATCAGTGATATTACATTTTGGTGTCAGTGATGTATTAAATGATTTTTATTGATTTTTAATTGAAAAATCCATGCCCATCCGACACAGTGCCGCCTTGTTTTGACTGTCACTGTTCATTCCGTATCCTTTCCGAGATAATTAATAGACGTGCTTGTTTAGTACAAGTGTGTTTGTTGCGGTAAAAGTCGAAAATCGGTAAATGAACACATTTACCGGTACTCGGTATATTATTGTAATTATATCGAATTATAAACAGGACTGAAGCATTCAAGGTCTATTTATGAGCGTCAGTGTCGTAACAGTGATATTTAATTAGTTTCGGTGATTTATCAAATTATTTTTATTGGTTTTTAATTGACTGATCCAGACTCATCCGATACAGTGCCGCTTTATTTTGACTGTCAGTGTTCATTCCGTATCCTTTCCGAGATATTTTATAGACGTGTTTTTTTAGTACAAGTGTGTTTTTTGCGGAAAGTACAAAATCGGCAAAGGAACACATTTACCGGTATTTGTATATATTTACCAATCAGATAGGATAATTTGAGTTTAAATCTGAGTTGTGCTTCATATTCTAGGGAGTTGAAAACATAATTGGAACAGTTTTTATGAAAAAATATTTTCGTGGAATTTGTATAAATTGATTCGAGTAATGGATGGATTACATTGAGCGAGTTTAGCTAGTAGCCGGCTAGTTTAGAAGCGGACGAGTCAGCTAGTGCGATAGGTATGATGTTTCATTATATGCAATGTATTTAAAGGAAATTACTAATTTTAAGGAACGGCTAAACCCTACCGACCAATCATAGCTTCAAATGTCTAGTTTTACCGGGAAATTTATACAATTTCTTAAATTTCAGAATAAAAAATAAAGTTGTTAACGGAAATTTGTAAAATTTTGTAAAAATTGTTAAAAAAAAATTTGCTTAACTTGTGTTGTATACATCTACTGGTAAAAATGTGTACATATACTGGTAAATGTGTATATATAATACGTGTATTTTACGTACTTTTATCGTAACATATCCATTATAGTGCTCAAAACTTATTAAATTTATTCGGTGAGAAGCAGATTGGAATTTGCTTAGCGATTCGCCCTATTGAATTATTGAAACAGCATTCGAGAAAATGAGATTTGCGTGTGACCGCGGCACGTGAAAGTCGACTAATAGCCCGCCGAATAAATTTGGCGATTTGCGAAATATTGCGTCCGGATGATTAATAAAACGCTTGGGCGTTTCAACAAACAATTAACGTGAAGTGTGCAGGCAGGCCGGTTAGTGCGCCTATCGCATTTCAGCTAGTTTAGCAGTTTGTTCACAACGAGGTGTCGATAACGTAATAATAATTCAAATCGGTTTATGTTTTTTTTTGGTTTGCGGTCGGGCTGCCCAGCATTCTGGAAATACCGAAAATACGAATTTAATACACGCCCGTTCCGTTTCTAATCATCAATCACTCAATCCAAAAGATTTTTCGCATAGACTTGTATGAAATGTCTCGACGGGCAACCTTGGTATCTAGCAGATTTTGCTAGATTTTCTATTGTACTTTCCATGTATCAATTAAGAAAGCTAGCTTTCCATTATCTCCCAAAATTCTTCAAACATATACAAATATTGCAATACTTTCATATTTTCTCGTAGGCTGCAGTTTGCCCACCATTGTATAATCCGTTGAGTTTCAAGAATCTCTCTTGTCTAAATAGACTATAATATTTCTTAATTCCTTATCAATTATTAAAATAGGTATTAGACTAGTTAAACTTACTAAATATGTTAAAGCTATTTGCAAATACAATACCCAACATGCATCCTTGAGGTACTTCCATGAGAATTCGGAAATGATATAGATAACACTAATATCATAAAGTTTGTTTTAAAGTTAGACTAACTGGGTTAAGTGAACTTCAGAAAACAATTAGAAGACATAAATGTAAATTGGTAAACAGGACCTCATCACAGGACCCATCGTGGATCCTTGAGGAACCTTAATAATTATTCTGGAAAATGTTTTTTTTTTAATTGAAAGCTTGAACATTATAATTTTGCAAATACAATAACAGGACCACATCACAGGACACATCGTGGATCCTTGAGGAACTTCAATATTAATTCTGTAAAATGTTTCTTTTTAATTGAAGATTGAGCATTATAATTTTGCAAAGACAATAATTGGACCTCATCACAGGACCCATCGTGGATCCTTGAGGAACTTCAATAATATTTCTGTAAAATGTTTTTTTTTTAATTGAAGCTTGAACATTATTATTTTGCAAAGACAAAAACACGACCTCATCACAGGACCCATCGTAGATCCTTGATGAACCTTAATAATAATTCTGTAAAATGTTTTTTTTTATTGAAGCTTGAACATTATAATTTTGCAAATACAATAACATCATCGCAGGACCCATCGTATAACGTTAAGGTATTTTGTCATTCTTTTAAAAGTTTAAATTAGTATAGACAAAATTTGGACGCCCCTAGCTTCCTCAAAATAAGGCAATTAACTGGTCATTTGTAATTATTTAATTAAAATAATGTAGTTTATTAATTTCTGGTGTTGTTATTGTTGTAAATGAGTTATCTGGTGTAAGTGTAATAATATCTGAACATAATGGAATAGATGAGCTTGAAGATTGAGGGAAAAGACCCTCCGCTCGTTACAGTAACTAATTAGTTAAGGTTGCTGGTCGAACTAAATTGCCGTCTCTCTCTGTCTGCTCAAAGGAAGCAATTACCAACCATATATAGATGCAGGAGGAAAAAAGAAACATATTAATAATGGAAATAATGTGATAATTATTATTTAATTGCCAAGTTGAGGAATAGATAACTTTTTCTCTTAAAGTATAAAAGGTTGCGGAAATAATAACGCAGTTTTGTAAGACCGAGGAGAAAATAAACGTTTTCCATGTAGCGTTGCAAAAGGTATTTGTCAAAGTGGTCTAAGTGACAAATAGACTCTCTCCAGACATTCCATAACAAGCACTAATCATCGATGTCTACATAAATAGCTGCAGCACATCAATATAAAGCTCGCCGTAATTACTGCACTTGCTCTTATACGCTCCGGCAGTCTATCTATTATGTAACTTTTTCTTGCACGACGTTTAAGCCGGTAGCGCTGAATTTACGAGCTCCTTTTTGCGTCGAGTGAAATAAACGCTCTTCTGTTCATTGTGAGTGCATCATGCATATTGGATGGGGCCGGGACGATGTGTGGTGGATTTTAAGATTTCAGTGATTTAGCGCCGTCAAATATTTACGCCGGCCTTAATGCACTTATCAGACGATCAAACTGATCAATGATTCAGCGGGATTTACCAACGCTTAGGAGAGCATACTTACTGCTGCACGATTTCTCTCGGCGTTTTTTCGTCTTCTGTGTCTTACTAAAACGTTTTAAATGTAGATCGAGGAAACGGGAGATTTGTTGAGGTTGTCTCGTCAAGATTTACAAATTGGGATTTTTGCAGGAAATGTTTAGTTTGTTTTTTAAGGGCGGGAATATAAAAGTTTCGGGCACATATTTAGTTATACGTCAAAAAGTTCAGGCACTTTTTGATGTATAACATGGCGGATATTGACACATACGCACAAAAAAAATTAACTATAAAAAGGTCTGCAGGTTTGCAGGTTTAATGTAAATTTTGGGGGTTTTATAACGTTTTAAATTTTTGACTTTTGTAAGGTTTTTGTTCGAAAGATTTATTTAGATATCTCTCGTAGTTTCGGCGGAAATTGCTGAAATGTTTAAAGAAAATGACAGGGCACAGTACCGAACCTCGAGGGAATTCCCTCAAGGTTCCACATGGGACCATTCGGTAATATTTAAAATTAAAACAAAATTGGCGACACAAAGCTAGCGAGATAAGATTAAACGTACTAGTAAGACAAGATTAGGCAGACTAGTGAGTCTCGATTAGACAAGCTACTGACCATGAGACAACATTAAACAGACTAGTGATAGCAACAATAACAGTCTTGTTTTGTCTGCCTAGGCATGTCTGTCTAGTCTTGTCTGTCTAGACTTGTCTGTCTAGTCTGTCTAGTCTTGTCTCTCTAGTCTTGTCTCTCTAGTCTTGTCTGTCTAGTCTTGTCTGTCTAGTCTTGCCTGTCTAGTCTAGTCTGTCTAGTCTTGTCTGTCTAGTCTAGTCTGTCTAGTCTTGTCTGTCTAGTCTTGTCTGTCTAGTCTTGTCTGTCTAGTCTTGTCTGTCTAGTCTGTCTGTCTAGTCTTGTCTGTCTAGTCTTGTCTGTCTAGTCTTGTCTGTCTAGTCTTGTCTGTCAGTCTTGTCTGTCTAGTCTTGTCTGTCTAGTCTTGTCTGTCTAGTCTGTCTGTCTAGTCTTGTCTGTCTAGTCTTGTCTGTCTAGTCTTGTCTGTCTAATCTTGTCAGTCTAGTCTTTCTGTCTAGTTTGTCTGTTAGGCTTGTCTGTCTAGTCTTGTCTGTCTAGTCTTGTCTGTCTAGTCTTGTCTGTCTAGTCTTGTCTGTCTAGTCTTGTCTGTCTAGTCTTGTCTGTCTAGTCTTTGTCTGTCTAGTCTTGTCTGTCTAGTCTTGTCTGTCTAGTCCTTGTCTGTCTAGTCTTGTCTGTCTAGTCTTGTCTGTCTAGTCTTGTCTGTCTAGTCTTGTCTGTCTAGTCTTGTCTGTCTAGTCTTGTCTGTCTAGTCTTGTCTGTCTAGTCTTGTCTGTCTAGTCTTGTCTGTCTAGTCTTGTCTGTCTAGTCTTGTCTGTCTAGTCTTGTCTGTCTAGTCTTGTCTGTCTAGTCTTGTCTGTCTAGTCTTGTCTGTCTAGTCTTGTCTGTCTAGTCTTGTCTGTCTAGTCTTGTCTGTCTAGTCTTGTCTGTCTAGTCTTGTCTGTCTAGTCTGTCTAGTCTTGTCTGTCTAGTCTTGTCTGTCTAGTCTTGTCTGTCTAGTCTTGTCTGTCTAGTCTTGTCTGTCTAGTCTTGTCTGTCTAGTCTTGTCTGTCTAGTCTTGTCTGTCTAGTCTTGTCTGTCTAGTCTTGTCTGTCTAGTCTTGTCTGTCTAGTCTTGTCTGTCTAGTCTTGTCTGTCTATCTTGTCTGTCTAGTCTTGTCTGTCTTCTTGTCTGTCTAGTCTTGTCTGTCTAGTCTTGTCTGTCTAGTCTTGTCTGTCTAGTCTTGTCTGTCTAGTCTTGTCTGTCTAGTCTTGTCTGTCTAGTCTTGTCTGTCTAGGTCTTGTCTGTCTAGTCTTGTCTGTCTAGTCTTGTCTGTCTAGTCTTGTCTGTCTAGTCTTGTCTGTCTAGTCTTGTCTGTCTAGTCTTGTCTGTCTAGTCTTGTCTGTCTAGTCTTGTCTGTCTAGTCTTGTCTGTCTAGTCTTGTCTGTCTAGTCTTGTCTGTCTAGTCTTGTCTGTCTAGTCTTGTCTGTCTAGTCTTGTCTGTCTAGTCTTGTCTGTCTAGTCTTGTCTGTCTAGTCTTGTCTGTCTAGTCTTGTCTGTCTAGTCTTGTCTGTCTAGTCTTGTCTGTCTAGTCTTGTCTGTCTAGTCTTGTCTGTCTAGTCTTGTCTGTCTAGTCTTGTCTGTCTAGTCTTGTCTGTCTAGTCTTGTCTGTCTAGTCTTGTCTGTCTAGTCTTGTCTGTCTAGTCTTGTCTGTCTAGTCTTGTCTGTCTAGTCTTGTCTGTCTAGTCTTGTCTGTCTAGTCTTGTCTGTCTAGTCTTGTCTGTCTAGTCTTGTCTGTCTAGTCTTGTCTGTCTAGTCTTGTCTGTCTAGTCTTGTCTGTCTAGTCTTGTCTGTCTAGTCTTGTCTGTCTAGTCTTGTCTGTCTAGTCTTGTCTGTCTAGTCTTGTCTGTCTAGTCTTGTCTGTCTAGTCTTGTCTGTCTAGTCTTGTCTGTCTAGTCTTGTCTGTCTAGTCTTGTCTGTCTAGTCTTGTCTGTCTAGTCTTGTCTGTCTAGTCTTGTCTGTCTAGTCTTGTCTGTCTAGTCTTGTCTGTCTAGTCTTGTCTGTCTAGTCTTGTCTGTCTAGTCTTGTCTGTCTAGTCTTGTCTGTCTAGTCTTGTCTGTCTAGTCTTGTCTGTCTAGTCTTGTCTGTCTAGTCTTGTCTGTCTAGTCTTGTCTGTCTAGTCTTGTCTGTCTAGTCTTGTCTGTCTAGTCTTGTCTGTCTAGTGTTGTCTGTCTAGTGTGTCTGTCTAGTCTTGTCTGTCTAGTCTTGTCTGTCTAGTCTTGTCTGTCTAGTCTTGTCTGTCTAGTCTTGTCTGTCTAGTCTTGTCTGTCTAGTCTTGTCTGTCTAGTCTTGTCTGTCTAGTCTTGTCTGTCTAGTCTTGTCTGTCTAGGTCTTGTCTGTCTAGTCTTGTCTGTCTAGTCTTGTCTGTCTAGTCTTGTCTGTCTAGTCTTGTCTGTCTAGTCTTGTCTGTCTAGTCTTGTCTGTCTAGTCTTGTCTGTCTAGTCTTGTCTGTCTAGTCTTGTCTGTCTAGTCTTGTCTGTCTAGTCTTGTCTGTCTAGTCTTGTCTGTCTAGTCTTGTCTGTCTAGTCTTGTCTGTCTAGTCTTGTCTGTCTAGTCTTGTCTGTCTAGTCTTGTCTGTCTAGTCTTGTCTGTCTAGTCTTGTCTGTCTAGTCTTGTCTGTCTAGTCTTGTCTGTCTAGTCTTGTCTGTCTAGTCTTGTCTTCTAGTCTTGTCCGTCTAGTCTTGTCCGTCTAGTCTTGCCCGTCTAGTCTTGTCCTTCTAGTCTTGTCCGCCTAGTCTTGTCCGTCTAGTCTTGTCCATCCAGTCTTGCTTATCTAGTCTTGCCCGTCTAGTCTTGTCTGTCTAGTCTTGTCTGTCTAGTCTTGTCTGTCTAGTCTTGTCTGTCTAGTCTTGTCTGTCTAGTCTTGTCTGTCTAGTCTTGTCTGTCTAGTCTTGTCTGTCTAGTCTTGTCTGTCTAGTCTTGTCTGTCTAGTCTTGTCTGTCTAGTGTTGTCTGTCTAGTGTTGTCTGTCTAGTGTTGTCTGTCTAGTGTTGTCTGTCTAGTGTTGTCTGTCTAGTCTTGTCTGTCTAGTCTTGTCTGTCTAGTCTTGTCTGTCTAGTCTTGTCTGTCTAGTCTTGTCTGTCTAGTCTTGTCTGTCTAGTCTTGTCTGTCTAGTCTTGTCTGTCTAGTCTTGTCTGTCTAGTCTTGTCCTTCTAGTCTTGTCCGTATAGTCTTGCCCGTCTAGTCTTGTCCTTCTAGTCTTGTCCGCCTAGTCTTGTCCGTCTAGTCTTGTCCATCCAGTCTTGCTTATCTAGTCTTGCCCGTCTAGTCTTGTCCGTCTAGTCTTGTCTGTCTAGTCTTGTCCTTCTAGTCTTGCCCGTCTAGTCTTGCCCGTCTAGTCTTGCCCGTCTAGTCTTGTCCGTCTAGTCTTGTCCGTCTAGTCTTGTCTGTCTAGTCTTGTCCGTCTAGTCTTGTCCGTCTAGTCTTGTCGATCCAGTCTTGTCTGTCCAGTCTTGTCTGTCCAGTCTTGTCTGTCCAGTCTTGTCTGTCCAGTCTTGTCTGTCCAGTCTTGTCTGTCCAGTCTTGTCTGTCCAGTCTTGTCTGTCCAGTCTTGTCTGTCCAGTCTTGTCTGTCCAGTCTTGTCTGTCCAGTCTTGTCTGTCCAGTCTTGTCTGTCCAGTCTTGTCTGTCCAGTCTTGTCTGTCCAGTCTTGTCTGTCCAGTCTTGTCTGTCCAGTCTTGTCTGTCCAGTCTTGTCTGTCCAGTCTTGTCTGTCCAGTCTTGTCTGTCCAGTCTTGTCTGTCCAGTCTTGTCTGTCCAGTCTTGTCTGTCCAGTCTTGTCTGTCCAGTCTTGTCTGTCCAGTCTTGTCTGTCCAGTCTTGTCTGTCCAGTCTTGTCTGTCCAGTCTTATCGGTTTAGTCGCTTTGAGGGGTTTGGATTTAGGAGTGGATTCTTGTTTATGTTCGTTTTGCTTTTGGAACTACTCCTGTTGCTGCCTCTGGTACTCTTCTTGCTGCCTCTGGTACTCTGCTTGCTGTTTATCTTTCTGTTCTTGCTCCTTGTTTAAGAATTGCGGGAAGTTGGCGGGTCTTTGCCCGAAGATTTTATCGGGTTGGACGTTTTTGGGGAGTACGGATTCGTCGCGGCCTTCGATGTGGATGCATATGATGATTTTGTTGGGTTTGTTAGAAGTCGGAGGAAAGGGTTGCTTCGTGTTAGAAGTCGGAGGAAAGGGTTGCTTCGTTGAAGACATGGAGGACATTCTGCAGCCCAATGTTGAGGAGTCGGGAGGCTGGGCTTGGATTAGGTTTGGTATGTTTATACTGGACACGAACCTTTTTGGCCTAGATCTACAGTTTTGTTCTGTTGGATGTTCGGATGTTTTGGATTCTTGCGCTCGCGACGATGAGGCTAACTGGGGCTGAGCTGGAACTGGATTTTCGCTATTCTGTGGAACTTTTTGTTTGAATCGGTGGCCAGGTGTCGGTCGAGAAATTGGTCGGCGTGTAGTTGCTGGTGGTAGGGAAGCTACACGTGATAGAAGATCGGATCTTCCTCGAAATCCGCGGCGAGCTGGAAGTTGAGCAGGCGATCGTGAACGTCCTGATTGGAACCGGAAGTCCTGCGCGGCCTACCGCCGCTCTCTTAACTCCGAAACAAACGACAACTTATCTGCAAACTCGGGAAATCGCGACGCTATGTCCGCCAATTCGCTCTCGGAACGTTAGCCTCTGTACTCTCTATCCGGTAGGCTTAGCGGAGGGTTTATGTGTTAGACTAGACAGGTTCAAAAGGTTGTATCGAAAACTTCCCGATTTCCCGACCGACACTTGACCACCGATTCGAACAAAAAGTTCCACAGAATAGCGAAAATTCAGCTGCAGCTGGGCCCCAGTGTGGGCCTTATCGTCGCGAGCGCAGGAATCCAAAACATCCGAACATCCAACAGGACATGCGGCGGCGTGTCCTCAAACAGTCTTGTCTGTCTAGTCTTGTCTGTCCAGTCTTGTCTGTCTAGTCTTGTCTGCCTAGTCTTGTCTGTGTACTTTTTCCAAATAAACAATTTGTTAAAATAGGAGTCAATATCGAACCTTGAGGCACCAAATCACAAATTGATACTTTTAAATTTTGTGTTTTATCTTTCCTTTTGCGTAAATTTCTGTAATTTGATGTTTAGTCTTCGTTAATAGAAATAAATTGAGGATAAACAAGATTAAATACACTCGCAATGTTTATAGTTTTTGTGTAAAATAAAATAATCTCGCGAGCTCGGAAACGAAATTATCATATTATTATTATTATTTTAGATAGTGGTGTTAAAATTTGGTAAACAGGAATAAATAAATAACGTGGAAAATATATCACGGCTAAACGATTGGTTAATTCGATTCTCTAAAATATGTAATCCCCGTTCGCGGCGCGAGATCAAAGAGAAAGCAGCAGATTTGATAAGACGTCAATTAAGGCGAACGTCGAGTGTTAGCCAACACATGTATATAACCGGGAAGGCAAACTGATAATTATCTGATTAGCGAGAATCAAAAGCGCCGACAGCGAGGATTAATTCGGCCGGTAAATACCTGCATTGTATTATTGTTTGTTCGTGATTATACGCCTCACGTGCCCCCATACTTAATAAATAATATAATGATACACGACGGAAACACGCGATTCTCACATATATATATATATATATATATATATATATATATATATATATATATATATATATATATATATATATATATATATATAAACCAAATTTTTTTTTGCTCACCGACCACAAAATTATACGCGACAACAAGAAATTCTTTAAGGAGAATTCCACTCGATACATAAAACCCACACAAAAGATTACTCACAATGAAATAAAATTTAAAGAAACGCTTAATGTCTACTTTGAATATAAACAGAAATGTTTAGAATGTACAATGAGCTAAAACGGAATATCCGTCGAGATATATTTTCTAGTTTCTTGGAAAAAAATGGGAAACTAAAAATAGGTCCCAACAACTAACCTTGAGGGAATTCGATAGCTTCTTACATTGGAATTATTTAAAAAACGAAGCTTAAGCTTTTTTTGTAGTATTAGACAATAACTAAATAATCTAGTGTTATTTCGCAATTATTTAGGTATCTAGACTCAATTCGAGTATAGTATTTCACTCTAATTCCAGGTATCTAGACTTGATAACTGTCTAGATTATTCTTTCTATCTAGATGCTAATCCTAAAGATGTAAAAAAGTACTTCATATCTAGTTTAAATATAAACCGGGTAATTATCTATTTTAATTGTTCTATGGATATTATGTAGATAATTATGACCTAGATTTCGAACTAGAAGTTATAGTGTGTTGAAGTTGGTTATCTAGGTTGTGAGTAGTGAGTTTGGATTTGAAAGCTTTTTTCCGTTCAAATTTTTGCAAAATCTGGACGGATTTTGATAATTTCAATAAGGCTATCTTGTAGATAATTTAATGGAGTATATATAGTCCAAATTTGGTACGTCTAGTGAAAGCAGTTTGCTAGTTATTGACGAAAAAGAGACGAGGATTTTTTTTTGCGTGTAGTTTAGTACTAATATAGTAGTTTAGTACTAATAGTTCTAATTCTGCGATTGCTGATGAACGGACGTAGCTTGAAAACGCTATATATTCAAAATTGTTGATTATAGTTAAAATATCATGAAATTATTTTTTTCCAAGAAACGGATCGAATTTACCCGTTTCAGAAACGAATCTAAATTTAATACAGAAGAGGTCCAAGTGCGAGTAAATATAATGGTAATAATGTGTGTACATTAAGGATAGTACACACGGAGATAGAAGGGAGGATATGTATGGGGACGGTCCCGTGGGAATGCGGCCGCGGGGTAGGGTGCGCTGTTGGCGCATTGCACATTCCCTTTGATCCTGGGCGCCCGTCTTCGACCTGCAGATTAGCAGCGACGGCGATGACGCTCTGGGATTCAAATGCCGGCCTCACTTCAATTACGCGTAACACACTCATTAAACACTAGATTAGAATATAAATTAACAATATTAATATTTAAAGAAGAAGAAACGTAGTTTTTGTTTCATTAAGCCATGGAATTCAATAGTTTTTAGGGTTCCGTACCGAAAACGGATCACTTTGTTGTCCGTCTGTCTGTCTGTCCGTCTGTCTGTCTGTCTGTCAAGACCATTTTTCACGGGAACGCGTAGAGGTAACAAGTTGAAGTTTGTACCAAATACTCGGGTCTTTGGTCTCTTTCAGCTGTGAAAAAATCAAACTTGTAATGTAAGTCAACGCGATCAAAAGATATGACCGTTTATGTCGAATATTTTGCGATTTCACATGGGAATCAAAACCTATAGGGTACTTCCCGTTGACCTAGAATCATGCAATTTGGCAAGAAGCGGTGTCTTACAGCACATGTAAAGGGAAAATTCTGAAAACCGTAAATATGTAGTTTAATTACAAGAAAAATGCGAATTTATAATTAGAAACTTATGAAAATACACTAATGTGTTGCGTGGTATTGTCAGGCACCAGAAGCATATGGGTTGCATACAGTTAGGTTCTACTAAAGATACCTTACTTACAAGTTTGTACGGAACCGTACGCAATGTTTTTTTTTGATCTTGAAGAATATTCAGTTGTTTAACTCTTCGGTGTGAATGCCAAACCTATTGTTAATTTAAATAACAGATATTTGAGGTTTAATTACCGCTGGCGCGCCCACCGGAAGAATAATTTGATACTTAAAGTTGAAATGTTTCCAAAATATTTGCTTCCTGAGAAAATTTTTAATTTTTTTTAACTTTCTGAAAATTTGCAAAGTGGACATAATATGGAACCTTGAGGTAATTTCTTCAAGGTACTATAATGGAACCGTTTTTTTTTCGTCTTCATCATCGATCTTTTTCTTCTGTTGCCTGACACCTTTATTATTATTTACCTTTATTGGCATATTTACAACAATTACTATAAGACTAGCAATAAAACAAAACAAACAAAAACACAAGGAAACAATG
The DNA here is from genome assembly GCA_944588485.1 of Phosphuga atrata. Lineage (NCBI taxonomy): Eukaryota > Metazoa > Arthropoda > Insecta > Coleoptera > Silphidae > Phosphuga > Phosphuga atrata. Next base: position 47,616,053 of record OX155903.1, on the reverse strand, counting down.
AAAAAAAGAACAAAAAACACAACATAACTAATAACCCGACCCAAAAATACCCCAAATACTCAAACTTAAAAAAAACTACACTTTAAAGAAACAAAAATAAAACAATATTTCTTCGCCCGCACTAACTTTTCTCCCTCCCTAAACTGTTTCCACAATCACTCCCTTCCGCTATAAAATTTCCCGCATTATGGGCCACCCGCTACCTGACTCGTCCATGCACGCTTCCCAGTCTTTACATTTATTTTTCTTTCCATTCTTGCCATGTTAGCCCTTTGCACTCTTCCATTCAATGTGCCCACCTGTCCGTACCCTCTCGTGACACCTATGTGCGTTGGCGAATTATTATTTATTGAATAATTGTTAATGTTTTGTTCATTGCTGCTTGGCACATATCAGCAAACTTTTCGATTCCGGTACAGTTCATGATGTAAAATGTCCTGAAATCCTGTCCTAAAAACCCAAACGTTTGCTGGGTTCCTGAGCAACATTTCATTTGTATGCTTTCTGCTCCTTCTGTTAGATCATCTGGTCAATAATACCAATTTGCAGAAGCAGCCCCGAAGAACAGGGCTCGTAAAGACAAACAGATGTAAGCAGCTTTTAGTGGCTAAAATGAAATTAGGCTTCGGCTTGAGAACCCTATAGGCTTAGGAACCTATTATAAGCAGCCAAATCATCTGAGGAAACAGAAAGATACCGACACAAAGATTTTGAACCAAAGTGCAGACTTGGGAACATGGATGAAGAAACCCACCCGGGGCCGGATCAAGCTTCTGAACTGGTAGTGACAAAGGACCAACGTGTTGGTCCACCATGGACCAACACGCTTATCTTCTTCGGTTGCCATACACCTATGTGCGTTGCCGAATTATCATTTATTGAATAATTGTTAATGTTTTGTTCATTGCTGCTTGACACATATCTCCAAGCTTTTTGATTCCGGTCCAGTTGCCGATGTTCCTAAGCCATGGTAGCTGTTTACGTCCAATCTCCCTTCTGTCTTCTATCTTTCCTTCGAGTATGAGCTAAGGAATTCGGTATTTTGGCCCACTTAGCATGTAACCCAAATACCCGATGCGCTGATTTGTGGTATTGAATTGTAATCTCTCCACTCCTGCCCTTCTCATCACCTCCTCGTTGGTAATGTGGTCTACCCATGGGTTATAGAGCATTCTTCTGAGTGACCACATCTCGAACGCCTCGATCTTGTTAATGGATGCTACTTTTATCGTCAGCTCCATACAGTAGGACTGGCCAAACGTAGCATTTGACCATTCTGTGGCGGATTCCTAAATTTAGGTTTTTGTCGTATAGCAAGAGGCGTAGTTGAATCTCTGTCTGGCTTGTTCCACCCTTCTCTTGATCCCTTGTAGTGGGTCTTATCTGTCTTTTACTAGTGTGACTAGGTATTTCGTGTTCGTAGTTCTTGCGATTTCCCCCCTCGACCGTGATGGATGCTCCTACCTGATTATTACGGCTAATAACCATGAATTTTGTTTCGGATCTGTTCATTCTTAGTCCGGCCTTTGGCCCCTTTCTGTTTATGTTGTTCATTAGTAGCTGTAGGTCTTGCTGGCTGCTTGCTATGATCACTGTGTCGTCTGCGTATCTTATTTTCTTCATTGCGGTACCGTTCACTTTTATTCTGATTTCTAGATCATCGAAGACTTCTGAGAATAAATAGCATTGGTGACATTATGCATCCTTGGCGTGCCCCCTTTTTTATTTCGATTTATTCTGTGATCTTTGCATTTGGTTGCTGTTTGCTTTATGGGAAGCATTATGAACGTGGACTTTATCCATTCCTTTGGAAGTTGTCCAGTGTCATAGATCTTGTTATATAGTTTCAAAACTTGGTTTATGTTTTCATCCTGTATCTTCTTGAAATATTCTGCGTAAATATCATCTGGGCCTGGTGTTTTGTTGTTCTTTGTAACCATAATGGCGTGGACTATATCGGTTTTTAGAACGCTTGGCCCTGATACAGCTTATCATTGATACGGGTTATAAAATATACAAGAAACGTCTTGTCTGTCTACTCCTGTATTTTAAATCTTTATATTTAAGGAAGAAGAAACTTTTAGTTTCATTAGACAATTAAATTCAATAGTTTTTTTATCATGAAGAATATTTAGTTGTTTAACTCTTCAATGTGCATGCCAAACTTATTGTTAATCTAGAAAACAGATATTTGCGGTGTAATTACCGCTGGCGCGCCCACCGGAGAATTGATTTGATACTTAAAGTTGGAATATTTAAGATTCTAAAATGCAAGGTGGACATAATATGGAACCTTGCGGTAATTTCTTCAAGGTTCTATAATGGAACCGTTTTTTTTTTCTTCACAACATCGATACTAGTACATAAAATATACTAGAAACGTCTTGTCTGTCTAGTCCTGTATCATAAATCTTTATATTTAAATAAGGAGAAACTAAGTTTTAGTTTCATTAGACCATTAAATTCAAGTTTTTTTTTATCATGAAGAATATTTAGTTGTTTAACTCTTCAGTGCGCATGCCAAACCTATTGTGAATCTAGAAAACAGATATTTGCGGTGTAATTACCGCTGGCGCGCCCACCGGAGAATTGATTTGATACTTAAAGTTGGAATATTTAAGATTCTAAAATGCAAAGTGGACATAATATGGAACCTTGCGGTAATTTCTTCAAAGTTCTATAATGGAACCGATTTTTTCGTCTTCACAACATCTATACCAGTACATAAAATATACTAGAAACGTCTTGTCTATCTAGTCCTGTATCATATATCTTTATATTTAAAGAAGAAGAAAGAAAGTTTTAGTTTCATTAAGCCATAGAATTCAATAGTTTTTGATCTTGAAGAACATTTAGTTGTTTAACTCTTCGGTGTACATGCCAAACCTATTGTTAATCTAGAAAACAGATATTTGCGGTATAATTACCGCTGGCGCGCCCACCAGGAGGATTAATTTGATACTTAAGTTCAAATGTTTAAAATTACAAAATATTTAGTTCGTGCAAAAATTTTGAAAATTTTCAAAGAGGGCATAATATGAAACCTTGAGGTAATTTATTTAAGGAACCGTTAACGTCATTGATAAAATATACAAGAACCGTTTTTTTTTGTTTTATTAGTAAACAGACAATAACTCTAATCTGGATTAAGAGATCTGTATATTAATAGTTTCCTTAAGTTCGGACGGGAATAATTTAAGTGGTGGATGTAAGAGGAATTAATTGTGAGCCGTGGACGCGACCCCGCATAGAAAACTAGTTGAATATATTCGGAGTAATTAGAAGTCACGGTGTGGACGGGCACGGTCGTGAACGGAGGGCAGTAGCGGAAGAAACGACAGAGCAATTTAGATTAGATTACCGGCACCGGAGAATTTTAATATTCCCGAGAAGAATGCCAGCCTGGTAGTCTCTACCTGAACGTATTTAGAAATCTAATTCCCATCTAAAAACATTCCGAAGTCGCGACGATAAACGACTCCGTCTCTCTTTACTAACAAACATTTCTACAATCAAATTTTTCTATGTTCTATAAGTCGCAATAAATAGAAGTTAGGTTAGATTTAGGTTTAAGTTAGTCCATAACCGAAGTTCGCTAGAATTAGAACATTATTTCTACTCCATTAATATTCAATGTTGGCCCCATTATAAACCTTGAGGAAGCTCTTGCAAGGTTCTGTGTCCGGACCTTGTTTTCTTCAGGTATTTGCTTCAAAACCATAAATTAGAACCAAATAGAATCATTACACTTTAACCAATTATTATCTAGGCAATGAAACTAGAAAGTAGATATGGTTGTTATTGTCCAAACTATAATCTAGATAATATAGATACTGGACTCAAAATGGATTTTTTTATCGGTCTGTAAATCAAGTGTATGACACCCACGCAGGGTCTTGAAGACCGGTAGCTCATGTGTCCGGCGCTCAGTATAAGCTTAATCAACTACCTCGGTCACCGTTCCGCATAATTTATGTACTGGCCGCGCTCGACTCATAAATAAAATTTAAAAGAACATTCCACACGAAATTAATAGAATCGGAAAAGGAGAACGTTAACAGCTGTAAGACTCGCACAAGAATAGATTAATCACTCGAATGGATTATTGATGAGTCGGATTAACAATTTGATTAATCTACGGCTTTTTAGTTTCGGTTGCGTTCTGTCGATGTCGTGGATTAGGGAGCGAAAATGGGCGAAGGCAACGACTTCGCCATGCATTTTTAATGGGGATCGTTTATATTTACATTTACTGCCTCGAACATGTCATATGGGTTTAAGTTTAAATAGAATCCTTTGTTTGAACTAAAATAAAGACACACAAATAGTTTAAATCGAACAAAAGTAAGAAACGGAGACACAAAACTACATAGAAATACAAATGAGATTAGATAATTTAGACAGCAGATACAGTCTTTATTAGATTAGATCGTTTGTTTTTTGGGAGAATTTTCTGTAGTGCATAAGATTGATCCTGCTTTAATTTAACCCTTAACCACCTGCCATACGTCTCAGGTGAGCAAATTACTGCTACTTTGGGTCTGAGAGACGTATGTCAGGTGGTTAGGTGTTAAACTAAATTAGATTAGATTACTTCTGCTTTGATTCATACTAAACTAGATTACATTGAATTCAATTTCAATTCAATGTAAGTATGTATTACCACGTAGTAACAGTCGCAACCATCCAATTCATAAACTAGATTAGATAATTATCGAAGAATTCCCTCAAGGTTCCGTTTTGTCAGCATTTTTATTTTCTTTACAATTCATCTTGAGTTGACTATTTGCTTCAATTTCGTGAATCTCTAGCTCTAGAAGAACGAAATTCAAATTTCACAAAAAACTATCAAGTTCAGAGAAAAAAATAAAAAATGTATTTTTTAAACTATAGCGAGATTAATTGCGGCTGAAATGAAGTTGAGAAAAACGTTTGCAATTATCATACCGATTCGCTAAATAATTATTATGTTATTGCCTTTATTATTATGGCATCTACATGGATCAGATTAAGCGTCCGACGAGAGTTGATTTCTGCGCGCGGATCGACGTGCAAGAATTTCCACATAGTTAGCCGGAATCGCTAATATGTTTTCGCTCCTGCATCGACGAGCAATTTATATATGGCGTTCTGATTGAAGCGGATCGTGCGATCGTGGCAAAAAGTGAACGGACGCGCAGACGGACGCATCGTCGGAATCGAGGAGGTAAATTATCGGAAAAACATCGGAATGGATGCACGTTTTATGGGGAGGAAAAATGTTAACAACGCGATTTTTGCAAATAATGGGAATTTTTATTTACTGGAAACTTTCTTGAAGAAAAGTTTTAGTCTAAATTATATTTGAAACACAAAATCTATTTCTTCAGCGCAATTTTTGACAAATTTGGAACATTCTTGTTTGGGTTGTTTAGCTTCTTCTTCTGGCCTTACGTCTCTCTAAGGGATTTTGCCGCCGCCACAATCCTTTTCCAACCGTTCCTGTCCTCTGCGGCTCTTCTCCAGTTGCTGATTTCCAGCGTTCTTAAATCTGCCTCCACGTCGTCTCTCCATCCCACTAAAGTGGTTTTGGGGGAAGCTCTCACTAAACCCCATATTCCACTTTCTGGCTTTCTGCTGGCTTTCAGTATGCGCCACCCCGATATCACATATTTTGCATTCATTCTGTGTGGGCAGTCCGGACGGTTAGTGATAACCGCCCTAGTTGTCGCTTCCCCGACCAGGATTCGGTCATCCCGACAAGGCGGGTATGTTGTCAACTACACTACCGAGGAGGACCGTCTCTCCTCATCCCAGACGTGGGCGCCTTTTAGGTCTTCTGCTCTGTGGTCTCGCATATAGGACCTCCTTGATGCTTCTGTTACTCTCCCTGCGCTGTACATGCCCGAGCCATTTTATATGTCCAACTATGGTTTGCCACTTTATCAGCTCTTCCAGCTCGAAATTCATTCTTATTCTATACCCATCTTCTGTTCGTATGGGGCCATATATCGTTTCTGCTCTTCTCGTGTAGCTTCTGCTCTTGGTTTTGCTTTAGCCTCCAGCACACTCACTCGTAAGTTATCACTGGCCTCGATTCTTCTTCTGTTGCCTTATACCTATGTGCGTTGGCGAATTATCATTTATTGAACAATTGTTAATGTTTTGTTTATTGCTGCTTGGCACATGCCACCAAACTTTTTGATTCCGGTCCAGTTCCTGATGTTCCTAAGCCATGATAGCTGTTTACGTCCGATGGTCCTTCTGCCTTCTATCTTTCCTTCGAGTATGAGCTGGGGAATTTGATATTTTAGCCCACTTAGTATGTGACTCAGATACCCGATCTTGCGCTGCTTTACGGCATTGAATAGTAATCTGTCCATTTCTGCCCTTCTCAGCACCTCCTCGTTGGTAATGTGGTCTACACATGGGATACCTAGCATTGCACATCTCGAACGCATCGATCTTGTTGATGGATGCTACTTTTATCGTCCAGGTTTCTGCTCCATACAGTAGGACTGGCCAAACGTAGTATATTTGACCAATCCGTGGCGGATTTCTAAATTTAGGTTTTAATCGCATTGCACGGAACGTAGTTTGTTGAATGCCTGCCTGGCTTGTTCTACCCTGTGCTTGATCTCTTGTAGAGGGTCCCATCTGTCGTTTACTAGTGTGCCTAGGTATTTCGTGCTCGTAGTTCTTACGATTGTTTCCACCTCTACTTATATTTTTACCTTTCCCCCTTTATAACCATGAATTTTGTTTTGGATCTGTTCATTCTTAGTTCGTTCTTAGCTGTAGGTCTTGCTGGTTGCATGCTATGATCACTGTGTCGTCTGTGTATCTTATAATGTTCATTGTGGTACCGTTCACTTTTATTCCGATTTCAAGATCATCGAAGGCTTCTGAGAATATTTGTTCGACGTAGAGATTAAATAGCATTGGTGACATGCATCCTTGACGTACCCCTCTTTTTATTTCGATTTCTTCTGTTGTTAATTTGTTGTTGATACTGACGTTGGGCGACTGTTACCAGTACAGGTTTTGGTTTATTCTTACGTCTTTTTCATCTATACCAGCTCTTTATAGATATTCGATGAGACGTTGGTGGTTGATACTATCGAACGCCTTTTCATAGTCGATGAAGCGCAAGAAGATGTCTTATTTTTGGTCATAGCAGTTTTGTACCAATATGTTTAGGCAGAATGTTGCTTCTCGCTCTTAAATCTGAACTGAGTGTCTCCGCTAAGCCCTTCAAGTTTATTAAATAGCCTGGTGTGTATGATGCGTAGGAATATTTTTAGTGCGTGAATCATTAGCGAGAGTGGCCTGTGATCTTTGCATTTAGTTGCTATTTGCTTTTTGGGAGGCATTTTGAAAGTGGACTTTAACCATTCCTTCGGAAGTTGTCCATAGTCTTGTTGTGTAGTTTTAAAATTATGTTTTCCTCCTGTATCTGCTTGAAATGTTCTGCGTAGATATCGTCTGGATCTGGTGTTTTGTTGTTCTTTGCAACCTTAGTGCCGTGTACTAATTCAGTTTTTAGAATGCTTGGTCCCATGAGGTCATGTTGCGTTGTTGGCACCGGCCTGTCATCATCGGAGAGCTTTTTGACGTATGCCCGCCATAAATTACATTTATCCATGTCATTAGATATTGCTTCGTTTTGGTCTTCGTTTGAGGTCGGTGGTGATGGCTCAGATAGCTAAGCGCACTTAGCCTTTGAGTTCGGCAGCTGAGGTTCAAATTCTCACAGAACCAAAGCAACAAACATTAAATACCAATGGCTGCAACCCATCACAATCAATTCCCCAATCCGGCTTAGGCAACCTTGGGGTCTCAACTGCCTAACACCTTCTCTGGAAATTTACCGTTCGGAATAGACGTTAAACTGTAGGTCCCGCATATTCAAATCTTAGTTCTTAGGTTCGATATGTGGCCGGTGCCCAGCAGTGGGACATAAAGGCTGATGATGATGATGTGGGTCAGCTTTCCCCCTTTGCGTGTTCCTGTTATTTCTTTGATTTTTCTATGTTGATTGAATCCATCTACTTTTTCCTGTTATTCCTCTAATTCTTTACATCTTTGCTGCATCCCGGACTCCTTGTCTATTCTGATGCCCTGCGTATTCCTTTATGCATCACTTTATACACGGCCTGTCTTTGCTGAGTTTTTAGCCCTCTGCGTTGTACCATTAGAAGAAGGATTTCTTGTGTCATCCAGTCCGGTTTTTTGCTATAATTGGGTTGTGGTCTGAAGCGACGTCAGCTCCCGGGTATATGGTTACACGTTTGATGTAGTTGCGAAATCTTTTGTTGATTAGGATGAAATCAATCCGGTCCCTAACAATGTGACCTGCTCGGTGTTGTGGGGATGTCCCGGTGCCCTCACTGGGAACTTATAAAGTTTAAGTTTCGCTAACTCTGAACCTCACGGTAAAAGGCGACAATATTGAACTTTGTAGTAGAATACAAGGCGACAAAACTAAACTTTGCGGTTGCAAAAAGGTGAAAACACTGAACCTTGAGGTAGTACAACAGGTGACAACACTGAACCTTGAGGTGATTTGTTGATTAGGATGAATTCAATCTGGTTCCTAACAATTTGACCTGCTCGGTGTTGGGGGGATGTCCAGGTGGCCTCACTAGGAAGTTATAAAGTTTAAGTTTCGCTAACTCTGAACCTCCCGGTAAAAGGCGACAATATTGAACTTTGTAGTAGTATAAAAGGCGACAACACTAAACCTTGCGGTTGCAAAAAGGTGACAACACTGAACCTTGAGGTAGTACAACAGGTGACAACATTGAACCTTGAGGTGATTTGTTGATTAGGATGAAATCAATCTGGTTTCTAATAATGTGACCTGGTCGGTGTTGGGGGGGATGTCCAGGTGGCCTCACTAGGGACTTATAAAGTTTAAGTTTCGCTAACTCTGAACCTTACGGTAAAAGGCGACAATACTGAACTTTGTGGTAGTATAAAAGGCAACAACACTAAACCTTGCGGTAGAATAAAAGGTGATGATACTTAACCTTGAGGTCGTACAAAAGGTGACAACACTGAACCTTGAGGTAGTGCAACAGGTGACAACACTGAACCTTGAGGTGATTTGTTGATTGGGATGAAATCAATCTGGTTTCTAATAATGTGACCTGGTCGGTGTTGGGGGGGATGTCCAGGTGGCCTCACTAGGGACTTATAAAGTTTAAGTTTCACTAACTCTGAACCTTACGGTAAAAGGCGACAATACTGAACTTTGTGGTAGTGTAAAAGGCAACAACAATAAACCTTGCGGTAGTATAAAAGGTGACAATACTGAACCATGAGGTAGTACAAAAGGTGACAACACTGAACCTTGAAGTAGTACAAAAGGCGACAGCCCTGAACCTTCCGGTAGTACAAATAGCGACAACACTGAACCTTGAAGTAGTACAAAAGACGACAATACTCAACCTTGTGTTAGTACAGAACGCGACAATACTGAACCTTGTGGTAGTACAAAAGGCGACAATACCGAACATTGTGGTAGTACAAAAGGCGAGAATACTGAACCTTGTGGTAGTACAAAAGGCGACAATACTAAACCTTGTGGTACTACAAAAGGCGAAAATACTAAATCTTGTGGTAGTACAAAAGGCGACAATACTGAACCTTGTGATAGTACAAAAGGCGACAATACTGAACATTGTGGTAGTACAACAGGCGAGAAGACTGAACCTTGTGGTAGTACAAAAGGCGACAATACTAAACGTTGTGGTAGTACAAATGGCGACAATACTAAGCCTTGTGGTAGTACAGAAGGCGAAAATACTAAACCTTGTGGTAGTACAAAAGGCGAAAATACTAAATCTTGTGGTAGTACAAAAGGCGACAATACTAAACGTTGTGGTAGTACAAAAGGCGACAATACTAAACCTTGTGGTAGTACAAAAGGCGAAAATACTAAATCTTGAGTAGTACAAAAGGCGACAATACTGAACTTTGTGGTAGTACAAAAGACGACAATACTGAACATTGCGGTAGTATAAAAGGCGAGAATACTGAACCTTGTGGTAGTACAAAAGGGAACAATACTAAACCTTGTGGTAGTACAAAAGACGGCAATACTAAACCTTGTGGTAGTACAAAAGGCGACAATACGGAACATCGTGGTAGTACAAAAGGCGAGAATACTGAACCTTGTGGTAGTACAAAAGGCGACAATACTAAACCTTGTGGTAGTACAAAAGGCGAAAATACTAAATCTTGTGGTAGTACAAAAGGCGACAATACTGAACTTTGTGGTAGTACAAAAGACAACAATACTGAACATTGCGGTAGTACAAAAGGCGAGAATACTGAACCTTGCTACAGACCTACGAGGTCTGCTTAAACCTTTATATCTCAATTAATAAATTCGGGAAAGGATGAATGCACACCCTGAGTAAGACCGCTGAGTAAGGTAGCGTTCGTGGCTCGCGCTCGCACTTTTCATGCATATACGAGGGAGATTCGTAAAATAAGGTTCCCATGATTTTTTATAATAGACAGCTATATTTTTGTTCTTAGTCTTATACAACATTTTTAAGCTTAAAACTTATGCTATTTTTCTACATAATCGCCGTTTCTGTTCGACAACAGTTTTGCAGACGATGCTCCAGTTTTTCTATCCCCATGTTATAGAATTGTGCGGCCAATCCTGTCCTGGTATTGTAAATCCAGGTATTGGAAGTCCCAGAAATACGGAAAGCAAGTTCGTTAATGGTGATCCTCCGATCTTCAAGCAATATTTTCTCAACTTTTTTGACAATTCCATCCATTCCATCCGCTCCTGTCTTGATCGTGAATTTCCGTGCGGCCTTCACTGAGCTCTCTGCATCATTTACGAACATGTTGAACAAATATGCAATTTTCCCCATAAACTTCGATTAACTGACGATGAATGTCAATAGGTGAAATCCGTTTTGCACTTAAAAAAAGCGAACCACAGCGCGAATTTTGCATGTGGCGGTAACAGTGATAGGGAGCTTCATCTTCGAAGGCTGCTAGGCCGGCACAGAGCGATGTAGCATGGCGGGAGAGGTGGGAATAGAGAGAGGGAGATTTGACAGTGTAAGACAGTGTTTTACATTTCTCCCAACATAGGGAACCTTATTTTACGAATCCCCCTCGTAGCTTCTTTAACAAAATAATTTTATTTATAACTGCAATGAAATATTAAAAAATCATATTTAAGAATTTCAATGCCTAGGCCCTAGGGCGCTAATTGGTATATAGCCCAGGGCGCCAAAATTGATAATAACGGCTCTGCTTATGGTAGTACAAAAGGCAACAATACTGAACCTTGTGGTAGTACAAAAGGCGACAATACTGAATTTTGTGATAGTACAAAAGGTGACGATACTGAACCTTGTGGTAGTACAAAAAGGCGACAATACTGAACCTTGTGGTACCACAAAAGGCGACAATACTGAACCTTGTGGTAGTTCTAAAGGCGACAGAGTTTTTAATCATTGTTTGTGTTTTTATTTACATTTTTGTTTTCTGTTTGCAATTTTTTGAAAATCCAATTTCTATTTATAAGAATTCGCCGGATCATTATTGGAAGTGTTCCAGGCAATAGACTCTTCTTTCACACACACACACACACACACAAAATCCAATTTCATTCATAAATGTCTACCTGCCTCCACTAATCTCTCATCAAACCTTTTCCACTCCAAAAAAGAGAGCACCAACAAAAATAATCGAAAAAATGTTTTTTTTCCGAATTTAATTAAAACTACGACTGAGAAACTAAAGTATTCGGTGAAATTTTTATGGGTTAACAGATTTATAGATTAACGATTTTGGTCGATAGCCTTCTTTATACGGAATATATTATCAGTTAAACATACGGTTAGATAATAAGCAGTTTGAGTAATTGCCCTCGTCTAAATGTATTCACAAAGCAGGAAAAAAAGAGTAAATAATTACATTGTTGGTCATCGACTGAGAGGGGCGCTTCGGTAACTACACACAAGGAGACAGAAGAGATTGTAGGATTTAAATTAGAAGGCACGAGGGCGTCTGTATTACATAAAAGAACATATATATATATATATATATATATATATATATATATATATATATATATATATATATATATATATATACATTTTTTCTGTTGGAATAATAATCATGGGGCTCGACACAAGTAAAGGAAAACGAGGAGCGAAATTAAAGATTTCCGACCCTCGGCAAATGACAGAGTGTGTGGAAATACGTCGGCGGAAAGTCCTCAAGATGATAAATATTTGAAAGAAAAAAATCGGTTTTTAGTCTACAAAGTTTGTTGAATTACGAATGGAATTAATAAGGGATTGAGATTGGTTTGTAGGGCAAAGGAGCACACACTCCTTCGCCTTACTAATATTAAGATGTTAAATATTTAATAGAAACAATCGTTTGGTCGAATAATTTTGTATTCAAGTTTGACAAAGGTATAAAGTTTGTTGAATTGCGAATTGAATTAATGAGAGATTGAGATTGGTTAGTCAGGACAACACAATCCTTTGCCTTACTAATCTTACTTAATTTATTATTATTATAGTATTAGAGACCACGTTAGGTCAGTAGTTTAACAGTTACATGCTTCTGGAAGCCTTCATTGAAGCCCAAAATCTTTGCAATCTTTATTATTTTAATGTAACCTAGCGATATTGAATATTTGCGTGCGTTATTCAAGTTGTGTAAAATACAACTAATATTGACAATTTATCGCACTAAAAAACGTGCACCAAGATAGTAATATTGTGAATGATTGATAAAAAATATTAATTTGTATCTAAATCAATTTACTTTCCAAAAAATTTATATAATTTTTGCTTAAAATAAAAGTTAAGTCATAATTTCTTTCAAAACCCACTTTCAACAATTTTCGTCCCAATCTATTACCACCTGTCCAAAACCAACTCTGAAGTCAACAAGAAAAAACTAATTATTCCCTCTACCCTAATTAGTTACCAAAACACAAATTCCAAATATTTTTTGTTTAATTTTTCCAAGAAGGAAGGGTAGGTGTGTCGGCCCATTTAAAACTCTATTTCTCTCTCTGTCTGCGCGTGGTTTTTTCCCCGTTGTCCCAGATAGCTGCAGGTAGGACGTGACCACACGTCGCGTCCTTAAGTGACCAAACAATTTCTGTCAAATTACGTGTTCGTCCGTCGCCAAACGAAATCCGTTTATCGGCTTTGGCGCCTTATTAAAATTATAATTCGAAATATGGGTGTATATCCACTCGCAGCGAGACCGAAACACGCGAGCCGGGTATATAGATTTCTCTACTCGATTTTAATCTTTATTGCGATCGCTTACAATAAATCCACCACCTATCGTGACATTTTCTTTGATATATTACCCACGGGGGAGAGAAAAAAAAAACATTTCATAAAATTTTTAACAAAAAAAAAAATCCCTTTCTCCCTAAGAAATGTACTGGAAACTAATTGGTTCACTAATTCATTGCAACATTAGATTTTTGTTGATTTTGCGGTGGGAAAATTCCATTTGATTACTTTGAGCAAAGTTTTCTAAGTTTAAGTTTAAACTTTCAGCGGAAAGATAACAATAGGCGCCAACACCGAACCTTGAGGGAATTAAATCAAGGAGCTTTATTTTGTACCAAAGATTGTAGATTGTATTAATTAGAGCTTTATTTTGTACAAATTTGGATCAGAATTTGTTCCAAAAATTTCAGTTCGTCTTTAAAAAAACCTATAACTTATATTCTGGGTACATTTCACACTTTGTAAGCGATCAATTTATAGATTTTTTCTCTAGTAGCATCGAACCTCTTAAAAAGGCTATAATTTATATTATAACCCAAATACGTCCGATTATTTTGGACAATTTTGTTCTTTGTAAAGCTTAACCACCGACATACGTCTCTCAGACCGAAAGTAGCAGTAATTTTCTCACCTGAGACGTATGGCAGGTGGTTAAGGGTTAAGCTTGAATTTTGACAAAGATTTCTCTCACAAAGATATCTTTTGTAGAATCAGAAAACAATCAGAGGAATGTACGAAGATAACGGTTACGAGATTTTCCTTATCTTCTCCTTCCTAGGCTCTGACAACCCTTTGTGGGTTTTTGCTTCCTCGGTGACATAAGAAATGCCACATTAGGAAGGGGTAGGAATTTTTGGACCATACTTGGCAGAAATGTTCAACTAGTCAAAGGTAGTAATTGTTTAATATATAACAGGCATTGCAAATTTGACTTGTTGTTACAATCGAAGTTATCGAGTGTATTTCTAGCGAGATTAAGTCGATTTCGATATTGTTTTTGGTTGCAATTCTTTTCGTTTTGAAATCTTCTTTGCGTTTTGAGGTTGCGATTATGCCTAGAGTACGGCAACATGCAAATTGTCGACAACTGGATGAATTCGATGGAGTTCGCATTATTTGCTTACGTAAATGTGGTTTTTCATTCAGAGAATTGCTAATCGAGATTGGCAGGTTAAGATGGGCAGCACATCTAGCACGCTATGACAACAACGTGCCAACGTGAAGAAACTTTGAGACCACACCAACCGGCAGTAGAGGCAGAGGTAGACCAAGGCTGAGATGGAAAGGCTGAGAAGGCGTTTCTGAGGATGCCAGAAAAATTGCTGCAGCTGACTGGAAGGCCCTTGCCAGAGTAGGGCTGTAGCACTACTGATGGTGATGATGAATTGTTAATCGTCACCGAAACCAATCCTTTGTAGTGCGGTGTTATCAAGCATGGTCTACATAAAGTCAAGAACGTCGCAAAAGAGGTACGCCAAGACAATTGCGGAGGTCCAGGACCTCCAGGAATCTCCGATAAATGGCATTAAGAGACCGATCCTCGAGTACAAGATCAATAGCCGATCAATGGTTTGGAAACGAAGGCCGATCAATAGCCGATCAATGGTTTGGAACGTCCTGTAACTCTTCGTACAGTTTACCGACGAATTAGAGCTTTGGGCTTGCAGTCCTATCGACCACATCTACTACTTCCGCTGACGACTCGTCATAAAGGGAAACGTTTAGTATGGTGTACCTTGCGACTGGATTGGGACGTGGAATGGCATAGAGTGGTCTTCAGTAATGAATTGTTAGTGGCTCCAGAGACGGATTCGAGATCGGATCGGTTACAAGCTGTCCAAAATTAATTACCTTCAGTTTGAAATGAAAAATCAAGTTGTCCTTTAAAACTAGATATCTCAAAATTTAGACTAACTAGATACAATCTAGACACAATGTCTGAAACTAGAAACAATTCTCTTCGATTTTCTTACAAAAAATGTTCGATAGCCTTACTACTTCCAAAGTTACAAGCTGTCCACAATTAATTACCTTCAGTTTGAAATGAAAAATCAAGTTGTCCTTTAAAACTAGATATCTCATAAGCTAGACTAACTAGATACAATCTAGACACAATGTCTGAAACTAGAAACAATTCTCTTCGATTTTCTTACAAAAAAATGTTCGATAGCCTTACTACTTCCAAAGTTACAAGCTGTCCAAAATTAATTACCTTCAGTTTGAAATGAAAAATCAAGTTGTCCTTTAAAACTAGATATCTCAAAATCTATACTAACTAGATACAATATAGACGTAATGTCTGAAACTAGAAGAAATTCTCTTCGATTTTCTTACAAGAAAATGTTCGATAGCCTTACTACTTCCAAAGTTACAAGCTGTCTAAAATTAATTACCTTCAATTTGAAATGAAAAATCAAGTAGTCTCTTTAAAACTAGATATCTCAAAATCTAGACTAACTAGATACAATCTAGACACAATGTCTATTGTGGTAGTACAGTGGTATTGGGAACATATAAATGTCTCGATGCCGCCTGATCTTATGGTGGTGTTGCGTGTGAACCAAATACTGGGGTTATGGTATGAGGTGCTATTGTTTATGGATACAGGTCTCAGTTGGTATCCATCCAAGGCAATATCCAAAAAGGCCCAACGATATGTTGATGAAGTGGTGGGTAGTGATAGGTAGAACCTCGGCTAGGGGGAGGGAGGAGCTAGCTGTCTACCCAACATCTGTTTAGATTTGCATGGCTACCCTACAGCTTAAGAACAATAAAGCACCTGGACAAGATGGCTTGCTAATTGAAATACCTTGGTATTTCTGAAATACCGTGGTACTCTCATACTTAATAAAGTTCTCCCTTTATATAAACAAATCTGGGATTCTAAAAAGTCTCCCGTTGACTTCAAGCATTCTCTAATTGTCAATGTATACAAGAGGAAAGGGGACAGGTCAGATTGCACCAATTACCGTGGCAACTCCCTTCTCAGTGCAGATGGTAAAATACTGGCAATGATGTTCTCTAACCGTCTACAGCCTACTTTAGAGTCAATCCTACTAGAGAGTCAATCTGGTTTCCGCCCGCACAGAGGGACAACAGATATGATCTTCACATTTCGACAGCTCCAGGAAAAAGTGAGGGAGCAGCACTCTTCTATGTTGCTATTTTTGTAAAGCAAGCCCTTTTGCAAGCCCTGTGGCAAGTACCCTTAAGATTTGGCTGTCCTGCAAAACTGCAAATCTTAATATGGACAACGAGGCTTAAGTTATTGCAGGTGGCGATATCACCGCTTCTTTCATCATTTCTAAGGTCGTTAAGAAAGGCTGTGTATTAGCACTTCTTCTTTTCAATATTTTCATGACTGCGTTTCTCTTATGCTTGGACCGAGTGCTTCAGGATCGTGGTATTGACAACCGATATCGCTTTTACAATGGATTACATAACCTTGCACGTCTTAAAGTCCTTGAACGTCTTAAAGTCCTTGCACGTCTTAAAGTCTTTGCACGTCTTAAAGTCCTTGCACGTCTTGAAAGTTCTTGCACGTCTTAAGGTCCTTGAACGCCTTAGAGTCCTTCCACGTCATAAAGTCCAGAAAAATGTGCGCAAGAGATCCCATACTGAGCTGCAAGATGCAGATGACCTTGTTATTTTGGCCAACACAGTAGAAGACTCTCTTGAGATGGAGGTAAACACGTCCTAAACCAAGCCCCTTATTATGAGCTTTCATCCACCAGCAGCAACAGTCACACGTAAATATATATCTATAGATGGAACTCCTATAGAGGCTGTTGAACAATTCAACTACCTGGGAATTCTAGTGACAGCGAATTGCGACCTGGATGTCGAAATTAGCCACCTTTTACGGTGTTCCTCGCATGCCTTTTTTAAACTCCGAGAGAGAGTCTTTGGCTGTAGTGACTTGACCATACACACGAAAGTCCTAGTTTTCAAAGCAGTTGTCTTATCCATATCCTCCAAGCGCTGGAGAAAAAGCGCCAAATAAGACAGCTGCGCTATATCATGGGAAGGAGTTAAATGGCATGATTTCATCTCCAACAAAGAAATTCGGGAAAGAGCCAACAGCGACTCTATAAAGAACATCTTGGCGCGCAATTAACTGCAGTGGATAGGGCATGTGTGCCTGATGTCCGATGATCGGATCCCAAAGCAAATTCTCTTTGTTGAGCTATCCCATGGTCAGCGATATCCTGGTGGCCAGCTGAAGAGGTATAAAGATGTCATTCACTCCGTAGTAAAGAAGACCGGAAAAAGAGGACACCTGGGAATCTATGTGTCAAGACTGAGGCTCTTGGCGTAACATCTGCCACAATAATACCGGCATATTTCCTATACGCAACACCACCATAAGATCAAGTGGCATCGAGACATTTGTATGTTCCCAATGCCGATCTCGCATCCGTCTCTGGAGCCACCAATAGGCCCATGAGCGGAGCCGGTGATGGCAATGAGGGAAGGATCTTCGGAAGAAATCCCTACGGCGACGAGGATCTCATATCATTCAATTCCTCGTGGAGCTTGAGGAGGTTTTTGCAACCGGATAATACCCGTCCCCACATTACAAGGCATTCTATAAAGCGCTTCGGAAGGCTAACGTCAATATCTTGCCGTGCCCACCCAGATCTCACGACCTTTCGTCCCATCGAACATGTGTGAGGCGTGATGGGTAGAAGACTCAAGCAATTAGCCCATCCTTCACAGATACTAGAAGCTCTCCGGCATGAACTACAGATTGCCTGGGATGCAATGCCTTAGAGAGAAATCGACAACCTGGTGGAATCCATGCCCAGAAGGGAGCGGAAGTGTAAAGGAAGTGTGAAACTAATAGAGGCGGTACAACATAATATCAATAAATCGAATTATTTTATTCCCAATAAAACAAACGATAAATAAATAATACGTATGATAATAACCAACATTTAATTATTAGTAAATAATGCATTTATCTTTTCTTTAATTTCTTTGAAATTTTGATCAATTACTACCTTTGACTAATAAAAGATTTCTGACAAGTTTGGCCCAAAAATTCCTGGTCCTTCTTGGTGTTGTCCTTGCAGGACCACCATCTCTGTTTGGTCCAAAAATTCCTACCCCTTCTTGGTGTTGGTGTTGTCCTTGCGGGACCGCCATCTCTGTTTGCTCCAAAAATACACCTACCCCTTCTTGGTGTTGGTGTTGTCCTTGCAGGACTGCCATCTCTGTTCGTTCCAAAAATTTCTAACCCTTCTTGGTGTTGTCCTTGCAGGACCGCCATCTCTGTTTGGTCCAAAAATTCCTAGCCCTTTTTGATGTTGTTCTTGCTGGACCGCTATCTCTGTTTGGTCCAAAAATACCTACCCCTTCTTGGTGTTCTCCTTGCAGGACCACCATCTCTGTTTGGTCCAAAAATTCCTACCCCTTCTGGTGTTGTCCTTGCAGGACCGCCATCTCTGTTTGGTCCAAAAATTCCTAGCCCTTTTTGATGTTGTTCTTGCTGGACCGCCATCTCTGTTTGGTCCAAAAATACCTAGCCGTTCTTGGTGTTGTCCTTGCAGGACCGCCATCTCTGTTTGGTCCAAAAATTCCTAGCCCTTCATGTTGCCTTTTTTTAAGTTTGGTTCGATGTGAATACCGGGTTTGCCGACCCTTCAAAGACTGCGGCCTATGGGTAGCCTATTGTATTCTATTACATTCACTTAGGCCCAGAAACCTGTTGTTATTTGTAAATTGCGCTAATTGCCATTTTTCACATTTGTCTTCTGGAACAAATGCGGCCGGCGCTGGGGATAGAACTCGGACCTCTATACTTGTCAGTTAGCGCTCTAACATGAGGCCACGAGCGTCACCACTCGCGCCGGCCAAGTTGTCCTTGCTGGAACGCCATCTCTGTTTGTTCCAAAATTTCCTACCCCTTCTTGGTGTTGGTGTTGTCCTTGCAGGACCGCCATCTCTGTTTGGTCCAAAAATACACCTACCCCTTCTTGGTGTTGGTGTTGTCCTTGCAGGACTGCCATCTCTGTTTGGTCCAAAAATTCCTAGCCCTTCTTGGGGTTGTCCTTGCAGGACCGCCATCTCTGTTTGGTCCAAAAATTCCTACCCCTTCTTGGTGTTGGTATTGTCCTTGCAGGACCGTCATCTCTCTTTGGTCCAGAAATTTCTACCCCTTCTTGGTGTTGGTGTTGTCTTTGCAGGACCGCCATCTCTGTTTGGTCCAAAAATTCCTACCCCTTCTTGGTGTTGGTGTTGTCCTTGCAGGACCTCCATCTCTGTTTGGTCCAAAAATTCCTACCCCTTCTTGGTGTTGGTCTTGTCCTTGTCTTGTCTCTTGCACTTTCGTAATAAAATATAGAATATAGTGAAATGTTTTTAATTTAATCTACTACACAAGAGACATTGATTGTGTTATTAATACTATTTTTCTTTTTTGTTCTAGGTAAGTCCAAAAATTATTCATAGTTAACGGACATGTCCGAGCAGCGTCTTAAATAGGAAACGACTCATTGTAAGTAAATAATTAATGGCTTGTTATTGTTAAAGAGGAAAATTAACACCTCCATACAGCAACAGAAAAAAACGTAAAGGAGAAAAATTTACATACAATAGAAATCCAACAAAACAAATAGCAGCAACACATAGAATTAATAGAAATGTCAGTTTTTGATTCGAGTGTGAGTTTTATCCGATTAATTAAAAATTTTAGGTTGAAATCTAGTGCCAGACACCGATTTGAATTCCTGTATAAGTTTGACTAATCGCTTCTATTTGTTTGCTCTCTTTCCTTTGGCCGAACAAAGAAAAGTGAGAATTATTCACATCACGATTTATTTATTTATACGCGCGCGTAAAAAAGAACGCGTTTTAAGGCGCACCAAAAACAGAAATGCGCTCGAATACAAATGCGGACAAGTTTAAATCACTCGTAGTAAATAAATAAACGGGGAGAAAAAGTAATAAGTAGAAGTTGTGTTTATGCAACGGAGCACAGACGTGTTACGACATTTCCGGCTGTGTCCAATAACTCATAACAAATCGCGTTCTCTGTGTGTGGAATGGTTTTGTGCAAGACGCCCTAAATCCTAAGTAATGTCTCTGTTTCTCCACTGAAAACTTACGGGCGGGTTAGTCAATACTGTATCTACATAAACGGCATCAGCGTTCGTTTACGGGAAGAAATCAGCAAAAAAATAAATATTGTTTCTACAATTTGTGTTGTCTACTTCCTAGTCTAGTCTAGGGGTCGGCATGGCGCGAGCCGCTAGCTATTCTTTGAATAGGCATTTGCGGCTCATCTAACATCGCCATTAGTTCATCGCCATTTGACTAGTCTTGTCTGTCTAGTCTCCTCTGTCTAGTCCTGTATGTCGAGTCTTGCCTGTCTAGTCTTGCCTGTCTAGTCTTGCCTGTCTAATCTTGCCTGTCTAGTCATACTCTGTCATACTCTGTAGTATAGTTGACAACATACCCGCGGTCAATGCGGGAGACCCGGGTTCGAATCCTGGTCGGGGAGACAACAAACAACAAGGGCGGTTTTCACTAACCGTTCAGGGCAGTCCCACCCTGTATGAATACAAAATATGCGATACCGGGGTGGCGCATACTAAAAGCCAAGGTGGAATAGGGGGTTTAATGAGAGCTTTCCTCGAACCACTTTTAGTCTTGTCTGTCTAGTCTTGTTTATATAGCCTTGTCTGTCTAGTCTTGCCTGTCTAGTTGGAAACTTGCCAAAATTTGGTTTGAAATTGATGTAAATTTTTCAAAAAATATTTAAGGCGCCTCTTGTCTAAAGTGACCACATTTCCATTGAGACAAAGTGGGACAAATGGGATGAATTAAGAATTATAATTTAGTTATGAAAGCCGACCAAAAATTAAAAAAAAATATATTTTATCCACTCACCCACCAAAATGAACACTTTAATATATGATTGTATGTGAAGGATGCCATTATTATAATCGAGTGTAAAAGTAACTAAATCGTGCATAAAAATCCAATGTAAATCAAATGGAGTTTCATTATTAAATGATTTCTGTTTGTTGTTACTATGGCAACAACTTGCGTCACTAAACAAAAAACATAGACGCAGTGAAAATAAATTTTCTGACGTGCACTCATTGCGATTACATAAAACTCGCACCTCATGCATAAAAGCCCTTCTTCACACACTTGTATCATAAACTATTATTATTGTATACATTCATATACTTGTCTATAAATATACAAAATTGTATTTATTATTAATTATTGGTAAAAATATTTGTAAAAAAACAAAAATTTGAAAATTATGATTTTTAATTAATTTAATTTTTTTATTTAAAAGAAAAATATAATTTTCTTTCACGGTAAAATTTTTGATCCGAGAGAATACTCGGATCATTTATTGAAATGTGAAATTTCTCACATGAATTGGTCAAATTATTTTTTTACGCTTAATATAGATTTTAAAGTTTAATATTCAAATGCCTTTTTTCAGTCCATATTGTCCATATTTTATTGATACGAGAAAAAACACTTTTTGTTGCTACATTTGTTCCTGGAAGGGGGAGCGCGTATTCTACCATTTTTAATATTTTGATAAGCTTAATAAAGTCGCAACACAGCCTGAATATATAAATATATTCAACCTTTTCGGATCTCTATCGCAGCTCTTTATACCTTCGTGGCACTCCACAAACACCAGAAAAATAACATTTTTAAGATCATGTCTTTCCGATAAGTTGATAGCCATCTATAGACGCGTTTCAAGATTTATCTCTCATCAGTACAGCTTTGCTTTTATGAACAAAAATTTGTAAACCATTCACTTGTTGTTCATAAAAGCAAAGCTGTACTGACGAGAGATAAATTAAACCATAAACGACCGAATTTTCTGAAAGACCTATGAATTTTTTATAATAACTGCTTGGAATATCTTGAAAAATGGACAGTTCAATTGGAGAATATTAAAAAATATCATTGGGTGATATTAAAAAAGGAGTAGAATATGTGGAAAATCTTATTTTATATATTACAGTACATATAAAATAAGAAAAGCAGATATTTTAAAAAGCGGGACATTTTTAAAAATCGCGGGACTATCCAAAAAGCGGGACTGTCAAAATCGGGACGTGTGGTCACTTTACTCTTGTCTCTCCCTGTGATAACTTTGCACAGAATACGCATTTTTGCAAAAAAATTTATTAGTTCTATTTTGCACCCTTTTAGACCATTTCTAAAGAAAAAATCGTCCATACATATTGAGAAAATTGTATCGCACTCGGCGAGCCATAACCGCACGCATATGAGTGCTGTTATGAGTCCATTACAGACGCAAACAAGAAATGTTTTTTTACAAAATTTACATCAATTTCAAAACAAATTTTGGCAAGTTTCCAGCGCAATTCATCTAAATTTCTTTTTGGATTCCGTTTTATAATTTTCGCAAGTTTATAAATCATGAAATATTTTGCAAAAATGCGTATTCCGTGTAAAATTATAGAAGGGAGAAACAAGATGTGTATTGGATTCCACAGAATATTTTTTGCAAAGTTTGCCTCAATCTCAAACCAAATTTTAGCAAGCTTCCAGTTGAATTTATATAAATTTCTTATTGTATTCTGGTTTGGAATTCAATCAGGATTGCAAAGCAGAAAAAATCGCAAAAATTCGTATTCTTTGCATAGTTATCGCAGGGAGAGACAGAGACGCCTGAAATCCACAAAATAATTTTTGCAAAAATTACGTCAATTTCAAACCAAATTTTGTCAAGTTTGAAGCGCTATTCATCTAAATTTCTTTTTGGATTCCGTTTTCTAATTTACGCAGGTTTACAAAGCAGGAAAGATTTTGCAAAAATGCGTATTCTGTGTAAAATTATCGAAGGGAGAAACAAACAAGATGTGTATTGGATTCCACAGAATATTTTTTGCAAAGTTTGCCTCAATCTCAAACCAAATTTTAGCAAGCTTCCAGTTGAGTTTATATAAATTTCTTATTGTATTCTGGTTTGGAATTCAATCAGGATTGCAAAGCAGAAAAAATCGCAAAAATTCATATTCTTTGCAAAGTTATCGCAGGGAGAGACAGAGGTGCCTGAAATCCACAAAATAATTTTGGCAAAAATTACGTCAATTTCAAACCAAATTTTGGCAAGTTTGAAGCGCGATTCATCTAAATTTCTTTTTGGATTCCGTTGTCTAATTTACGCAGGTTTACAAAGCAGGAAAGATTTTGCAAAAATTCGTATTCTGTGTAAAATTATCGAAGGGAGAGACAAAATGTGTCTTGGATTCCACAGAATATTTTTTTGTAAAATTTACGTCAATTTCAAACCAAATTTTGGCACGCTTCCACCTGAATTTACCTAAATTTCTTATTGTATTCTGGTTTGGAATTCAATCAAGATTGCAAAGCAGAAATTTCGCAAAAATTCGAATTCTGTGCAAAGTTATCGCAGGGAGAGACAAGAGGCGCCTGAACTCCACAAAATAATTTTTGCAAAATTTACGTCAATTTCAAACCAAATTTTGGCAAGTTTCCAGCGCAATTCATCTAAATTTCTTTTTGGATTCCGGTTTAGAATTTTCGCAAGTTTACAAAGCAGTAAAGATTTTGCAAATATTCGTATTCTGTGCAAAATTATTGAAGGAAGAGTCAAGATACACTACAGTACTCTAATAGCTAATTAATTTATCTAAATAATGTGAGGAACTAGAATAGCCTAGTTAGTCCAACATCCATAGAAGACTTGTTAATTTAAGCAGTCTACAACTCACTAACTAAACTAACTAAATACACGAAAATTATTTTGCAATTAGTAAACTCATATACATAATAGGGGAAACTAAAATTTCATATCTTATCTGGATCTCAAACTAGATAACTTCAAACTTTGTTTAAATCATCATTCAAAACTAGCTTGAAATGAGCAGTCTTTCACTAACTATACTAGATAGATATATGAAATATAGTAAGGTAATATCTAATTAATTTATCTAGATAATGCAAGAAACTAGATTTGCCTAGTTAGTCTAGAAAACTTATTATTTTAAGCAGTCTACAACTCGTGTACTGGACTAGATAAATACACGCAAATTAATTTTCAATTAGTAAACTAATCTAGGTAGATCATAAAGGAAACTAGAATTTCTTATCTTATCGGAATCTCAAACTAGATAGCTTCTAACATTGTTTAAATCATCATTGAAAACTAGGTTGGAATGAGCAGTCTTCATCTCACTAACTAAACTAGATAGATATATGAAACCTAGTCTTGTATTCCACAGAATATTTTTTTGCAAAATTTACGTCAATTTCAAACCAAATTTTGGCAAACTTCCACCTGAATTTATCTAAATTTCTTATTTTATTTTGCTTTGGAATTCAATTAAGATTGCAATTCAGAAAAGATTTCTCAAGAAATTGTGCAAAGTTATCGCAGGGAGAGACAAGACGCGCCTGAACTCCACAAAATAATTTTTGCAAAATTTACGACAATTTCAAACCAAATTTTGGCAAGTTTCCAGCGCGATTCATCTAAATTTCTTTTTGTATTCCGTTTTATAATTATCGTAGGTTTACAAAGCACGAAAGATTTTGCAAGAATTCGTATTCTGTGCAAAATTATAGAAGAAAGAGTCAAGATATGTCTTGGATTCCATAGAATATTTTTTTGCAAAATTTACGTTAATTTCAAACCAAATTTTGGCAAGTTTCCAGCGCGATTCATCTAAATTTCTTTTTGTATTCCGTTTTATAATTATCGTAGGTTTACAAAGCACGAAAGATTTTGCAAAAAATCGTATTCTGTGCAAAATTATAGAAGAAAGAGTCAAGATATGTCTTGGATTCCATAAAATATTTTTTTGCAAAATTTACGTTAATTTCAAACCAAATTTTGGCAAGTTTCCAGCGCGATTCATCTAAATTTCTTTTTGTATTCCGTTTTATAATTATCGTAGGTTTACAAAGCACGAAAGATTTTGCAAAAAATCGTATTCTGTGCAAAATTATAGAAGAAAGAGTCAAGATATGTCTTGGATTCCATAGAATATTTTTTTGCAAAATTTACGTTAATTTCAAACCAAATTTTGGAAAGTTTCCAGCGCGACTCATCTAAATTTCTTTTTGTATTCTGTTTTATAATTATCGTAGGTTTACAAAGCACGAAAGATTTTGCAAGAATTCGTATTCTGTGCAAAATTATAGAAGAAAGAGTCAAGATATGTCTTGGATTCCATAGAATATTTTTTTTGCAAAATTTACGTTAATTTCAAACCAAATTTTGGCAAGTTTCCAGCG
This sequence comes from Phosphuga atrata, assembly GCA_944588485.1. Classification (NCBI taxonomy): domain Eukaryota; kingdom Metazoa; phylum Arthropoda; class Insecta; order Coleoptera; family Silphidae; genus Phosphuga; species Phosphuga atrata. The sequence goes on along the minus strand of OX155903.1, from coordinate 47,590,494 downwards.
CGATTCATCTAAATTTCTTTTTGTATTCCGTTTTATAATTATCGTAGGTTTACAAAGCACGAAAGATTTTGCAAAAAATCGTATTCTGTGCAAAATTATAGAAGAAAGAGTCAAGATATGTCTTGGATTCCATAGAATATTTTTTTGCAAAATTTACGTTAATTTCAAACCAAATTTTGGCAAGTTTCCAGCGCGATTCATCTAAATTTCTTTTTGGATTCCGTTTTATAATTATCGTAGGTTTACAAAGCACGAAAGATTTTGCAAAAATTCGTATTCTGTGCAAAATTATAAAAGAAAGAGTCAAGATATGTCTTGGATTCCATAGAATATTTTTTTGCAAAATTTACGTTAATTTCAAACCAAATTTTGGCAAGTTTCCAGCGCGATTCATCTAAATTTCTTTTTGGATTCCGTTTTATAATTTCCACATGTTTACAAAGCAGGCAATGTTTTGCAAAAATTCGTATTCTGTGTAAAATTATCAAAGGGAGAGACAAGATGTATCTTGGATTCCACAGAATATTTTTTGCAAAATTTGCCTCAATTTCAAACCAAATTTTAGCAAGCTTCCAGCTAAATTTATCTAAATTTCTTATTGTATTCTGGTTTGGAATTCAATCAAGATTGCAGAGCAGAAAATATTTCGCAAAAAATTATATTCTGTGCAAAGTTATCGCAGGGAGAGACAAGACGCGCCTGAACTCCACAAAATAATTTTTGCAAAATTTAGGTCAATTTCAAACCAAATTTTGGCTAGTTTCCAGCTAGAATCAACTAAATTTCTTTTTGTATTCCGTTTTATAATTATCACAGGTTTACAAAGCAGGAAAGATTTTGCAACAATTCGTATTCTGTGCAAAATTATCGAATGGAGAGACAAGATGTGTCTTGGATTCCAAATAATATTTTTTTGCAAAATTTGCGTCAATATCTGGGGGTTCAGGGTCGGACTGGACCGGAGAGGCCTAGGTGGCTCCTCATAAACCCAGGGCGCGGTTCGGGATATTGATAATTGTAAGTTCTGGATATAAAGGAATGATAATATAATTTTTTGTCATTTTTGACAGTTTTTATCAACTATCGTCATTTTGGACAGTAATTAGCATTTTTGATAGTTATTATCAATTTTGACAGTTATTACAATGTTAATTGACAATTATAAACTATTTTACGATTTTTACCACTTTTGACAGATTTAAATTATAAATATGGCTTTAATGATTAATAATAACCGATTAGACAAATACACATAATTATCCAAAGATGCAACGAATGTTTTTGCCATTTATGACAAGTTTTGGGAATATAAGTTTTCGATGAAAATAAGAAGTTGGAGGAGAAAGGCTCTAGATAGAGAGGAATGGTAGGAAGTAATTCAGCAGGTCAAGGTTCTACATGGACCTTAGTGCTGACAGAAGAAGAAGAAGAAGTTTTCGATGAACTTAACGTAACGGGACGCGACGCGACGTCACGTGACGTATAACTTAAACGCGTTCTTTTATATGCCTGACGCGACGTACATATCAGAACTTAACGTAACGTAAAAGCTGCCAAAGTTCAAACTTCGCTTAACGTTACGTTAGCTGATTCACATGACTATTTTTGCCAATAAACGCTCTCAATTCTTGCGTGCATGCAATAAAATTCAAGAGTGACATTGTTTTTGTGTTGTGATTGGTGGTATTGTGTTGTGATTTATATTGTGCAAAATAATTGTGTTGTGATTTATATTGTGAAAATGTCGATGGAGCTTTCACAAACATACCGTTAGTTAAAATCACGTCAAATCACTTTACGTCGCGTCGCGTCACGTTACGTTAAGTTCATCGTAAACCCGGCATTAACCATCCAAAGTTCTGCATATAAAGGAATGATAATGTCATTTTTGACAGTTATTATCAGCTATTATCATTTTTATAGTAAATGCCATTTTTAACAGTTATTAAAATTTTTGACAATTTTGAACTACTTTACCGTTATTAGCACTTTAGACAGATTACAATAATAAATGTAGCGGCAGGCCCCGCAAGCCATACCTTCAGGGGGGTCACGCAGGATAGGGCCCGGCTGGCAAACGTTACCTCAACTATATGGCCAGTCCGACGCTGGATTTGGTAGTCAAAGCCACCAATATTATTATATCAAAGGCAGAAAAAAATTATCCGTGGCTCTTGATCCGGTTTAAAATCATTTTAAATAAAAATTTGGCTCTTAAGTTTATAGAATTTGCCGACCCCTGAGCTAGAATCATCTAAATTTCTTTTTGGATTCCGTTTTATATTTTTCGCAAGTTTACAAAGCAGGAAGGGTTTTGCAGAAATTCGTATTCTGTGCAATATTATTGAAGGGAGAGTCAAGATGTGTTTTGGATTCCACAGAATATTTTTCTGCAAAATTTGCCTCAATTTCAAACCCAATTTTAGCAAGCTTCCAGCTGAATTTATCTAAATTTCTTATTGTATTCTGGTTTGGAATTCAATCAAGACTGCAATGCAGAAAAGATTTTGCAAAAATTCGTATTCTGTGCAAAGTTCTCGCAGGGAGAGACAAGAGGCGCCTGAAATCCACAAAATAATTTTTGCAAAATTTACGACAATTTCAAACCAAATTTTGGCAAGTTTTCAGAGAGAATCATCTAAATTTCTTTTTGGATTCCGTTTTATAATTTTCGCAGGTTTACAAAGCCGCAAAGATTTTGCAACAATTCGTATTCTGTGCAAAATGATTGAAGGAAGAGTCAAGATATGTCTTGGATTCCACAGAATATTTTTTTGCAAAATTTACGTCCATTTCAAGCCAAATTTTGGAAAGTTTGTACCGAGATTCATATAAATTTCTTTTTGGATTCCGTTTTATTATATTCACAAGTTTACAAAGCAGGAAATATTTTGCAAAAATTCGTATTCTGTGTAAAATTATCGAAGGGAGAGACAAGATCTGTCTTGGATTCCACAGAATATTTTTTTGCCAAATTTGCGTCAATTTCAAATCAAATTTTGGAAAGCTTCCAGCTGAATTTATCTAAATTTCTTATTGTATTCTGGTTTGGAATTCAATCAAGACTGCAATGCAGAAAAGATTTTGCAAAAATTCGTATTCTGTGCAAAGTTATCGCAGGGAGAGACAAGAGGCGCCTGAAATCCACAAAATAATTTTTGCAAAATTTACGACAATTTCAAACCAAATTTTGGCAAGTTTTCAGAGAATCATCTAAATTTCTTTTTTGGATTCCGTTTTATAATTTTCGCAGGTTTACAAAGCCGGAAAGATTTTGCAACAATTCGTATTCTGTGCAAAATTATCGAAGGGAGAGACAAGATCTGTCTTGGCTGCACAGAATATTTTTTTGCAAAATTTACGTCAATTTTAAACCAAATTTTGGAAAGTTTGCAGCGATATTCATCTAAATTTCTTTTTGGATTCCGTTTTATAATTTTTGCAAGTTTACAATGCCGGAAAGATTTTCCAAAAAATCCTATTCTGTGCAAAATTATTGAAGGAAGAGTTTCAAGTCTAGGATTCCACAAAATATTTTTTACAAAGTTTACGTCAATTTTAAAGCAAATTTTGGCAAGTATTCAGCGAGAGTCATCGAAATGTCTGTTTGGATTCCGTATTAGAATTTCCCCAAGTTTACAAAGCAGGAAAGATTTTGCAAAACTTCGTATTCAGTGCGATATTATTGAAGGGAGAGACAAGATGTTTTTGGATTCCACATATTTTGTTTCAAAATTTGAATTTCAAACCAAATTTTTTCAAGCTTCCATCTGAATTTATCTAAATTTCTTATTGCATTCTGGTTTTGAGTTCAATCAAGATTACAAAATCTTTTCTGCTTTGCAATCTTGATTGAATTCGAAACCAGAATATAATAAGAAATTTAGATAAATTCAGATAGAAGTTTGTCAAAATTTGGTTTGAAATTGACGCGAATTGTGCAAAAAAATATTCTGTGGAATTCAAGACACATATTTGATAATTTGGGACAGAACACGAATGTTTGCAAAACCTTTCCTGCTTTGTAAACTTGGCAAAATTCTAAACCGGAATTCACTTCTGCCGACCCCTGGTCTAGTCTAATATAATTTTCATCCTAAACAATCAAGCTCTTACTTTTATAATCTTATTTGAATATTTTCCATTGAACTAAATCTAAACTTCTATATTTCGATAAATAAATCTATAACTGAAAACTAAAACTATATTTCGATTATTTTTTTTCAAATTTTCGAAAGAAATTTCCACGTCGAAATTCGCAACAACAAAAATTGCGCAATTCGCTTTGGCCTTGTGTAATTTGCGATTTATTCGTGCCGTTTTTGTTCATTTTTGAAAGGGCGCGGCGCGACGGGGAGGTTTTAAAAAATCCTCGAGCTTGGCGGAAATAAAATTACCGCAAGTTCGTTGATTGAATCGAACCAGTAAACGATTTCTACGCCTCGGATGGCCAATTTGCCCCGCTTTCCGTTACGCTCGACATACCCCTCTTCGTCCGCTAAAATGCACCCACATAATAAATAATATTATAAAAAAAAATCCCAAAAAAAGAAAGAAAAAAGCACCAACCAGTTGAAATAATTATTTAATTATTATAAAATGAATATATAATTATTATAAAATAATTATTGTTGAGTTTGAAGATTTTGATATTATTAAATAGTAACATTTGTATCTTTTCTTCAAATATTGTAATTTCTAGGAAATCATTGTATACATATCGTCAACAAAGTTGACATCTTTTTATAAAAAAAAACATTTCTTAAAAACAACTATTTCACTGGCAAACACCACGACTGACATTGAATTACATTAAGCAAGTTTTTGGGTTCTATATAACCCTGTAATTTTCAATTTATATAATAACAGTTGAAATATTCATAGTTTATTTATTTTAACAGAAATTGTTGACTTTAATTTGGCAACAAATCTGACCTAAACCTAACGTTTGAATGTGATATAACCCAACCTGTCAGAACCTTAATTTTTTTTGTTAAACGATTTCTAATTTATTCTAAAGAAAATATTATCGTTGTGTCCGAATTTTTTCTTGAGAAATGGTGTGGGTGGGCCGAATTGCAGATGTCATTCTATACCTACTTAAACGCAACAAAAAAACCTTTTAGACCTTATCGGAAATCTAGTTTTCCCTACGAAAACCAGACATAATGGATAGTTTAAGCAAACACACGAGAGAGCGACGTAGCCCCTGGGGTATTGTCCAACTAGTCTTATTAATACCGCGCGTAATTACAATAATCAAGCGCCGAAGATTTATAATTTCTTTTCTCTCCGCGTTAATAACAACGTGTGATAATCTGTATGCGAGCTAACTAACGAGTTTAAAATGATTATTATTTAAGGATGTTGTTTTTTTTCTCCGCCGGTCGCCTTAAGGCCTTGTCCAGCCAGCATGACTCGACCGTTTCCAGACTCGTTTCGCCTCGTCTTATCGACGCCTATTTTTATACTCTTGCCTTTCCTCTGCCCAAAAGTATTTTTTAATTATTCCCTTTGTCACACAAATTATAATATTCTTCCTCTTATTCTCTCTACACATTGATTTTTTACACAGCTGTCAAATTACACGCGTTTATTTATATCTCTGTTATCTGGACAATATATTTTTTTATGCAAATTTTATTAATTTATTATCTATATCTCTCTATAAATACTGATAACTAGAACGCAGGGCTAACAATATAGAAAAATTAAACTTTTTGTACATAAAATCAAATTATCTTTTGACGCACACCAAAATGTCATTTTGACATATACCTTAGTGTCATCTTGACAGATACCTATATATTATTGTGACAGATACCTTAAGGTTATTTTGACAGATGCCTTAATGTCATTTTGAGTAATATTTTAATCTCATGTTTTAATGCAAATATGGAATTTTAACAGACATCTTAATGTTGTTTTGAGAAGCACATTAATTTAATTTTTTAAAACGGACGTATATAGGGTGCTTTTTTAGAGGTATAGAACTTTTAACTGAAATGAAACTCGTAAAAATCTTGTTACCGGCCACGGTATTGTCTTTCTTGGAAAGATAATTTTACGCCATTCATCATCTTTTTTCTTCTACAGACAGTTTGTCGTATGGACAGTTTGTGGTACAAACAGTTTGTCGTAATTACAGTTTGTCATATAGACAGTTTTTGTACATGTTTTTTGTGTACAAAAACATATTTAAATGTGAATGAATCACCACACTTAAGCATTTTTTAATTAAGTGTCTCGTATGGAGGCTAAATACTTTTTATGTGATACTAGTTTCTTACGGAGATTCCTGTAGCTGTTTGTTATACAGTGCGTTTGTCGTATAAAAAGTTTGTAATATAGATAGTTTGTCGTATGGACAGTTTGTCATATAGACAGTTTTTCTACATGTTGTTTTTGTAAATAAACATACTTACGTGTGAATGAAACTTAAGCATTGAAACAAACACACTTAAGCATTTTTTAAATAAGTGTCTCATATGGAGGCTAAATACTTTATATGTGATACTGATTTCGTATGGAAACTCGTATATCTTTTTGTTATACAGACAGGTTGTCGTATGGACAGTTTGTCGTATAAACAGTTTGTCACATATACAATTTGTCGTATGGACAGTGTGTCATATAGACAGTTTTTTGTACATGTTGTTTTTGTACAAGAAACGTATGAAATTTAAACGTGTTAAGTGTAAATGAATCACCACTTAATCATTTTTTAAGTAAGTGTCTCGTATGGAGGCTAAATATTTTTATGTGATGATGGTTTCGTATGGAAACTCATATATATTTTTTGTTCTACAGACAATTTGTCGTATGGACAGTTTATCGCGTAAACAGTTTACCATATAGACAATTTGTCGTATTTACAGTTTGTCATATAGACAGTTTTCCTACATGTTGTTTTTGTACAAAAACAAACTTACGTGTGAATGAATCAACACACTTAAGCATTTTTTAAGTAAGTGTCTCGTATGGAGTCTAAATACTTTTTATGTGATACTGTTTCGTATGGAAGCTCATATATCAATGCTCTTCAATACGATGATTGGTTTGCAGCAATTCTCCACTTTGCTCTGTCTTCAGCCTTCCGCTTCATTTCTATTGTTGTGCAACCAGCATTTAGAATTAGTTGGTCAATGTATTGGTTTCCCTATGCAGTTCTTGCTATCAAGGTGTCCTTGGGTAATTGTGTTTAGCAAGCCATCATGGTGCAGTGTATAGCCAATAAGTTGCGTTCGTCTATTTACAATGCTGTTCCACATACATCTTTTTTCCTCAGCACTCCTTAACACTTCTTCATTTGTCACTTGGTAAACCCGGCCAATTTTTAGCATCCTCCTCCAACATCTGCAACACCACATTTCTTGGGCTTCCAGACGTCTTCTCTCCTGGGTTCCTATAGTCCAGGTTTCAAACCCATACAGTGCAACACCACACAAGTTTTTATTAACCATTTTCTTAGCGTAAAGCTAATTTTGTTGGAGGCGAACAGATTTTTCCGTTTAAGAAATGCAATTTTTGCTTGGTTTATTCTACTGACAATTTAGCTTTTACTTCTTCCGTCAGTTGTAATTTTGCTTCCCAAATACACGAATCGTTGAACTTCATCTAAAGTGTGTCAATTTAGGCAGATGTTTGTATGGATGCTTCCTTTCGTGTTGCAGACTAAAATTGTAGTTTTTTCATAATTAATTTCCAAATTATTTATTTTGCCATTGATGCAAATCTAGAGGATTGGTGTCAGCCCAGTAGCACATGTTAATGTATCCACTCAAGTGAAAATCGGCTTCGTCACTGTAGCGTCCTTAGGAAAGTTTTCGAGAAGTGGGTTTCTTCCATAATTGGAGTCTCATTCTGAAAGTTCCTTCACAATCGCCAACTTGTAAGGATGGTAATGAAAATTGTGAAGAGTTCGCTTCACTGAACGGTCTGAAAGTCAAAGGGCAGACGCATGTTTTTGCAAGATTTAAGCTCTCAGTGCCTCAATGTTCGGAGCTGAAAACAACCCGAGGAAACTTCACGAGAAACCTCTTCACTCCCCAAAAGTGATCGTGTGGTGTGCGATTTCTAAATTTAGGGTGACTGAGCCTTATTTTTATGAGGAGAATGGATGGACTTTCACTGTCACCGCTAAACGTTATTTTAGCGGTGAATTTTGTTTTATACCTCAATTGGAAGAACCAACAGAAGAAACCGATCTTGTAGAAATTTGGTTTCAACAGGATGGTGCTACGGCTGATACTGCTCGAATTTCAATGGAGAAACTGCTACAGATGTTCCCCTCGCGCCTCGTGTCTCACCTGGTTTTAGCATTTGCAACTTCTTCCTGTGAAGCAAATGTTTTTAAACGTCGGTCTCACACATTTAAAGAACTCATGGATCGAATTTGGGAAGAAATCGCCGCCATACCCGTCGGGATTTGCCAAAATGCGGCCGAAACCTTTAGAATGCGACTTCATGAATGTATCGATGTTGGGGGCCATCATCCTTCTGATGTCATCTTCAAAACTTGAAACCTAAAACGGCATGATGTACTGACTATATTGAAGCGATTTTGGAAGGCGCACAGGACATCCGTTCGTAAAGTACGCCTCGATGGCACGCTCCTCACCGTTCCAATGCCTCTCGTATGAGACCACTCCCGCCCCGCTGTGACTCCTACAGCCCTAATGGCGCGCATTTCAAAAAATGATGTGATTTTGCCGCACCCTATACATAAATACATAGATACATAGATATACATAAGTGCACCATGGTATCTACAGAAAATTTTAGTTACCTATGTAACAGGTGGTTATTTTGTGTACGACACAGCAAATGAACCGAAGACATATGGGTGACAGCAGTTGTTTCTCAGGGCTCTGTACTCGGACCGCTTCTGTAGACCATCATGTACAATGCTCAGCTACTTTTACAATTGCCGCAAGGAGTGTCCATCGTAGCGTTCGCAGATGACGCGGCGTTGATTATCGTCGCCAAATTCGTGGAGAAAATTACCGCACTCTTCGGCGAAGCTTTCGCCAAGATAGAGGAATGAATGGCTCTGTTGTACTGTAGCTGTCAGCCCTCAAAACAGAAGTACTCCTCCTATCCAGCAGAAAAATGATGGATACCGTGACGCTTAGGGTTGGAAACGCCGAAATCACATTGCATGAACCGAAGACATATGGGGTGACTGGAGTTGTTCCTCAGGGCTCTGTACTCGGACCGCTTCTGTAGACCATCATGTACAATGCTCAGCTGCTTTTACAATTGCCGGAGGAGTGTCCATCGTAGCGTTGGCAGATGACGTGGCGTTGATTATCGTCGCCAAATTCGTGGAGAAAATTACCGCACTCTTCGGCGAAGCTTTCGCTAAGATGAGGAATTAATGACTTCTGCTGTAGCTGTCGGCCCTCAAAACAGAAGTACTCCTCGTATCCAGCAGAAAACTGATGGAAACCGTGACGCTTAGGGTTGGAAACGCTGAAATCAAATTACAGCCGTTCATTCGATACCTGCGTGTTGAACAGCGGGGCTGAACTTTAAAGAGCAAATCGGTTAGCAAGGTCTCTGTGGTGGCTACTGCAATGGCGCGGCTCATACCTAAGTCTCGGTGGCCCCAGACAGAAGAAGAGAGGAGTGAGCATTATACCCATATGGACTAAGGCACTGAAAATCCAGGAGTACCACAGGAAGACTGCAGCAGCGTATAGTATCACTGCCTTAAGGGTAGCCTGTGCATTTCGCACTGTCTCAGAGAACGCAATCAACTGTATCGCGGGAATGCTGCCTATTGAGGTGCTGGTCTAAATTTGGGAACTATAGACCCCACTTATGCAAGGATCCAAGCCACAGCAACCGGTCTCAACCATTAGTAGATGATGTGGCAACTACCAGGGGAAGTTGGACACGCTGACTAATCCCAAAGGCGTAGATACTGAAAACAACAGACTCATGGACAGCGGTCTTTGCTTAACCTGCCGCGGTAATAAAGGAGTTGCTACGTACTGTACGCGCGAGGAAGCAGACGACGCCAAAAGACCAGGCAGCCGTAGAGGAAACAAGCGACCCCAACCCTTAAACCACTGAAGATTGGGATGGGGGATGTAAGGTTAGGTGGCGATAATCGAGGATCAGCTGGAGACACGTATCAACCTGGACAACCTAGTAGAGTTGATGCTGAAGTCAGCAGATGCTAGTCCCAATATGTCTTCAATACTTCTTAACGCATTCTCGAGATACTCCACACACTCTCCCAGAACTGCAATGTCGACGGCGTACCGAAGCATTTCAATTTTCTCTCCATGAATTTTTATCCCAAAGTTTTCTCCTGTATTAAATTTGAAACAGCTTCAATGTACATCTGCATTAAATATGACTGGCGACAGACAACACCCGTTGTTTATATTTGCTTCCTGCTTGTGATTACAACCCCGCATTGTATTACAACCTTCTTATTTTCATACAATCTCCAAATGACTTTCCTATCTTTATATTTTATTCCTGATGCTTTCAGAGAACAGTTTCACCCAGTTGACACCGTAGAATGCCTTCTTCACATCAACAAAAGCGATATATGTTATCAAACTGTTTTTCAGTCTCCTTTCTGGAATTATTCTCAAAGCCAAAATTGCTTTACGGGTGCCACAGCCTTTTCTGAACCCAAACTGGTCATTGCCTAGCAAAGCATTGACATGTTTTCTATTCTTTTTAATACCATGTTTGTTAGAATTTTTGATGCATGTGCAAAACTGCTGACATCTATTTACATTTCTGACCTTTGGTAGTGGTAATATTGCATTTTTAAAAATCATCAGGCATCTCATCTCCATTATAAATATCACACACAAGTTCATAGAGAATATTTTTTACGTCATCTCCAGCCCATTTGATTAACTCTACCGGTATCCCATCAACTCCTGGTGCCTTTCCGCCTTTTAATTGCAGCACCAAATTCATCTCTCAGTATAGTATCCCCAAGTTCATCCACTTCCACTTTGTCTCCTGGTTTCATGATGTTGCCGCTGAATGTCTGGCCAGCATATAATTCCTCCAGATATTCTTTCCATATTTTTGCTTTAGAACTTTCTATAAGTTCCAGAACTTTCCATAAGTTCTGCTGGTTCATAAACGATATCGGTTATCTTCTGTAGTGCACTTCTCTTAATTCTAAGAGTACCCAAAATTGTTTTCCAAGCTTGTAGGCAGTTTCTTCTCTTCCATTTTTCATGTGTACTTCAATTTCTGCGCATCTGTCCTCTAGATAATTATTTTTTTGCTGCTTTAGCTTCCCTGTTCATGCCGTTCCTCAAAGTTATGTTGTCCTTCCGGATTGGTTGCGCTTCTAAATTTCCTTCTTTCATCTATCATTCTAATGATATTATCAATAATCCACTGCTTTCTGTTGGATCGTTTCGCTGCACCGAGCACTTGTTCCGCAGATCTCTGTGAGGTCTTTCTTTTATTGTGTTCCATCTGTCCGTTGTTCTACTTTCTTTAATGAAGGTCATTTCATCTGTCTTTTCCTTATATACATTCATCGCATCTGGTTCTTCCAGTTTTTGTACATTACATCTACTTTGACTTAGTTCTTGAATCTCTTCTTCACCAGTATATAGTCAATTTGATAACGTGCCAGATCTCTAGGCATCTTCCATGTGTATAGCCTTCTTGCATGGTGTTGAAAGCAGATGTTTGTAATGACTAGATTATTGCTTGCACATAATTCACCCCTATTATTTCTTTTGCCGAGCCCATATTTACCAACAACTTCTGCATCTTGTCCTTTCTCTACAACAGCATTATCACCCATTGTGATTAGGTTTTCATCTCCCTTCACTTTAAACTTATAAATCTACTGATTTCCTCATAGATTTTATCAGCCTCATCTTCATCATGTCTTGATGTTGGCATATACCAGGTATTGAAGAGAGCGTTTTTTTTTTGTGAAAATGAAACACTAATTTTGAATGTGAAAGTAAAAAAAACTTCAATGTATTGATCATTGCTTTCTACACATTATGACCATCTTTCTGGCAATTTGTGGATACCACGCCAATCGAAATGTTCGTATTTTGAAGCAAACCAATCAGACACCCAATTATCGACTTCTTCGTAGGAATCGAAGTGCTGCTCAGACTTGTTGATTCGATGAAAACAAATGGTAGGCGGAAGGGGCCAAGTCTGGTGAATACGGTGGGTGGGATAGCAGCTCCCAGCCAAGTGCTCTGATTGTATACTGAACCGGTTTTGCTTTGTGTGCAGGTGAATTGTCAGGTAACAAAATTACTTTGACATGTCTTCTGACCAATTCTGGTCGTTTTTCGATAAATGCCTGGTTCAAATTGATCAAATTGACCTGGTTCAAATTGATTGTCTGTAGCGATTAGTATTAATAGTTTAAACAATTTTTTCACCAATTCGGCGTCTTCAAACTTTTTTGGTGGTCTTCCACGTTCTTCATTTCTCACATCAAAATCATTATCTCTGAACCATTGAAACCTTTTTTTACGTGATGCTTCTGATAGAGCATGATCATCATATGCCTCGACAAGCATTCGATGGTACTCTGCAGCACTTTTCTTCGAATGAAAACAAAAAATTAATGCTTTCCTCAAATCATCACTTTTTGGTACAAAATTCGACATTTTTAACACGATGAAAAAATATGATGTTTGTTATACTTGAAGAATCACTGTGTTTTTCGGCCTTGTCTTTATTTTGACGAGTACAATTCCTTCACTGTATGGCACCTACCCAGTTGCTCTACAGCGTAATTTTTTGTGTAGGATTTTTGTGCCAGCAATCCCTGGTTTTGTACTTTCTGTTCCTGTGTGGATAAATTCTGTATTCACCACTCCAAAAAAACGCCAGGCTGTGGCCATCTCGTTTCTAAAATTCCGAGTATGACTTTACATTTCCTGTTTAATGATCTCCAGTTTCACGCATTGCAATAAGGTTTGCACGTTGCGATGTTCCTAGTCTGTTTGGATACCCAACTTTGGGGGCATTATTTGGGGCATATCGGCCCCGCGGCTGGTTCAAATGAAGTGCAATCTTTTTTGACCACTTTTCAAGCATCCGAGGCCGTATATCGACAATAATGCCGCGGCGAATGTTGGCTTCCAGCTGATCCAACGTCGTTGGTTTATTGGCTTACTCTCGCGACTTCACATATTCCCACAGAAAGTAGTCCCAGGTGTGATATCACACGACCGCGGAGACCAAGTCATTGGTTCTTTACGCGAGATTTTGCGAATGTTTCCTGCAATAAATTGATTGTGTCGCGCGCTGTGTGGAATGTTACACCGTCTTTTTGGAACCAAAGCTCCTCCATATTAACGCCATTCAATTGGGAAACGAAAAAGTCAGAAATCATGGATGGATAGCGCTCTCCATTGACTCTCGTGCTGGTCGGCATGATCTTTAAAGAAATATGGGCCAATGATTCCACCAGCCCACATAGAACACAAAACAGTGTGTTTTTATGGATGTAACGGCGTCTCAATGATGGATTCTGGATTTTCCTCGCTCCAAATCCGGCAATTTTGTTTGTTGACGAAGCCATTGACCCAAAAATGAGCCTCCGCTCTGAACAAAAGTTCAAAGGATCAAGAACGCCAATCTTGTCTTCGGCTCATTCTCCGAACGTACGACTCATATGATGGTCACGCCGTCTCAGCTCTTGCACGAACTGTATCTTGTCAGCTCATAAACCGAGATCTTTTCGCAAAATCTTCCTTAAGGTGGATGGACACAGCTCCAATAGCTGTGCACGATGGCGAATCGACTCATTCGGGTCCTCCTCAACACTACGCTCCCCAGCTGAAACAACTTCTTCGGTGGGCACGGTACGACGTCTCTGCGGATGCACATTATCAATTAGACTATGCGTAGTGCAAAATGATCCATGGTTTTCCGACGATTATTTCGACCGAAAAATGGACGTAGCACAAGTTACGAGAACGGCACCACGACTTTCGAAGTAAATTTTCACATTTTGCCAACGTTGTTACGGTGTCGAAGTCTATTCGTGATGAAATGGCAAAACATACTAAGCTGAAATCAGCTGTCATCTATCAAATTGACTTTCATTAGAAACAGTGTTGCTAGGTCGAAAAACAAACCTCTAAAACGTCCTCTTTATGCTTAGTTTACTATGCATAAGCGCATGCGCTTCCGCCATGTTTAAAAGGCGGGAATATGAAAGTTTCGTGCACATTTTGTTATTTTCACTGGATATACGTCAAAAAGTGCCCGAAAAACATTGCGGATATCGACGTATGCTCAGAAAAAAAATTCAACTATGAAAAGGTTTTTGAAAATAATTTGTACAGACACTTTAATGTCATGTTGACAGTTAGCAGTTTTCATTAATTTAATTTAATGCTTCATAATGGCAGATGTTCTTAACTATAATCAAAATTGATGTAATTACAGTTACGGTTGTAAATGTTTGTTAAATTTTTGTGGGAAAATGCAGAGGGGAACGTGTACCGTCCAATTTAGAATCCGATTTTTTGTTCCTGGAGATTGTGATCGTAATGGTGGAGTACAGACGGGGGGAATTAGCATAATTGCACAGAATCGAATGCCAAAATTAGTCCTGAAAGCAGAAATGCACGCATTCGAGTTTATTTTTTATTTTCTCTCTGCATAATTTTTGTTGTGTTTTTTTTTTCGTTGCTGTTAATCGGTCGAAATCTGATATCCTACAGCAAATAATAAACGGGAAAAACGAGCACGGGGAAAGCCCCCCGAAACTGCCGGCTCGCACGCATACCAACACGAACGGTCGAAAGGAAATTGGAATTGATGTGAAATGTTTTAATTTCCGAGTGGCAACACTGCTACAACAAATTGATTTACATTCAGAAAAATTTATGTCAATAACAATTTTGACTGTCAAATTTTGTAATTTCGTATCAAATCAAAACAAATTGTTTTAACCCCTTAACATACAATGGCTAAGACGTCATGTATATGTGATAAGATCACATGTATATGGACACGTCAGCGCGCATTTTATTCGTATGTCACAGGGTTAATTGTTTTAACCAAACAATACGAATTTTTTCTTGGTCAAATTAAACTTTCTTTGACCTAAAACATCGTAAAATCGCAATTCTTTCCGCTTTTCTGTCGAATTCGACGCACACGATAATATAAATGTCTTAACATTGGCCAATTCTGTGTAACCCAAGTACCAATTTCTGGGTGGCAAACACATGTTTATCTCGACAATCGGTGCCAACGTAACAAACCCAAATTGCCCCGAGAGCAAACAAACAATGGACGACACAAAGAACGACCCATAAAACCCAGACACTCCGGGCCAACAAATGAAGGTTTTTTTTTCTGTGAAAGTCGTTAAAAAAAGAATTCTAACCACCCGTTGCGACCAAATAAACCACTCAAAGAAAATGCATTGAAAGATGTTATATAATTTACAAGGAAGAGAATGATCAAATTTAAAGCTAAAGTTCGAAAGTTAAGTAAAAACTCACTAAAAAATGAAAGGATGAGGAAGTTATATTTCTTATATTCATTTACAGATAACTTGTCATTTTGACAGATACGTTAGTGTCTTTTTGACAGATAAGTTAGTGTCTTTTTGACATATACGTTAGTGTCTTTTTGACAGATACGTTAGTGTCTTTTTGATAGATACATTAATGTTATTTTGACTGATACATTTATGTCATTTTGACACTTATCTTTTGACACCTTTTGTCACCTTTTTGTCAATTTGACAGGTATCTTGATGTAAATTTATTTTGACAGACATTTTGAGAGATATCTTGACGTTATCTTGACAGATACCTTTTTGTGATTTCAACAAATATCTTGACGTTATTTTGACATATACCTTTATATCATTTTAAAAGATATCTTGGGGTAAAGTTATTTTAACAAAATCATTTTGAGAGATATCTTGACAGATACCTTTATGTGATTTCAACAGATATCTTGACGTTATTTTGAAATATAACTGTATATCATTTTGACAGATATCTTGATGTTATTTTGACAGCTACCTTGATGTGAGTTTAACAAATATTTTGACGTAATTTTGACATATACTTTTAAGATATTAGAGATATCTTGATGTAAAGTTATTTTGACAGTGATTTTGAGAGATATCTTGATGTTATCTTGACAGATACCTTTGTGATTTCAACAGATATCTTGATGTTATTTTGACATATACCTTTATATCATTTTGACATATACCTTTATATCATTTTGACATATACCTTTATATCATTTTGACAGATATCTCGGGGTAAAGTTATTTTAACAGTCATTATGAGAGATATCTTGGTTTTATCTTGACAAATACCTTTATGTGATTTCAACAGATATCTTGACGTTATTTTGACATATACCTTTATATCATTTTGACAGATATCTTTGTTAAATTTACTTTAACAAAGTCATTTTGGGAAATATCTTGATGTTATCTTAACATATAGTTTTATGTGATTGCAACAGATATCTTGACGTTATTTTGACATATACCTTTATATCACTTTGACAGATATCTTGTGGTAAAGTTATTTTAACAAAGTCATTTTGAGAGATATCTTGACAGATACCTTTGTGATTTCAACAGATATCTTGATGTTATGATGTTTGACATATACCTTTATATGATTTTGACATATACCTTTATATCATTTAGACAGATATCTTGGGGTAAAGTTATTTTAACAAAGTCACTATGAGAGATATCTTGATGTTATCTTAACAGATAGTTTTATGTGATTTCAACAGATATCTTGACGTTATTTTGACATATACCTTTATATCACTTTGACAGATATCTTGTGGTAAAGTTATTTTAACAAAGTCATTTTGAGAGATATCTTGACAGATACCTTTGTGATTTCAACAGATATCTTGATGTTATGATGTTTGACATATATCTTTATATGATTTTGACATATACCTTTATATCATTTAGACAGATATCTTGGGGGTAAAGTTATTTTAACAAAGTCATTATGGGAGATATCTTGATGTTATCTTAACAGATAGTTTTATGTGATTTCAACAGATATCTTGACGTTATTTTGACATATACCATTATAACATTTTGACAGATATCTTGGGGTGAAGTTATTTTAACAAAGTCATTTTGAGAGATATCTTTACAGATACCTTTAGGTGATTTCAATTTCTTGACGTTATTTTGAAATATAACTTTATATCATTTTGACAGATATCTTGATGTAAAGCTATTTTGACAGTGATTTTGATAGATATCTTGATGTTATCTTGACAGATAACTTTGTGATTTCAACAGATATCTTGATGTTATTTTGACATATACCTTTATATCATTTTGACAAATACCTTTTTATCATTTTGACAGATATATTGATGTAAAGTTATTTTAACAAAGTCATTTTGAGAGATATCTTGATGTTATCCTGACCAATACCTTTATGTGATTTCAACAGATACCTTGACGTTATTTTGACTTATACCTTTAAATCATTTTGACAGATATCTTGGGGTAAAGTTATTTTAACAAGGTCATTTTGATAGATATCTTGATGTTATCTTGACAGATTCCTTTTTATGATTTCAACAGATATCTTGACGTTATTTTGACATATACCTTTATATCATTTTGACAGATATCTTGGGGTAAAGTTATTTTAACAATGTTATTTTGAGAGATATCTTTATGTTATCTTGACAGATACCTTTATGTGATTTCAACAGATATCTTGACGTTATTTTGACGTATACCTTTATATCATTTTGACAGATATCTTGATGTAAAGTTATTGTAACAAAGTCATTTTGAGAGATATCTTGATGTTATCTTGACAGATACCTTTATGTGATTTCAACAGATATCTTGACGTTATTTTGACATATGCCTTTATAATATTTTGACAGATATCTTGGGGTAAAGTTATTTTAACAAAGTCATTTTGAGAGATATCTTGACAGATACATGTATGTGATTTCTATAGATACCTTGACGTTATTTTGAAATATAACTTTATATTATTTTGACAGATATCTTGATGTTATTTTGACAGATAGCTTGATGTGATTTTAACAGATATTTTGACGTAATTTTGACATATACCTTTATGTCATTTTGACAGATATCTTGATGTAAAGTTATTTTAGCAGTTATTTTGAAAGATATCTTGATGTTATCTTGACAGATACCTTTATGTTATCTTGACAGATACCTTTATGTGATGTCAACAGATACCTTGACGTTATTTTGACATATACCTTTATATCATTTTGACCGATATCTTGGGGTAAAGTTATTTTAACAAAGCCATTTTGAGAGATATCTTGGTGTTATCTTGACAGATACCTTTATGTGATTTCAACAGATATATTGACGTTATTTTGACAAATATCTTTATATCATTTCGACAGATATCTTGGGGTAAATTTACTTTAACAAGGTCATTTTGAGTGATATCTTGATTTTATTTTGACAGGTATCTTTATGTGATTTTATCAGATATTTTGACATTATTTTGACATATATCTTTATGTCATTTTGAATAAATGTGTGAATAAACTGAGTTTTTGTCGAGATTGTTATAAAGCTTAAATTTTGGAGGTAAGAAGTTATTTGTTATTATTATTACGGGGGATATAATGTAATGTAAATATTGTATTGAGGCTGGCAATCATCACCATCATCGCCTAGTTGGTGTTGCGTAATCGGTGGGCTGTCACAGAGGCCGAATGAACGCGTATTAAGGCCTGTCACTACACGGCGGCGTCTTTGAGCGGCGGACGAGACACGCGAACCTGCGGCCGTCTCTGTCGGACGCACCGGCCGCGACGCGTGCCGCTTACGCAACGCCTTGCCGCCACTAATTAAGATGTTGAAATCGTTTTTCTACATTTTATTATATTTCGATTAATGTAATTATGATTAAAGTTTGACTACTTCTGACGGCATTTGTGAATCGCGACGATATTTTTAAATCCCTAGTGGCAAGGGTTGTCTTGTTGAAAATTTATGTTTGTTTCGTGAGATATTTGTAACCATTTCTTCTCCTTTGAGATGTTTGCTGATGCCCCACGTTTAACCTTTTCCTTTGACAGAGAGAGAGAATATATTTATTTTATACTTTATACAAAGGGCTATAGACCACAAGGTCCTTCTGCTCGTAAACTTTTCCTTATTAATATAAGTTTTTAATAGCGATACCTCATTAAGTAGAGTCCCAAACAAGATCATTTTCTTCAAGTTTATGACATAATTGACTAGAACCTAATCTTTCCAAAACCCAGGTCTTTTATAAAACACCGCGCCACAAATTGTTCAGAATCAGGACTCCGTCTGAAATATAGAGATCTTCTTCTTCTTTTTCTCTGCCATTTCCTATATCACGTAGGGTCGGCGTTGTTTTTTTGGATTCTTCTTCTTTATAAATGTCTATCCAATGTCTATCCTCACCCTTCCAACCTTTTTCTCTCAAATCCCTTGCTATCTTGTCTTTCCATCTCATTTTTGGTCTTCCTTGAGCCTCGTATTTCCAGCTTTTCAACTCTTTTTCCCACGTAGTCCTCTCTTCTCTGCACATGTCCAAACCACCTTAGCCTGCTTTCTTGAACCTTCTTTCCAATGGGTCCCGTTTTCACTGTTCCTCTGATGTGATCATTCCTTATTCTATCCTTTCTTGTTACCTCGCTCATCCACCTCAACATTTTCATTTCTGCCACTTCCATCTTTTTCACATACGCTTTTGTAATCGGCCAAGTTTCCGCACTATAGAGTATAGCAGACCTCACCACCGATTTGTAGAGCTTTCCTTTCCTCCAATTCTCCACTTAATTTCTTCCAGTTCTTCTTCTCAGTCCTTCTACCCTCTGGAGGGTGTATTGATACTATTTACGGTATGTGTTTGCCGTCATTTCTTTTAATCTGTCGGTTCATCTGATTGGAAATCGTCCTCTAGGTCTTTTTCCCTTCTAGGTCTTCTTCCAGTTCATCCATCCACTATTTACCCTGTGTTGTATTTCAGACCTCCAGCCCTCTATCACTTTGAATATATGACCCCAGATGTTTAAACTGATGATGTTTGGTCGGTGGCAGTTCTTCTTCCTGCAGGTTAATACATAGATCTTGAGCTTCCATCATACACATATATTCAGATTTCACCCTGCTGATCCTCATTCCCCTTTCTTCTAGGGCTTTCCTCCACTCTTTAAGCCTCTCTTTAAGTTTCTCTCGGGTCAGTTCACAGAGTACAACGTCGTCGGCGAACATCATGCTCCATGGCGCTGCTACCACATCCATTACCAGGGCAAAGAGATATGGGCTGAGAGCACATCACTGATGTAGTCCTTCTCTCACTGGGAATTCCGTTGTTGTACCCACACTGCTCTCAACTTGTGTCATCACACCTTCGTACATTTCTTTCACCAGTCACACTGGTACACCTTTACTTCTCATACATCTCCATATCTCTTGCCGCGGCACTCTGTCATACGCCTTCTCCAGATCAATGAAGGCCATAAGTAAATCAACCTGCACCTCCCTGTGTCTCTCAATCAGTTGCCAAATATTGCGTCAGTTGTTCCTCTTCCTGGCATAAATCCAAACTATTCTTCCCCTACTTCAGATTCCCGACGCAACCTTGTCTGAATGATCCTTTGCCATGTCTGCATTGTGCGAGACATCAGCTTTATACCTCTATAATTGCCACAATTTTGGATATCACCTTTTCCTTTGTATGATGGGACAAGCATACTACTTCTCCTCGCATGTGGCATTGTTCATCCGTTCCAAATCTTCTTCATTAAATCCCAGAGGATATCAATACCCTGGTCTCCCAGGCTTCTGTTGGGATTTGGTCTGGACCTACTGCCTTCGCATTTTTCATTTTCTTTAGCGTATATACTTCTTCCCTATTATTGCTTGGGTCACTCCTTCGCTTACCTCGCTCCACCCTCGAGCTTTTCTCTCAGATTTTCTTCATTCAATAGTCTTTCAAAGTACTCCAGCCATCTTTCCAGTATTTTCTTTTGATCGTGTAGCACTACACCTGACTCGTCCTTCATGTGCTTCATTGATGTTATGTCCTTGGACGCTTTATCTCTGGCTTTTGCGATTCTTATGAGTTGTCTGTCTCTCCAGCTCTTCATATGCCTCCTCCAAAGCCCGTTTTGTCTTCTTCTTTGCAATTTTATAGGCTTCCTACCTGTCTTCCTACTTCCTAAATCCCATTGTTTCTTGGCATCTTTCTTCACTTTTACTGGCGGTTCTGACGGTCCCTTTCCTGATGTTACACCTAGCACGTCTTCACCAGCTTTCTTTATAACACTGCTATTGATACTCCTCTACGTCCTCCGGTAATCTCAGGTCACTTAACACTTTTTCCTAGACTTCTTCTCGCAGTCCTTCTTCTTTCAGTTTCCACCACATTATTCTTTGTTCTCTTTGTACAGGGTCCGGCATTGAAACTTTCTTTTTTTAAAGGTAAAAAATAAAAGTATAAATTGTACATTTCATTTTAATTATTAGTATTAAGCATTAACATGGGAAGTTTTAAATTAAGATGTCTTAAAAAGCATATTTGACAAGTGTCTGCCGTTGCTGTCGATGCATTGTTGTAGCCGATTTCTGATGTGGAGATGTGTTGATGTGGACTCTTTCGAGTATATTGGCTATCTCGTGACGAATATTGTTTTTTAATTCTTCCACAGTTGCTGGAGGGTAGACTTAGGGGGGTATTGTTGAGGGTATTGTAGACTTTAGATTTAAGGTAGCCCCATAGAAAAAAATCACATGGTGCTAAATCTGGCGAGCGTGCTGGCCACGATATGTCACTCCTGTTGGAGATAAGTCGCCCTGGAAAATTTTCCCGCAAAACAGCCATCGAAATTCGTGATGTGTGGGCCGTGGCCCCATCCTGCTGAAACCATACTTCGCCTATAGCCATATTTTCAACAGCTGGCAGAAAGAAGTTGTTAATCATTGCCACATAACGCTCACCGAGTTTACTGTAACCGTGCGATTGCCCTCCTCAAAAAAATATGGCCCAATGATTCCCACGCTTGATATTGCAGCCCAAACTGTGACCCGATCCGAATGAAGAGGCCTCTGATGAACTTCTTTAGGATTGATATCGCTCCAATAACGCATATTTTGTTTATTAACACAACCTGAGAGATCGAAGTGTGCCTCACCGCTAAAAAACACAACTGCTTCAGGGGGCAAATTATCAAGGAGCGTTTCGCATGCCCCTTGTCGTGAAACAAAATCACGTTCGGAAAGTTCTTGTGCGACTACCATTTTGTAGGGGTGAAAGTGAAGATCGTTATGAAGAATTCGCCGAGTTGAACGCTCCGACAAGCGCAAGGGCAGCTGCATGTTTTGAAGCAGAGCGCCTAGGAGATCGCAAAACCGACTCTCGGACTGCCTCGTTGTTTGCTGGTGTTCTAACGGTCCGTGTTGCTCCTGGTCTCCTGCGGAACACATTTCCAACTGTTCTATAAGCCTCCACCCAGGATAAGATGGATCTCCGGGCAGGAACAGCTCCGGAACGCACGCTGCACCGCAACTATTGAGCGCCCTCGTGAAAAGAACGTTTCTACTGCAAACACGCGTTGCTCTCTCGCCCAAAGCATTTTAACGACTGACGATGGTTCGGAATAAATCTCCCCTCCAACGATCTTCGTTAAGAGCACTGCCGCGCCGAAATTATCTCCAGTAGCGTCCTCACGTCTCATTGAAAAAAGAAAGTTTCAGTGCCGGACCCTGTATAATACATTTACGTCTTTTTCCCATAACCATCTCATAATCAGCCACCACGAGTTTGCGTTGTGCTGCTACACTTTCACTGTATATGACTTTGGCGTTCGTTATTTTCTTTAAGTATTTCCTTCTGTACAATAAGTAATCTAACTGATTTTTTTGGTCTCCGCTGTTATAAATTATAAGTTGTTCACTTCTTTGTTTGAAGATGGTATTGGTAATCGTTAAGGCGAAGGCTACTGCATATTCTACAATCTTATCCCATTCTGTATTTCTTTCACATATACTCTCCTCTCGCCACCTCTCCTATCATCAATATTTCCACTTAAATCTCCACCAAATATCACTCTTTCGTTATCTGGTATTTCCATTGTGACTCCATCTAAGGTCTCCCAAGATTGGTTCTTCTCTTCCTCTGAACATCCTGTCTGGGGTGCCTATACACTATAAACTGTGATGAGGTCTCCTCCAACTACCAGCTTGACTCTTATGATTCTGTCGTTAATTCTGTTGACTTCACAGACTTCCTTCTTAAGATCCATATCCACGATAACCCCGACTCCATTTATTGACTCTTTGTCCGCACTGCTATAGAACAACTTGTATCCTCCTGACAATACTTTCGCTTTATCACCACTCCACCTAGTCTCTTGTATACACAAGATATTCACTTTTCTTCCCTCCATCATGTCAACAATCTCTCTGCTGTTTCTCTTCATTGTTCCTATATTTAAAGTTCCAACCCTGATTTTGACTTTACACTTCGATCCTAAAATCCGGAGGAAGGGCTTCCGGTCGTAAAAATTACTGCCACAACGAAGGATGGATACTTCTCAGAGTAAATGTTCAGGAGTAATAGTCTCCCAATCAGTTCACCCTGGTAGGCGTGTTGTGAGGAGAAAGAATCTCTCATCAGAAAGAAAAACGCATCCAGAAGATGAGGATCTTACGACCGGATGCTCTTCCTGCCGTCAACCCTCCTCTAGGAGGGAGAGCAAAAAATACGTGTATGTCGCTTTGACAATTACAATATAATTTGAAATATAGAGATGTTAATCAAAATTTGGAGACAGGTGGCCGGAGATTTATAAATTTGGTTCGTTGATATTTTTGTTGATGTCTTGGAAATTAGGACAGGCAGACAAAATCTAAAAGCAGATTTGGATTCTGCAGTTCAAAATCTATATAGATACATAGATTTAGTTGTCTGAAATTCTGGAAATATAGAGATGTGGATCAAAATTTGGAGACAGGTAGCATGAGATTTATAAAGTTGGTTAGTTGATATTTTTGTTGATGTCTTGGAAATTAGGACAGACAGACAAAAACTAAAAACAGATTTGGATTCAGCACTTCAAAATCTATATAAATACATAGATTTACTTGTCTAAAATTTAGGAAATATAAAAATGTGGATTAAAATTTGGAGACAGATAGCATGAGATTTATAAATTTGGTTCGTTGATATTTTTGTTGATATCTTGGAAATTAGGACAGACAGACAAAATCTAAAAACAGATTTGGATTGAGCACTTCAAAATCTATATAAATACATAGATTTAGTTGTCTAAAATTTAGGAAATATAAAGATGTGGATCAAAATTTTGAGATTTATAAATTTGGTTGGTTGATATTTTGGGTAGGAAATTAGGACTACTTTGGAAATTAAAAAATCTAGATTAGAAATCGTGAATTAATAGCCTATATTTTGAGTGAAATCCAATGAGGGGCTATTGTCCAGTTTACGATTAAACCGGTTGGACAATAGCGAGAAATCTAATATCGCCGTAATTTCGATGACAATCTCCGACTACTTAGTACCTAGCCCTGTTGTCATATCGATGTTGTAATAAAAACGCAGGGGTTGCTCGCACATGTCCTTTTTCCTCCCGATACCATCTAGATTTTTAATCATCAATACACATGTACGGGGTCTTTTATGCAAACCTCGGTAATTTCGCATCAGCCCTTAGCAATTGCACAAATTGATTCGGAGAGCGAGAGGGCGCGTGCCCGTATGTTACCCGTCCGCGACTACGAGGGGCGAGTTAATAGCCGGGGTGGTTTCACCCCAAGTCTTCTACACGTGTATTCCATACCCTCCACTATGTGCTTATGAATTATTATATCATAACTGGTCTATGTGAATGCTGTCGCACAGCTCGTTTCTCGGTTGCGTTTAAGGGCAAATTTTGGGGGATGGTTTCGTGCGGATTGTTGTTGGGATTTGGTGGAAGTCAGATGCACAAGTGGTTGCTATTAATGCGGTTAATGTGTTGGTTATTATATGGATTTATTAGGGAGGAAAAAAAGTTAACGAAGAAAAAATTATTTGTATGGGTTTATGAGTGTTATGGAATTTATTTCTAGACTGGGATAGGGTGAATTTTTTTTATACTGAATATAAATCTATTTTAAGATTTCCGATGAAATTTAAGTGGAAAAAACATTTTTTTTTTTAGTATAAAATTTCAATTTTCATATTTTTCACTGTTTTACGCTGTTTTATCTAGTTTTTCACTATGGTTTTTGTGATTCCAAACTTAGGTTTTCCGACACATAAAAACTATTCTCTTATATGTATTCTACGTAAAATTCCGCAACTTTTGATATGCAACAGGACTATTATGCGCAAAATTGTCGAAAAATCGCGGTTTTTTTACGGGGCACAGAGGGGGCTCAAAATTTCGAAACCGCACCGATTTTAACATGCCGCATGTCAAAACGCGCAGAAATTTATGTAGATTGCGATAAAAATAAACAAGCCCTAGTTCAATTAAACTGAAGAGAGTTAATCTCAATAAATGCGGTGAGTGCAGTCTAAATAAATAATGAAATAGTTGGTGAAACATAAAAAGGCGATTGTGCTGTTTAGTAATGTAAATGAGCGGTTATTAATAGTAGTTTTTCATACAAGTGTGTAAAGAAGGGCTTTTGTGCATGAGTTGCGAAGTTTGAACCACTGGCCTTCGGCTCATGCTTTAAACTTCGCAACTCATGCACAAAAGCCTTTCACACACGTGTGTCATAAATTTTTTTATCTACGAAGCATGTTAACCCCCTGACATACGAATAAAATAACGTTGACGTGTCCATATACATGTGATCTTATCACATATGCATGACGTCTTAGAGACGTCATTGTATGTCAAGGGGTTAAAATATGTGTTGAATCTATACAAAAATAATTGTTTCTTTCCGATAATATTGTAAAAATTGTAATTTTGACAGACAGCATACTTCAAATCACTGATACAATGAGGTTAGAACGTTCAGCGCCTCCGTGGAAAAAAAAGCAACTTGTTGCCATAGTGACGCAAGTTGTTGCCATAGTAACAACAAACAGAAATCGTTTAATAATGAAACTCCATTTGTTTTACATTGGACTTTTACGCACGATATGGATACTTTTACACACGATTATATTAATGGCATCCTTCACATACAATAATGTATTTATTAATGTGTTCATTTTGGTAGTAATTATTGTGATTTAATGATGGAGTTATATATGTAGTCGTTTAGTTTTTAGACAGAGCAATAGATGATTAGAAAAGTAGCCGCGTTGAGCGCTCTATCGAATGGCGTAAAGAACAAGTTGATTATTGTACGTAAAATTCCGCAACTTTTGATGTGTAATATTCGCAAAATTGTCGAAAAATTGTATGAGGTACAGAGGAGAGGGGGCTCAGTAATTTCGAAACCGCAGCGAGTTGTAACAAGTGGCATGTCAAAACACGCAGAAATTTATGTAGATTGCGATAAAAATAAACAATCGCTAGTTCAATTAAACCGAAGTGAGTTAATCTCAATAAATGCGGTGAGTCGAGTCTAAATAAATAATGAAATAGTTGGTGAAACATAAAAAGGCGATTGTGCTGTTTAATAATGTAAATGACCGGGTTATAAAAGAGTAATTATTGTGATTTAATGATGGAGTTGTATATGCAGTCGTTTAGTTTTTAGACAGAGCCATAGATAATTAGAAAAGTAGTCGCGTTGAGCGCTGTATCGAATGGCATAAAGAGCAAGTTAATCGTTGCGGCGCCTCGGAGCGATACACAATATATCCTGCACCGTACCCAGTAGTAAATAATGAATGTGATAAATAAGTGTGGATAATTAATATCCTTATATAATAGCGATCGCGGTGGGCGCCAGCTGGGTAAGGCGATATGTTTTGTCACGCGCGTTTTCCTTTGATTTGCATGTCGCTAAACTAGACCAATTACACGTCTCTCTATCTGTCCGCGCTTTGAAGCTGCACGCCGCACTTTTATTTATACATTTCGTTATGTATCGTTAACTCAAAGCGCCTCACAGCGCCCACTCTCTCTCGCTCCCTCCCGCTCCATCCGCACTTCTTCCCTTAACAAACAGAAAAATAAACACTCCCCCTTCCGTTCCTCAAACACGAATTAGACACTCACTAATTAATTATCTTCGTCCAATTATTATATCGCAAGCTTTATAATTATCCTACTCTCGTTTTAAATTTTAAATAATTAGACAATTTCTGGGTTTTACGACTTAATACTTGAGAATATACTGTTGAGGGTGAGTACAAAATTTTGCGAAATGTTGCTCTAACTTTTATTCCAATTCATTCATTCATTTCTGAGACACCAGTGTTTACATTCAAGCCCTTCCTTTCCAATAGTTGGCAGCGTCTATCGCCCTGTCATTTGCCACAATTAGATCCTCCATCGTGCATGCCTCTCCCATGTTGGGACATCTGAGAAGGTGGCATTCGTACAGCTCATCATCCACAGGCATTTCCCATCTCATTATGTTCGATTTGCAGCGCGTCACTCCTGTCCTTAGTCTCTTCAGTGATTTCCATGTCGCGTATGGTAAAAGTGTTCCCGGTGGCAGCTTATCTCTGGGTTTGGGTGTTGTTCCTTCCATAGTTCGGCATTTGTTGCGTATGTTGGAGAAAGCTCTTCCTTGATTTGAGTCGTCGCCTTTCCAGTTGTTGGTCGTCTACGTGGTCTGTTATAAAAGTATCCGACCTTATTTCTATTTTGAAAACCTGATGAATATGAATCAAGCGCGCTTGCATGATCCGACCTTCAACCTTCGTGCGCATGCGTGAATTTTTTCGCGCTTATAGATAGCGTCAGTTGCTGTCGAGCAGTGTTCGAGTGACGTAGTGCTCTCGTCGGTTTTTCAATGCAAGAAAAAGGACGGAACGACTGGAGCAGCGCTACTGCATCAAATTTTGCGAGAATCTGGGCGACAACCATGTGGAAACCATTCGGAAGATTCAAACGGCTTTCGGTGACGATGCTATGGGCATCACACAGATTAAGGAGTGGTACAACCGGTTTAAAGACGGTCGCACATCGGCGGAAAGCGAGCCAAGCTCTGGTCGGCCATTAACGTGCCGAAATGACCATGTCATTGCCAAAGTGAACGCTGTGGTGATTCGGGACCGTCGTGTGACTATCGGAGAATTTGCGACTGGAGTTGTGGTCATCAGGAAATTGGCGACTCCATCACGACAATGCTCCAGCACATTCTTTGCACTTGGTTCACGATTTTTTGGCGAAAAAACACTCCTCTGCCGAACCAGAGGAGTCTGCTTTTTCACCAAGGCTCCTTACTCTCCTAATATGGCCACCTGCGACTTCTGGCTACTCCCCAAAGTCAAGAGGCCATTGAAAGGAACGCGATTTCAGACGAGAGAGGACATTATTGCTGCAACGATAGCCGAGCTAAAGTCGATTCCGAAAGAGACTTCTTCGGAATGCTTCCAACAATGTCGGCACCGCTGGGAGAAGTATGTGGAGACCCAAGGAGACTACTGTACACAGGGTATGCCAGTTTTTTTACCGGCTAAAGGTCGGATACTTTGCTAACAGGCCACGTATAGTGTGCCGCCTATCTCCGATCTGCTTCTGCCGCTCTGTTTCGAATGCTACTTTGCGTCTGACGTATGCTGGGGCAATTCCAGCAAGATGGTACAGCTCTTCGACAGGTGTCGGTCTCAGGTAGCCTGTTATAATCCTGCACGTTTCGTTTAAGGCCACGTCGACGTGTCTTGCGTGAACCGAGTTGTACCACACTGGTGCCGCGTACACGGCAGCGGAGAAAAAGAGAGCAAGAGCCGATGCACGCAGCACGTCAGGTTGCGCTTCCCATGTTGGTATTATTCCTAGCACAAACTTTGGCCTTTGTATTCTGGCAGTATTTTTGGAACGATAGTGTGCGGTCCAGTGTTACGCCCAGGTACTTTGGAGTGTCACCTGTTTCGACTTCTTGTTCTCGCCATGTGATTTGCAGCTTCTTGCCTGCGTCATTAGATTTTTTACTGCAATAGAAATAGGAATTTGAACTTAACATCCTTTTTCAATATAGTCCGCTTGCTTTTCGACGCACAAGCTTCCTAATACCTTCAAGAAAAAATGAAGTTTTCGGTAGAGCATCGAGCCAGGCACGCACCGCATCCCTTCACTTCTCCGTCCATATTTGTTTGTGCAATAGTCGCAGTGTGCAGTTCTGCTAAAGAATTTCGATCCTAATACCGCCATTTGTCCTCCTTTTATTGCAGATAGATGCTCCATTAAAAGTTTGCATCAAAGGCGAACAGTGATCTTGTTTTTGTTGTCGTAAGGAGTATCAGGGGATTACGGCCCCTGATACCACAAATCCTTCCAAAAATAAAGTTGTGCATCCTCCGCAAATTAGTCATGGTTCTACCTACGAAATGATTCTTTTATTGCAGATAGATTGTGGCCGCTCCATTCAAAGTTTGCACCAAAGAGGAACAACGAGCAGTGATCCTGTTTTCGTTGTCTGAAGGAGTATCAGGGGATTACGGCACCTGATACCACAAACGGTTCACAGTTCTGCCTACGAAATGATCCAGAACAGAGTTGGATTTCGTAAAGTCTAAAAAAAAGTCGCGCAGCGACGAGAGTGGTATCGTAGAACGCGTCTCCAAATTTTTTACCGGATTCCTTGCGTGAATTTCATTTTTCCTGGCCATCTTCGCCGTGACAGTAAAAGTGGTAATTTTTGTAAAGCAAACTTTTTGGGTTCGTATGGAGAAGCGTTCGGCCTGAATCGTAAGGTAACGATGGAATTGCAAATTTCGATCAATTTGGGAAGACAGACGAGTGGCGTTTCTGGAATTTCACTTTGGGGACCGCACCACGTGGGTTTTTGAAAAGGTGAAATTCGGCTTTTCTATGCCGCCGGAGGCGGCAGATCTTCGAAGTTCTAACCGCGAGTTTTCGATGCTTTACCTGCGAATGTCTGTCGGCACGTTGTGCACTCCCAGCTTTCGTCCTACGTCCTGCCGCGCCCCTCCTGAGGGTCAAAACCTTCCTGAAATTCGAGGTTTTTGCAGAAACGGCCTGACGGAAATGGCGGCAGCGGCGCAATTGGGATTGTACATTTTTCTGGTGTACAACCGAGAGCCCCGTTGAGCGGTACTATTTTCGCGACTCAACTCCCACAGGTTCGAAAAAACGCACCAGAACGAAACCTAAAATCACGAATTTTTTACCTTCGAGGCGCATTTTCGCTGGATCTCTGAAATTCTTCCCGGACGCTTTAGCTGCCGTCCCACGACGTCCCGCGACGTCCCGTTCACCTGGTGCAAGAGAAAATGCAACGATTTTTTTTGCCGATTTTTCAATCACTTCCACGGACGCCCTACACTTATTGAAATTGCTCCAGGTTGCCGATTGGGTTCATTCTCCTCAGAACACTTGCCCGCAACTATTCCGGCAAGAATTTTTAAACTGCAACAACTTTTTGCGAATCTGCGGCAGTTTACAGAGAAAAATGCGCAAATAGTGAAAAAAACCAGAGGCGTTTTGCGGTTTCATCACTAGATGGCGCTGGTAAAAAAGAAACCCCGGGCTACATCGCCCGGGACGGCGCTGTATAAATTCAGAGCCCCGGGACACATCTCCCGAAATGGCGGTGAAAGGGTTAAAATAGCGTAGCTTCTTGCTCTGAGGTCATCATGACTACTATATACACGTAAAAGTCGCGTTTTGATGTGGGCATTGTCATTTCGCTGCCGCACCGCTAGCGAATTTTGCGGAATTACTACCGTTGCGGAAATTTCGCGACGCATACGCTCCTTGTCCGTCTGAAGGAGCCTTTAAATATCTTACAGACCGGCGCGAAAGTTTCGGTACGATTGATTCGGCGGCTTATGTACATGTTCAGACCAAGAAGCGCCGAAAATCGCGCTAGTTGGTCTGAATGCGTCTGAATTGCGCTATTTGGTCATGTACATAAGCCGCCGTATCAATCGGTCCGTCGCGATATCGCGGCGGTCGCGGCAACGAAACTTTCGCGCCAGTCTGTGAGCACCTTTAGACTGGAATCCGCAAGGCAGCGGTAAACGTGGTAGGCCAAAGACAACTTGGCGAAGAACCGAGGCGGAAGATGCAGTAAAAACGTGGACGGAAGCAACTCGCAATCAACTGGGTCAGATGTAAGGCTTTTGTCGAGGCTCTATGTTGCACAAGGAATGTTTGAGAAATTATAATCATAGTGGAAGTTATTTCTCGTAATCGAAATTCGCCCTGCATCCAGAAACATTCGCCCTGGATCCAGGGCGAAACTATTTCTTATAGCAGTAAAATAGTTTTGCAATAATAACCGTTAGCTATTTTTGTATTAGTTTCGTAACAATTGTGAGTTGATGAGCGTCTGTCATAGTCCGACAATAGATAATATCCTATAATGCAGTTACCCAAGGCTTTTAAGTGCGTCGGCTTAGACCGCGGGGGGCTGTTTTACATTTAAAAAACCTCATGTGACATCCCATATGTCGGGGCATTCACCGGACACGGATTATCCGTAATTACACAGAGACGAGAGATTCTCTATTTAAACATACACGAGGAGATGTGTGTGTGTCTGTGTGTGCAGCGGCTAATCTCTCGCCGCTTGGGTCCATTGTGACCCCGCTATGGGAATGAAGGGGTGCGTCAGATATATGGACCAGATAAGATAAACATTCTGCATGGGCAATAATGACTTACGTCCGGACAAAGCACTTGCAAATGTCACGTTCATTACACTAAAAGGGACCGTTTTTTAAACGTACGGGGTTGAAGTCTTCATTCATATGAAGTTTTATTAATAATTTATTTTATCTGCTTACACACTAATATGAACACGTTAATAAATACATTATTGTATGTGAAGGATGCCATTATTATAAACGTGTGCAAAAGTATCCAAATCGTGCGTAAAAGTCCAATGTAAATCAAATGGAGTTTCATTACTAAACGATTTCTGTTTGTTGTTACTATGGCAACAACTGGCGTCACTAAACAAAAAACATAGACGTAGTGAAAATAAATTTTCTGACGTGCACTCATTGCGATTACATAAAACTCGCACCTCATGCATAAAAGCCCTTCTTCACACACTCGTATCATAAACTACTATTATTATAATACTATATCTATGGGACAAACGCTTGGGCAAAAATGACCAAGTCTTTTAGATCAAAATCTCTACAGTTAGAAGTGTAAATTTTTGCCAATTTTTTAATTGGTCACTTTTGGCAGTACCCCCACGATATTTATTATATATAGACTCTTACATTTGAATGCATTGCTCAGGTAATTTTCAACTGATTTCAACAAAATTAGTGTCGAGAAATGCACAAGGAATTCGGCTAAATTATTCTGCAGGAAAAACTTGCAATAAGTCGATGGAAATTGCTAAAAATTGGGCATCTTGAGAAATAGTGCGTTTTTTGTTTTTTACCAACCTCTCTGAAGCTGCAAATCTCAGCGAAATCATTTTCGACACATTGAAACTAGACAACAAGACGAGCAAATCGATGTATAAATTGTTTGGAAAAAATGAATTTTGTTTTGCGAAATTCTGAATTCAAATTTTCCAGAATTTCGTCTACGTAAGTCTATATCTCGAGAACGGTTGCAGATAATTAAAAACGGATTGCGGCATCGCTTTCAGGAGGACATTTCCCTACGGATGCGCTTTCCTTAATTTCCTTAAAAATATTAATTAGTTTCCCAATTCTCTGCTCGGGCGACCAATTTTTGCGATATTTCGCTCGATTTTGCCCAGTTATATCAAGTCATAACGCGCTAACGGAAGCGGCTAGCAAAATGCAATTTATATATTTACAACCAGCAGGGAAAACTCTTTCAGACACACTTTGAAATTTTCCATTCTCTTGATAAATAGCGATTTTAAGAAAATACATTCCTGCACGAAATCTCACTAACACGTGTTTATTCAATTATTAATGCTTTGGGTACATTTACCGGCTAATACTTGTCATACATATTGTCATGCATTCTCTAAATAAATATGTACTAAATCGGTTAAACAAATCTCTTCATAATCTAATCGCAGATTAAATATTTCTTCGAGTAACTTCTTCCTTACCGTCCCATCCTTTCTTTTCCACATTATCCTTTCATTCCACAAAGCACGAAATCCAAGAAAGTGAAATATTTACCAAAGAAAAAAGGGGAGAAAGTTTTTAGTTAACATACCCAAACACGTCCGCCATCTTGACTTTACAACCCCCGCAGAACAAACCGACCCTTTACATAACACATGAGAGGGTGCGTTTTTTTTTATGCACGGAAGATATTTTTTTTTTCGGAGATTTATTTTGTGCCATTGTGTTAGAAAAAGTTTGCGTTTTGTTGTTGTTGTGTGTGGAATGGAGCAGTCCGGGAGTTTTGTGTATAGAAATGAAACCCTCACGGGTTCTCTGGAGCGGAGAGTGGACGCAGGCAAGCAAACGTTATTCCAGAGCGTTTCTAGCCCAATGGCGGTGCAGCGACTCTCAAGGACCCGGAGCACAATCAGCGATGTAAACGAGACCAGCTAAAAGATCAAGAGCAATTCGCATTCGATTCGAATTTAAGTTTGTCCGCGTCTCTCTCTCTCTCGCTTTCACACACTCACCATAGCGAGACTACACTCAAGTGAAATTCGTTATTTTTTTTTTAATAAAAAATGTCTCGCTGTAGGTAAATATAACAAAATTGGTTAGGTCAGGTTAGGTTAGGTTAGAAACATATTTTCACACTCACCTTTTTTTATTAAAAAAAAATTAACGAATTTTACTAGAGTGTAGTCTCTCTAGTAAAATTCGTTAATTTTTTTTTAATAAAAAAAGGTGTCGCTATAGGTAAATATAACAAAATAGGTTAGGTCAGGTTAGAAACATATTTTAGTTAGTGTTTGTTTACGCAATAAAAGCAACTTTCCTTCCAAATTTTACGTTCGTACTTTTTGAGCTTTGCGTTGATGATTGAGTTCTGATTGAAAGGGGTCAAATTGACCGCTTGCAAATACAAAAAACCTTGATGTAAAAATCTAAAACTTTTGTATGATGTAGTCGAGCTGTAGGACTCGTGATGCCATTAAAATAAGAAACGAAGGGAATTCTTCGGGGATCTTGTTTAGTTTTCTTTTATTGGCGAGGACGTCCGGCCGGAGAGCCCTCGACTCGGATCGCAGGAATTTGCATGCAATAACTGGCCAGCGCGTATTGCCTTTCGCCCCGTCCGAACCCCGCTCACTCTCCCCACACACACACAAACATCTACGTATTATATAATGAAATACAGGCCTCGGACACACATCTCCCTGTTCGCTCACGTTCCGGACTAAAATACAGTTTTTTTTTTTTTTTTGGTGGAAACAAAAACATTCCGTGCGAATTTTTATCATATTAAAATGTCTCTTTTTTATCATCGCCGGGCAATATGTGGACGGTATATATGAAATTTTTTGTCGTTGAAAAATTTGGTATATTGGGAAATGTTTCTTCGGGAGATGTAAAATTCCCAATGCGCTGTTTCTGTTTCGATGCATCTTTGACCAAGACGAATTGTGTGAAGGTTTTTCTTTCAGTAGGGAAAGGCTCGTTTGGTGGGGTTTATATAAACTAAACTGGTCATATTAAAATTCTATTCAAGAAAATTTACAAGATTCCAAATTTATTTTGAGGAAAAACTAGAAACTTGAAGAAAAGAGCAGGATTTTCCTTCTTAATATTACGAAAAAGTATTCTCGAAAACTGCCACGGAACTGCAAGTAAATTAAATGTGTGTGTGTGTGTAATAGTATATTACGTAATGAGAGTTGTAAGAAGCATATTACGTGCGAGCAGAACAGTTCGCGTAATTTCGCGAGTACGTAATTGCCTTACAACTCGAGTTATGTACTATACTTTATCTACGACCACACTAATTTGTTTCTGTTTAATAAGAAAAATATTTTTGATGTAACAAATTTATTTCTTATTATGTTATGTTTAATTATCATTATTTAACATTATAATAAACAAACAGTTGTATTTTCATATATAACTGTTACTCGACATTATTTAACTTGAAAGAAATGAAAAAAAAACATTCTTAATGATTACATACCTTATTATTTAGTAGAACTGGAATAAGAGTGTTCATAGATATAGGCAACTCAATGTACGCAATGTCAATTTCCGTTAGTTTGAATTGTGGCACGGGGGGCGCTGAACGTAAACACGTAGTAGCAGCTCTCAACCAATCAACGAATCTTAAACCAAACGCACGTGTGTGTTATCAATCATAACTTATCATTAATCTCGGACTGTTACATACGTGTGTGTTATGATGTATTTACATAGTCCACGAACTGTACAATAATGAACATTTGCACTAGTGGTCGTAAATAAAATTAATTATTGAAAACATAATTAAAGATTTAGGAATAGAGCAAAAGTAAGATGTGTCTATCAGGTTTGTATCAGACATTCATTCCATGCATTTCATTCAAGGGGATGTCAGCGTAGTTTCGGGATTCTCTTCTTAATATTAATAAAAGTATATTTGTAATACTAAGAAAAACCGGACACTACGCTGCTCTCCACTTCAACCAAATGCATGGAATCAATGTCTGATACAAAACTGATAGACACATCTTACTCCTCCTTTCAACCATCAATTTTTCATGCGTATTTAACAATTTACTATGCAGTTTTTTATTGGGTCTTGTCTGGTCTTGTCTGATCTTATCTAGTCTTGTCTGGTCTGGTCTGGTCTGGTTTTTTCTGCTTTTGTCTGGTCTTTTCTGTTGAAGTGAAAATCGAGTTGCGAAATCAAATATCTTTAGGAAATCGTTTTTGTTTTAATATCATATTAGGTCGACATTGGAAGAGTTGGAAAAGATGGAATGAAGAATTCTACGAAAAATATTAGGTCCCATCAAAAACAAAGATGGCAATTGGGTTTGGAGACCAAATAAGGAAGTGTACTCATTCTGCCCTAAAATAACAGACGAGATCAGAAAAAGACGTGTTACGCTAGAGAGAATGGAGGAGGACAGATTGACAAAGAAGATCCATACGTTCTTCCAGTATAGGAAAACAGACAAAGATAATGGGTGGAGGGCCAAGACAAAAAAGGAGAGGCAAGAAGAAATGCAGCTTAAACAGGAGACCTTGCTCAGCAGAGACAAACTCAGGCAAGAAGTCAAGAAATTGAGAGGTTTTCAGGAAGCTAAAACAAACAGAAATAAATAGTTATAAATAGTTATCTTGATGTGGTCCTTAGCTGGTCTGTAACAAATTTACCTCACCTTTTCATTTACCTCACATTTTGTAAAAAAATGGACACGGTAACACGGTTTTCACTTCATATCCTCAATTGCTTCTACAATCTTCTTCTTCGTTGGTTCTGTAGGTCGCTATAGACCCTTGACCCCCTGCAGTTTCTTCCGCCACCTCCCCCGGTCGTTAGCGTTTCCCTTCTAGCATCTAACGTTTAAAAACTGTTTAACATCCCTACCGTTTCTTCCCAGGTTTTCCTGTCTCTTTACCTCCTCTTCTATTCCCTTGAATCATCCATCCATAAACTATCCTCTTCCTTCTATTTCCTTGAATCATCCATCCATTAACTATCCTCTTTGTCATACTAGTATCCTGAAAACCGGTCCTTAACGTCTCCCTTCTAGCATCTAACGCTTAAAAGCTTAACATCCCTACCGTTTATTCCCAGGTTTTCCAGGCTCTTTACCTCCTCTTCTATTCCCTTGAATCATCCATCCATAAACTATCCTCTTCGTCGTTCTAGTATCCCCCTTTCGCATTATGTAGCCAGACGTAAGACCCTGACGCTTGTTTACAACCTTGTCTGGAATTATTGTGGCAGATGTTACGCCAGGAGCCTCTCTCTTGACAGAGATTCCGCGGTGTGGTTATGGTTGATGGTGAATGAGGGTAACTGTGCAGAGTAACAGGGGGGCTTGCACGTAATACCCCGCCTGCTGCTACAGGTACAGGTTCCGATCCTAGTGGCACAGATAGCTGAGACAACTAGTGAGAGTACTAATGCAGTTTGTTTTTTTGTTTTACTAATGCCCTTAAGTAGCAAAGGCATTAGCCTCAATTTTCAGTGCTGAGGAACGCCGGCGTACTTTTGGGCCTGCCTCATTCCGCCTCCGTCCATAGAGTAGGTTTTACCTGTTATCTTTCCCAGTCCCTACCCAGTCTAAAAGGCCATACCCTAGCTACGCCAGGTACTAGCCCTTTTTAGTACTTTTGACTTTCCGTCCATACAGTAGGTAATCTGTCCCTGGGTAGGGACCCAGTCTAGGAGGCCATTCTCCACCTACGCCAGGTACTAGCCCTATCTAGACACCCCAACGCTCTTCAGCTTGCTGACTTGGTTTCCCGCTGAGATTGGTTACCCAAACCTTTCACCATGTTGCGTAACAGGGACACCACGTGTAGGCGAGTGTGGAGTTGGGGTGGAGAGGCTATGTGGCCGCTGGTGACCATATATTGTGCATCACACGCAAGACCCCCAAGATGCTATGATTCCTTCTCCATCCTATAATGTTGGTCATCTAGTGGTTCTTCCTATCCCCCTAAGTTGGGAAATCCGGAGTGTACTTCCAAGATTTCTAGTCTGACGTCTTGTTGAGGAACAGGTACCATGTAAAGTAGTCAGGAGGTAATGCTGATAGTTTTGCTGCTAGCAGTTGATATGCTCAATTCAACTTGGCTCCTAGGACTGCATTTAGTGGTGGACCATAACGGGGAGACAATTTTTTCAAAGCTCGCACAGACCTGTACGTCTTCTCCAGCGGCACTTTGGATAGTCAGAGGTACATTTCGAATATCTTAGAACAGTATGTTGCGCCATATGGCCCATAGATCAACTTCCAATTAATGCACGACAACGGCTCGGCCCCACGCAGCGAGAATTGCGCAGTAAAGGCTCCTTCAGACACGACGCGGAGCGTTTGCGACGCGAAATTTCGCACGGTAGCGAAATGGCCATACCCACATCAAAACGCGATTTAGTGTATATTCATGAGTTCCTGGAAGGAAGAAGCTCTGCTATTATTAGTATTGACCACAGAACAAGAAAATCGATCAGTTTGTTATTTATTTACATAGTTTACGCCCCCATTGGATCACTTGTAGATTGTAGAATGTGGATATGGTGGTGACGACTTGTACTACGACCTTTATAGAATTATTATACCCCACCCTCTTCTTCTAAGCGTTGGTATACTCACCCATTTAGAGCGCTTCCTCTAGTCCTGATTCCTTTAGGAATTTCAGGATCTGGGTGGAATTCAAGGACTGCAACTCCTCTGCGTTCAAGCAGTGGGCCCCGAGGTACATCTGTCTGTGAGCAGCGCTCCGCAGCCTTTGAGTAGATGTATGGGGGTTTCCTCTTCTTCTTCTTCTTGAAGTGCCATACTTGTGTTCCAGCGTGGGCGACCTCTCGCGCATACTTGTGGAACGCATCGTCACACTAATATGCGGGACCTTCAGTTTATCGCCGGTTCCGAACGGCACTATTTGAGAGGTTTTACTAGGCAGAGTTACTCGTGGTAGTTTGCCATTGCTTTCCACGAGTTGGCCACAGCATAGTTTCGTGAAAAATTTCACGGTTTGTCCGGGGATCGACCCGGGATCTTAGGTATAGCGAGCGGATGAGTTCACCACTACACCACTGTGACCAATGAGTTTCGTCTGCTGAACCACATAATCTGCATCTGTCATCCTCTTCTAGGCCTTGAGGTATTTTCTGAGTGTGTTTCTAAGTTGGATCACTTAAATCAAACCCAAATACATTTATGCCGTGAGAAAACTAATCATATTTGGTCTATTATCTGATCAATGATCAATATTTCTGACTATGGTCAGGGTTTACCATTGGAAGAATGATTAATGAAGTATGGATTGATGAATGATGAATTTGTGGAGTGTGTCTTTAATGGAGTGGTTTCCCGTTGCCTTCTCCATCCTATGTCGTTGGCCATCTAGTGGTTCTTCCCATCCCTCTAAGTTGGCAAATCCGGAGTGTACTTCAAAGATTGTTGTTGTTGAGGCACAGGTACCATGTGAAGTAGCCAGGAGGTAATGCTGCTAGTTTAACGTTTTTATAGTTTATAGGTTAAACTGGAATAAGTTTGCTAATAGATATAGGCAACCCAATATACGCAATGTAAATTTCCGTTAGTTTGAATTTGTGGCACGGGTGGTGCTGAACTGACTATACACTAAATCGCGTTTTGGTGTGGCCATGGCCGTTTTGCTACTGTGCAAAATTTCGCGTCGCAAACGCTCCGCGCCGGTCAGGAGCCTTTACTGCACAAATCTGGTCGCGGGGGGCGAGCCGTTGTCGTGCATTAATTGGAAATTGTCTCCGATCTATGGGCCATATGGCACAACATACTGTCCATGCTAGCAGTTGTTAGTTCTTTAGTCTTGCCCGCGACGAACTAGCATTACACCCACGTCGGGAGGGAGCCCCATTTTTCCGCGTTGTAAATCGTAAAAGAAGGGAGAACAAATTGTTTTGTACCTAAATTTCTTAGTTATTTTTTATTTGTTTTTAATTTATAAAGCGCCTAAAACTCATTTAATAGATCTATAAAGGTCGCA
Source organism: Phosphuga atrata (assembly GCA_944588485.1). Classification (NCBI taxonomy): domain Eukaryota; kingdom Metazoa; phylum Arthropoda; class Insecta; order Coleoptera; family Silphidae; genus Phosphuga; species Phosphuga atrata. The sequence continues at coordinate 47,550,829 of OX155903.1, read as the reverse complement.
GTACAAGTCGCCACCACCATATCTACAATCTACAAAACTCATTTAATAAATAAAAGAAAAAGGAGACATGGGTTCATAAAATCGACAAACTTAATTTTCATCCAATTCTAATCCAATCTGCTTACAGCTTTTGTCATCTTTCCTCATGTTTTTACAGTTTTCTACATCCAGGTCATACAAAATTAGATATTTTTTAAAATTTCCAATCAACTTTTCTGTAATCGCCATTTACTAACCGCACTGGAAGACGGGACACGCTCCGGTGTAGGCCCTGTGCCCTCGGTTCTGGCAGATGAGGCAGAATGCCTCACCCGTACATTCTCTGGCCTGGTGCCCTTCTTTGTCGCACTGGTAGTAGGCTTTGCGTTTGTCTGGGCCGTTATTTCTTGCCGTGCAACGCTGCAGTGCAATACCTCGCCTGTTGATCTGAACATCTACATAAGCCGCCACGTCAATCGGTCCGCCGCGGTAAAACACCGGTCGCGGCAGCGAAACTTCCGCGCCGGTCTGTGAGATACCTAAAACCCAGACGATGTTGGTATTTATGTTCCAGCCAGAAGAATTCGTTTAAGCACATTCTTAGACATTCTCAGAAGACAAGTACAATCCCTTCAACCACCCCTTGCAACTTTTAACGACCTGTAGAATTTTTAATGGAAATCTGAAATAATCTTGAATGCAAGAGCAGTTAAGTTACCTAATTTCAAGCTTGGAGCATCGTTGTCAAGCTGTTCTGGCTGAACTTTTACAATGTTCGAATTTTGCTTATTTAAATTTTTGCGACAAATCTTATGTTAAAATAACTACGGTATACTGTCGATAATCCTGCGGTTAGTTAATTCGACACGTTCGGTAATCCGGGGAAACACGTGTCTTTTCTTCAAGCTGCCCCGCGCCGGATACATCCTCCTGACAATTTTACCTCCTGACTATTTTACCTCCTGACTATTTTACCTCCTGACTATTTTACCTCCTGACTATTTTACCTCCTGACTATTTTACCTCCTGACTATTTTACTTCCTGACTATTTTACCTCCTGACTATTTTACCTCCTGACTATTTTACCTCCTGACTATTTTACCTCCTGACTATTTTACCTCCTGACTATTTTACCTCCTGACTATTTTACCTCCTGACTATTTTACCTCCTGACTATTTTACCTCCTGACTATTTTACCTCCTGACTATTTTACCTCCTGACTATTTTACCTCCTGACTATTTTACCTCCTGACTATTTTACCTCCTGACTATTTTACCTCCTGACTATTTTACCTCCTGACTATTTTACCTCCTGACTATTTTACCTCCTAACTATTTTACCTCCTGACTATTTTACCTCCTGACTATTTTACCTCCTGACTATTTTACCTCCTGACTATTTTACCTCCTGTCCTCATGGTACCTGTTCCTCAACAACATCGCGCACAGAAAAATTAATGTAAAAAACAACACGATCCAGTGTTTGTTTGGAAAAAAGGTCTGGTTAACACGCCCTGCTTTTAACTCTGAAAACTTGATTGACGATTCTGACCAAGCTAAGTCCACTAAATATGTAAAATTGTTTTTGTTTTAATCCTGATAATCCGGATTTTTTTTATAATCCGGCGGTTATCCCGTCCCATATGTGTCGAATTATCAAGATTGTACTGTACCTCCTGGCTAATATCACAGGATATTGAATTATACAACAGTACAACAGTGACATAAAAATGTAGTGGGACTAGTAATAACATGAAAATGTCTGTTGTGTACAATTCAATATCCTGTGTGGTATTAGTCAGGAAGTAGTTGTTTCAACATGACATTTGTTCATGATCTTAATAATATAGAGCTACGAGCATGTTGAGTATATTAATATATTCAAGCTATATTTCGTCTTTAATTAATTTGTATGATTGTAACTATAATTAGTATGGTTTCACCAATATTCAATTATTATTGTTAATCGTCATTAGTTAGACATTAGTTAATCATCATAGATTGTTGTTAATTTGCGTTAATTTTAATAAAATATGATTTACATAAATTGAATCCTTGTCTGTGATTAAACGGATTACTTGCAATACTTTAATTAGTATATTAAAGGACGAGTTCAGTAAGCGCGATTTTGCAACACGCGTTCAAGTTTGGAAAACGACGAGCTTAGCGAGGAGTTTTCTAATGGACAAGTGCCTTTCGAACGAGTTTTTTTATAGTATTTTTTCTGTTTTGCGCCCTTTTATGCCATTTCTAAATAAAAAAATCGCCGATACTTATTGAGAAAATTGTATCGCACCCGGCGAACAATAACCGCACGCATATGAGTGCTGTTATGAGTCAATTACAGACGCAAAATAGAGAATAGTTTATTAAAGAACGAGTTCAATAACCGCGATTTTTCAGCACGCGTCCATGTTTAGTTCTAATGTACAGTGCGAAAAACACCTTATGAACCAGTTTTTTATACTATTTTGCGCCCTTTTATGCCATTTCTTAATAGAAAAATCGCCGATACATATTGAGAAGATTGTATCGCACTCGGCGAGCCATTAACAAACCCATATGAGTGCTTAATGACTTCATTATAGACGCAAAATAGAAAAAGAATATTGCGATTATTAGTTGTGGTGTCTTCTAATTAAAAAAATTAGTTTCTACCAAAATTTTGACAAAACCAATTAATTTATTGTTTTTTGGCTAAACTTTTAAATGTTCCTCTTAATAATCATTTGATAATCAACTTTCTCAATTTCGAATTCTATAATTAAATCCGTCCCTCCGCTTTGGGGGTAATTTTTTCCAGTTGTGATGTTATATATATATATATACACGATGTCCAATTATAAATTTCCACGGCGGATTACTCGCGCATGATTAAACAAACACAACGACATGTAAAATCACGGCGGAGCGGAACAAGATGGCGGCCCATCCGGCGCGCGGTAATGAGGCGGGGGTGGAGGCGCGGGCGAGGGCTCTTTGCCGGTTCAACGGGCAGAAATTGATAGGATAAATTCCGGCTCTGAATTGGTCCCGACGAAGCGTGAATCGTCTGGGCCGATCGCGAATATCATCACTCTCCCAAAAAGAAAAAATTAAATAAATAAAAAGAAGAGAACTTCAAAAGATTTTACCAGTTTTTAAATATAAATCTGGATGTGTGTGTGTGTGTTAATTTTGCCGGGGGATTTGGGTTTGATGATGGATTTTGTATGTTGGAATCCGTACGAGTGTCAACAGAAATCTTACCGGGGGAAAATGCACGTGATGGCTTTAAGTTCAACGGAAATCGTAGCCCTAAATAGAAAAGGGTTTTTTGAGGCACGCGAGCGAGTTTTGTTTTTATGGCCAAATTGATCTTTTCATTACACGAGTAAATATTTAAGGGATGAAATTGGTCTTTCAGACTAAACAATTATTACTCATCATTTCCTAATCGTACAATTTTATATACGAATTGTCTAATACGAGTTTTGCTACAATTTATAGAAAAACAAAATATTTAAAGTTGCTACAATTTATATACAGGGTGGGCCATTTAACCCTTTCGCTGCGGATCACTTTTTGAACTGATGTGATTGTGTGCTCAATTTTCTGAACATTACATTCTGGCCCGTGCGGAATACTTTAATAACTTTGTATTATTTGCAATAATTTGCAATTATTACCAAATTTTCAAGGTTTTTTTTTGAAGGTATTTGTTTTTCAAATTTACTTTTTTTTTGTTGATTTGAGTGGACAAACTTTGCGAAATACTTTTGTTTTGTGTCAAAATTCGACGAAAACGTCAAAGTAATTTGCAAAAATGGCCAAATTTTCAAAACTTATAACCTCCGATCGAAGCAAATTTTGTTTTTTTGTTGATTTGTGTGGACAAACTTGCGATATACTTTTGTTTTATTTCAAAATTGGACGAAAATGTCCAAATAATTTGCAAAAATTGTCAAATTTTCAAAAACCAAAATCTCTATTAAAAGCATTTTTTTTGTTGATTTGAGGGGACAAACTTTTCGAAATACTTTTGTTTTATATCAAAATTGGACGAAAACGTCAAAATAATTTACAAAAATTATCAAATTTTCAAAAACCAAAATCTCTTTTCGAAGCAAATTTTGTTTTTTTTTGTTGATTTAAGTGTACAAACTTTACGAAATATTTTTGTTTTGTGTCAAAATTGGACGAAAACGTCAAAGTTCTTTGCAAAAATTGTCAAATTTTCAAAAACCAAAATTTATATTCCAAGCAAATTTTGTTTTTTTGTCGATTTGAGTGGACAAACTTGCGGAATACTTTTGTTTTATTTCAAAATTGGACGAAAACGTCCAAATAATTTGCAAAAATTGTCAAATTTTCAAAAACCAAAATCTCTATTAAAAGCATTTTTTTCTGTTGATTTGAGGGGACAAACTTTTCGAAATACTTTTGTTTTATATCAAAATTGGACGAAAACGTCAAAATAATTTACAAAAATTATCAAATTTTCAAAAACCAAAATCTCTATTCGAAGCAAATTTTGTTTTTTTTGTTGATTTAAGTGTACAAACTTTACGAAATACTTTTGTTTTGTGTCAAAATTAGACGAAAACGTCAAAGTTCTTTGCAAAAATTGTCAAATTTTCAAAAACCAAAATTTATATTCGAAGCAAATTTTGTTTTTTTGTTGATTTGAGTGGACAAACTTTACGAAATACTTTTGTTTTATGTCAAAATTGGACGAAAACGTCCAAATAATTTGCAAAAATTGTCAAATTTTCAAGAACCAAAATCTCTATTCGAAGCAATTTTTTTTTGTTGATTTGAGTGGACACAATTTTAGATATACTGTTGTTTTATGTCAAAGTAAGACGAAAACGTCAAAATAATTTCCAAAAATTGTCAAATTTTCAAAAACCAAAATCTCTATTCGAAACAAATTTTGTTTTTTTTGTTGATTTGAGTAGACATACTTTGCGAAATACTTCTGTTTTATGTCTAAATTGGACGAAAAGGTCAAAATAATTTGCAATTTTTGCCAAATTTTCAAAACCAAAATCTCTATTTGAAGCAAATTTTTTTTTTATTATTTGAGTGGACAAACTTTTCGAAATACTTTTGTTTTATGTCAAAATTGAACGAAAACTTTACAAAAATTGTCAAATTTTCAAAAACCAAAATCTATCTATCTACATCTGTTATGTAATAGGAAATTCCGCAAAGGAATTATTGTAATAAAGGACTGACTGAAAGAACAACAGCCTTCCTCAAGGTTTTGACCGTTCGTGTCGTTCCTGCCGCTACTTGAATTTCTAGCTGATTCCCTGCCGTGCTTACTTCGAAAACGGAAATGGCGTAAGCAGAATATAGACTTTATATATAGACGCAAGGAAAAACGTCCATGTTACTCTCAAGTCGCTTATAAATTAATAAACTTCTGAAATAATTTGAATTTTGATTGAATGTTCCTTTTTTGAAAATCTTAAGAACCAACGTTCGTTTTTTTTGTGTGAAATTTTTTTTCTTTGCTTGTGATTCCCTCAGTTTGAAGGAAATAATTTTAGAAATTCCCATTACACAGAATGTAAATTCACGAAAAAAAAAAACTGATTCTACGGTCGTGTGGAGTATGTGTGTGTGTTGGTGTGCGGCCCATGGATTAATGAAGTTACAGTCGACCAACCCGAAGCTTCAGCATCCAATAGAGCCAAGCTACAAAGCCTCCCATTGAACCGCTCCAACGCTGTGATTGACACTTTAACTATGCTGTCTCGCTACAATGAAACGGGCTTGAAATTTGTCACCTTCTGATTTAACTAAATAACAAAAAAATAAAATCACCATCGAAAAGAACAAATTTGACAAATCAAACGAATAACAAAGAAAAGAAAAACCGTTGCCAAAGAACAAAATATTTAAATAAAAGCCAGTCTGCCTACAAACACGCCATCAGTAGCCTAACAATGAGTGAAAAACCTACGCGCGTTGAAAGTTTCTTTTTGGGATTGTCGAAATCAAATATTTGCGGATGCCGGAGAGGTGCGTTTGCGGTCGAATCGGTAAGAATGCGATTGACCGTGCGGAGGAGGCAAAGACTCGAGTGATGCGATAGTGTGCGAATCTGGACGGGTCATTACGTCTTCTCTATGACCCTTCGGGACCTTTTTTATTGCCGGCTCGAAATCTTGATTTCCCCTCGGCAGATAAATACACTTCGGATGGCCCACTAACTCCCAACACAAACGTTTACTTAATAAACGGAACAAACACTTGTAGAATAATAAAAATAGTTTAGTAGAACTAGTTTTTGTTGAATAATAAATCTTCTTTTCGATAGGAAAATGAGATATTAGCAGAGAAAATTCAGAAATTTTTTTGCTGAAATTTCAACATTTTTGCAAAAAAAATATTCTACTTATTTAGAGTGGCTAAAGTAATAAAACTCTAAACTATTACTTAACCAAGTCTAAATAGGTAAGGCAAAACCATCGTAGAGTTGTGTGTTAATATAATTGCTTAAATATTTTGAAAGAGCAAACATTGAAGATGCTCTTCACACGCTCAATGTAATTTCGTCAATATTTGGTCAATTGCGATCTTGGATTTGCAATAGAAAGATGTACCTACCTTATTATATGTTGGTAAAGATTATTTCCATAAGTTGACACGGTACCTACCAGCCATCGATCCGTTGGTAGACTCTTACATTAATTTCTCGAAAGATGCGAAAGGAATTCGGCTAATTATTCTGCAGGAAAAAATTGCAATAAGGCAGAGGAAATGGTTAAAAATTAGAAAAGTCTTATCCGTCTAGTCTTGTCTGTCTAGTCTTGTCTGTCTAGTCTTGTCTGTCTAGTCTTGTCTGTCTAGTCTTGTCTGTCTAGTCTTGTCTGTCTAGTCGTCTCTGTCTAGTCTTGTCTGTCTAGTCTTGTCTGTCTAGTCTTGTCTGTCTAGTCTTGTCTGTCTAGTCTTGTCTGTCTAGTCTTGTCTGTCTAGTCTTGTCTGTCTAGTCTTGTCTGTCTAGTCTTGTCTGTCTAGTCTTGTCTGTCTAGTCTTGTCTGTCTAGTCTTGTCTGTCTAGTCTTGTCTGTCTAGTCTTGTCTGTCTAGTCTTGTCTGTCTAGTCTTGTCTGTCTAGTCTTGTCTGTCTAGTCTTGTCTGTCTAGTCTTGTCTGTCTAGTCTTGTCTGTCTAGTCTTGTCTGTCTAGTCTTGTCTGTCTAGTCTTGTCTGTCTAGTCTTGTCTGTCTAGTCTTGTCTGTCTAGTCTTGTCTGTCTAGTCTTGTCTGTCTAGTCTTGTCTGTCTAGTCTTGTCTGTCTAGTCTTGTCTGTCTAGTCTTGTCTGTCTAGTCTTGTCTGTCTAGTCTTGTCTGTCTAGTCTTGTCTGTCTAGTCTTGTCTGTCTAGTCTTGTCTGTCTAGTCTTGTCTGTCTAGTCTTGTCTGTCTAGTCTTGTCTGTCTAGTCTTGTCTGTCTAGTCTTGTCTGTCTAGTCTTGTCTGTCTAGTCTTGTCTGTCTAGTCTTGTCTGTCTAGTCTTGTCTGTCTAGTCTTGTCTGTCTAGTCTTGTCTGTCTAGTCTTGTCTGTCTAGTCTTGTCTGTCTAGTCTTGTCTGTCTAGTCTTGTCTGTCTAGTCTTGTCTGTCTAGTCTTGTCTGTCTAGTCTTGTCTGTCTAGTCTTGTCTGTCTAGTCTTGTCTGTCTAGTCTTGTCTGTCTAGTCTTGTCTGTCTAGTCTTGTCTGTCTAGTCTTGTCTGTCTAGTCTTGTCTGTCTAGTCTTGTCTGTCTAGTCTTGTCTGTCTAGTCTTGTCTGTCTAGTCTTGTCTGTCTAGTCTTGTCTGTCTAGTCTTGTCTGTCTAGTCTTGTCTGTCTAGTCTTGTCTGTCTAGTCTTGTCTGTCTAGTCTTGTCTGTCTAGTCTTGTCTGTCTAGTCTTGTCTGTCTAGTCTTGTCTGTCTAGTCTTGTCTGTCTAGTCTTGTCTGTCTAGTCTTGTCTGTCTAGTCTTGTCTGTCTAGTCTTGTCTGTCTAGTCTTGTCTGTCTAGTCTTGTCTGTCTAGTCTTGTCTGTCTAGTCTTGTCTGTCTAGTCTTGTCTGTCTAGTCTTGTCTGTCTAGTCTTGTCTGTCTAGTCTTGTCTGTCTAGTCTTGTCTGTCTAGTCTTGTCTGTCTAGTCTTGTCTGTCTAGTCTTGTCTGTCTAGTCTTGTCTGTCTAGTCTTGTCTGTCTAGTCTTGTCTGTCTAGTCTTGTCTGTCTAGTCTTGTCTGTCTAGTCTTGTCTGTCTAGTCTTGTCTGTCTAGTCTTGTCTGTCTAGTCTTGTCTGTCTAGTCTTGTCTGTCTAGTCTTGTCTGTCTAGTCTTGTCTGTCTAGTCTTGTCTGTCTTGTCTGTCTAGTCTTGTCTGTCTAGTCTTGTCTGTCTAGTCTTGTCTGTCTAGTCTTGTCTGTCTAGTCTTGTCTGTCTAGTCTTGTCTGTCTAGTCTTGTCTGTCTAGTCTTGTCTGTCTAGTCTTGTCTGTCTAGTCTTGTCTGTCTAGTCTTGTCTGTCTAGTCTTGTCTGTCTAGTCTTGTCTGTCTAGTCTTGTCTGTCTAGTCTTGTCTGTCTAGTCTTGTCTGTCTAGTCTTGTCTGTCTAGTCTTGTCTGTCTAGTCTTGTCTGTCTAGTCTTGTCTGTCTAGTCTTGTCTGTCTAGTCTTGTCTGTCTAGTCTTGTCTGTCTAGTCTTGTCTGTCTAGTCTTGTCTGTCTGGTCTTGTCTGTCTGGTCTTGTCTGTCTGGTCTTGTCTGTCTGGTCTTGTCTGTCTGGTCTTGTCTGTCTGGTCTTGTCTGTCTAGTCTTGTCTGTCTAGTCTTGTCTGTCTAGTCTTGTCTGTCTAGTCTTGTCTGTCTAGTCTTGTCTGTCTAGTCTTGTCTGTCTAGTCTTGTCTGTCTAGTCTTGTCTGTCTAGTCTTGTCTGTCTAGTCTTGTCTGTCTAGTCTTGTCTGTCTAGTCTTGTCTGTCTAGTCTTGTCTGTCTAGTCTTGTCTGTCTAGTCTTGTCTGTCTAGTCTTGTCTGTCTAGTCTTGTCTGTCTAGTCTTGTCTGTCTAGTCTTGTCTGTCTAGTCTTGTCTGTCTAGTCTTGTCTGTCTAGTCTTGTCTGTCTAGTCTTGTCTGTCTAGTCTCGTCTGTCTAGTCTGGTCTGTCTGGTCTTGTCTGTCTGGTCTTGTCTGTCTGGTCTTGTCTGTCTGGTCTTGTCTGTCTGGTCTTGTCTGTCTGGTCTTGTCTGTCTGGTCTTGTCTGTCTGGTCTTGTCTGTCTGGTCTTGTCTGTCTGGTCTTGTCTGTCTGGTCTTGTCTGTCTGGTCTTGTCTGTCTGGTCTTGTCTGTCTGGTCTTGTCTGTCTGGTCTTGTCTGTCTGGTCTTGTCTGTCTGGTCTTGTCTGTCTGGTCTTGTCTGTCTGGTCTTGTCTGTCTGGTCTTGTCTGTCTGGTCTTGTCTGTCTGGTCTTGTCTGTCTGGTCTTGTCTGTCTGGTCTTGTCTGTCTGGTCTTGTCTGTCTGGTCTTGTCTGTCTGGTCTTGTCTGTCTGGTCTTGTCTGTCTGGTCTTGTCTGTCTGGTCTTGTCTGTCTGGTCTTGTCTGTCTGGTCTTGTCTGTCTGGTCTTGTCTGTCTGGTCTTGTCTGTCTGGTCTTGTCTGTCTGGTCTTGTCTGTCTGGTCTTGTCTGTCTGGTCTTGTCTGTCTGGTCTTGTCTGTCTGGTCTTGTCTGTCTGGTCTTGTCTGTCTGGTCTTGTCTGTCTGGTCTTGTCTGTCTGGTCTTGTCTGTCTGGTCTTGTCTGTCTGGTCTTGTCTGTCTGGTCTTGTCTGTCTGGTCTTGTCTGTCTGGTCTTGTCTGTCTGGTCTTGTCTGTCTGGTCTTGTCTGTCTGGTCTTGTCTGTCTGGTCTTGTCTGTCTGGTCTTGTCTGTCTGGTCTTGTCTGTCTGGTCTTGTCTGTCTGGTCTTGTCTGTCTGGTCTTGTCTGACTGGTCTTGTCTGTCTGGTCTTGTCTGTCTGGTCTTGTCTGTCTGGTCTTGTCTGTCTGGTCTTGTCTGTCTGGTCTTGTCTGTCTGGTCTTGTCTGTCTGGTCTTGTCTGTCTGGTCTTGCCTGTCTGGTCTTGTCTGTCTGGTCTTGTCTGTCTGGTCTTGTCTGTCTGGTCTTGTCTGTCTGGTCTTGTCTGTCTGGTCTTGTCTGTCTAGACTTGTCTGTCTAGTCTTGTCTGTTTAGTCTGTTTAGTCTTGTCTGTCTAGTCTTGAGCGCGTGACCTCCTGTTGGATATGTTTCAAATGGCCCCAACGCATTTGCTTCAATTGCTTAACAAAAGTAGGTTCTTCTATAGAAGATTTGCAAGAACACTGAGAATCTTTGCTATCAACACTGGCATGAGTTGGAGATTAGAACTAAACGAGGCGGTGAGCGCCTGTGCAATTTCTATACATCTTGTATATTCGCTTTTAAACTTCGTCAAATCATGATTTCTTGGTAGTTAAAGCTGGCTGGCATGTTTTTCACTGGCATGTACGTCTGTGAGACTTTGTTCATAGATATTAAGGAGTTATTTGAGGATACTTGTCTGGTTTTAGTCAAACTGGGATTAATTTGGGTTTGTAGATTCTGTACGATGGTAGCATCCTTAATCCTTACTGCTTCCCCAATAGCACCTTCATCCTCTTGTCAGATTTCCGGATGTTTTTGCCTGGAATCGTCGACGACGTTATTGAAACCGTGCTCCGTTTATCCGACAGCAGTTCAGTTATCCGACAGCAAACGTCGGAAGAAATCTCATCCACCTCAAACGTTTCTGCGTTCTTCATGATCTCCGGTATTTGATTCCGGAGGTTCTGTCCGGATTGCGTGTGGTTGCCTTTTCTTTGAGACTAGGAGGAAGTCTGGGTTGAAGATTTTTGCCCAACTGTTGATCAGCTGGGTTTTGCTTTACAATTTCGTTGGCCTTGCCGGAAATCTTCTCCTACCTTTCCAAATTTTCTCTAAACTAGATTTTGTTAAGTTTAAAGTCCGTTTCGAGTCGATTTTCTTGGCTTTGTTTGGAACTTGTTGGACCTGTTAATCCACCTTTCGGTCTTCTTTGCATCTTAGGATGTTGATACATTTCTTGATATTGTTCGGGTTTAACTTTTCTTTTTTGGAAGGTCGCTGGGTCAGACTGACAAGAGATTGGTAGGCAAAGAGCGGATTAGTAGGCCGCCTGTAAACAACTGCAGCGGTCGGCCGCCGAACGTACCTTGGTGTCCTCACTGTGACGGGATGCCGCCTCGTCATCTGCTGGGAAACCGGTTGTTGCTGCAGCCGAATGACGGTGGAGGTATAAAGACGATTCTCCTTCCTCTCTGGACATATAGCTTTGAGTCTCTTCCGACTCGCCCATCTCTACTTCCTGCTCTACAACATCCTTAATCCTTACTGCTTCCATAATAGCACCTTCATCCTCTTGTCAGGTTTCCGGATACTCTTGGATACATTCGGATACATCTTGAGCATTTGAACGGAATAAACTGGAGAATTTTGTTCGGCACTTCTATTTCCTTCGGATAATCTGAGAAAAAGGCCAAATTTCGAAAAAATCGCCAAAAAAAATCGCTTGATCAGGAAAATAGTGCGTTTTCGGTTTCTCTCTGAAACTACAAATCCCAGCCAAATCATTTTTGGCATACTGAAACTAGACGACAAGACGAGCAAATCGATGTGTAAACTGTTGTTTGGAAAGATTCAAATTTTTATTCCGAAATTCTGAATTCAAATTCGCGAATTTCGAGTTCATAAGTCTCTATCGGTTGCAGATAATTAAAAACCGATTGCAGCATCGTTTTCAGGAGGTTATTTCCCTACGGATGCGCTTTGATTTCCTTAAAAAACAATTTCCAGTTCGCTCTGCTCGGCCGACCAAATTTGGCGAAATTTCGCTCGATTTTGCCCAATTATATCAAGTCGTATCTCGCGAACGGAAGCGGCTAGCAAAATGCAATTTGCATATTTACAACCAGCAAGGAAAGCCCTTGCAGACAAGCTTTGAAACTTTCCATTAACTTGATAAATAACGATTTTAAGGAAATACATTTTCTCGCATCTTCCGTAGATTTCACGTCATAACTTTTGAACGGCTTATCACAGAGACTTCTAGTTTTTACCAAAAGATTTGTCAGTAAACATGTATCATATTCTTAGGAAGCTTCCAATTAAAAAATCCTATCGAACCAGCCTTCGATCCGCTGGATGGCAATTTTCAACCACAAATTTAGTCAAATCAAATTATTTGAATTGTCTAAATTTATTTGACAGAATATGATGCGATCAACAAATTTGATATTGAAGCAAATATATTGACCGTGTGAGGGCCCTTTTAGTGCTTAAAAATATTATATAATTTTTATTACTCGTGCATTAAAAGTACTATTTTAGCGGAATTTTTTTAGTACGAGAAATGCCACTTTTGGTTGTATTACCACATAACTTAGTTAACGCACGCATATTCAATCTCGCTAGGTTACATTCAAAAAAATGATATACTATAATAATTAAATGATATACTATTTTAATTATTTCCTTGTTCTGAAACTAAGTGAACAACTAAACGTGTTTCAATTTTTTAACTTTCTGTTTTCTCTTTTGTTTTTGAGTAAAAAAACAAACATTTAGGATAATGATGAGGATAAATTGTTGACGTCATGCAACATAAAATCATGTCTAGGAATTTCGAAACGCACGAAACTTTTTCCCACAAAAGCCCCGGACAAGTTTTTCTCTTTATTATTTTCGTCCGTTTCTATCCATAAATTTCTGAATGAGCCTCATTGGCTCTTATAAAATAAATAAATTATGAATTCTCGGTTTTATTGTCCGCAGGTGAAGCGGTCAGGTGCAAGGCGCAATTTAACGAAAGACATTTAAACGAGTCTAATAATTTTTAGTTAGCAAGTTCGCAGAGACAGATGCGACACAAATGTATTTTTATTTTTGGCAAAAATGTTTTTCTGAGAATGTTTTTTTGGAAGTGTCAATCATTTTGCGATAACGGAGAAGTTGCAAATATTAAACGATGTGCTAATTGATTTCCAGAGATTCTGTTACCTCGGCAGGTAGAAAATTAGTAAATATTTGTTTACGTAAATGAAAAGTTTCGGATTCGGGAGAGTTAATTATGGATTTGTTCTCTAATTTCAAAAATAGTTTTGGGTTTCTTCCAAAAATTCCATACCTTTTTTTTGTTTCTATGCAAAATTTGATGCTGTATTTTGAAAAAATCAGAATTATTTATTTATTTTTATTATTTATATTTACTCATGCACAATAGTACAATCTTGGTGCACGTTTTTTAGTGCGATAAATTGTTAATATTAGTTGTATTTTACTTAAATAACGCTATTAACTTGAATAACGTTCGCAAATATTCAATATCGCTAGGTTATATTAAAATAAACAAATACAGTCGAACTTCCCTCGTCGAATTGCCATTGTTCATGAAAAAAAATCGAGTTATAGAAAATTGGAGTAATAGAAAAACATAAATATAAAATGAATAAAATACACTAAACACAATTTATTCAAAGTTAATACATATGTACATATGTATATATTTATAAACAAGAAACATACAAGAAATATGTATACTTTATTAATGTGATGTTATATAATTATAATTAATTAAAAATACGCTATCGACGGTTTATGGTAGGCAATATCATAAATTTTGGAAAATACGCGGCGGTTAAAAAATTGGAGTTATAGAGATTATTTTGTATGTAAAATTTTACCATTGTACAAATTTTTAATACGAGTTATGGCAAAATTCGAGTTAAGGAAAATTTGAGTTATGGAAGTTAATTTATATGTAAAATGCTATCTAAACGTATGAATTTTTAAAAATATTCGAGTTATAGAAAAATTGGAGTTACAGAAGTTCGAGTTATGGAAATTCAACTGTAAATAAAAATAAAATGAATACAATCAAGACCTCGGTATTAAAAATGTGACGCGAAGTGTCATAATTTTTTTTTATAAAAAAATTAAAATTAAAGAAAATGTTTTAAAATGAGTGAAAATTCTATGGTGATACCGGAGACTCAGGAGAGTTCTTATGGCGAATCCACACCACAGCGGTGGTGTGAAATACCAAAAAGCTGGCCAAAATATGAAGGAATCGTTCAAATATTGTGATTTTTGGTCTCCTCACGTTTTTGAGGTCGCTGATCAAGAAACTACAATTCAACTACTTTTCTTGCAGTGTCAACAGCGTAATTTTTAAATTTATTTACATCAAAGAACCAAGTTTTTCTAGATAAAATCAACGATAAGTTAATCAGTTGATCATTTCTCAATTCAGTTTCTTAATCAGCGACTTCTAAAACTCCTAAATCCCAACAAAAGTGTCAACAAAATTGAACGCTTTTTTCGAAAAATTATCCGCCATATTGCATCCGCCATTTTGAATTTCGAAATTTCAAATTCAGTTTCTTGATCAGCGACCTCGAAAATGTGAGGAGACCAAAAAATCACAATATCTGAACGATTTTCCAGCTTTTTGGGATTTCAGACCACTGTGCACCGGAGACAATTAAAAAAGCAAATTCTTCATTCTATATTCAATTTGTTTTGGATGGCACCTGGATCTTAAACTTGTAAGATACTTCCCTTCGCATGCGTAATAAAAAATATTGTTTGTAACACGGACGAAATTGCCAATTTCACTCTCGAGCAAATGCGCGCCCTACTTCGTTCGTGTGCACTTTTCGCTCTCGAGTAATATTGACAACCTTTCGCGCTAGTTACAAAATCTACTATTTTGCACTTTTTTTGTACCACTGGAAAAATAATAATAATAAAGGCCTTTGTTTTTAGGCCTTTTCACAATAAAAAAGAGTATCATCAAAAATATACAATATCTTACAAACCTATTTACCAGTTTTACGAACTTTTTAAAGACGAAATATAGCTTAAATATATTCAACCTGTTCGTAGCTCTATAATATTAAGTGTTATTAAGATTATGAACAAATCTCATGTTGAAACAACATTCGTGTGCACTTTTTCGCTCTCGAGTAATATTGACAACCTTTCGCCCTAGTTACAAAATCTACTATTTTTCACTTTTTTGTACTACTGGAAAAAAAATTAATAAAGGCCTTTGTCTACAGGCCTTTTCGCAATAAAAAAGATTATCATCAAAAATGTTCAATATCTTGGAAACCTATTTACAAGATTTACAAACTTTTTAAATACGAAATATAGCTTCAATGTATAAATATATTGAACCTGTTCGTAGCTCTATAATATTAAGTCTTATTAAGACTATGAACAAATCTCATGTTGAAACAACTACTTCCTGGGTAATACTACACAGTATATTGAAATATACAACAGACATTTGCATGTTATTACTAGTCCAAGTACATTTTCATGCCAGAGACAAATAACATTGTTAAGATCATTTGTTTGCATTTAAATTAAGTGAATAGCCATCTGCAAATGCGTTTAGAGAGTTATCTCTCGTCAGTGCAGCTTTGCTTTTTTGAATTGGCGATTTACTCTCATCAGTGCAGCTTTTCTCTTTGAATTACAAATTGGAATACACTTACACGAACTTGGACACCTCGTGCATGACTGGCGAGATTAGGATTTAATTTGACATTTGTTAAAACAGACCTGAACTTTATTTTTTTACAGTTCGGAGTTTAAATTTGTGAATTTGGGTTTTTAAGTTTAGTGCAAATTTATCTAAAGAAAATATGTAATTTTGTTGCAATTTGATTGAATATTGATTGAGAATTGAAATATTGCAACAAAAAAAAAATTATTTTTTCGAATTCAGTTTCTTGATCAGCGACTTCTAAAACTCCTAAATCCCAAGTGTCAACAAAATTGAACGCCTTTTTCGAAAAATTTTCTGCCGTATTGCATCCGCCATTTTGAATTTCGAAATTTCAAATTTATTTTCTTGATCAGCGACCTCAAAAACGTGAGAAGACCAAAAAATCACAATATTTGAACGATTCCTTCATATTTTGGCCAGCTTTTTGGGATTTCAGACCACCGTGCACCGGAGACAATTGAAAAAACAAATTCTTCATTTCATATTCCATTTGTTTTGGATGGCACCTAGATACCAAACTTGTAAGATACCTCCTCTCGCATGCGTAATAAAAAATATTGTTTGTAACACGTGCGAAATTGTCTATTTCACTATCGAGCAAATGCTCTCGAGTAATATTGACATCCTTTCGCCCTAGTTACAAAATCTACTATTTTGCACTTTTTTTTGTACTACTGGAAAAATAATAAAAATAAGGCCTTTGTTTAGGCCTTTTCACAATAAAAAAGATTATCATAAAAAATATACAATATCTTATAAACATATTTACAAGATTTACAAACTTTTTAAAGACGAAATATAACTTGAATATATAAATATATTCAACCTGTTCGTAGCTCTATAATATTAAGTCTTATTGAAACTATGTTAACAAATCTCATGTTGAAATAACTACTTCTTGGCTAATACCACACAGGATATTGAATTGTGCAACAGACTTTTGCATGTTATTACTAGTCCCAGTACATTTTCATGCCAGATGCAAATAACATTGTTAAGATCATTTCTTTGTATTTAAATTAAGTGAATAGCCATCTGCAGACGCGTTTAGAGTGGATCTCTCGTCAGTGAAGCTTTGCTTTTATGAATTAAAGATTTACTCGCAACAGTGCAACATTTGCATGTTATTAGTAGTTCCAGTACATTATCATGCCAGAGACAAATAACACAAAAGCTGCACTGTTGAAAGTAAATCTTCAATTCAAAAAAGCAAAGCTGCCCTGACGAAAGATAACTCTAAACGCGTCTGCATATGGCTATTCACTTAATTTACTTAATTCACTTGGTAAGAAAGACAATGTTATTTGTCTCTGGCATGAAACTAGTAATGGGACTAGTAATAACATGCAAATGTCTGTAAAAGCTGCACTGTTGTAAGTAATTATTCAATCTTTTGAATTACAAATTGGAATACATTTACACGAAATTGGACACCTCGTGCATGACTGGCGAGATTAGGTTTTAATTTGACATTTGTTGAAACATACCTGAACTTAGTTTTTTTTACAGTTTGGAGTTTAAATTTGTGAATTTCGGTTTTTAAGTTTAGTGCAAATTTATCTAAACAAAATTTGTAATTTTGTTGCAATTTGATCAAATATTGCAACAAAAATAATTGCCGATTTTTAAAAAGCCAGTGTTTTCTAAAATTAAAAAAAAATAGTTGCTTCAAATCTGAATAGTTTGTAGATTGTAGATTTCGGTGGTCACTTGTACTGCGACCTTTATAAAACTATTACAGCCCACCCTCTTCCTCTAATCGTGGGTATACTTACCCGTTTAGAGCGCCTCCCAGAATAGTTTACAAAATCTTTTCATATTTTCAAAATCAATTATTAAATGAACTGTCTTTAAAATTGCCAAAACTAAACAAAAAAAAAACATCTTTTTGGGTTTTGTTTTTTCTTTGTATTTGAATTAAGTGATTAGCCATCTGCAGTTATCTCTCGTTAGTGCAGCTTTGCTTTTTTGAATTGAAGATTTACTCTTATCAGTGCAGCTTTTCTCTTTGAATTACAAATTGGAATACACTTACACGAACTTGGACACTTCGTGCATGACTGGCGAAATTTGGTTTTAATTTGACATTTGTGGAAACATACCTGAACTTAGTTTTATTAGAGTTTGGAGTTTAAATTTGTGTATTTCGGTTTTTAAGTTTAGTGCAAATTTATCTCAAAAAAATTTGCAATTTTGTTGCAATTTGATCAAATATTGCAACAAAAAAAAATTGCCAATTTTTAAAAAGCGAGTGTTTTCTAAAATAAAAAATTAGTTGTTTAAAAGCTGAATACGAGGGGTCATCATCCACTCTTGCAATACATGTTAATATTTAGATGCATTACTGCACATTACCTTGCATTCCTTAGCAGTACGTAAGTATTACACTACATTACACAAAGTACTCTTGGATTTCTTGAATTACTCTTGCATTCCCTGAATTACGTTCACATCATAATCGCATTACGTCCATATTACGCCCTCACTACACCCGCATAAGCTCATCATGCGCGTCGTCATGCGCCGCCCCACAGTAGTACAGTGAGCTTCTAATAAACTCTTACTGGGGAAGCTCTGAGAGAAAGCTCTTCCTCTCCCGAGGAAGCTCTTAAAGACAATGGTAATCCTGTTGCAATAAATTTATTTCTTCAGAAACAGGAAACGATGTAAAGTAATAAGTAATTTTGACGAAAATAACTGACTTTTTTCAAACTTGCGAAACAGCACAAAGCGCAATTAAAAAAATAACAAACGTATAGTCCTGCTATAGTTTGACTATAGCTCAGTGACCGCTTCGTATAGTTGAACTATACGAATAGTTTTGGTCTATACGAAACGATCACACAGTTATAGTCAAACTATAGCAGAACAAACGCTAGCTTTCTATACCGTGTCTACGTAGCTTACCGTTCAGGGCAGTAGAAGAAATTAGTTCAAATTCCCCTTCTTTACGTGACATTACTTTGTAGTATATAAGAATTTCAAAAATTACGCAAACATTACGCACAAACATTACGCTTGTGATTTCTCCGAGTACTTCGCATTACCAAAGAATTAGGATAATTATGTGACATTATTACGCGTTACGCTAGTAATTTCTTCGAGTACCTCGAATTACAATAAATCAGGATAATTGCGAATACATATACAACATTTCGGCGAGTGGATGACCCCTCGACTGAATAGATTGTAGATCTCGGTGGTCACTTGTACTGCGACCTTTATAAATCTATTGCAGTCTTCCTCTAATCGTTCGTATTCTTACAAATTTAGAGGGCCTGCCTGAATAGTTTACAAAATCTTTTCATAATTTCAAAATCAATTATCAATTATTAAAACTAAACGAAGTAAAAGCAAACATCTTTTTTGGGTTTTGAAACTTTTGGACAATAAATTTCTTTGCTCTTGTCCACCTAGTAAAAACTATTCATTCAAAAATCTAGTTTGAAAAAATTGTCACTGAATAAAATATGTTTGTACGTTTCGGTTATCGCCGGTTAAAACTAATCTTGATCGCGAGTTATCAGTAACCGTGATTGATCGATCGTTTCTTATCACCAAAAATAACGATTACAAAATCCCCGCGGCGAGAGAGAATTATTTCGGGGAAAGGGACAGAAACTGCGATATAACCAGAAAACAAAACAACCGGGGCATAATTTTGCTGGGGCTATGTATTTTCTAAGTTTGTAATAGTCGTAGTCACGTGGACGCCTCGAGCGCTGAAGGGACTTCAAAGGGATCTGCAACTGACGCTTCGTATAAACTGGAACCGGCGTCTACCTGATCCTTCTAATTTACTGCTAAATATAAAATCGAGGGAGAGAGAGAATGGTATAGAGGGAGAATTCGCTGGCGGAAGAGAGAGAGGACGTTTTTTTTGGGTGGATAATTGTCGGGTGGGTTTTTGGTAGGAGACAGGAAGGAAGGAAGGAGGTTCCTGTTCTTTTGAGATTCGTATATTTGCGAAGATAATTGATTTGTTTAGGAGATTAAAACATTGATTTATCACGTTGTTTTGTTATAAATAAAGATTTTTAATGTTTGGCAAATTTTAAAATATGCGACTAAACAGACTAGACAAACTAGACAGACTAGACTAACTAAACGGACTAGACGAACTAGTCGCACTAGACGGGTTAGACGGACTAGACAGACTGGACCAACTGGACAGACAAGACTAGACAGACAGTAGATGCAAAGAGTTTAGTAGAACCTTTTCATAGTTAAAATTTTTTTGTGCGCATGTGTCAATTTCCGCCATGTTATACGTCAAAAAGTGCCCGAACTTTTTGACGTAAAAACTAAATACGTGCCCGAAATTTTCATATTCCCGCCTGTTAAACTTGACGGATGCGCATGCGCTTAACTAACCGTAAAAGGGTCTATTATTTTCAATAAATTTGTTCGATTTTGATCGTTGAAATCAAAACTTTTTCACATATTTATCCATATTTTGTTTTGTAACTAACAATTATCTCGTTCTAGAAATAATCCGCCTAGATATGTAGAAATGTTTCCCTGAGATATAAAAAACGTGACGAAACCATGTTTTTACCTTAAATATTGTCTAATTAACATTTTTTGGTTAATATATAGATGTGTGTAGAGAAATGGCAATAAATTAAATTCAAACGTCCCATTTGTATGTTAATTACACAGTTTAATGGCCATTATTAAAAGACATTTAAAATAAACTTATTTATAAAAATAACGATTTAAAAAATAAACGGGAATAAATTAGATTTAATTACGTAAACAAAACAACAACGCCAAACAATCTTTTTTATCTACTCATACACCAAAATGGATACAGAATAAGAAAAAAAAATTGTATGTGAAGGATCCCATTATTATAATCAAATTATTCAAATCGTGCGTAAAAGTCCAATGTAAATCAAATGGAGTTTTATTATTAAACGATTTCTGTTTGTTGTTACTATGGCAACAACTCGCTAAACAAAATACATAGACGTAGTGGAAATAAATTTTCTAACGTTTATTAAAATTGAAATAATTTTGAATCAAGAAGTCTTGGCCTCTCGGTCTGAATTTATCTGGCTCTAATATAACTTAACCTAACAATAACTTAATCTAGATTAAATCTAAGTTAATCTAGATTACATGGACAGCGACCAAATAGTGTTCCCGTCGCTGTGCGTTTTTACTAGTTAGCAATTTTTACCACGGACGCACTGAACATTCTAATCTTACTGCGTCAGTGATTTCCAGTATTTTGTCTGTCAAAATTACAATTTTTCAATTGACTATTGGGTTGAAACCAATCATACCAACTTATTAAAGCGGAATATAATTTAAATATATAAATATATTCAACCTTTCCGTAGCTCTATAATATTATTCGCAACAACTATTTTGATTAATTGAGACTACTCTAATTTATGTCTTTCAACGAAAGATTGAAGGCAGAAGAGGAGTGGGAAGAAAGCAAATGTCCTGGTTGAGAAATCTATAGGAATGGACAGGTTTAAGAACTATAGGAGACCTGGTACACACAGCAACAGACCGTAAAGCGTACAGAAATGTGATCGCCAACATCCAATAGTGAGGATATGCAGATGATGAAGAAGAACGAAAGAAATGTTTTTGACTTATTTACTAATCAGTTTTAGTAAATAGTTACATTGTGCAATAGTATATCGTGGCGGTTATGAATGAAAATATGATTTGAAATGTAAGTTATGCAGATGCGATCCGGCGGGACATGAACGAGTGCGTGAAGATTGTGGGCGGAGTACGCTAATGCGCTAATTACCTGCACCACACCTCGCCGACTCACGCGATGTCCGATCTCTCGCTTCCACTCGCGCCTTTCAACACGGGTAGTCGCAATTACGACCGACGCGCTCTCGTCGTTTTACTCGTTTAGTTCGCTCGCGTAGTTTTCTTTTTTCCCAACAACGCCACAAAATGCGCCCCGGCTAAGCTTCAATCGATAATTGCCCTTATCGCCACACAACAACAACGAAACACCCACGAATTATTGCATTGCAAACCATTTGGGAAATCATTTTAACACATTGAATGACATGGGGGTCAGCGGTGACCGGCGCTAAGTTTGATTGCAGCGACGGTGCCCAGCAATGTCAGGAAAATATCAGTGCTTTGATTAGCACCACGTGGAAGTCATGTCAAATCACCGTGGCATTAATCAGTCATCTAGGACCCGGTTTTCCGGATTGCAATCTCTATTTGTAAGTAGATGTCTCGGAAACGGTTGCAGGCATCATTAAAAACGGATTACGGCATCGTTTTCAGAAGGTTATTTTCCTATTAATACACTAATTGTAAGATTGTCCGCGGGGAATTGACGACTTTCCGAGATCTCTACTCGAGCGCCGAAATTTCTTCAATTCTTGCAGGCGATAGTGAACGCAAAGAGCTAGAGAAATGTAGTTTGCATATTTGTAATCAGCAGCAAAAATGCTTTCATAAACGTTTTTAAATTTTGCTATAACTCAAAAAATAACGATTTTGACAAAATCGATTTTCCCGCATTTCGTCGTTTCCGCGATCTAGACTCCCCGCGTCGATGGTATTTCTTAACTGAAAGCTTCTTAGGGAATATTATATACGTTTTCAGACTAATTTTAGGACGCTGAATCGTTTGGTGAAGACTAGAAGTCTCTGTGGTGAGCCGTTCAAAAGTTATGACAGCGTCAAATCAGTCGGAAATGCGATATGGGCTATAGCGAAAAAATATATAAAACTTGTTTATTTGTAACCTTAGAGCGAAATTAACTGAAAAACCGTTTTAGCTCTTCGATTTACTTCGGGTAACCAAAAAAAAAATCATAAAAAAAATTCAAAAATATTTTTCATCAAAAATTTACCATCATTTTGTTCGAAAAATATTTTTTGGTTCTCGAAATAAACTGGAAGACGATTGAAATGGTTATACTATAATATGAAATGGTTATATAAATATAATTTGTTTTCAAGATTAAATAGGAACAATAAGTTGCAACTTTGTGGCTTAATTCTACAAAAACTAGTTACCGCAGCTTAGTCTAACTTGTCTTGATTTCTAGGTAATTTAGTTAACTATAACCTGTATAAATTTCGATAGTCTAGGCTAACTAGTTTTCGAGTGGCTAAGGAAAATCTCGACTAATTATTTTTAGGAAATTGTTTTCAGGATTAACTAGGACAAATAAATTACGACTTTGCGGCTTAATTCTACAAAAACTAGTTATCGCGCTTAGTCGAACTAGTCTTAATTTTTAGGTAATTTAGTTAACTATGTCCTATGTAAATTTCGTTAACGTAGTCTAACTAGTTTTCGAGTGGCTAAGGAAAATCTCGACTAATTATTTTTAGGAAATTGTTTTCAGGATTAACTAGGAAAAATAAATTGCGACTTTGCGGCTTAATTCTACAAAAAGTAGTTATCGTAGCTTAGTCTAACTAGTCTTAATTTTTAGTTAATTTTGTTAGCTAGATCCTGTATAAATTTTGTTAATCTGGTCTAACTAGTTTTCGAGTAGATAAGGAAAATCTAGACTTATTATTTTTAGGAATTTGTTTTCAAGATTAAATAGCAAAAATAAGTAGCAACTTTGCGGCTTTTTTCTGCAAAAACTAGTTATCGCAGCTTAGTCTAACTAGTCTTAAGTTTTAGCTAATTTAGTTAGCTATATCCTGTATACATTTTGTTATTCTAGTCTATCTAGTTTTCGAGTAGATAAGGAAAATCTAGACTTACTATTTTTAGGAATTTGTTTTCAAGATTAAATAACAAAAATAAGTTGCAACTTTGCTGCTTAATTCTACAAAAACTAGTTATCGCATCTTAGTCTGACTAGTCTTAATTTCTAGGTATTTTAGTTAGCTATATCCTGTATAAATTGTGTTAATCTAGTCTAACTAGTTTTCGAGTGGCTAAGGAAAATTTAGTCTAATTATTTTTAGGAATTTGTTTTTAAGATTAAATAGGAAAAATAAGTAGAAACTTTGCGGTTTAATTCTACAAAAATTAGTTATCGCAGCTTAGTCTATTTAGTCTAAATTTCTAGGTAATTTAGTTAACCGTATCCTGTATAATTTTCGTTATTCTAGTCTAACTATTTTTCGAGTGGGTGAGGAAAATCTAATCTAATTATTTTTAGTAAATTGTTTTCAAGGTTAACTAGGAAGGTTACAACTTTGTAACCTCCAGGTTACAACTTTGCGGCTTAATTCTACAAAAACTAGTTATCGCAGCTTAGTCTAACTAATCTTAATTTTTAGATAACTTAGTTAACTATGTCCTGTATAAATTTCATTAACGTAGTCTAACTAGTTTTCGAATGGCTAAGGAAAATCTAGTCTATTTATTTTTAGGAAATTGTTTTCAGGATTAACTTGGAAAAATAAATTGCGACTTTGCGGCTTAATTCTACAAAAACTAGTTATCGCAGCTTAGTCTAACTAGTCTTAATTTCTAGGTAATTTAGTTAACTATACCCTGTATAATTTTCGTTATTCTAGTCTAACTAGTTTTCGAGTGGCTAAGGAAATTCTAGTCTATTTATTTTTAGGAAATTGTTTTCAGGATTAACTAGGAAAAATAAATTACGACTTTGCGGGTTAATTGTACAATAATGTAGGTAATTGTAGGTAATTTAGTTAACTATATCCTGTTTAAATTTCGTTAATCTAATCTAACTAGTTTTCGAGTGGGTGAGGAAAATCTAGTCTAATTATTTTTAGGAATTTGTTTTCAAGATTAAATAGGAGAGAAATAAGTAACAATTTTGCGGTTTAATTCTGCAAAAACTAGTTATCGCAGCTTGGTCTAACTAGTCTTAATTTCTAGTTAATTTAGTTAACTATATCCTGTATAATTTTCGTTATTCTAGTCTAACTAGTTTTCGAGTGGGTGAGGAAAATCTAGTCTAATTATTTTTAGGAAATTGTTTTCAAGATTAACTAGGAAAAATAAGTTGCAACTTTGCTGCTTAATTCCACAAAAACTAGTTATCGCAGCTTAGTCTAGCTAGTCTTAATTTCTAGGTAATTTAGTTAACTATATCCTGTATAATTTTCGTTATTCTAGTCTAACTAGTTTTCGAGTGGGTGATGAAAATTTAGTCTAATTATTTTTAGGAAATTGTTTTCAAGATTAACTAGGTAAAATAAATTGTGACTTTGCGGCTTAATTCTACAAAAACTAGTTGTCGCAGCTTAGTCTAACTAGTCTTAATTTCTAGGTAATTTAGTTAACTATACCCTGTATAATTTTCGTTATTCTAGTCTAACTAGTTTTCGAGTGGCTAAGGAAATTCTAGTCTATTTATTTTTAGGAAATTGTTTTCAGGATTAACTAGGAAAAATAAATTGCGACTTTGCGGCTTAATTCCACAAAAACTAGTTATCGCAGCTTAGTCTAACTAATCTTATATTTTAGGTAATTTAGTTAACCATATCCTGTATGAATTTCATGAAAACATGGGTCGCGACCCCCAGAGGGGTCGAGAGAGAATCTTTTTGGGGCGTCGAATTGTCGAAAAAATATTTGAGGCATTTCGTGGGTAAACATTGGGTAGCAATAAATAGTGAAATTTCAATATAAAGAAATTTAAAAAACATTGATCTTTCCAAATATAATTTTGTAACTTTAGAGCAAAATAAACGGGAAAAACGTTTTCAGCACTTCGATTCCCTTCGGGTAACCAAAAAAAACACGAAGAAAATTTCCAAACAAAATTTCAACAAAAATTTTCCATCATTTCGTTCGAAAAATAAGCTTTTTCAGTTTTTTCGATTTTTTCGAGAACTGTAAAATGCAGCGAAATCATTTTCGGCACACAAAAATTACACGATAAGACGAACAAGTCGATGTGTAAATTGTACAGAAAGATTCAATAATTCATAGAGAAATTTCAAGCTGAAATTTACCCAATTCTCGATTTGCTAGTAGTAAGTAGAGAAAATGCGAATATCTTGCTATATCAGAAAAAAGGCCAATGTCCTGCTTGAGCATTGGTCCTTTTTCTACACACACAATTAAATTCTGAGGTATCAAAGTGACTGATATCAATGTGATTCTGTGAGTGATTCTGAGTAATCAAAGGTATAATTAACTAAAGTCCTTAACTTAACTTATTGTTAAAGTCCTAAAAAATAGACATTGGCGACATTTAGACGTATAGACATTTCTCTAACAAGGTAAAGATATAAAGTACAGATATGAACAAATATGTAGCAGTAATATCATTGCACTTAGTATTTCAATAATAATGCCCAGTTGCAGTAATAAAGACAGTTGGTAGAATAGAAATGTCATAAAGGACGCGATAAAATTAATGTTTGCATTGTTTAAAATGTTTGTGTTAATGAATGAAGTAATGTTTATTGTGCGAGCGTACGAAATAAAAATAGAACCGCTGCTGCGTTAAAATGAAATGAACGTGTTAAAATCGTGGAATTTAATTGAAATTATATCATCGCGCACGTCCGAAAATATAAACTAATACAGCAAATAAATACATATTAAATATCATCAAAGTTAAAATTATTTGCGAAAAAATAGAGTTGATACAATAAATATTCGATTCGCAATTATGTCGCGGATGCTTTGGCATCCGCCCAGTTCATTAATAACGCGAGCCAGTTTCGCAACAAAACTATTCAAACTTACTTTTATCGGCGCAAAAAGTGCATAATGGATTGGAAATAACTTGGGTAAGAAGGACAAATATAAGTAATGACGAGGCTTTAAACGTCGATACGTTGACAAATGCTGCGTCTTGTTAGACTAGCAAGTTTTTGTCTGTGGCTTACAGATAACTTACTGCACAGAGTTTTCTTTTTATTCTTTGTTTCGTTTCTGAAATGCCAAGAGAATTTATTCATAAAACTATAAAAGGAAATATATGTGGAGTGTTATAATAAATATTGTTCCTCTCGTAACAACTGGGTTAGTAAGTTTCAGGAAATTTACTAAAGCAAAATTTACAGAAAAATTACTAAACGAGTAAAGTTCAATTTTGTCATTTTATCGCTACGTCGCTAGGCTACGACGCGAGTTGTTACCATAGTAACAACAAACAGGAATCGTTTAATAATGAAACTTCCTATTTGATTTACATTAGATTTTTACGCACGATTTGGATAGTTTTAGTCTATCGCCCTGTCATTTGCCTACAATTAAGTTGGGTATGCCTCTCCCATGTTGGGACATCTGAGAAGGTGGCTGTCGCTCTGAAGCCCCCCGCATTGATACATGCATTCCCCATCTCATCCTGTTTGATTTGCAGCGCGTCACTCCTGTCCTTAGTCGTGTAAAAAAGTACTTTCCGAAAATAACGAAAGTACTTTCCGAACTACACCAAAGTACTGACTATCAAAGGAATAAGAAATAAAAACTGATTTTTAAATAGCGTATCTTTAAGCGTTCGAAATGTCTACTATAGTTTTATGTTTAGTACGAAAATACAAGAAAAATAAACAAATTTGTTGAATCAACAACGAAAAATAACTAATAAGCAAAACTAACAAGCTTCTGATAAACATTCTCGTAAACCTCGTTTGTTTGTTTTTGCGCCTTTTACCGGATTTCGGTAATTTCCGAACCCCGACGAAAATAAAAATTAGTTTTAATTATTTCTAGGTAGCCAAAAGCCGGGTGAAAAAAACCTGTGAGATTTTTTCTCTTTTTACGGTTCTCTTCATTCATCACATTTTACTAATAGAGTAGCTGCGTCCTCTCTCGCAGCCTGGGTGGTTTAGCGCAGCCTGTAATTATCTTGTTGGCGGGTCTTCTTAGAACACATCAACTAATAAATACAACTCGACTTTAACACAAATTTCACGAAACATTTTTATCTTCAATGTCTCTTGTTCCCCGATCAGTTCCACTTTACCATATCTCTTTCATAAATAAAATAATTCGCAGAATTAACATACAATAAATCATTGAATTAAGAAGAAGAAGAATTCTATACAGAATTTCACAACACAACGAAATGATTATACTTAAAACTACTTAAACGAAATGATTATACTCAGCTGTGTTTCTTTGATTTACTCCAAAACTTACTTCAACGCTTAAAGGCATCGCGTTGCTATTTAGCAACATATTTCTTAATATGGTA
The DNA here is from genome assembly GCA_944588485.1 of Phosphuga atrata. Taxonomy (NCBI): domain Eukaryota; kingdom Metazoa; phylum Arthropoda; class Insecta; order Coleoptera; family Silphidae; genus Phosphuga; species Phosphuga atrata. The sequence goes on along the minus strand of OX155903.1, from coordinate 47,523,189 downwards.
GTTTATCATATACGTGTGTGAAGAAGGGCTTTTGTACACGAGTTGCGAAGTTTAATCTTTAATCGCAACGAATGCACAAAAGCCTTTCGCACACGTCTACCATACATTATTTTATGTACAAAGCATGTTGAATCTACAAAAATGTAATTGTTTCTTACCTCTATTATTAAAAAATTCTAATTTTGACAGACAAAATACGTTAAATCACTGACACAATAAGTTCAGCACCTATGTGGCAAAAGTTGCTGACTAATATAAACGCACAGTAATGGGAACACTATTTGGTCGTTCTCGATAAAAATCTAGGTTAACCTAGATTTAATCTAGATTAGGATAGGGTTAGATTAAGTTATATTAGAGCAGGCACGGCAAATAGCGGATCGTGGGCCGCATGTGGCTCCAGTTGACATTTTATGCGGCCCGCGAAGCATTTTCTAAATTACTTTAATTAAGAAAATATCTATAATATATCGTTTAACAAACAGCGTATGTCGACTATAAACAAACCACACCAAACCCGGACTCGCTTCCCCCTCCATTGGAAGAAGTTGGCCAGATCAATCAACTTCTTAAGAATAATAAGGCAGATGGAGAAGACACTATCGTTGCTGAACTGTGGAAAGGTGCTGGAAACAATGCCGTGCGCAAGCTAACCGAGATCATCCAGGACATCTGGGAAACAAAGAAATTACCACCCGATTGTAAATCTGCTCTGATCCATCCGCTTCACAAAAAAAGAGATTTTACTGATCTAAACAACTACCGTGGAATTTCTCTCGTCCCGGTAACATACAAGATTCTCTCGAAGGCGTTACAAACAAGGGCAGAAAATCAGTTGGATAGTCAACTGGGAGAATACCAGGGGGGCTTCAGGAAGACCCAATCCTGTATTGAACAGATCCTCAATCTTAAAACTGTACTTGCATACTCGAAGATGAAAAACTGCAAGGTGGTCGTCACCTTTGTTGATTTTAGGAAGGCCTACGATTCCATTGATAGAGAAACGCTTAACAAAGTACTCCAGGAACTAGCACTAGACAACAAAACCCGCAGACGCATCCTAGAAACTTTGACAAACACCCATTCCAAGGTTAAATTTAGAGGCGAGAGTTCAGATAGCTTCGAAATAAAAACTGGAGTGAGACAAAGAGATGGACTTTCCCCACTTCTCTTCAACTGTGTCCTTGAACAGGTTATGAGAGAAAGGCGCAAGGAACTGAACAATTTGGGTTCTCAGAGTGGTATCTACCGGGACGTAAAAACGATGGACTGGCTGTAGATTGCCTGGCCTTTGCAGATGACATGGCACTGTTTGCTGGTTCTCTTGAGATGGCAACAATGCAGGTAAACTGCCTCAGAAAACAGGCTGCCAAAGTGGGGCTTCAAGTGTCGCTGGAGGAAACAGAGTTCTTCACCAACATTAGAGAAGCAAACAGAGAGATGTTACTAGAACAGGGAAACATCAAAAGGACTGAGAAATTTAAGTATCTCGGCAAATAGATTGAACCCAACTTATCAGAAAGAGCATCATTATCCAAGAGAGTCAGCAAGTTAGAACTAACCTATCGGCTGACTAACAACACTTACAATAAGAAATGCCTGTCACGCAACCTGAAACTTAAGCACTACACATCAGTCTTATGACCAGAAGCCCTGTATGCCATGGAGTGTCTTTCCTTGAACCGAAGGGGTCTAATAGAGAAATTGAAAATCAGAGAGAGGAGAATCCTCAGGAAGATCCTAGGCCCGGTAAAGGAAGATGGGGAATTCCGAAGACGGCATAACTCTGAGCTCTACGAACATATTGAGATGCTCTCTGACTGTGCAAGGAAAAGAAGGGTAGCTTTCTATGGCCACGTTGCAAGATTGCCTCTAAACCGACTAACCAACCGTCTCTTCACCTTCTGGAAAAACAAGAAGCTTAGTACCACTTGGTTGACAGAGACCGATAAGGATATTAAAGAACTGGGAATAACAGATCTCAAAAACAGACAGTCTGTGAGACGCAACCTGAAGGAAGTCCGTGGATTTCAGGAAAAACCTCGAAGGAAAGGTACCCCTTCGACAGAAGAGAGAAAGGAGTTACACCGGCAGAAGATGCGACAATACTGGGCCAAGGTCAAAGCCCAACAGTTGAACAAGCGTGGACCAAAGTAGGCCTATTCGAAAGAAGAAGAAGGAACAGCGTATGTCAGGGCTGTCCAAGTGGGCTGTAGTATTTTATAATGCGGCCAAACCGCATTTTTTTTTTCATTTCGACGACGGAAGTTGCTGCAGTACTTTCGAAGTGAATCAATATGCACGCGGTAAAGGAGGAAAGGGTCTTTAGACGAAAGTTTTACGAGACAACATCCAAGGTATCACGAAGCCTGCCATCAGACGTTTGGCCTGCAGAGGTGGCGTGAAACGTATCTCCGGTCTAATATACGAAGAGACCCGCGGCGTACTCAAAGTTTTTCATGAAAAAGTAATCAGACCTGCTGTCACTTACACCGAACACGCCAAAAGCAAGACTGTTGCAGCCATGGACGTCATATATGCTCTCAAGAGACAGGGATGCCCTTCTAGTTTGAAGTGAATCAAGATGACTGGATGCGGTAAAGGAGGAAAGGGTATTGGCAAAGGAGGCGCTAAGCGTCATCGTAAAGTTTTGCGAGACAACATCCAAAGTATCATGAAGCCTGCCATTAGACGTTTGGCCCGCAGAGGTGGCGTGAAGCGTATCTCCGGTCTAATATACGAAGAGACCCGCGGCGTACTCAAAGTTTTTCATGAAAAAGTAATCAGAGCTGCCGTCACTTACACCGAACACGCCAAACGCAAGACTGTTGCAGCCATGGACGTCGTCTACGCTCTCAAGAGACAGGGATGCCCTTCTAGTTTGAAGTGAATCAAGATGACTGGATGCGGTAAAGGAGGAAAGGGTATTGGCAAAGGAGGCGCTAAGCGTCATCGTAAAGTTTTGCGAGACAACATCCAAGGTATCATGAAGCCTGCCATTAGACGTTTGGCCCGCAGAGGTGGCGTGAAGCGTATCTCCGGTCTAATATACGAAGAGACCCGCGGCGTACTCAAAGTTTTTCATGAAAAAGTAATCAGAGCTGCCGTCACTTACACCGAACACGCCAAACGCAAGACTGTTGCAGCCATGGACGTCGTCTACGCTCTCAAGAGACAGGGATGCCCTTCTAGTTTGAAGTGAAACAAGATGACTGCACGCGGTAAAGGAGGAAAGCGATTTGGAAAAGGAGGCGCGAAGCGTCATCGTAAAGTTTTACGAGACAATATCCAAGGTATCACGAAGTCTGCCATCAGACGTTTAGTCCGCAGAGGTGGCGTGAAACGTATCTCCGGTCAGATATACGAAGAGATCCGCGGCGTACTCAAAGTTTTTCTTGAAAACGTAATCAGAGATGCTGTCACTTACACCGAACACGCCAAACGCAAGACTGTTGCTGCCATGGACGTCGTCTACGCTCTCAAGAGACAGGGATGCCCTTCTAGTTTCGAAGTGAATCAAGATGACTGGATACGGTAAAGGAGGAAAGGGTCTTGTTTTTTTGGAGGGAAGGGTTTTACGAGACAACATCCAAGGTATCACGAAGCCTGCCATCAGACATTTGACCCGCAGAAGTGTCGTGAAATGTATCTCCGGTCTGATATACGAAGAGACCCGCGGTGTACTCAAAGTTTTCTTGAAAACGTAATCAGAAATGCCGTCACTAACACCGAACACGCCAAACGCAAGACTGTTGCAGCTATGGACTTCATCTCCGCTCTCAAGAGACAGGGATTAATTTCAGGGTTAAGACTTGACAAAGATTCTGCTCCATCAGCAAACAAGTAACAGCGAGAAACATAATAACGTGGCCCTTTGGGTACTTGCAGTTGGACAACCCTGATATATATTCTTCTTCTTCTTTTAGAAAAACCCAAGAATATTATTGTGTCCAGGTTTTGTATAGAGAGTACCACGTAGTACCAACTAGAGATGAGCATGGTATCCCATCGTCCCATCCCATCCCATCCCATCGTCCTATGGGATGGGATGAGTGGTATGAACGTTGCGTGGGATGGGATCGGATGGGACAAAAAAATTGTATGGGACGGAGTGGGATGAATTTTGATAATCTAGTAAATCTAGTTCGTGCATAATTAATTGCTTATCGTGCCAATACGCACATTTTCCATAAGATGTCTAGCTCAGGAGATTTATGTTATAACGATGTAGTTCCTAACGATGAAGTCTTACGATCTGTTTGCGACGAAAAAGGTTTATTCACTGTCAGATCTGCTGTATGGGAAAATGGCATGAATGGGACGGGCCACGCGATCGGGATGGGATGGGATGAATGGGATGAGATGGGACGAAAATTTAGATTTTTGGCATGGGACAGTGGGACGAAAATGTGATGGGATGGGACAGTGACAGGGATCTGTCCCACGCGATGGGATCTGGAATGAGAAACTCGTCCCATGCTCATCTCTAGTAGGGATGTTGATATTTTAAAATATATCGATATTTTTAATATCCATACTTTTAGAAACTATCGAAATATCGTTTTGATATATTTTCAAAAAATATCGATATATCGGTCAATTTTTCTATATTCGAAAAATAGATTTTTTTAATAACCCAACAAAGATAATCCATTGTTTTTAATGTGTTAATTTGAAATTTTTTGATTACTTGTCGAGTTTTTGCTAAAATATATTTTTTAAGTTTTTAATCCCGAATAAAAGATTCAAAAATCTTTTGATTGTTAATTCAATATTATGGAATTAAAAATTAAATTAGAAATTTTACCAGAACACTATTATCAGATTGTTGAATAATTTTAACCGGAGAATATGTTTGAGGTTTATCGTCAAAAAAAGGATTAAAAAATTATTTTAATTATTTCTTATATATATATTTATTCAAACCAATATTTTTCAGACAATGATCTTAGTAATACACGGTATTTAATGTGTTCTGCTGACAATCTACTTCTATTATTTGTACCAAATAGTACCTAAAGTACCTACAATGTTTATTGTTGAAGCCATTCGTTCGGAAGATACAGACGACGCAGGAGGGATTAAATATTTTTGTGCAATATCCGACAACACGGATGTAAAATGGTGACTTATTTTAAGCGGTAAATTTATACAAAAATATCGTTTACAAAATAACATAATTAGTATCGATATATCGCTATTAAAAATATCGTGCGAAAATATCTATATATATTTAAAAAAATATCGATATTTTGATATATCGATATATTTTATACATCCCTAATCTCTAGTACCAACTATCGTGGAATACAAATAACTAAATAGAAAATTATTTAATGCGGCCCGCGGTCAAATTTTCATCACGTGGTGGCCCGAGAGCTAAAAGATTTTCCCACTCCTGTATTAGAGCCAGATAAATCTAGACCAGGGGTGGGCAAATAATTTAGCTGTCGGGATAGCCTGTTAGGACAGAATCACAAAACCAATTATTTTTTGTGGTTTTTATTACACGTAGATATTTTTAGGGTTCCGTACCGAAAACGGAACCCTTATAGGATCACCTTGTTGTCCATCTGTCTGTCTGTCTGTCCGTCCGTCTGTCTGTCTGTCAAGACCATTTTTCTCAGGAACGCGTAGAGGTAACAAGTTGAAATTTGTATCAAATACTCGGGTCTGCGGTCTCTTTCAGCTGTGAAAAAATAAAACTTGTAAGTCTACGCGATCAAAAGATATGACCGTTTATGTCGCATATTTTGCGATTTCACAAGGGAATCAACACCTATAGGGTACCTAGAATCATGAAATTTGGCAAGAAGCGGTGTCTTACAGCACATGTAAAGGGAAAAATCTGAAAACCGTAAATATGTAGTTTAATTACAAGAAAAATGCGAATTTACTGTTAGAAACTTATGAAAATACACTAATGTGTTGCGTGGTATTGTCAGGCACCAGAAGCATATGGGTTGCATACAGTTAGGTCCTCCTAAAGATACCTTACTTACAAGTTTGTACGGAACCCTCGGATGAAGGATGATAGATTTTTAATTATAGTGGTTTATAAAATGGTTCGCGGGTCGCATAAAAGGTCGACGCGGGCCGCATGTGACCCGTAGGCCCCCTTTTGCTTAGCCCTGATCTAGACTGAGAGGCCGAGACGAGAATGGCTGAGATCCAGGCTATAAACTGTAAATTTATGAACGAATATTAATATTCTTCTACCACAAGTCTTATAGTCAATATTTAATGATTTTAAATTGCAAATTTAAAGGAGTTGCAGCCCTAAGGCTTAAAGGTGCGGCGTTTAGGTTATGTTTAGTAGTCGAGAAAAATTAATTTAATTTTAATATACGTCAGGAAATTAATTGTTTGTTTTTTGTTTAGTGATGCGAGTTGTTGCCATAGTAACAACAAACAGAAATCGTTTAATAATGAACCTCCATTTGATTTACACTAGACTTTTACGCACGATTTGGATAGTTTTACACACGATTCGTGAATAATTTACTTATTAATGTGAACCTCAATTTCTTTCCAAATTGTCATTTATCTGTCTGAAACTTTGCAAAACTATTATTAATAATACCAGTTAAGTTAAAATTCAATTCAGGTTTGCGTTTATAAAGGTTTTGTTATTTCAATGTTTTAGTTATTCATTTCTGAGTCTGAGACACCAGTGTTTACACTTCCTTTCCAATAGTTGGTAGCGTCTATCGCCCTATCATTTGCCACAATTAGATCTTTCATCGTGCATTCCTCTCCCATGTTGGGACATCTGAGAAGGTGGCCGTCGTTCTGAAGCCCCCGCATTTACACTGCTCGTCATCCACAGGCATTCCCCATCTCATCCTGTTCGATTTGCAGCGCGTCACTCCTGTCCTTAGTCTGTTCAGTGATTTCCATGTCGCGTATGGTAAAAGTTTTCCCTCTCTGGGTTCTGTCCGCAGGTTTGGGTGTTGTTCTTTCCATAGTTCCATGTGCCGTTGTTTTGGGCATATCTGTAGTTGTTGTGTATGTTGGAGAAAGCTCTTCCTTGTTTTGAGTCGTCGCCTTTTTGGTTGTTGGTCGTGTAGAAGGTGCCGCCTATCTTCGAACTGCTTCTGCCGCTCTGTTTCGGATGCTACTTTGCGTCTGGCGTGTGCTGGGGCAATTGCAGATAGATGGTACACTATGATGGTACTTCCGTCACTCCGAGGTTATGCGATAAGCGGGTCCAGAGTGTACGGAGGTGATTCCAGGAGGTCCACTTGCCTGGAGAAGTTATTTTATTAACACCAGCTACTACCTATATGCAGTATCAATCTTTCGAAGACCTTGAAGAGATGACATAGTAATGATACAGGTCGGGAGCTTTTAGGTTCTGCAGAATCTTTTCCCGGTTTCAAGATTGATTACTACCAACTCGACAGGCAAAAAGTCACTAGATTTCTCCATAGCAAATTTATTACTTGCAACTCTGCAACTTTTATTTGAATTATAAGTTGTATTATAAGTTTGCGAAATAGACCTTTTCATAGTTTAAATTTTTTTTGTGCGCATGTGTCAATTTCCGCCATGTTATACGTCAAAAAGTGCCCAAACTTTTTAACATCTAACTAAATATGTGCCCGAAACTTTCATATTCCGGCCTTTCAAACCTATGCGCATGCGCTTAACTAACTGAAAATGGTCTATTGTTCCCAAACGTGCAAAATTGGTTTCTGCAAGAGGCGACTTGTGATAAGGGGGTTTCGATGAAAGACGACTCGTGAAAGGGGGGTTACTATTAAAGACGACTCGTGAGAAGGGGTTTATATTAAATACGCCTCGTAAAAAGGGGGGTTTCTATAAAAAACGACTCGTGAAAAAATGAGTTTCTATAAAAGACGACTCGTGAAAGGGGGGTTTCTATTAAAGACGATTCGTGAAAAGGGGTTTATATTAAAGATACCTCGTGAAAGAGGGGGTTTCTATAAGAAACGACTCGTGAAAAGGAGTTTATTTAAAAGACGACTCGTGAAAGGGGGGTTTCTATTAAAGACGTCTCGTGAAAAGGGCTTCTATTAAAGTCGACTCGTGAAAAGGGGGTTTCTATAAAAACGACTCGTGAAAAAAGGATTTACTATAAAAGACGACTCGTGAAAGGGGGTTTCTATTAAAGACGACTCGTGAAAAGGGGGTTGTTCTTAAAGGCGACTCTTGAAAACTGTTTGACTTGTCAGAATGGGGTTTCTATAAAACACGACTCGTGAAAAGGGGGGTTTCTATAAAAAAAGACACTTTGAAAAGGGAGTTTCTATAAAAGACGACTCGTGAAAAGAGGGTTGTTCTTAAAGACGCCTTGTGATAACTGTTTGACTCGTAAGAACGGGGTTTCTATGAAAGACGACTCGTGAAAAGGGGGTTTTTATTGAAAGACGACTATTAAAAAAGGGGGTTTCTATAAAAGACGACTTGTGAAAAGGGGTGTTAATGAAAGATTATAAAACAGATCCTTGTTGATGTAAATATCCTCAAATTCTCTGTTTAAAGACGTTTTTGGTGAAGCAAATGCAATATTTGGTTTTATATAGGAAAATGGTTGATAATTGTGTGAGAGGTGGGATGGAGGTTGGTTTAGAAGGAGATGAGGAGCATTTGGCAGCCGTATGGAGTAATTTATAGTATAAAAGCCGGGCACAAAGAATCCTTGTTAGTTCTGGGAAGGTCCGCCGCGGGCCCAGCTTCCGCTGTAATTATCAAAACCCACATTCGAATAAAATAAAAACCGGCCCTAACGAGTTCCTCACCTAATTATTACGGACTTTTATACTCTCGCCGTTTACGACCCATTCAACTGCACACGAAATAAAGACCGAAAATCGTAAAAAAAAACAAACATAGAAAGAACTTTTTGTTTCTTTTCCGCACAAAAGCAACTCACAAAGGAAATATTTTGCAAAAATCTCAATATGCAATAGCAAGTTTGGTGGTCTTGTAAATTCAATAAAAATTATTCAATTTTAATTTTGCACTAATTGTTCCAAGTTTTCGCAACTAAAACGAACACTTGAATCGATAAAATCTTAAAGTTTAAATATTTTAAAACTCGAAGAGAATCTTATAGCATCTCAAGAGATTCTACTACCAACTGTCGTTGACATTTTCATTCCCTGCCATTGTTGCCTGCAATGTTACCAACCCACTTTTCCCCTTAATATTTAATAAACAAAAACAAAATGTAAACTGAATAAAATGTTTTAAGATTTGTATGTAGATGCAAGTTTAGCGCACACACAGTACACACATTTTTGCCTCTCTGTCTGAATATCAGAATCTTTTATTTGTATCCTGTGACAGTAACAGAACACAGATGTTGTTTCCTAATTAAAAAGAGCCGTGCATTGAATGCGGAGAGCGGAGAGAGAATGATAACCGACGCGTTCACTCACTAATTTCAAGTAGAAAACAAAACGAAAAATCGGGACGTGAATTAGAACAAAGAGGAGCTCGGCTCTAATTAGGGCCGCATTGTCACTGTGACTCGGTTTCAATTCGGAAAAAAAAATTGCATGTGCTGTGTGTATGGCGGAGACAAGTAGGGTTTGAATGTTCCGCTTCCTCACGCGCTTAATGTTTTATTATTTAATATGAGGGAGGATTTTGTGTCTCAAAGAAATTTTATTTTAAACGTGAGGGAAAAACGAGCTTTTGTGCGTTTAATTTGTAAGGAAAACGGGGAAAATCGCGATTACATTTTCTTTAGTCCGAGAAGTGAAGCACCGAAAGAACACAAAATACTAACTTCTGGTTTTCTCTTTAATTGAGTCATTTCATTCGCTAAATAATTTAGTTTGTCAATTGGTTTATTCAAGAAATGTTCACATTCATTTTACGTAACTACAAATATTTAGTGGGAAACAAACATTTACGTTGGTAGTACTGCAATGAAATAACGTTGGAGTCAAACATAAGTTGGTAGTATTACAATGAAATTAGATTGGTGTCAAACATAGGTTGGTAGAATTGCAATAAAATGACGTTGGTGTTATAACATAAGTTGGTAGTATTGCAATGAAATGACGATGGTATTGGTGTCAAAAGTAAGTTGGAAGTCTTGCAATGAAATTACGTTGGTCTCTAATTTTTGCAATGAAATGACGTTGGTGTCATAACATAAGTTGGTAGTATTGCATGAAATGTCGACGTTGGTAGTATTGCATGAAATGCCGACGACATTAGTGTCAAACGTAAGTTGGCCGTATTGCAATGAAATGACGTTGGTCTCAAACATAGGTTGGTAAAATTGCTTTAAAATGACGTTGGTGTCATTACATAAGTTGGTAGTATTGCAATGAAATGACGATGACATTGGTGTCAAATGTCAAACGTAAGTTGGTAGTATTGCAATGAAATGATGTTGGTGTCAAGCATAGGTTGGTAGAATTGCAATAAAATGACGTTGGTGTCAAGCATAAGTTGGTAGTATTGCAATGAAATAACTTTGGTGGCAAACATAAGTTGGTAATATTGCAATGAAATGACATTGGTCTCAAACATAGATTGGTAGAATTGCTATAAAATGACTTTGGTGTCATAACATTAGTTGATAGTATTGCAATGAAATGACGGAGACATTGGTGTCAAATGTAAGTTTGTAGTATTGCAATGAAATGACTGGTTTCAAACATAGGTTGCTAGAATTGCAATAATATGACGTTAGTGTCATAACATAAGTTGGTAGTATTTCAATGAAATGCCAACGACATTAGTGTCAAACGTAAGTTGGCCGTATTGCAATGAAATGACGTTGGTCTCAAACATAGTTTGATAGAATTGCATTAATAGACGTTGGTGTCATTACATAAGTTGGTAGTATTGTAATGAAATGACGATGACATTGTTGTCAAATGTCAAACGTAAGTTGGTAGTATTGCAATGAAATGATTATGATGTGAAACATAGGTTGGTAGAATTGCAATAAAATGACGTTGGTGTCAAGCATAAGTTGGTAGTATTGCAATGAAATAACGTTGGTGGCAAACATAAGTTGGTAATATTGCAATGAAATGACATTGGTTTCAAACATAGATTGGTAGAATTGCTATAAAATGACTTTGGTGTCATAACATTAGTTGGTAGTATTGCAATGAAATGACGAAGACATTGGTGTCAAATGTAAGTTGGTAGTATCGCAATGAAATGACTTTGGTATCAAGCATAGGTTGGTTGAATTACAATAAAATGACGTTAGTGTCATAATATAAGTTGGTAGTATTGCAATGTAATGACGATAACATTGGTGTCATACGTAAGTTGGCCGTATTGCAATGAATTGACGTTGGTCTCAAACATAGGTTGATAGAATTGCATTAAAATTACGTTGGTGTCATTACATAAGTTGGTAGTATTGCAATGAAATGACGATGACATTCGTGTCAAATGTCAAACGTAAGTTTGTTGTATTACAATGAAATGATGTCAAACATAGGTTGGTAATATTGCAATAAAATGACGTTGGTTTCAAGCATAAGTTGGTAGTATTGCAATGAAATAACGTTGGTGTCAAACATAAGTTGGAAATATTGCAATGAAATGACATTCGTCTCAAACATAGATTGGTAGAATTGCTATAAAACGACTTTGGAGTCATAACATTGGTTGATAGTATTGCAATGAAATGACGAAGACATTGGTGTCAAATGTAAGTTGGTAGTATTGCAATGAAATGACTTTGGTTTCAAACAAAGGTTGGTAGAATTGCAATAAAATGACGTTAGTGTCATAACATAAGTTGGTAGTATTGCAATGTAATGACGATGACATTGGTGTCATACGTAAGTTGGTTGTATTGCAATGAAATGACGTTGGTCTCAAACATAGGTTGATAGAATTGCATTAAAATGACGTTGGTGTCATTACATAAGTTGGTAGTATTGCAATGAAATGACGATGACATCGGTGTCAAATGTCAAACGTAAGTTGGTAGTATTGCAATGAAATGATGTTGGTGTCAAACATAGGTTGGTAGAATTGCAATAAAATGACGTTGGTGTCAAGCATAAGTTGGTAGTATTGCAATGAAATAACGTTGGTGTCAAACATAAGTTGGCAATATTGCAATGAAATGACATTGGTCTCAAACATAGATTGGTAGAATTGCTATAAAATGACTTTGGAGTCATAACATTAGTTGATAGTATTGCAATGAAATGACGAAGACATTGGTGTCAAATGTAAGTTGGTAGTATTGCAATGAAATAACTTTGGTTTCAAACATAGGTTGGTAGAATTGCAATAAAATGACGATAGTGTCATAACATAAGTTGGTAGTATTGCAATGTAATGACGATGACATTGATGTCATACGTAAGTTGGCCGTATTGCAATGAAATGACGTTGGTCTCAAACATAGGTTGATAGAATTGCATTAAAATGACGTTGGTGACATTACATAAGTTGGTAGTATTGCAATGAAATGACGATGACATTGGTGTCAAATGTCAAACGTAAGTTGGTAGTATTGCAATGAAATGATGTTGGTGTCAAGCATAGGTTGGTAGAATTTCTATAAAATGACGTTGGTGTCAAGCATAAGTTGGTAGTACCGCAATGAAATAACGTTGGTGTCAAATATAAGTTGGTAATATTGCAATGAAATGGCACTGGTCTCAAACATAGATTGGTAGAATTGCTATAAAATGACTTTGGTGTCATAACATTTGTTGATAGTATTGCAATGAAATGACGAAGACGTTGGTGTGAAATGTAAGTTGGTAGTATTGCAATGAAATGACTTTGGTTTCAAACATAGGTTGGTAGAATTGCAATAAAATAACGTTAGTGTCATAATATAACTTAGTAGTATTGCAATGTAATGACGGTGACATTAGTGTCAAACGTAAGTTGGCCGTATTGCAATGAACTGACGTTTGTCTCAAACATAGGTTTGTAGAATAGCATTAAAAAGACGTTGGTGTCATTACATAAGTTGGTAGTATTGCAATGAAATGATGATGACATTGGTGTCAAATGTCAAACGTAAGTTGGTAGTATTGCAATAAAATGATGTTGGTGTCAAACATAGGTTTGTAGAATTGCAATAAAATGACGTTAGTGTCAAGCATAAGTTGGTAGTATTGCAATGAAATAACGTTGGTGTCAAACATAAGTTGGTAATATTGCAATGAAATGACATTGGTCTCAAACATAGATTGGTAGAATTGCTATAAAATAACTTTGGTGTCATAACATTAGTTGATAGTATTGCAATGAAATGACGAAGACATTGGTGTCAAATGTAAGTTGGTAGTATTGCAATGAAATTACATTGGTTTCTAACATAGGTTGGTAGAATTGTAATAAAATGACGTTAGTGTCATAACATAAGTTGGTAGTATTGCAATGTAATGAGTTGATAGTATGAAGTTGATAGTATATAGTTGATATTATACGGTTAGTTAAGCGCATGCGCGTCCGCCTTGTTTACAAGACGGGAATATGAAAGTTTCGGGCACATTTTGTTATTTTCACTCCGTTATACGTGAAAAAAGGCCCGAAAAACATGGCGGAAATTGACGTATGCGCACAAGAAAATTTCATCTATGAAAAGGTGTCTTGCAATGAAATGACGTTGGTATCAAACATAAGTTAGTAGTATTGCAATAAAATGATATTGCTGTCAAATATACGTTGGTAGCATTGCAATGAAATGACATTGCTGTCAAACATAACGTTTTTTTCGTTTCTGTTACATTTTGCTAGTGATGATTGTAATTGTTGTTAGAGGAGGGATTAGACGAGTATTTAGTAATTAATCTAAGCGGATAAATTGAGCGCGACGGCTTACAGAGCGAAATAGACAAAGTTTCAGTATAGAAAATCAGATAACGCAAAACGAGTATTAATAAATCAAAAGACAAGAAGCGGCATTCACGAAGCGTGGACGCAGTAAAACGCAATTATCGTGATTAAACGATCCACGTCTACACACTAATACTAATTGAAACCATAAACACACAAACATTGTCTGTTCACCCAGTGCGGAAACGCCACAACATTATTCAACTTATTAAAAGGAAAATTAACGATTTGTCTGTTACCAACTTCAATTCGATTTACTGCAGTTCCACCAACTCTAATAGTTTTTTAAATAAATGTCCCTAAATTATTATAACTAATTCATATGACAATAATAATAAATGCTATACGATAACAATTAAAATTGCATTAATACCAACTTAATGTTTTAAATAAATGTCCCTAAATTATTATAATTGGTTGATATAATAATAATAATAATAATAAAAGTTATGTGATAATAATATAAATTGCATTACTACCAACTTAATGTTTGATATAAATGTCCCTAAATTATTATAAATGATTGATATAATAATAATAATAAAAGTTATTGTGATAGTAATATAAATTGCATTATTACCAACTTAATGTTGTTTGAAATAAATGTTCCTATATTATTTTTGCGGGAATTGTTGGTGTAATTTCTACTGGAAATACAAAATATTCAAATTTTCTACGTAGAAATAAAGCAAAATAGTAATAAAAAAATGTGTGGAAGAGAATTGTAATTCAACAGTTCATCTGTTGGTCGCTTTCGCTCTCTCTCTTTCCAAGGCTCATCAAGCCGTCAAATTTACATTTTAAACAGAAACGAGAGAAGAGAGAGAGATGCGTTTTTTTTGGCCCCCGCCGTTCTCGTTACATGCAAATGGCCGATGTAATGAATCCCCAGAAAAAAAAAAGCGAACAAAACGACGAAATGAATCGAGAAAAAACTGGAATTAAAAGAATTCCGTAAAGGAATTTTAAAACGTCCCGCGAGATATTTCATTTGCCGAAGCTGTCACATGTAGATCTACTTGCATCAAGCAAGAAATATATTTAATTTTGTGTTGGTAGCATTGTTGCAGTGTGTCTATAAACAAGATGAAAGGAGATGTGTCTTCTTAGTTCCTAATGAAATTTTAAGTTGGCGATTCTGTGCAGAAACTTTGTAACGTAATAATACCGCAGAAAAGAAAATCTTTTGCTTAAACATTTATTATTTCCCGTATTAATTTTTTGCGTTTAATCTCGAGTTAAGTAACTTCCTGTGCATCATCCCCTCATGTATCTCCGCGCGGTCCGCCCGCCGGCATAAATAACGAATTTATATTTTAATTTCCGCCGAATCTATACCGGGGATGCGCGCGGAAATTCCCGCAGTGCCGAGCTCGTGCACACTCTAATCGGGATTACGTCTTGATTGTGAATTACTTTGGGACACAGATTCTCACTAGCGGCCAACAATCTTAACACCAAACTCCACACAAACTCATTTAAATAAGATAATCGAAATCTCTACAATAAATTAATGTTTTTGCAACAAAAAAAAAATGTTAATTTGAATTGTTACCAACTTAATTTTTGATCTTAAAAATATTACTAGATTATCTTAGAAGTTACCAATAGCAGAAGTTAGCTTAGATATTACCCAAATTTGTTCCCAATTATTGTTTTAACTAAAGGTTAGGTTGGTAGAAATGCAGCGATATTTCTACCAACCTAACCTTTAGTTAAAACAATTATTTCTGTATTGCTAAGGTGTAATATTGAAGAAATATGGGGGAAATTAACAACAGTTGGTAACAATACTTTGAAACACTTGTTGCATAACTACAAATATATTTTTAAAATTAAATTTTAGTGTTTAAAACTACAAGAAAAGTAAACAATTTAAAGCAAAAATATCTTTTCTGTTAAAAATCATTTTTGCTTAAAACAATTCCTGTCTTGTTGAGGTATAATATTGAAGAAATTTGGGGGAAATTAACAACAGTTGGCAACAATACTTTGAATAAATTGTTGCATAATCACAAATATATTTTTTTAAAACAAATTCGTGTGTTTTTAATAGTAGTTTATTATACAAGTGTGTGAAGAAGGGCTTTTGTGCATGAGTTGCGAAGTTTAAAGCACGAACCGATGGCTAAGCTAAACAATTTAATGCAAAAAATTCAAATGTAACGACTTTTAGGTTAAAAATCTTTTTCGCTTAAAACAATTATTCCTGTCTTGTTAAGGTATAATGTTGACGAAATTTTGGGGAAATTAACAACAGTTGGCAACAATACTTTGAATAAATTGTTGTATAACTACAAATATATTTTTCTTAAGCAAATTCGTTAGTTTTAATAGTAGTTTATCATACAAGTGTGTGAAGAAGGGCTTTTGTGCATTAGTTGCGAAGTTTAAAGCACGAGCCGATGGCCAAACTAAACAATTTAATGCAAAAAAGTACAAATTTAACGACTTTTCTGTTCAAAATCTTTTTCGTTTAAAACAATTATTCCTGTCTTTTAAGGTGTAATATTGAAGAAATTTGGGGGAAATTAACAACAGTTGGCAACAATACTTTGAATAAATTGTTGCATAATCACAAATATATTTTTTTTAAACAAATTCGTGTGTTTTTAATAGTAGTTTACCATACAAGTGTGTGAAGAAGGGATTTTGTGCATGAGTTGCGAAGTTTAAAGCACGAGCCGATGACTAAACTAAACAATGAATGCAAAAAATACAAATTTAACGACTTTTCTGTTAAACATTTTTTTAGCTTAAAACAATTATTCCTGTCTTATTAAGGTATAATATTGATGAAAATTTGGGGGAAATTAACAACAGTTGGCAACAATACTTTGAATAACTTGTTGCATAACCACAAATATATATTTTTTTAACAAATTCGTGTGTTTTTAACAGCAGTTTATCATACAAGTGCGTGAAGAAGGGCTTATGTGCATGAGTTGCGCAGTTTAAAGCACGTGCCGATGGCTAAACTATACAATTTAATGCAAAAAATACAAATTTAACGACTTTTCTGTTAAAAATCTTTTTCGCCTAAAACAATTATTCCTGTCTTGTTAAGGTATAATAATATTGACGAAATTTGGAGGAAATTAGCAACAGTTGGCAACAATACTTTGAATAACTTGTTGCATAACCACAAATTTTCATTTCAAAAATTCGTGTGTTTTAATAGTAGTTTATCATACAAGTGTGTGAAGAAGGGCTTTTACGCATGAGTTCGTGCTTTAAACTTCGCAACTCATGCACAAAAGCCCTTCTTCACACTTCACATACTTCAAATCACTAACACTATAGGGTTAGAACGTTAAGCGCCTTCGTGACAAAATTGCTAACTAGTAAAAACGCTCAGTGACAGGAACAGCATTTGGTCGTTTTCGATGTAATCTAGGTTAACCTAGATTCAATATAGATTAAGTTAAGGTTAGGTTAAGCTATATTAGTGTGCTAGATAAATCCAGACTAAGAGACCGAGATTTCAATATAAGAAAAATAATAAAATAAGAAAAACAACAAAATAAGATTCAAAATAAGAAAAATAATTCAATTTTATTATACGTCAGCAAATTTTTACAGAACGTTTGTTTTATTTTCGCTACGTCTATGTTTTTTTTATTTAGTGACGCGAGTTGTTGCCATAGTAACAACAAACAGAAATCGTTTATTAATGAAACTCCATTTGATTTACATTGAACTTTTACGCACGATTTGGATACTTTAACACACGATTATAATAATGGCATCCTTCACATACAATAACTTATTTATGTGTTCATTTTTGTGTGAAAGTAGATAAACTAAATTTAAAGACAACATTCTTTCAAATTAATACTAAAGAACTTAAATTAAAATCTGTTTTGTAATATATTTTTTTGTGGAATTCTTTGAACAATTCAGCGATTTATTTTAATTTGAAAATGTTTTTTTTTCTTTTTTCGTCGTCGTCGTTGTTGTTGTTGTTAAATAGACAGAGGAGTGAGTTATAGCCGACTCGCAGGAACTCCGGCCCGAGCTATCAGGAGAATGAATTTATGCAAAAGCCTGCGACAGACTCGCCATTGTATGTTTATTAGATACCCCCGCCGGGGGGCACAACAACACACAAAAAATGCAAATTATTTAGAAGAAGAAAAAACCACAACTGACATTGTTAAAATTACGTAGATAAAACGATAATTTAGCTCAAGAAAACAATAATGTTGATAATTTCCGGATTAAAAATGTATAGGTTACAGTAAAGTACGTGGTTTGTACACATTTACCGGTATATGTACACATTTACCTTCTTGGTGATAAATGTGAGTTCAACTTACATATTGGCAATTGTTAGAGGTTTACATTAACATACAGAGCGGATGGGCTGTCCAACAAGATACATGTGATATTGTAAGGTATATTGTGTACACAAAAAGTACACATTTTCTGGTAAAAGTAGATATATAAAGTTGAACTCAGATTTAAACTCACATTTACCTATCAAATTGGTAGATGAATCATATACCGGTAAATGTTTACATTTGCAATTATGGTGTGTTTACATTTTTTGGGACACTCTGTATATATGGAAAATATTACGTTTTCTGTTTGATCAAATCTGATCATTTTTTGACAGCATTAAATTACAGTTGGTACTAATTTATGACACTAAATTACAGTTGGTACCAATGAAGAGTTCGTTAAATTGTCAAAATATAATTGTCAAAATAAGAGTATTAATCGAAAAAACAGTTTTGAAATTTTGAAAAAAGATTAAACAATTAGTAAAAATTAATAGTTTTCTAAATATCTTTGTGAAGGAATAAGATTATTTTTTCTATTTTGAGTCTATAATGAAGTCATTAAAGCTCTCATATGAGTTCGTTAATGGATTGCCGAGTGCGATACAATTTTCGCAATATGTTTCGGCGATGATTTTATTTAGAAATGGCATAAAAGGGCGCAAAATGGAAAAAAATAGTATAAAAAACTAGAGTTTTTCGCACTAAAAATGGACGCGTGCTGAAAAACCGCGCTTATTGAACTCGTTCTTTAATATGCTATTATTTATTCGGAATGTTTTAGTATTATCTTTTTTCTAATGAGATTTGGCGAGGTGTGTGGATATGCGATTACGCGATTTTCTTTGTTAATTTTCACACTCGGTCGTCCCGAAATAAGAGAGGAGGGCGGACGAGGAGGAGCAGGCGGAGGAGATGAGGCAGCGAACAGAAAGTCTTCGTCAACTAATAAAATTTCCACAGATGCGTCGCCGGTAGATTGTGTTATGTTATTTATAAAAGCCTTTGAGCCGAGCCGCCTCAAGCGACGACGGCGACGCCAAAGCGTCGCGACGCACAAAATCTCAACTCTTTCTCACTCTGCCGCACGCCAAACGCAACTCCTTCATTCATCTAATAACTTATTACCTTCATTATTGCACGGAATAAAAATCTCTCGAAGTTAATAGAGATCAAATAAAATTTCCAATAAATTATCTCAAAATTAATTTTCTATTTCGGTTCTCACTCTGTATATTTATATCTGTTTGCTTATATTATTTGTATTGTTGTTGTAAGATGATGATTTCGAGTCGGAATGTTTAAATGAGCATTGAGATGTTGTAATGGCGGCCCACCCCCGGGCCGATCTGATTTAGAGGGCGGCATCCTTTGATCTCGCCGCCCCCTCCCGTCCGCCACCCCATTTCAACCCCCGGTTCGTACGAGAGAGCAGCGGCACCCCACCGCGTCTTCTATTTTGCAAGTGACTCATCAATTTACATCAATTGCACACGAAAAAAAGCCGAATTTAAAAACTGCATAAACTCTCACACCCTAGAGCGAACAATTATTAGGATTTGTGATATTTTTTTGGAAATTTTTTTTTCTCCCTGTTGCGATTGGTGGAAGTAAATACGGGGTGACCACTTCCGAGATCAAGTGTCCGGCCCATTATCTTGATTGCTCTTCCTTCCCTAATCCATTTATCCTGGACTCCACATTCTTCCCTTCCACACGTCTTTTTTGTTCCGAAAGGAAAATCCCTCCCTCGAATATCAACAGGAAAATATTGAAATTGTGGAATAAATGTTACTCAAGGTTAATTTCACAGTAGTACCAACTGTTTATTAACGTCAAATCAGTGTCAAACTTTAGGGATTATTAATTTCAGTGCTTAAATAAAGTATAGGGTGTTTTTTTAAAGAGGTATAGAACTTTGAACTGAAATAAAACTCATGAAAATCATATTAACGGCCATGGTATTGGCTCTATTGGAAAAGTTATTTTATGCCATTACTAGGGTTTGGGAATACCCGGTCTTTTTAGACTCGGCGAGTCGAGTCCGAGTCCGATTTTTCGGGTCCGGTTCCGGGTCCGGGTCTAATCTGTCTCGCAATTTAAACAAACACGCATTCACGCATATGTTAAAGCAAGCGATACTGTACGAACTTGCCGATTAAGTTAAGTGGGACTTAGATAAACAAGGGATTTGGAGAATGTTATGGTAAATAGGTAAATCAAACAAAACTCCACAAGAGGCAAAGAGCGGAAGGCAAATGGATGAATTCTCTTCTAAATTGTCTAAAGTTAATTCAAGTTGTCCGTATTCTTCCACATCATAGACGCTGTCGTCAGAATAATAATTTTCATCTTGATCGTCATCAATACCATCTAGACTCTAGACCAAGGTCATCTTCATCTTGCAAGCCGTTAATATTTTTCTTTTTATATACTACATCACAAACAGATAAGTGTGATTCAAACAGAAATTATAAAGACTAGAAGATTCTCGTCCAAATTTCATCATTACACTTGCACCGTCGCCGGTTGAACCAACTATATGTTTTTTAAATTTTATATCCAATGTGTTTAACCTCTTCGAGACGACGTTTTTTAGAACACGGTGTCCAGGAAGGAGTATTGCACACCGGGTGTGCAGTTCGCTCCTCGGAAAATTTTTATTGCGACGAGAAAAAAAAAAGAACACCATGTGTGCAATGTAAGGTAAAATGAAAATACATCATTAAAAAATTTATTTCAAAAATAGTTAGAAAAATAAGTTGAATAACGAAAAAAATAACATAAACGAGAAAACGCTTGTAACATTCTCCCAAACATAATTCAAGATTACCAACACAAGTAGGACAAGAGTAATTACTTCGTTTATATTCACCTTTTTTGTAGCACTGTCTGCAAATCTTTCTGTTTACTTTCCTATTCTAATTTCTTGGTAAAATTTCAGGTAGGTGATCATTTCTTTCTGGCGTTGTTTCTTCTGTCCTTTGGGTTTTCCAATTAAGTTTTTTAAAATATCTAGGCGATAAAAACTCAATTTTCTTATTGTTGGTGAGTAGGTTTTGTATAAATTGAAGGAATTAAAAACCAAAGTTTCAAAAACACCTTGAATTCAGAAATGGTTAAGTCCTTGCATTTTTCTTTTAAAATCATTTCGCCGTACTTGTTTGTTTCATTGATAATCAAAGAGAAAAAGGTATTGTCAAATAAAATTTGAAAAAAATCGTACGGAGATAGTCCCTCCGTTGGGTAACTTTTGGAGACCTGGTTTAACCCACAAAAGGAATTTTTTAAGAAGACAATCATCTTCCCACATTTCTGTATCTTCAGTAAGCTCACTTTGATGCTGTTCAGTTTCTCTTTCAAAGTCAGTACAATTGTCCCAATCATTTTCTTCGAAAGCCACATTCTGTATATCATCTAACAGTTCTATATTCACGTACATGTTTTCCTCATTTTCTAAATGACTCTCTCTATCCATGACAACAATTTCGATTCTTCTTTCTACATCTTGCAAACCTGAAATCATCACTTTCATTATCACTGGTTGCTTCCTGCATTTCTGCCTTAGGATTTGACATTTTAGGGGCTAAGTATACAACTGTCTATCGCTTGAGAATTTTTCTGAAAGACTGAACTTTTACTCGTCTTCTATGCTGGTCGGCTTATGTCGGATAAAAAAGTATAGATTGGTGGAAGCAAATTTCATATTGATTCACGGCATGAAAGGCTTCAGATAAATTTTAGATTTCTTGGTACACAGTAAAACCAATACCAAATTTTGTTTTTCTGTACAGATTTCATTAGTTCAAGAAAAATCTTATTTTGACGACTACGACTTTACTCAGAATAACTGATAATTGCACATTTCTGTTATTGCACACACGGTGTGCAGGTCTTATAGCCTCGGAAATCAATTGTACACACGGTGTGTAATCGGTCTCGAATGGCTTAAGTGTTGTTCTACTTGAGTTGTTCTAGCAGTACATGAGTTAAAAATTCTCAATAAACCACTTAAGAGTCAATTCCATGCAAATTGATATTTAGATATGTTCGAATTTTCATACTCGTCCATTCATCAAGTGCAATAATAAATCATCGATCTTCTTTATGACGCGGTGTACTAGACAATGCCAAACATTCAAGACCCGAGACTCTTCGAGTCTTAGATCAGGTATCGGGTACCGGGTATTTATCATTGGACTCGTCGAGTCCGGGTCCGGGTACTCGGACCCGAAAAACCCTAGCCATTACTGCTTAAAGATGATTTGGGGCATCTGGGCTTGAAGTGCAATTCTGCAAGTCCAATTTTCGACCACTTTTTAAGAGCAGCCAGGGCAGTATATCGACAATAATGCGGCGAATGTTGGCTTCCAGCTGATCGTTGGTTTATTGCCGTACACTAGCGACTTCACATATCCCCACAGATAGTCCATAGGTGTGATATCACACGACCGTGGATGCCAATTCACTGGCCCTTTACCCGAGATTTTGCGAATGTTTCCTGCAATAAATTGATTGTATCACGCGTTGTGTGGAATGTTGCGCCGTCTTGTTAGAACCAAAGATGCTCCACATTAACGCCATTCAACTGGAGAACGAAAAAGTCATCAAACATGGATGGATAGGGCTCTCCATTGTCTACAACTCTGTACACGACAACGTCCGTAAACCTGTAACAGTACACCTTCGCCATCTCCACTGGAATCATATATTTCGCACGAGCAATCTCCCTGATACCGAAGTGTTCTAACAGCATGGAACGATCCAATTCCTCCTTAGGCCTTACACCATACCAATACTCAGTCCGCAACATGTTAAGGACTACTATGCTAGTAACACTACGACGACTACATATACCTACTCGGCCGCAGATAATGTGGACATCAATAGAACGCCGATAACAGTCGGTTTCATGGTGTCGTTCTTGGTGTACACTCTGGAGTGCGAGTCATTTTGCCGCCGAGGTGCGCGGCGAGGACTACTTGCCAATACGTGCGGCCGAAGAGGATGCCGGTTCCGCCGCCGCTGATGGAAGGCGAGGCTTTGGCCAGCAGAGTTTTGGAACTCGGACCTGTTGGTGCAAAATTCCTTGGACCAGTTATTATTGAGGTTCCTCATTTTGCTTCGCTGCGTGGCAAACAAAGAGAAATAATAGTTGTGTGTTCATATAATGGTAAAACGTGGAAGGAACACACTTCGGATGCGATCGACGAAGCGATTCAAGACGTTTTGCAGCACAGTTTTGATGGAGAAGAGTTGAGTAAGATCGACGATTTGCACACAAATCGAATCACGCGAATTTTGACTTTCCTCATTACTTCGCTGTCGTATCTCGGGTGCGACAGGAAGTTCACGTCATTGGACCGGATGGAGGCACCTTTTCCAACACCTCCTACGTTGCGGATGATTTGTTCCATCACAGAAGGACAAAACAAATCCGTTTGGGAGGACGTGACGGGTTCGACGCCGCTGTCCTTCGTCCAGGACTGCGTGTCCTTCAACACCACAGTATCGGCTAGTTTCTGGTTGATGGATTGCAGAAACGTCTCAGACTCCGCCCGAATGGCCACAGAACTTTACACACAAGCTCTTCATGTTGTCCATGTCCGTTTTCGCGAAAAGAGTTAGTGCACTTGAAGCCAGAGTTCGTGTGTTCTGCATGACTCTTCGCTGAACAAATTGTTTTGGTGGAAATGAGGATCAAGAACAATCTTGTTTTCGGCCCATTCTCCGAACGTGCGACGTATGTGATGGTCACGCGGCTTCAGCTCTTGCACGAGCTGTATCTTGTAACACCTTTTCGCAAAATCTTCCATAAGGTGGATGGACACAGCTCCAATTGCCGCGCACAATTCCGAATCGATTGATTCGGGTCCTTCTCAACACTACGCTCCACAGCTGCAACAACTTCTTCGGTGCGCAATGTACCACGACTCTGCTGATGCACATTATCAATCAGACTGTGCGTAGTGCGAAAACGATCCATGGCGTATGACGCATATGATGGTCACGCGGCTTCAGCTCCTGCACGAGCTGTATCTTGTAAGCTCGACAACCGAGATCTTTTCGCAAAAACTTCCATAAGGTGGATGGACACAGCTCCAATTGCCGTGCACGATGGCGAATCGACTCATTGGGGTTCTCCTCAACATTACGCTCCACAGCTGCAGCAACTTCTTCGGTGCGCAATGTAAGGCGTCTTTGCGGATGCACATTATCAATCAGACTATGCTTAGTGCGAAAACCATCCATGGCGAATGCCGCATATGATGGTCACGCGGCTTCAGCTCTTGCACGAGCTGTATCTTGTAAGCTCGACAACCGAGATCTTTTCGCAAAAACTTCCATAAGGTGGATGGACACAGCTCCATTTGCCGTGCACGATGGCGGATCGACTCATTCGGGTACTCCTCAACACTACGCTCCATAGCTGCAACAACTTCTTCGGTGCGCACTATACGAAAATGGTGCGCACTGTCTCGGATTGAACTCGGTGCGCACTGTTTCTGAGGATGCACATTATAAATCAGACTATGCGTAGTGAGAAAACGAACCATAGTTTTCCGAATAACTCGCTCGGATGGACGATCATGTCGACCGTAAAATAGACGTAGCGCACGGTAAGTTTCGCGAACTGAACCACGACTTTCGAAGTAAATTTGCACAATTTGCAAGCGTTGTTCTGTCGTAAGTCTATTTATAATAAAATGGCAAAATATACTGAGCGAAAGTCAGCTGTCAAATTGACTGTCACTAGAAACAGTGTTGCCAGATCGAAAAACATACCTCTAGGAAAAAAGCCTTTTCATAGTTGAAATTTTTTTGTACGCATACGTCAATTTGAACCATGTTTTTCGGGCACTTTTTGACGTATAACCAGTGAAAATAACAAAATATGTCCAAAACTTTCATATTCCCGCCTTTTAAACATTGCGGTCGCGCATGCGCTTAACTAACCTTAAAAAGTCTATACCAGATTATGGAGTTTGCTATGAAATCAATAACCTTTTTTACGGTTAGTTAAGCGCATGCGCGTCCGCCGTGTTTGAAAGGCGGGAATATGAAAGTTTCGGGCACATATTTAGTTATACGTCAAAAAATTCGGGCACTTTTTGACGTATAACATGGCGGAAATTGACACATGCGCACAAAAAATTTCAACTATGAAAGGTGTATTGCATAAGTTTTGTTGCAACTGTCAGTGTGACAATATTTGAAAGTGTCAAATATAAAATGGTGAATTTGTCAATCTTACTATATCGAGAAATTTCAAAAGTACCAACTGTGTATTACTCCCGTAAAATATTTTTAATTTTTAATATTTTTTAAATATTTTTTTTAAATATTTTTAAAATATTTTTAATTTTTGGTGACATTTAGTGATGTTGTTTGTCGTACAAAGATTTGTTTTAATGCGTCGGTCGGTAATAATGTTCGACGTAAAACGAATGTTGCACGTGACATCGCGTGTCTTGATCCATTTACGCGATATTTGAGCATGATTCATGGGGACCCGTGGCCGCGACCTGCCCTAACAATAATTGCCCGGCCAAACGCCAAAATAAAACATGAAATATTACCACAAACAAATAAACCAAATAGCGTCAAGATTAAATTGACTGCAAGGTCACCAATCGCTAGAAAAAAAAAAGTAATATCAGAGTTACCAACTGTTAAAATTCATATTAATTGTATATAATGCGGATGTATTATTAATAGGGCCCGGTATATATGTAAATACATATTTTTTATTCATATTATTTTCCGTCTTATTTGGTTTTCCATACAAATTATGACATTTGGAACGAGAAAATGTAATGTTTATTTCCAAATATTATAATTTGTGTAGAAAACAAACAAACAAACAAACAAACAAACAAAACAAACAAAACAACAATAAATACCGAAAATAATTTGAATTAAAAATATGTATTTACATATAAATCCGGGCCCTAATTATTAATAAATTTATGAGAAAGAAACAAATTGAGTGGGAAACAAAATAGTAAGTGGATTAAATAGACCTTTACATAGTAAGTCTATTCATAATGAAATAGCAAAACATACTGAGCTGAAGTCAGCTGTCAAATTGACTGTCACTAGAAACAGTGTTGCCAGGTCGAAAAACATACCAATAAACCTTTTCATGGTTGAAATTTTTTTATGCGCATGCGTATAATTATTATATTGTAATTTCCGCCTTGTTTTCTGGCACTTTTTTGACGTATAACCAGTGAAAATAACAAAATGTGCCCGAAACTTTCATATTCCCGCCTTTGAATCAAGACGGACGCGCATGCGCTTAACTAACCGTAAAAAGTCTACTGGTTGCAATGCTACCAATTACAAAAAAAATTGTAGTGTTATTTAGTAATATTAGGGTTACCAACTGTTAAAATTGGTATTATTTTTAACTTAAAAGTAGTGTGGATATGAAGATTGCAAGCAATAAATTTGGAATATATCTCGAGGATTGTCGCGATGGACACGCGCAGAATTCAAATATCGGTTGGATTTTTGTGCGTTTTATTTCTTGTTAGAAAATGTGATGATATTGGAAATGGTAACAATTCGCGCAATGTTTGTAATATCTTTGTGGGGGGGTCGGGTATTTGAATTCCTGCGAGTCGTAACTATTCGGGCGGGGGCGATCGGACGGAATTTCATCAGCTCTGGCGACCGGAAGGGCAGCATCGCCGCTCTCGCTGCCCTCCTATTCTTCCGCCGCCTCCCCCTGCTGGAATCACTCGAGTGTATTATAATTACCCCCTTGCCCATCTGATTAAAATAAACTTCAAAGTGGGAATCTCGTTATTAGATACTCTTTTTTTCACAATTTATTTTTTACTTCGGACGGATTGGATTCGGGGAAATTCGACAGGAATTCCTCAAAATTTAATTAAAAGAATGGAATTAAGAAATAGTTTACGTTTTATTATAAAATAAACAAATTTTATACATTTATTGTTGATTTAGGAATCTTTTTTGAATTTCGAAAACCTATTCAAACTTTTAAAGCAAGTATCAAAAGTTTGCAATAGTAGTTTATGATATATGTGTGTGAAGAAGGGTTTTTGTGCATGAGTTGCAAAGTTTAAAGCACTACCCGAAGTATCAAAAATTTGCAATTGTAGTTTATGATATAAATGTGTGAAGAAGGGCTTTTGTGCATGAGTTGAAAAGTTTAAAGCACGAGCCGAAGGCGAGCCGAAATATCAAAAGTTTGCAATAGTAGTTTATGATATAATTGTGTGAAGAAGGGTTTTTGTGCACAAGTTGCATAGTTTAAAGCACAAGCCGAAGGCGAGACGTAGTATCAAAAGTTTGCAATAGTAGTTTATGATATAAGTGTGTGAAGAAGGGCTTTTGTGTACAAGTTGCAAAGTTTAACGCACTAGCCGAAGGCGAGCCGAACTATCAAAAGTTTGCAATAGTAGTTTATGATATAAGTGTGTGAAGAAGGGCTTTTGTGCATGAGTTGCAAAGTTTAAAGCACTACCCGAAGTATCAAAAATTTGCAATTGTAGTTTATGATATAAATGTGTGAAGAAGGGCTTTTGTGCATGAGTTGCAAAGTTTAAAGCACGAGCCGAAGACGAGCCGAAGTATCAAAAATTTGCAATTGTAGTTTATGATATAAGTGTGTGAAGAAGGTTTTGTGCATGAGTTGCAAAGTTTGAAGCACTAGCCGAAGTATCAAAAGTTTGCAATTGTAGTTTATGATATAAGTGTGTGGAGAAGGGCTTTTGTGCATGAGTTGCAAAGTTTATAGCACTAGCCGAAGTATCAAAAATTTGCAATTGTAGTTTATGATACATGTGTGTGCAGAAGGGCTTTTGTGCATGAGTTGCGAAGTTGAAAGCACCAGCCGAAGGCGAGCCTCCGGCTGGTGCGTTAAACTTCGCAACTCATGCACAAAAGCCCTTCTTCACACACATGTATCATACATTAATCCTACTGAGAGGCATTGACTTGATTCAAAATAAGAAAAATTAATTTAATTTTAATAAACGTCAGAAATTTTATTTTCACTACGTCTTTGTTTTTTTGTTTAGTGACGCGAGTTGTTTCCATAGTAACAAGGAACAGAAATCGTTTAATAATGAAACTCCATTTGATTTACATTGGACTTTTACGCACGATTTCCATACTTTTACACACGATTATAATAGCATATTTCACATACAATAATTTACTTATTAATGCGTTCATTTTAATGTGCGAGTAGATAGAATATTTGAAACAGAGAAATTGAAAGTTTATTTCAAATTGTCAATTTTTATCAGCAAATTTGTGTAATATTAATTAATATATGATTTTAATTGTGAATTGACAGAACATTAGAGTGAATCAATATTCCCAACTGTTGCGTTTAGTAATATAGAAATAAAGTTTCGTGTGGAACGTTCGGATGAATTTATATATGAGGTAATTTCCATAAAACACATTTCGTAACTGCGATGTGTGTGCGTTGCGGCGGGGGCGGTTAGCGCCGTGTTTCCCTCGCCGTTTGAAACGTAACACTTTTCAGAGTCATTGTTTCGGCCGCGCGTCAAAGAGCGGGAGCTGTCGTTCGCAGCGGCCTGATTACCTGCCACCGTTTTTTTTTAATCCCCGCTCTCTCGACTCGACTAGTAATTAGAAAAATAATTACTCCGACATCCCTTAACAATAGGCCCCATGCACTCCCACTCGCTCTCTCCCCACCCGCGCTTTAACAACAAGCACCATTACCGGCCCTAAGAATGGAACATTCTTCTAAAACTCTTTTTAACCTCATCAGCCTAATAACACCCTTCAGAAAAACAATTTCAACTTCAATCATATTTTACAAAATATTTAAAGAAAAATGTCACACTTGACTTTCGTTTTACAATTTCCAACACCAATTCCACCGATTTACACCAATAAGATGGTCCAAGTTTCACCATTCAATACCAAGTGATACCAACTGTCAATAAACAAATATTACCAACTGTCATTGAAAATAATCAAATGATACCAATTGTCATTGAAAATAAACAAATGATATAAAGTAGACATCAACTGTCATTGAAAATAAACA
Organism: Phosphuga atrata; assembly: GCA_944588485.1. Lineage (NCBI taxonomy): Eukaryota > Metazoa > Arthropoda > Insecta > Coleoptera > Silphidae > Phosphuga > Phosphuga atrata. The sequence goes on along the minus strand of OX155903.1, from coordinate 47,494,023 downwards.
AATTATACCAACTGTCATTGAAAATAAACAAATGATACTAACTGTTATTGAAAATAAACAAATGATACCAACTGCCATTGAAAATAAACAAATGTTACCAACTGTCGTTGAAAATAAACAAATGATACCAAATGTCGTTGAAAATAAACAAATGATACCAACTTCAATTGAAAATAAACAAATGTTACCAACTGTCGTTAAAATAAACAAATGATACCAACTGTCATTGAAAATAAGCAGTTGGTGACATTGATAACATTTATTACCAACTTTTAGTTTTCAATTACAGTTGGTACTATTGATTTTAAAGGTGATCTGTTCAATCTTTGTTTTATTTGACAAAATTGATAAATCAAATTAACTGTACAACTGGCATGACCAATAAGGCCATTGTGAATTTACGTTTGAGTTATTATCACCTGTCATTGAAAATAAACAAATGATACCAACTGTTATTGAAAATAAACAGTTGGTAACATTGACAACATTTATTACCAACTGTTAGTTTCCAATGACAGTTGGTACTATTGAATTTACAGGTGATCTGTTCAATCTTTGTTTTATTTGACAAAAGTGATAAATCAAATTAACTGTACAACTGGCATGACCAATAAGGCCATTGAGAATTTACGTTTGAGTTATTATCAACTGTCATTTAAAATAAACAAATGATACCAACTGTCATTGAAAATAAACAAATTATACCAACTGCCATTGAAAATAAACAAATGATATCAACTGTCATTAAAAATAAACAAGTGATACCAATTGTCGTTGAAAATAAACAAATGATACCAACTGTCATTAAAAATAAACAGTTAGTAACATTGATAACATTTATTACCAACTGTTAGTTTTCAATTACAGTTGTACTATTGAGTTTACAGGTGATCTGTTCAATCTTTGTTTCACTACCAACTGCCATTGAAAATAAACAAATGATATCAACTGTAATTAAAAATAAACAAGTGATACCAATTGCCATTAAAAATAAACAAATGATACCAACTGTCATTGAAAAAAAAAACAAATGATACCAACTGTTATTGAAAATAAACAAATGATACCAACTGTCATTGAAAATAAACAGTTGGTAACATTGATAACATTTATTACCAATTGTTAGTTTTCAATTACAGTTGGTATTATTGATTTTACAGGCGATATGTTAACTATACAACTGGAATGACCAATAAGATTGAAAATTTACGTTAAAACTATGAATTGATGACTTAACGATTTAAAATTTGCAATTTCTGACATTCCAACCTCTTGTTTAATCAAACCTGTAGCCTCAATTTGTCTCTGAAATAGATAATTACGTAGAAATAATGAAAACAAAAAAATCCTTGTCAACTGTACAAATAGTGTAATAACAAACTGAAAATCAAATGTAAACTAAGGGATGGTAAATATAAGGTGCATATGTATGTTGGACATAATAGCGTAACGTTATGTCAACAGGGGTGCATAGCGTGTACATAAAGAGACAGGGTTGCATTGTGTCGCACAATGCAACCTATCTATACAATAACAAAGCTCGCATGTTTGGGCTTTTAACTGAATGAGATCTCTAATAATTAATACACTCAAAAAAAGTCTACGTTATTTTTCTGGGGGTAAATTACACGTCCATGTGCTGGGTCATGTAAACGGCTGTAATGTATTTACGCCCTGCCAGCACGCCCACCGTTTACCCAAACACCTAATGCGTATTCATATTTTGTTGATGGTATCACTAGCAGTGCTACCAATTGCGATTCACCGACACCCCTCAAAACGTAATTACAGAGAAGAGTTAAAGCGTCGCCAATTTTTAGTAGTAATTTCTAGTTGTTTTTTAATTTTGGAATTACTTTTGGTTAATTTTTTTTTTTTCAGAATTAATAGCCTAGTAAATTTATATTCTTGATTTAGTTCGGTTGGTATCACTACATTCCCCAAAATATAATCAACTGCGGATACATAACATTTCAAGATTTCCAGGTTATGTCAACTGTCTTAATATTCTTGATTTAGTTCGGTTGGTATCACTACATTCCCAAAACATAATCACCTGCGGATACATAACATTTCAAGATTTCCAGGTTTGGACAACTGTCTTAATATTCTTGATTTAGTTCGGTTGGTATCACTACATTCCCCAAAACATAATCACCTGCACATACATAACATTTCAAGATTTCCAGGTTATGACAACTGTCTTTATATTCTTGATTTAGTTCGGTTGGTATCACTACATTCCCCAAAACATAATCACTTGCGCATACATAACATTTCAAGATTTCCAGGTTATGACAACTGTCGCTGTGACGTTAATATTTGACATTTTAACACATCTCACTTATCATATTACTCAGTGTGACAGTTTGACAGTTTCTTCAGAATCGTGAAAAATCAAATTTACAAATAATTTTAATTAGGCATTTTTGGAAATTTTCGCGGTGACGTTAATGACGTTAGACTTAATGACACACTGAAATTTTCCATTTAATTATTATAATAATGATTTTAAGGCATTGCATTTTCTCGCATTTTCCGCAGATTTTACGATGTTATGACTTTTGAACGGCTTATCACAGAGACTTCTAGTTTGCACCAATCGGCGTCCCAATTTGTTTGTTTGTTTTGCACCAATTTTCCGTCCCAAAATTAGTCGGAAAACATATATCATAATACTAGGAAGCTTTTCATAGTTAAATTTTTTTTGTGCACATGTGTCAATTTCCGCTATGTTATACTTCAAAAAGTGAAAACTTTTTGACGGATAAATAAATATGTGCCCGAAACTTTCATATTCGCGTATATTAAACTTGGCAGATGCGCATGCGCTTAACTAACCGTCAAAATGTCTATTAAAAAATACCATCGAACCACCCATCGATCAGAGTTAATTAAAAACGGATTGCGGTATCGTTTTCAGGAGGTCATTTCCTTACGGATGCATTTAGACTTCCTTTACAAAAATATTGATAAGTTTTCCAGTTCTCTGCTCGGGCGACCAAATTTCGCGAAATTTCGCTCGATTTTGCCCCGTTATATCAAGTCATAATTCACGAACGGAAGCGGATAGCAAAATGCAATTTGCATATTTACAACCAGCAGAGAAAACTCTTTCAGGCACACTTTGAAATTTTCCATTCGCTTGAAAATAATGTTTGTAAGGAAATACATTTCTCGCATTTTCCGCACATTTCACGTTGTCATAACTTTTGAACGGCTTATAACAGAGACTTCTAGTTTTTACCAATCAATTCAGCATCACAAAATTAGTCATAAAATATATATTACATTCATTTGAAGCTTTTAATTAAAAAATATCATCGAACCAGCTATCGATCCGCTGGAGGATTCTTACATTTTAATTCACTACTCGGGTAATTTTCAACCATTTTCCACAAATTTTCCGTACATTTTGCGCATCTCAAAAGATGCGCACGGAATTCGGCTAAATTATTCTGTGGGAAAAACTTACAATAAGTTAGAGGAAATGGCTGAGAATTGGAAAATAGTCTATATCTTGGACATCTTGCGCATTTGAACGAAATAAACTGGAATATCGTGTTCAGCACTTCCATTTCCTGCGGATAAACTGAGAAAAAGGCTCTAAAATATTCCGAAAAGATCGCTAAAAAATCCATCGTTTTGATCAGAAAAACAGTTCGTTTTTAGTTTTTTACAAACCTCTCTGAAACTACAAATCGCAGCGAAATCATTTTCGACACACTGAAACTAGACGACAAGACGAACAAATCGATGTGTAAATTGTTTGGTAAGATTAATTTTTTTATTACGAAATTCTGAATTTAAATTTACCAGAATTTCGATTTCATAAGTCTATATCTCGAGAACGGTTGCAGATCATTAAAAACGGATTGCGCCATCGTTTTCACGAGGTCATTTCCCTGCGGATGCACTTAGATTTTCTTAAAAATATTATATTTCGCAAAATTTCGCTCGATTTTGCCCAGTTATATCAAGTCATATATCGCGAACGGAAGCAGCTAACAAAATGCATTTAGTATATTTACAACCAGCAGGGAAATCGCTTTCAGACACAGTTTGAAATTTTCCATTCGCTTAAAAAATAATGATTTTGAGAAAATACATTTTCTCGCATTTTCTGCAGATTTTACGATGTCATAACTTTTGAACGGCTAATCACAGATGCTTCTAGTTTTTACCAATCGATTCATCACAAAATTAGTTCATTCGCATCACAAAATTAGTCATAAAACATGAATCATATTCATTGGAAGCTTTTAATTAAAAGATACCATCGAAACAGCCATCGATCCGCTGGAGGATTCTTATATTTTAATTCACTTCTCCTGCAATTTTTAACCGATTTCCACAAATTTAGACTCAAAAGATGCGTAAGGAATACGGCTAAATTATTCTGTTGGAAAATTTGCAATGAGTTAAAGGAAATGGCTAATAATTGCAAAATAACCTTTATGTTAGATATTTTGAATATTGAACCAAATCTACTGGAAAATTGTGTTAGTAATCGTAGTAGTCTTCACAATAGACCTTTTAATAGTTGAGATTTTTTGTGCGTCATTTTTCGCCATGTTTTTGGGCACTTTTTTGATGTATAACCTGTGAAAATGTGCCCGAAACTTTCATATTCCCGCCTTTTAAACAACGCGGACGCGCGTGCGCTTAAGTACCCGTTAGAAGTTCTGTTGTAAAAAAAGCAAATTTTTCATAAAACTATTAATTGTTTGATACTGTCGCTGTGAAGTTAATATTTGACATTTTGACACATGTCACTTATCAAATGATTCGTTAAGAATTAAATTTCGTGTTAAAGTAGTTTCGAAAATAAATTTAGTTCCAACTTCGCTGCAAATCTCGTTTGACTTAAGTTTTTAGTGTGAATCCAAGTTTCGTTATATTTGATAAACTGAAGACGAAACCGCGATTACCAAAGTAAATGTGTTTATTTAAAGCATTAATTTAAAGTTTACATCAACATCCTTAAATTGTTTCTTTACGATTGGTATCACTACATTCCTCCAAACACACAATTGCCAACCCACACAAAAACATCAATAAAACTCGTTTAAGAGTTCCGAGCCATATTCGATTTAAATTAAACGGCAATCAAACGTGTGGGTAGTTAAATATCGAATTGATTTGTGACAAATCGTCCATTTCTAATCTTGGAGGAGCTAAGTTATTGATGTAAAGGAATTATTTTTATTTTGAAGCTTTTCATTGCGACAAAGTTTAATGACAGAGCAGAAGCGAGTCCAACGTGTATTTATGTAGATAATTTAATAATTCCGTTACATAGATATTTTATGTAGAAATACAGTGCACATGTAAACAAAAGAATAAATTAAAAAAAGAACTGTTGTACTATTTATAAGTAATTAGTGTGGCAGAGAAAATGAAAATAAATGTTTGTGTTGAGGCACACACAGAGTGAAAGGGAAAAAAATGAGGATCGCGGGGCAGTGTAAATAAACAGACAGACGGATCAGAGGGAAACGCATTACCAGTCTCAATTATACAGAAAACAACATATTGGATGAGAAGACATTTCAATATCAAAGAGTGCCGCGCATGTGCCCCAACACGGGAGGAGAAGAGATGGACCAATAGCTCCGGTCGATTCCGGGCTCCGGAACCCCGACTCCGGGCCCGCCCATACAAAATCATCTAACACATGATATCACAGCCGAAAAAAAAACGACCAATATTTTTTCTTTTTAGAAAGGATATAAACTAAGTCGACTTTAAGATCATATAAAACTCTTTTATGTATCTTTTGGGGTTGTTTTTTTTACAGAGCATGTAGATGTGAAAAAAGCGGATTTCATATTTTGTGCTTAGAGGAAGCTTAGCTTGTGGGGGATGCAAAGCAGATAACGCGCGAGGGCGAGGGCGGCGGCATTGGCGGGGGGTGGATAAAAAATAAAGAGACGCGAAATATCCGCTCGTTTCTGGAGCTTTTAGCGGTGTGCAAGGCGGGAATTGTTGAAACATTAACGGAGAGCCGTTTCTATGGAGACGACAGAAGCAGCCGCATGCATGGTAATGAATCTGAATCGATCGCGGGTTTTAAGTGTGTGTGTCACTCCATACCTACTACCACCCGCTTCATACTAACATTAGACTTAACATGCAAAATCTTTCATAAAGAAAAAAAAAATCAGATTTTTTAAACTAAATTTTGATTTTTACAAACACTGAGGTACATTTTTGCAAATCAGATCAAAATTTACACTCAGAGAATTGTCAGAATTGTAAAATTCACAACTTAGTTTGTAGACATATAAACTTAATAAAGTCGAAACACAGCCTGAATATATAAATATATTCAACCTTGCCGGAGCTCTATAAAAACTAATGAGACTTTTTAGGACTACCAAAAACAAATCTCATGTGAAATTTGTCAGATATTTTATAGCCTTATAGTTTTTAAGATCGTGTCTTTCCTTAAGTGGATATCCATCTGTAGACGCGTTTCGAGATTTATCTCTTATCAGTACAGCTTTGCTTTTATGAACAACAATTTGTAAACCACTTACTTGAAACCCATGTGGATGATTAGGGTTAGATATTATGATTAGGGTTAGGAATGATTGGACCAATTCTAAATTGATTTTGTAAATTGATATAAATCTATACACTTAAAACGTCTCGTCGAGTTCGACTGGTAATTTGAAAGTTCATCAGTTACTAACAGGGTTGTCAAACCAAATTCCAAATTTTCACCATAAAATCTCTGATTTAATCTAATTCATTCTCTAATAATATAAAAGATAACATGCAAATGTCTGTTGTGTAATTCAATGTCCTGCGTGGTATTAGCCAGGAAGCATATAGTTGTTTCAACATGGGATTTGTCTTAATAAGACCTAATATTATAGAGCTACGAATAAGTTGAATATATTTATAAATTAAAGCCAATTTTCGTCTTTTAATAAGTTTATATGATTGCTACAATTAAAATTATTAAAATCTTAAAATATTAAAATCTACAATTAGTATGGTTTCACCAATATTAGAAGATAAGCTATAGCCCGCGGCTTCGCTCCCGTGGATTTTTATTTCAGTTAATTAATTCAGGTCAGCTATATTTACTAAATATTACTTCTTGGGAGTAATATAAACAGCTACTTACGTATTTACGCCACCGCAGCGAGAAGTCGCGCTACCGCGCGATATGTGGTCTGAATTTATCTGCTCCGTTATAACCTAATCTAACCATCCATTTTGTTAAAATCTGTAGCTGCGGTGGTGTAAGTACGTAAGTACCTATAAAGACTAATATTAAGATATACCGTCAAGTAAAATTAGAAAATTGTTATGTCCGGTCTGTCCGGTTATGTTAGGTCCGGATAAAATCAAGTCGAAATAAAATAAATATTTGCCCATAATTTATTTTCTCCGTTATTGATTTTATTCCAACTATCACCACTTATTACTTGTGAATCAAGTTAAAAACATCGATATGTTTGAATAGAATCGAGTGATTGGTTTCAAATTTATTGCTTGTTGCACACAAAGTTTTCTAAATTTCGATGCCGTTTCTAAACAGTCTACCTAGTCTTATTGTTTGAAACAATATTAATAAATTGTACTTCAATATTTTAAGGGTTTTTTAAGCTTTCAGAAAATCTAAAACCGATTCCGCTACTTTTATTTCTTTTTAAGGTATCGCTGTAAATATAACAAGGTGTTTTTAGGTGGTTGAAAATTGTTTACTTTTTTACGATTTCCTCACGCATTGTAAACTAAATTCTATAATAATTTATATTAGCGTAATCTGTGTGAAATTGTGCGTCTTTTGATATGCAATGTGTAAAAATCGGAAAATCGCGATTTTTTTTAAGGCACACCCCTCCTTTGAAATCGCGAATTTTGACTTGTCACGGATATTGACATGAAATACATCAAAAGACGCGAAATTTGGTATAGAACAAACAACTAATAAACATTTTCTGTTTTGGTGAAAGTAAGCCTGGAGTTAGCGATTCTAAAAACACGCAAAATATCGTACTTTTAGATTTTGCCCGAAAATTTTGCCAAAATAATCCAAATTGACTGAATCTTTTTTTTAATTATTCTAAATTACATGCATGTTACAGCTATGTATGATACTTGCAGTTGCAAGGAGAATAACCCTCTCAAATTTTCTATATCAAACGATTTGATACATTTCCTAGAGCTCGCGGGCCAAATCCGCCTTTCAACTTGATTTTATCTGGCCCTCGTAACAATTTTCAAATCTTATTAAACCTGGCCGACTGCTTTGACTTCGTCTTCAAGGTTTCGTGGGTTAAGCGGTTTGAGCTTTGAAATATGCAACAACACTCGCTTATTGTTAGCATCACGCGCATGCAACGTGCATCGCTTATTGGAACATTACACAGGATTCATCCCAGTTTTCAACACTATCAACTATGTTTTCATGTTCCTTCCATACATAACTTCCATACATAACTAAAGTGATCAGAATTTTCAACCCCTGTCCCGATTATTTATAACTCGTTTTTCAGTCCCGAATTTATAACATCTGCCCGGAATTGACCCAAAAATTGTGCCAAAAATGTAAATTGCAAACTGAAAATATAAGCGTAAAAGAAATGCGGCCCGCACTTGCCGCATAAACAGGCGATTCCCCTCTAGCGTTTAGGAAGAATTCTTCTTCTTGTACCTAAGCAGCCTTATTTAAAGAACCAGGACTAGAGGAGGCGCTCTAAATGGGTTAAATAACCCAACTATTGGAGATAGAGGGTAGGGTACAATAGATCTACAAAGGTCGCAGTACAAGTCAGGATCTCCGTATGTCCTCAGATTGCGGTGTTCCCTGATGTGACGGATCGTCTGCCTTTAAGTGCCGCAGTCACACTGTGAGGAGGGTATTATGTTTCACTTGTAGAAGGCATCGGCACACCTGCCATCATCATCATCATCATCATCCAGCTATTCTTGTCCACTGCTGGACATAAGTCTCCCGTAACAACTTCCACTCCCTGTGCTGCTCTCATCCAATTGGTTTACTTACTACCTCCCAGTAGTAATCTTACCAGGAGCGTAGCCATTGCTCCTGGTAACATTACTACTGGGAGGTAGTAAGTTACTGTTTGTGTCCTAGTATATGTCCGATGTATCTGTTCTAGTAGGTCTTCCTAAAGGAGACCTCCTTTATTTCGCAATGCATTGTTACGCGGTCTCCACTCCGTCAACCTTCTCGTCTATCTGTCATCACTGACTCAGGCCAGGTGTCAGCAGGTTCTCCACCTGCCATGGTTGGTCCTAATCCGGTTAAGTGTTGTCCATGTCTTACGTGGTAGATCAAACCCGTCTGGCCTAGTTGTTATGCATGGCATGTTGTGATGTTCCGGTTGGGCTGCTTGGGTCCATTTCTGCCTCCACTCATTTATTGGGTTGAAGTCAGCGGTCGTCAGGTTTTCAGCTGTTCTGATAGGGGCTTTTCTTGAGCGCAGCCCATTCCCTCCTTTGTCATCGATATCTCTGTTTATTGGTAGTTGTAGGTTTTGAAGAACTTTGTTCTTCAAAGAAGAAGAACTTTGTTCTTCAAAGAAGAAGAACTTTGTTCTTCCTTGTACTCTCTGACAAGTGCAGTGAATCTGCTTATCGCTCGAGGTGGAATGTGGCTTAGTACTGGTAGCCTGCTAGCTAATAGAAAGAACCACCGATCATATCACGCATAAAACTAATGAGAATCGCTGGGCTGGGCATGTACAACGAAGGCCAGACACCCGGGTCCCAAAAATGGTGTTCCAAAAACTACCTGAAGGAAAACGACCAGCTGGAAAGCCAAAAGCAAGGTGGGCGGATAAAGTAGTAATCGACGCCCAAGAATTGCTGCAGGCACAAAACTGGAGAAGGGCAGCAAACGACCGCGAAAGATGAACCGCCGATCACATCACACATAAAACTAATGGGACTTCGCTGGGCTGGGCATGTACAACGAAGGCCAGACGCATGGGTCCCTAAAATGGTGTTCCAAAAGCTACCAGGAGGAAAACGACCAGGTGGTAGGCCAAGAGCAACGTGGGCAGATAAAGTAGCAATCGACGCCCAAGAATTGCTGCAGATACAAAACTGCAGAAGGGCAGCAAACGACCGCGAAAGTTGGACCCACCGATCACATCACACATAAAACTAGTGAGACTTCGCTGGGCTGGGCATATACAACGAATGTCACACACACGGGTCCCAAAAATGGTCTTCCAAGAACTACCAGAAGGAAAACGACCAGCTGGTAGGCCAAAATCAAGGTGGACGGATCAAGTAGCAATCGACGCCCAAGAATTACTGCAGGCACAAAACTGGAGAAGGGCAGTAAACGAGTCTGGCCATTGCGCATTTTTCGACGACTGCATCTAGAATCCGTTGCAAATCTTCCCGAGTGAAGGCCAACAATACCGTATCGTCTGCGTAGCGTAGATTGTTTATGATTTCACCATTTATAGTAAAACTGGCTTGAATATCAGTTAGTGCTTCTTTGAATATGCTTTCGAAGTAAACATTAAATAGCAAAAGCGATGCTTTACTCCGCATTTGATCTTTATAACCACCGATGTTTGGTTCCAATTTTCAGTTAACCTAATATTCCTTCCGTCCAGTCCTATATGGTCTAAAGTCTCTACCAATGCATCATGTTTGATTCTGTCGAATGTCTTTTGAAAGACTATGAAAAATGCATAGACATCAACTGACATATCACGACTTCTTTGAGCGAGGATACTTATCCGAAATAGAGGCTCCCTTGTGCCGAAGCCATTGGGGAACCCGAATTACGATTGGCTTATGTGTTCTCCACACTTAGAATGGACCCGGCCATGAATTGGAGAACCCAGAAATTGATTAGTGCGACTTAAAGAATCAAAAATTACTGAAATAGCAGAATTGTTGTCGAATTAAAGCAAAATATAAGAATCAAAGAAAACAATGAATTATCAAAATTATTGTAGTGAATTTAAGCAAAATGTAAAAATCAAAAAGACTTTCAAATACAAATTACAAATCAAATTTGTTACAGAAAACTTAATTCCATCAAGATATTAGTAATTTGACGCAAACTAATCGAATATTTTCCAAACATTTTTCATCAAAATCAAAGTTGAAAGTTTCTTTAATCTCATTGATATGCGTTGATTATGTTTATGGACTGTATTGGTACCAATCTAAATCTAGTTATTAAATGATAAATATAATACGTATGTCTTAGGCAATGAAGTGGTACCAACCTAAATCTAGTTATTAAATGATAAATATAATACTTATGTTTTGTGGAATGTAGAGGTACCAACCTAAATCTAGTTATTAAATGATCAATATAATACTAATGTTTTGGGGAATGTAGTTGTACCAACCTAATTCTAGTTATTAAATGATAAATATAATACTTATGTTTTGGGGAATGTAGTGGTATCAACCTAAATCTAGTCAAAAATGATAACCTAACCTAACGTTAGGTAAAAAAACCTAACCTAACATAACCTAAATCTAGTTATTAAATGATAAATATAATACTTAGGTTTTGTGGAATCTAGAGGTACCAACCTAAATCTAGTTATTAAATGATCAATATAATACTTATGTTTTGGGGAATGTAGTGGTACCAACCTAAATCTAGTTATTAAATGTTAAATATAATACTTATGTTTTGGGGAATGTAGTGGTACCAACCTAAATCTAGTTACAAATTATAAATATAATACTTCTTTGTATAATGATTTGTGGAATGTAGTGGTACCAACCAAAATCTAGTTATTAAATGATGAATATAATACTTGTTTTTTTAGTACTTGTGTTTTGGGGAATGTAGTTGTACCAACTTACCTACATCTAGTTATTAAATGGAGAATATAATACTTATGTTTTGGTTAATGTTGTGGTACTAACTTACCTAAATCTAGTTATTAAATGTAAAATATAAATTCAATTATTAAATGTTATGTGAGCATTGCGATTCAGGTGTAGCCAACAACAATTTTTACATAAACAATGATTATTAGTTTCGTGTTGGTATTAACACTGAAGATTTATTTACAGCGCCAATACCAACCTATAAAAAGAAAGTCACTAAATTCGTTTAATCTCGGTTTTTAAGGCAGAAAGACTTACTGGTCGATAGACTTTTGTTGACTTTTTGTTTTCAATAAATATTTATTCTCTCTTCCGCTTTTTTAAATAATTTTTATTTAAACAGAAATAGTTTGAATTCGTTATTTCTGTCATATTCCCTTCATCTGAAGACACAAAATTTCGATTCCCCAAATTACTTATCTTTTATTGCTAATCCTGTAACGAGAATTACTTAATAATTACAGACTTATAAAAAAAATCCTTTATTTTTCTGCATTTCCGAGTCGGTAATAATTAATTCCCTTCCAATTAAAAAACGAGCTCGAGGAAGGATTGTCGCGCGAGGATTTTAATTCCTTTCCAAACACGACTGACTTCTCCTGCGTAAACAAAACAAACAGACGTTGTAATATTCCTGCAAACAAACGGAATCCTGTAAATAAATTCTACTGAAAACTTGCATCCGGCAAAAATCATTTTTTTGTGCAAAAATTGAAATATTTTCTTTACTCTATTTTTTGTTATATTGTGATGGAAGGATTTAGTGTGTAGCAGGGAGTTTACTTTGTGCAGGTTAAATATGGAGCCGCTGCCTGCTGCATTTATGAATAAACATTCCTGCTATTTATTTACCCGTCGTTCTGTTTTACCGAGTTCCTGTCTTGCCCTTTTGCTTATTCATGCAAACTGCCCCGCATGTACGACTTGACATTTTTAGCACACCTACATTTACATTATTTTTAGAAACAACAACAAAAAAAACCTCCATTTATTTCTATAAATAAAGAAAGATTGTTTCGAATTTCTTTAAAATACAAATTAATCATTTATTAATCTTAATGATTTAGTGATTTTCCTTATATCGATTGGCATTGCTGTAAACATTCCTTGTCATTGTTACCAACTTGAAACTGCAACAATAACAATCTAATAAACGTTAAAAGTTAGTGGTTTAATTTTTAGATGTTGGTATCACTGCTGTAAACAAATGCTCAGCATTGTTACCAACTTAAAACGGCTACAATAACAATCGGATAGTTACTCGAATTACTTTAGTTTAACAAAACACTTTGTTTCGAATTACTTTAAAATACAAATTCCGCATTACTTAATCTTAATTAAACAAAATTGATAGAATAACGTGTGATTTAGTGATTTTCCTTATGTCGGTTGGCATCCCTTGCCACATCCCTTGCCATTATTACCAACTTAAAACTGCAACAATAACAATCGATTAAACGTTAAAAGTTAGTGGTTTTATTTTTAAACGTTGGTATCACTGCTGTAAACAAATGTTCAGCATTATTACCAACTTAAAACGGCAACAATAACATTCGGATAGTTACTAGAATTGCTTTAGTTTAACAAAACCCTTTGTTTCGAATTAGTTTAAAATACAAATTCCGCATTACTTAATCTTCTTCTTCTTCTTCGTGGCGCTATAGTCCCATTTGGACCTGGGCCTCCCATATTTTCTGCCTCCAGTCTTCTCGTTGCCTTGTTGTTGTTTTCAAATTATGAACTTTTAATATTTTTTTGGTGTCCTCTTCAATGTTGTTTATCCATCTCTGTCTTGGTCGTCCTCTTCCCCTTGCATCCTCCATCCGCCCAATATTAATTAATCAATAAATTTCTTAATCTTAATTAAAGAAAATTGATAGAATAACGTGTGATGTTCCATGTCGGTTGGCATTGCTGTAAACATTCCTGGCCATTATTACCAACTTAAAACTGAAACAATAAAAATCGAATAAACGTTAAAAGTTAGTGGTTTTATTTTTAGAAGTTGGTATATTAGAAGTTAGTGGTTTTATTTTTACAAGTTGGAATATTCTAGTAATCTGAACAGACAAAATATAATACCAACATGAAACTAATAATCATTATTTATGAAAAAAAATCATGTTGGCTACACCTGAATTGCAATACCAACATAACAATTAATAAATAAATTATTATTTTATATTTTTCATTTAATAACTAGATTTATGTTGGTACCACTACATTCACCAAAACATAATTATTATTTTTATCATTTAATAACTAGATTTAGGTTGGTACCACTACATTCCCTAACGGAAGTGCAAACATTAACAACCAAGTTGAATAATCTCAATAAATTTCACCAAACAGTGAATCAAGGATCAAGAACCTGTGACAGACGCAAACATACATGCGAGTAAAATTATTCCTCCTGCAAACATTCTTCGCGTATTTACATTAATCGCGTTCCTCGCGAATTTTTCCCCGCTTTTTTTGCCGTCGTGTGCTTTGCTAATGCAGCAGGAGTAGAGCCGCCCAGCCTGCTTGAATAAATACTGCCGTGGAATATGTATGTGGCGTCAGCTCATCATATTCTGGAGCAGCCGCAGGCCTCCTGCTGCCGCATCTCCATGGTAACGCCAAAGATAACTCACTGTGAAGCCGAGCACTCTTTTTTTTTCGGCTTAGATGGAGCTAATTCCAAATTCTAAAATAATCTGCAGGAAAGATTTGTTAAAAATTTACAGAAAATTTCGTATGGAAATTACATTAATTAACTGGAATTGGATTTATTCCTTTAAGTGATAATATGGGTTTTTACAATGTAATCTAGGTCTAAGTTTAAAAACATTTCAAGGTTTCGGTAATTTAAGTTGGTTACGCTTTAAACATAGTGACAAACATAAAGAGTAAGATAAATATAAAATCACTAGATTTCTTACAGTAAGGGGCAGAAGGACCTTGTGGTCGATAGCCCTTTGTATAAAGTATACAATAAATATGTTCTCTCTCTCTCTCTCTCTTACAGTAACACAATGTAATACAAAATATTGTGTTACTGCAAGAAATCTAGTGATTTTATTTTTGTGAGTTGGCATTATTATAAATAAAGCGTCATAGTTAGTCCCAACTTAAAATTGGGGGAAAATTAATTCAAAAATTCCGTTTCCAGCTAAAACTAGAAATGATTAGATAAGACTAGGCAACACTAAACAAGACTAGACAAGATTTTACAGGATGGCAGTAGATAAATTTACTACTACTTAACATAATTATTATATGAATTATTAACATAATTATTATATGAAAGATAAAAAAATATTTTATTTACTTTCATTTAGATTAGTTGGTAACAATTCAGGCAGTAATACCAACCTAAAATTTATATACAATATTAAAATATCGTTTAAATAGGAACAGTTTTAATAACTTTAATATTGCTGGTTGGCAACAATTCAGACAGTGTAACCAACATAAAATCTTTCACGCTAGTAGTTGGTAACAATTCAGACAGCAATACCAACCTAAAGTTTATACACGATATTTAGATATGTTTTAAATAGAAACAGTTCTAATGACTTTAATATTGTTGGTTGGCAACAATTCATACAGTGTAACCAACATAAAATCTTTCATGTTAGTAGTTGGTAACAATTCAGACAACAATACCAACCTAAAATTTATACACGATTTTAAAATATCGTTAAAATAGAAACAATTAATAACTTTAATATTGCTAGTTGGCAACCATTAAAACAGTATAACCAACATAAAATCTAAGACTACTTTACTCTTTTTTTCTATTCTGTTATCACTTTTGTTGAGTAAATGTGGTGTTTGTTTTAGTACACAAATTAACTACTACTTCCATAATTATTATATGAAAGATTAGAAAATATTTTATTTACTTTCATGTTAGTAGTTGGTAACAATTCAGGCAGTAATACCAACATAATATTTATACACGATATTTAAATATGTTTTAAATAGAAACAGTTACTAATAACTTTTGGTTGGCAACAATTCAGACAGTGTAACCAACATAAAATCTAATACTATTTTACGTTATTATCGTTTGAGTGTAATTTCAATTTGTTTTTTGTTTTGTTTTGTAGGCCGGAAAGATGGGACTTGGACCGACGGGACATCCGGGAGCGGGATTGCCTTTCTTCTGTCACAACGGAGACCCCTTGTCTCAGCCACCCCCCGCCCACATGGGCATCCCGCCGTACCAGTTGGACGGAAAAGCCGGTTCCATGGGTGAGTACGGACGAAACCCTTCGATCAGTCCTGCGGAATGGAGACGACTGCTGGCCACCACAGGTACAACCTCCATAATACAAATACACAATAAAACGGTGGAGGATGAACAAAAAAATAGAATTTGTTATGTTTAATGAAACTTATGGTGGTGGACAGTATTTTTATTAGATTAACGCAGTGATTTATACAGTGTGGTCCAAAAAATAATTGTTTTTGAGTGTTTTAAAGCAGAATTTCTTTTAATTTTTTTTGGGACACTCTGTATATTTATAATCTATTTAAAACCTGATAAAATTAGTTTTTTTTAATTCGGTTACATAATATTTGCCGAATTTAGAAACTTTCCAACTCGTAGCATAATATAAATAGATTCTGATTGTCTTATTGTTAGTGCAAATACCAAATGCGAACATTCATGCCAACATAAAACCGGAAGGAAAGTAATTATAACACGCGAGATACTTGAAATATGTCTAGTCTAGTCTAGTCTATCTTGTCCGTCTGGTATGTCTTGTCTGTCTAGTCTTGTCTGTGTAGTCTTGTCTGTGTAGTTTTGTCTGTCTAGTGTAGTGTGTCTAGTCATAATATCTACACATAATATTTGTGTAGCGGGTAGTTTATAAACGACGTGTAAATTACAGTCTCCCGGCTCGGCCCAGCCGAGAGACTGTAATTTACACGTCGTTTATAAACTACCCGCTAGCAATTACTTCGTCTCAGTTTTGAAAAAATTAAGTCTACTCTGTCTAGTCTTGTTTGTCTAGTTTGCCTAGTCTAGTCTTGTCTGTCTAGTCTTGTCTGTCTAGTCTTGTCTGTCTAGTCTTGTCTGTCTAGTCTTGTCTGTCTAGTCTTGTCTGTCTAGTCTTGTCTGTCTAGTCTTGTCTGTCTAGTCTTGTCTGTCTAGTCTTGTCTGTCTAGTCTTGTCTGTCTAGTCTTGTCTGTCTAGTCTTGTCTGTCTAGTCTTGTCTGTCTAGTCTTGTCTGTCTAGTCTTGTCTGTCTAGTCTTGTCTGTCTAGTCTTGTCTGTCTAGTCTTGTCTGTCTAGTCTTGTCTGTCTAGTCTTGTCTGTCTAGTCTTGTCTGTCTAGTCTTGTCTGTCTAGTCTTGTCTGTCTAGTCTTGTCTGTCTAGTCTTGTCTGTCTAGTCTTGTCTGTCTAGTCTTGTCTGTCTAGTCTTGTCTGTCTAGTCTTGTCTGTCTAGTCTTGTCTGTCTAGTCTTGTCTGTCTAGTCTTGTCTGTCTAGTCTTGTCTGTCTAGTCTTGTCTGTCTAGTCTTGTCTGTCTAGTCTTGTCTGTCTAGTCTTGTCTGTCTAGTCTTGTCTGTCTAGTCTTGTCTGTCTAGTCTTGTCTGTCTAGTCTTGTCTGTCTAGTCTTGTCTGTCTAGTCTTGTCTGTCTAGTCTTGTCTGTCTAGTCTTGTCTGTCTAGTCTTGTCTGTCTAGTCTTGTCTGTCTAGTCTTGTCTGTCTAGTCTTGTCTGTCTAGTCTTGTCTGTCTAGTCTTGTCTGTCTAGTCTTGTCTGTCTAGTCTTGTCTGTCTAGTCTTGTCTGTCTAGTCTTGTCTGTCTAGTCTTGTCTGTCTAGTCTTGTCTGTCTAGTCTTGTCTGTCTAGTCTTGTCTGTCTAGTCTTGTCTGTCTAGTCTTGTCTGTCTAGTCTTGTCTGTCTAGTCTTGTCTGTCTAGTCTTGTCTGTCTAGTCTTGTCTGTCTAGTCTTGTCTGTCTAGTCTTGTCTGTCTAGTCTTGTCTGTCTAGTCTTGTCTGTCTAGTCTTGTCTGTCTAGTCTTGTCTGTCTAGTCTTGTCTGTCTAGTCTTGTCTGTCTAGTCTTGTCTGTCTAGTCTTGTCTGTCTAGTCTTGTCTGTCTAGTCTTGTCTGTCTAGTCTTGTCTGTCTAGTCTTGTCTGTCTAGTCTTGTCTGTCTAGTCTTGTCTGTCTAGTCTTGTCTGTCTAGTCTTGTCTGTCTAGTCTTGTCTGTCTAGTCTTGTCTGTCTAGTCTTGTCTGTCTAGTCTTGTCTGTCTAGTCTTGTCTGTCTAGTCTTGTCTGTCTAGTCTTGTCTGTCTAGTCTTGTCTGTCTAGTCTTGTCTGTCTAGTCTTGTCTGTCTAGTCTTGTCTGTCTAGTCTTGTCTGTCTAGTCTTGTCTGTCTAGTCTTGTCTGTCTAGTCTTGTCTGTCTAGTCTTGTCTGTCTAGTCTTGTCTGTCTAGTCTTGTCTGTCTAGTCTTGTCTGTCTAGTCTTGTCTGTCTAGTCTTGTCTGTCTAGTCTTGTCTGTCTAGTCTTGTCTGTCTAGTCTTGTCTGTCTAGTCTTGTCTGTCTAGTCTTGTCTGTCTAGTCTTGTCTGTCTAGTCTTGTCTGTCTAGTCTTGTCTGTCTAGTCTTGTCTGTCTAGTCTTGTCTGTCTAGTCTTGTCTGTCTAGTCTTGTCTGTCTAGTCTTGTCTGTCTAGTCTTGTCTGTCTAGTCTTGTCTGTCTAGTCTTGTCTGTCTAGTCTTGTCTGTCTAGTCTTGTCTGTCTAGTCTTGTCTGTCTAGTCTTGTCTGTCTAGTCTTGTCTGTCTAGTCTTGTCTGTCTAGTCTTGTCTGTCTAGTCTTGTCTGTCTAGTCTTGTCTGTCTAGTCTTGTCTGTCTAGTCTTGTCTGTCTAGTCTTGTCTGTCTAGTCTTGTCTGTCTAGTCTTGTCTGTCTAGTCTTGTCTGTCTAGTCTTGTCTGTCTAGTCTTGTCTGTCTAGTCTTGTCTGTCTAGTCTTGTCTGTCTAGTCTTGTCTGTCTAGTCTTGTCTGTCTAGTCTTGTCTGTCTAGTCTTGTCTGTCTAGTCTTGTCTGTCTAGTCTTGTCTGTCTAGTCTTGTCTGTCTAGTCTTGTCTGTCTAGTCTTGTCTGTCTAGTCTTGTCTGTCTAGTCTTGTCTGTCTAGTCTTGTCTGTCTAGTCTTGTCTGTCTAGTCTTGTCTGTCTAGTCTTGTCTGTCTAGTCTTGTCTGTCTAGTCTTGTCTGTCTAGTCTTGTCTGTCTAGTCTTGTCTGTCTAGTCTTGTCTGTCTAGTCTTGTCTGTCTAGTCTTGTCTGTCTAGTCTTGTCTGTCTAGTCTTGTCTGTCTAGTCTTGTCTGTCTAGTCTTGTCTGTCTAGTCTTGTCTGTCTAGTCTTGTCTGTCTAGTCTTGTCTGTCTAGTCTTGTCTGTCTAGTCTTGTCTGTCTAGTCTTGTCTGTCTAGTCTTGTCTGTCTAGTCTTGTCTGTCTAGTCTTGTCTGTCTAGTCTTGTCTGTCTAGTCTTGTCTGTCTAGTCTTGTCTGTCTAGTCTTGTCTGTCTAGTCTTGTCTGTCTAGTCTTGTCTGTCTAGTCTTGTCTGTCTAGTCTTGTCTGTCTAGTCTTGTCTGTCTAGTCTTGTCTGTCTAGTCTTGTCTGTCTAGTCTTGTCTGTCTAGTCTTGTCTGTCTAGTCTTGTCTGTCTAGTCTTGTCTGTCTAGTCTTGTCTGTCTAGTCTTGTCTGTCTAGTCTTGTCTGTCTAGTCTTGTCTGTCTAGTCTTGTCTGTCTAGTCTTGTCTGTCTAGTCTTGTCTGTCTAGTCTTGTCTGTCTAGTCTTGTCTGTCTAGTCTTGTCTGTCTAGTCTTGTCTGTCTAGTCTTGTCTGTCTAGTCTTGTCTGTCTAGTCTTGTCTGTCTAGTCTTGTCTGTCTAGTCTTGTCTGTCTAGTCTTGTCTGTCTAGTCTTGTCTGTCTAGTCTTGTCTGTCTAGTCTTGTCTGTCTAGTCTTGTCTGTCTAGTCTTGTCTGTCTAGTCTTGTCTGTCTAGTCTTGTCTGTCTAGTCTTGTCTGTCTAGTCTTGTCTGTCTAGTCTTGTCTGTCTAGTCTTGTCTGTCTAGTCTTGTCTGTCTAGTCTTCTCTGTCTAGTCTTGTCTGTCTAGTCTTGTCTGTCTAGTCTTGTCTGTCTAGTCTTGTCTGTCTAGTCTTGTCTGTCTAGTCTTGTCTGTCTAGTCTTGTCTGTCTAGTCTTGTCTGTCTAGTTTTGTCTGTCTAGTCTTGTCTGTCTAGTCTTGTCCGTCTAGTCTTGTCCGTCTAGCCTTGTCGGTCTAGTCTTGTCTGTCTAGTCTTGTCTGTCTAGTCTTGTCTGTCTAGTCTTGTCTGTCTAGTCTTGTCTGTCTAGTCTTGTCTGTCTAGTCTTGTCTGTCTAGTCTTGTCTGTCTAGTCTTGTCTGTCTAGTCTTGTCTGTCTAGTCTTGTCTGTCTAGTCTTGTCTGTCTAGTCTTGTCTGTCTAGTCTTGTCTGTCTAGTCTTGTCTGTCTAGTCTTGTCTGTCTAGTCTTGTCTGTCTAGTCTTGTCTGTCTAGTCTTGTCTGTCTAGTCTTGTCTGTCTAGTCTTGTCTGTCTAGTCTTGTCTGTCTAGTCTTGTCCGTCTAGTCTTGTCCGTCTAGTCTTGTCCGTCTAGCCTTGTCGGTCTAGTCTTGTCTGTCTAGTCTTGTCTGTCTAGTCTTGTCTGTCTAGTCTTGTCTGTCTAGTCTTGTCTGTCTAGTCTTGTCTGTCTAGTCTTGTCTGTCTAGTCTTGTCTGTCTAGTCTTGTCTGTCTAGTCTTGTCTGTCTAGTCTTGTCTGTCTAGTCTTGTCTGTCTAGTCTTGTCTGTCTAGTCTTGTCTGTCTAGTCTTGTCTGTCTAGTCTTGTCTGTCTAGTCTTGTCTGTCTAGTCTTGTCTGTCTAGTCTTGTCTGTCTAGTCTTGTCTGTCTAGTCTTGTCTGTCTAGTCTTGTCTGTCTAGTCTTGTCTGTCTAGTCTTGTCTGTCTAGTCTTGTCTGTCTAGTCTTGTCTGTCTAGTCTTGTCTGTCTAGTCTTGTCTGTCTAGTCTTGTCTGTCTAGTCTTGTCTGTCTAGTCTTGTCTGTCTAGTCTTGTCTGTCTAGTCTTGTCTGTCTAGTCTTGTCTGTCTAGTCTTGTCTGTCTAGTCTTGTCTGTCTAGTCTTGTCTGTCTAGTCTTGTCTGTCTAGTCTTGTCTGTCTAGTCTTGTCTGTCTAGTCTTGTCTGTCTAGTCTTGTCTGTCTAGTCTTGTCTGTCTAGTCTTGTCTGTCTAGTCTTGTCTGTCTAGTCTTGTCTGTCTAGTCTTGTCTGTCTAGTCTTGTCTGTCTAGTCTTGTCCGTCTAGTCTTGTCCGTCTAGTCTTGTCCGTCTAGTCTTGTCCGTCTAGCCTTGTCGGTCTAGTCTTGTCTGTCTAGTCTTGTCTGTCTTGTCTTGTCTGTCTAGTCTTGTCTGTCTAGTCTTGTCTGTCTAGTCTTGTCTGTCTAGTCTTGTCTGTCTAGTCTTGTCTGTCTAGTCTTGTCTGTCTAGTCTTGTCTGTCTAGTCTTGTCTGTCTAGTCTTGTCTGTCTAGTCTTGTCTGTCTAGTCTTGTCTGTCTAGTCTTGTCTGTCTAGTCTTGTCTGTCTAGTCTTGTCTGTCTAGTCTTGTCTGTCTAGTCTTGTCTGTCTAGTCTTGTCTGTCTAGTCTTGTCTGTCTAGTCTTGTCTGTCTAGTCTTGTCTGTCTAGTCTTGTCTGTCTAGTCTTGTCTGTCTAGTCTTGTCTGTCTAGTCTTGTCTGTCTAGTCTTGTCTGTCTAGTCTTGTCTGTCTAGTCTTGTCTGTCTAGTCTTGTCTATCTAGTCTTGTCTTTCTAGTTTCCTCTGTGTAGTAATGTTAGATTCTTAATTTTGGTACCAACCAATAAAATTGGTACCAACCAATAAAAATAAATATAATAATAACTAGATAGAGCTTTAGTAATTTTAACGTTACGCGTTGGCAACATATTTGTGTCGCTTTGTGTGTGGAAATTTGATAGTTAGGTTTTGAAAATTAATTGCAATTAAAACGGTGAGGTTTTCGCGAAACGGAACAATGCAAAAAGTCGTTTGTAGTAAATTTTCTTGAAAACCGAAACGGCGTACAGACCAATTTAGCAAAACAGCCTCTTCGCGAGAAGGAGACGGAGCGCCGAGAGCGAGAGAAACACGCGGAATAATGAACAATTAAATTATTCACAATACACAGCTATCCAATTATCGTTTCCTGCAGAGCATTCCGACCGCACTCGCTCTCCAAAGACAAAGATAATTTACTTGTGCATCGTGCACGAAAAGCAGACGGAGAGCATAAACATACGCATCCAATTACAGGCTAATTGATACGCTGTAAGAAATATGACGGATCTCCCTCGACCTCGCGCCTCCTTTTAGAACAAAACCCGAAACCTTTTGATCAACATCGTTCCCGAGATGAAGAAATTGCCTCCCAAGCGAAACGTTACCGCGCCAAGCTCACGCGTTTACATTCAGTGTTCCACTGGCCTTCTGGAAAAACAAAACAAAAATAGTTGTTTTGTCCAGAAAAATCATCAACGGAATGAAATGGTGTGGCGCATTTAATAATTACTTTCTTGCCTTTTTATCTTTTGGGCAAAACTCCCACAACGAGGAATAAACGTGCAGTTTATACATTCATTTTCATAAATAACTTCACACCACATTTACTTCATCTAATTTAGTCTTTGGCGACACGTAATCCTTCAGCAATAAAAACAAAACAAAAACCCGTTGAAAGATGCAATTATTGCCAAAAATGACAGAATTTTTTATTAATTTGGAAGCTGCGTGAGTGAAGATTGTTCATTTCTGCTCGTCACAAAAAGGAAGTCAATGATCCCCGAATAATCCATCCGTCAGCATTTCGCACACCGATTGCCGTAATCCGAGTGGTTCCATTTACAAATTGCTATATTAAATATTTCTGGTGACCCCTCCGTGCAATATCCGTTGTGCGGATCAACAAGTCCCATTCAGACGCACTCTCCCGGACCAGGCCCATTGTCCCCGGTCCTCCCCAACGATACGATTTGTATACAACCCTATAAAACCGTTCATCGAAATCTACCGATTTTTATTAAAAAGAAAGCGAAATGATCTTGGTGAGGATTGTTAATAACTTTTTAGTTTGAGGAGAAGGAACTGTGGGTTTTAAATTACTTGTTTTTTGATAAATATTTGCAGGAAAAATTGAGATTTGAAAATTTCGTTCTTTCTGATAAACGTCGACCAATTTAGTGTAATCCAATCGCGGTTTGTTTTTCTTAAATTAATGTTTGTTCCTTAATTTGTTGTGTTAAATTATTTGTTCCTTAAATGAATGTGTTAATTGCTCTGTTATACCATATGTTTTCTTATCCAATCTTGTCTAGTTTGAGCTCGTCTTTTTTATTTTGGTTATGCCCTAGGTTTACTTTCTTGCCTTGTCTTAACCTTTGTTTACAATATTACAATGTTATAACTAACCCGTCTAGGAATACCAGTGAGGTATTCCAAAAGTTCAATTGAGGTCTTCCGAATTGTGACCGAAACACGGCATGCCCAAAACATTCCAAACTAGATTATTATGAGGAAACTTTAGAGAATAGTCTAACTTAGGCATAACTTTGCAATTTTCAACACCTAATAACAATGACCAAAGGCTTATCGAAGTTGAGGCTTATCAAAGGCTTATTGAAGGCGTGCGAAATTCGGATGCTATTAGGAAAGTTGGTGGCATGGCCTAACTTAGGCATGTCTTTGGGATTCCAGTCTTCAACTTTATATGGCTAACCAAAGACTTACCAAATGTTGGCATGCAGAATTTAGTGATTAAGAAAAAGAAGTCTGCGGCCACGGAAAGTCTATGGCCTAACTTAGATATATCCTCTCTATGATTTCAACCTTATATTACTATAAATAAACTTAAACGTGGTCTGTTAAAAAGTATCCGATCTTATTTTTTATTTTGAAAACCTGATGGATTTGAATCAAGCGCGCTTGCATGAGCCGACCTTGAACCTTCGTGCGCATGCATGAATTTTTTCCCGCCTGTAGATAGCGTCAGTTGCTGTCGAGCAGTGTTCGAGTGACGTGGT
Source organism: Phosphuga atrata (assembly GCA_944588485.1). NCBI lineage: Eukaryota > Metazoa > Arthropoda > Insecta > Coleoptera > Silphidae > Phosphuga > Phosphuga atrata. Next base: position 47,470,064 of record OX155903.1, on the reverse strand, counting down.
GTGTAGTGCTCTCGTCCGTTTTTCAATGCAAGTAAAATGACGACAAGTGAAAAGAGGAATGTTCTACGTCGCCTACGTGATGCTGTGCGGCGCAAGCGACTGGAGTTGTAGTCATCAGGAAATTGGCAATGTTGAATTGGCAATTGAACAATTTTTTGGCGAAAAACCAGACTCCACTGGTTCGACAGGTTCCTTACTCTCCTGATATGACCCCCTGCGACTTCTGGCTATTCCCCAAAGTCAAGAGGCCATCGAAAGGAACGCGATTTCAGACAAGAGAGGACATTATGGCTGCAACGATAGCCGAGCTAAAGTCGATTCCGAAAGAGGCTTTTTCGGAATGCTTCAAACAATGGCGGCACCGCTGGGAGAAGTGTGTGGAGTCCCAAGGAAACTACTTTGAGGGTGATTAGGTTTCCAACGCTCCAGGTATGCCAGTTTTTTTTTACCGGCTAAAGATCGGATACTTTTCTAACAAACCACGTATAGATGCCGAACCCCATCTGGGATCGATTCAGCAATGTTGAACAACTCGGAAAGTATTCAGTGGTCGAGCAGGCGTCCAATACGATGACAACAACTTCATTTCCGTCTGATGTTCGCAGATGATAGTGCTATATTTGCCGATACATATGTTGATGCAACAGATATTCAATATTTCCCGGACCGCCGAATCCTATGGACTGAAAATAAACGTGGACAAGACAAACAAAAGTCTTGACGACCGATGGATCACAGGTGATCACCAATGTTCATCTTAATGGCACTCAAATCGAACTCGTGAAAGAATTCAAATACTTGGGCTCACTGCTACAAGAGCAAAAATTGGCGTCAACCGCTGTCATTCACAGCTGGATTGGTCAGATATCAGCAGATGGTGCAAATGGTGCATATGGAAGAAAACAAACATATCCACTAATACTAAAATTCGTCTATTCCGGACGCTCTTCCTACCAATTCTTTTGTATGGAGCAGAAACGTGGACGCTACTTCAATCGAACCTCAACAAAGTCGAGGTGTTCCAAATGCGTTGCCTAAGGCAGATTATAGGTTTTGGATTCGCGATCGCCTGCGAAATGAGGAAATTCGAGCCAGTTGCGATCAGTAATCACCGATTGTGGAACAAATATAAACATGCCGTCTACGATGGTTTGGTCACATTTGTCGCTTTGTTTCCACGCAAACTCCTCTGGCGGAAGCGCCCGACTAGAGGATTCAACGATCAGCGCTGAAGAAGATATAGACAAAACATGTAAAAGACGACATCAAGAACTGACGACTGGACCTCGGGATATTGCCATTGCTCGGGAAGTGTGGAAGCAAATCGTAAGTGAAGCGAAAAATCCAGCGGCACCAACAGCAGCGTATTGGTTACGAGAAGGACGGTCTCGACAATCGCCAGCTACGGATTAAAGAATTTTATATTCATAACCAAAGGCATATCAAAGTTAGGCATGCGAAATTTGGTTACTATTGGGAAAGACTGTGATATGGCCTATCTAAGATCTGTCTTTGACTTCCATACTTTAATCTTAATTAGGAAATCTGAGGTAAAGACAGTTTGCTTAAAACCATTTGTTTCTCCAGAAGCATATTTACTCTAGGTGGGTTGTCAGTCCCATCGGCATCGTCTGTATACAATGTGCAGTGTTCAGTTATAAAAGTAGCAAGGTCTGAAATATATAGTAGGAAAAGTTTTGGAGCAAGAACACTCCCCTGAGGTACAACCATTTGTAAACTCCACGGCGGGTTGGCCGATTACAGTTCCAGATTTAACTTGAACAAGTTGTTGGCGATTTTTGGGGATTGCCTTAATCCATGGCGGGAATGGCGAATTTGCCTCTTATCCCATATTTGAAAACATTGTCCAGAATAAGACTTCACACTGGAGAGGAAATGCTTTTACGGACCCCCAACTATGGATTCAATTTTGGGGAGTGTGGGGCTCACCAGCCCTCTAAGGCAGTCATACCCACAAAAACCATCACCTCTTTATTTCTGTCCTGTAGTGTTAAAGCCTTTCAGCCTTACGTCGTACAGGTTTGGTCTTAATATCCTTTTCTCAGGTGTCGCCTCTTTCTCTGCTCTGTTCTTCTAGTTCATCTTTTGCCTTTTTCCGCATAACTTTTTCTACAAAATTCCTCACAGTTTCCCAGCTGTCCTTGTGGGCGATCATTTCCACTATTATGCTTTCCGGGCACATGGCTGCTGCAGGTAGGTTTCTTTTTATATTGCCCCTTTCGTTATCCCAAATCCCATAATGGAATGTTGCACAAAATAAGTATCATCTACTTATTTTGTGCAGTATCGGCATTGTGCACTCCCCTTCTTTCCAATTATCTCCGTGTAGGAGCAGAAGACTCCGTGTCATGTAAGGCACTGTGTAATATGGAAATTTACCGACCCATGCTTCCTCTCTACCCATTTCTTGATTTCCGGTATCATCCTGTGGGTCAACCTTCCGTACTTTAGTGAGCTCGCATTCTGACTACCACTTCTGGTAAGTCATTTCCCTCTGTTCCTTCCGGTGTGTTATTGTCCTGTGTAAGTCATATAGTCGCCTTCTCTCTTCGGCAAGGAGGGTTAACAGTACGAGGCCTGCCACTACGAGCGCGGCATCTGCAGATGTTGTGCGGTATGCACTGCATACTATCAAGGCCATTAATCTTTGGGTGGACGTGATTTTTTCCTATAGATTTGACGTCTTGCTGCCCCGACCCATAGCGGAGCCCCGTACATCACTATCGACTCCATTGCTATCTCTAGCACTTTCCTTTTCTGTTGTCCTGGACCTCTAATATTAGGCAGTATGCTGCCTAGGGCCTTCATCGTACTTTGCCTTCTCCAGAAGAAGACTGTGTCGTCAAGAAGACTGTGTTACCCTTATCTACCTAAGTTATGATAGTGTTGAGTTGAGCTAATGCTGTTGTGGTAGTTTTTCCTTTGCAAAAGCCATGTTGTTGCTTTGGAATAAGTTGAAATTTTTCTATAAATGGGATAAGCCTAATTCGCATGGAATATTCCAGGATCTTAGCTAAAACTGATATAAGGGCTATGGGTCGGTATTTGTTTACTTGTTTTTGTCTCCCTTTTTGTGGAGGAATAATGGTGGAAATATTCAGTATTTCTGGGAATAGTTCAGCAGCGAGCTATTCCCAGAAACACTTCTAGAGATTTATCCAATCCCCGCTTTACTCTCCCACTGAATCGTCACGCAACATTTCTCTAGATAGTTAATCGCAAGCATTTTTCATTTTTTCTTTAAAATGTTCCAAGTTAACAGATGGTTAATGATGAACCATCAGGAACAGATAGTTATCTATAAACTTTATATAGGGTCTTTCATTAAGCGGTTCCTATCTTTAAACCTAAATAATGGAAAGTGTGTGTGAGATATCTTCGAAATTTTTTATTTGTTTGAAAGGCCTACCGATGCCATTATGTATTGAATACAACATCCTGCAAATGTCCGCCGCGACTTCGCTGGGTGGCGCGCATTCGAAATGTCCAATTTGCCATGACTCTGGCGCATAAATCAGGCTGAATTTGATCGATGGCATGAGTTACGTTGGCATTCAGGGCCGCTGTGGTTAGTGGCTTATTCGCATAGACATGCGACTTAAGGAAACCCCACAATAAAAAATCTTAGCGGGGTCAAATCGCACGATCTCGGTGGCGAGTTCACATCACCTCCACGTGAGATGAGCATGATCATCTCACGTGGAGTCAAATCTCAAATCACTCGTGCAGAATGTCCAATGTGGCAAGAGTTATGTGGCAAGTAGCGCTGTCCTGTTGAAACCACGTGTCTGGTGTCCATATTATCCAATTCAGGCCAAAAGAATTTAGTAATCATCGATTTATAGCGCTCGCCGTTGACGGTGATGGCCAACGTCGTTCTCAAAGAAATTTGGACCAAATTTGGGCCAGCCCAAAATCCACACCAAACTGTGACTTCTTCGGGATGCATTGAACGCTCTTGGATCTCATGTGGATTGGTATCGTCCCAAATTCGACAATTTTGTTTATTGACGTACCAAATTCATCCAGAAATGAGTCTAATCGCTAAAGATGATTTTTAATCAAAACCGAACACGAAATTTAAAAATAGTCAAAAATTGCGAAAAGAAGCATTAACCCTCGAGGAATTCCAATGAAATTTTTACTGCATATGGATACCCATAAAAAGTACACTCAGACGAAAATTCAATGTTCCGCCGTCATCGGGTACGCTGCGGAAAAATATTTTAGTTTTCGCGGTTTTTTGGCAAATATCTTTGCAGAGTCTTTAAGCAGAAAATAGGGACTTGGCGCACCGTATGTGGAATTCTGGTACCTACAAATAAGTATTCTTTGCAAATTTTATATAGTCTTTCGGTTTTGTCACAAATGTGAAAAATGTGAAAAGAGATATTTTTTTCTCTGAATTTACATGGGTTTAAATGGAGAATTAATTCGGAGGTGAACGAAAAAAAATCTTATGACCTAACAATTAACAGCAGAGCGATGAAATTAATGCGTTTGCTAAAAGAAAGAGCGTCGTCAAAATTATTTCTTGCAAACCCAAGGAAATCACCGTCACAGTCCTCTCGCTAGGGCGATTATGACAACCGTGAAATGGGCGCAACGCGCGGAACGTTGCCCGAACAGAACACAAATTTTGATAAAACAATTTTATCATTTTCACGTGTTTTTGAACGCTATATCCGTCCATGCCGAATTGGCAAAACAGACTGAATAAATGACAGCTTATTCGACAGGTGTAGCTTCAACATTATACCCGCTACCAACTGTCAAAGTTCGAAAGTCTCTATTGAAAGACCCTTTATTTCAAAGTTCCTTGATATACCTTGATAGACAAAATTGGATTTGGCAAACTTTGATAGACAAAACTACATTGATAAAAATAGATTTCAGTATAAGAGAAAATTCTTTATTCTATTTACGCTTGAAAATGTTGGACAAATAAATTAATTGCAATTTCATTTTGCTCGCGAATATTGCTATTGTTTTTTTCTCTTCTCTTTTTTTTTGTGCGGACGGGAGTATTGTCTAGTCCGGACGTGCAATGATAAGCCCTAAGGGTTGAAGTTATCCGCATATATGGACATGAATAGGGCCCCCGTGTCCTCCCTAAGAGACATATCATTATTCACAGCACGTGCCTCTTGTGCTCATGCGGTTTTAATGACTAACCAAATACTGCGCTCGACAATCGACAACAAAACGGAGTAATAATCGAAACGCGGATTAAAAAATCGAGAGCGAATATACACGTATTTAAGAGGAAAATGGGTGAAGTTTCAATTAAGGGAGGTGAAGTTTTTTTTGTTTAATTTTAAAAAAAATTGTGTTATTGAATGTTTTAAGGGTTGAAGATATCGTTTATGTGTATTGACGGTTAATGATCACGTGCGGCGGTCGCGTGTCGTTTTAGCAATTAGTACAGATTTATTTTTTTGTGTCATTGCGACGTGGCGGGGTGGTGCACGTGTCGGCGGGTGATTAGTGTGTGCTGCATGCCCGTTTGGAAAAGCATCGAAAGAACGCAGATGTAATAATTGGCGTTTTTTTTTCCTTTCACTGTTTGATGAGCGGTTCGGGTGATTTTCACCTGGACGATTTGCATCGGTAATGGCGGCCTTTTACTTGTTGAAATGCTTGTCCACACTTTACACACGCAAACTTAAATAATACGTTACTCGATTTTTTCTCCGCACGTTTGCAAAATTAAATTAAGTCAGGAAACACGAATATTTTTTTACCGTACATTGATTAAAAAATGAATTAATTTGTATTATCTTAAATAAACTTAATACAGATGAAATGCAGCCTGAATAATATAATATATATAATATATATAATAAATATATTCAATCTGTTCGTAGCTCTATAATATGAAGTCTTCTTAAGACTACGAAACAAGTCCCAGGATATTGCAGGATATTGAATTATACAACAGACATTTGCATGTTATTACTAGCCCCAGTACACTTTCGTGTCAATAAAGTACGAGTACTAGATAACGAGTTAGTACTTGATTAACGAGTACTAGATAAATAACATTGTTTTTAAGATCACTTCTTACTGTTTAGATTAAGTGAATAGCCATCTGCAGACGCGTTTCGAGATTTATCTCTCATCAGTGCAGCTTTGCTGGTTTGAATTATAAATTGAAATACACTTACTTCAACACCTTGTGCACGACTGACGAGGTTAGGTTTTAAATTGGAGGTCCTTAATACGTTTATATAATTAGTGTCGTGAGTAAGGTGCAGAATACTGATTTGATTAAAACTTATGGTTACGGACTTTTTATCTGGTGTAACTGTTGTTAATCGTCGTTGGCAGTGTTCAACTAAGATCGGAATCAAGATTCAATAAATATTCGTGTTTTTGTTTTCCTAAAAATTGACACATTTGACGCAACGGTTCGTAAATTACTGGTCACGTGACAAAAAGTGTGCGTATGCAATCATCGCGGCGTTGCCACTTTTACTTTTCTTATGAGAAAATTTCTAATGAGTGCAAAATTGAGAAATTGTGATCGACCATATCACAATTTATCAATTGATCTCGAAAATTGATCTCATTATCCTATCAATGGATAAGGAATAGGATAATGTGGGCAATAACTGTTGGTTTAACCCAGGTTAGATTAGCTTACGCACCGCGAAGCAGCAGACAAATCAAGACAACATACGCGCGGCAGCGCGAATTCTCGATTCAAAATAAAATAAACGTGGCAATTTCGAATCAGTAGCATTCGCATCTACTATTTGTCACGTTGAAAATGTCAACAATGCAAATACAGTTTTTGGGGTTAGGTAAAGAATACGGGATTGTTTTGAAACTAAAGGCGATTCTCATATACGCGACACTAGCCACGCGACATCCCCTGTCAAATAATGTTTACATTGTTTTAAATGGACACGTTCTCACTATGGCTACGCGACAGTTGCGCGACGTGCCTATTTAAAACAATGTAATCATTATTTGACAACGTATGTCGCGTAGCTAGTGTCGCGTATATGAGAATCGGCCTTTAGTGTTGCGGACTATTTACCTGGTGTAACTGTTGTTAATCTTCTTTGGGACTCTTTAACTAAGATCCGAAAGCAAAAATTAAGCTTCGACGTTGGTTCAATAAATATTCGTGTTTTTGTTGAAAATAATTGTTGACATTTTCAAGATGACAGATAGTAGATGCGAACGCAACTAACTCGACGTTGCCACGTTTATTTTTGTTTATATGCCCGTTTATATGAAACACTATAATTTTGGCAACATATATACAATCTTAAGCCTCTTATTGAAATTGCATTCATATTGGAACGAACAGCCACGCCACAAACAGCTACAATGTCTAATGATACCAGTCAAATTGATACCAGCCGAGTTGGTTAAACCAACGGTCCTTGCTACATAGTCCTGTATTAGATCGAGCGTTCGCGTTGCTGTATGTGGTCTTGATTTATCTAATTTACCGGGATTAAATCAACGGTCGTTGCCGAAATACCCTAACCGAACTCTCGATCCAATATAGGACAATGTGGCAAGGTCTGTTGGTTTAACGCCTGTTAGATTAGGTTGCCCGCCATGAAGCGGGCAGATAAATCAAGACAACATACGCGCGGCAGCGCGAGCTCTCGTTCCAATATAGGACAATGTGGCGTGGACCGTTGGTTTCAGAGCCGTCCTTAGACCGGGGCGAGCGGGGCCCAAGCCCTGGGCGCCGCGCTTTGGGGGCTCCGCAGCCTTATGCGAACCGACAGGTTTACATTTTACATTGTTTTTCATTATTTTTTACTTTACTACTAAGTAAAGATAGATAGATGTTTATTTTACTTTTTTTAATTTTTCTTGTGCAAAACAAATAAGCAGTATTTATTATTCTTGTTTTGTCATTACAATAACATTTCAAAATACAATATTATTTTGTAGATTTTAAATTAAAAAAAAATTGTCTAAGGCGCCCCAAAATTATTTTTTGCCCTTGGCCCCGCACTTGCTAGGGACGGCCCTGGTTGGTTTAACCCCGGTAAGATTAGGTTGCCCGGCGGGGAGCCGGCAGATAAATCAAGACAACATAAGCGCGGCAGCGCGAACTCTTGATCCAATATAGGACAATGTGGCAAGGACAGTTGGTTTAACCCCGCCTAGATTAGGTTGATATATCAAGACAACATACGCGCGGCAGCGCGAAATCTCGATCCAATATAGAACAATGTGGCGAGGACCGTTGGTTTAACCCCGGTTAGATTAAGCTGCCCGCCGCGGAGCGAGCAGATAAATCAAGACAGCATACGCGCGGCAGCGCGAAATCTCGATCCAATATAGGACAATGTGGCGAGGACCGTTGGTTTAACCCTGGTTAGATTAAGCAGATAAAAGAAGACAACATAACCGCGGCAGCGCGAACTATCGATCCAATATAGGATAATGTGGCAAAGACAGTTGGTTTAACCCCGGTCATATTAGGTTGCCCGCCGCGAAGTGGGCAGATAAAAGAAGACAACATAACAGCGGCAGCGCGAACTATCGATCCAATATAGGATAATGTGGCAAAGACAGTTGGTTTAACCCCGGTCATATTAGGTTGCCCGCCGCCAAGTGGGCATATAAATCAAGACAGCATACGCGCGGCAGCGTGAACTCTAAATTCAATATAGGATGATGTGGCGAGGACCGTTGGTTTAACTCCGGTTAGATTAGGTTGCCCACCGCGGAGCGGGCAGATTAAGTTAGGTTAGATTAGGTTGCCCGCCGCGGATCGGGCAGGTAAATCAAGACAACATAACCGCGGCAGCGCGAACTCTCGATCCAATATAGGACAATGTGGCAAAGACAGTTGGTTTAACCCCGGTTAGATTAGGTTGGCCGCCACGAAGCGAGCATATAAATCAAGACAACATACGCGCGGCAGCGCGAACTCTCGATCCAATATAGGACAATGTGGCGAAGACCGTTGGTTTAACTCCGGTTAGATTAGGTTGCCCGCCGCGGAGCGGGCAGATAAATCAAGACAACATAAGCGCGGCAGCGCGGACCCTATCCAATATATTACAATGTGGCAAGGACAGTTGGTTTAACCCCGGTTAGATTAGGTTGCCCGCCGCGGAGCGGACAGATAAGTGCTCATCCACGTTGACTTGCGCTGACGGGCGCGGTCACGAAATATCAAACATATGGCGTCAAAAAAAGTAGCGGACAAGCTAACTACTGGCGCGCTCGGCGCGCTCGCGGCAATATCAAACGCGTGAGATGTTTGTGTGTGTTCACGTCGAACTAGCGGCGGACCGCGCGATTCACTCGCGACGTCTGTAAGTTCAACCAGTACGAACTTATCGCTAGAAACGGTAGCATGTTTTCGTCATGTCCTTTAATACAGAAGAGTTTATTAGTGATGTTCAGCTTAGTATACTAACCAAAACTTAAACTTAGGTTAGTATACTAACCTAACCTAACCTGACAACAGGTCACACACAGGCCAATCTGAACACGAACTCGCCACGTCTACCGCGCCCGCCACCGCGCCCGCGCGTTCCAACGTAAACAAACACTAAATGAAGACAACATACGCGCGGCAGCGCGAACACTCGTTCCAATATAGGACAATGTGGCGAGGACCGTTCCTTTAAGCCCGGTTAGATTAGGTTGCCCGCCGCGGATCGGGCAGATAAATCAAGACAACTTAAGCGCGGCAGCGCGAACTCTCGATCCAATATAGAACAATGTGGTAGGGACAGTTGTTTTAACCCCGGTTAGATTAGGTTTGCGCGCCGCGAACCGGGCAGAACTCGCCTGCTCGCCGCGAACTCTCGATCCAATATAGAACAATATGGCAAGGACCGCTGAATCAATGAAAAATAATAGACGTGGCAACGTCGAGTTAGTTGCGTTCGCATCTACTATCTGTCATCTTGAAAATGTCAACAATTATTTTCAACAAAAACACGAATATTTATTGAACCAACGTAGACAACGTTTTCGGATCTTAGTTAAAGAGTGCCAAAGACGATTAACAACAGTTACACCAGGTAAAAAGTCTGCAAAACTAAATTTCAAAATAGTCCCGTATTCTTTACCAAGTCCCAGTTTTTGTTCTACTAAAAACAAAATTTTTGGGACAACAAAAACACGAACATTTATTGAACCAAGCAATGCAGAAGCTTCAATTTTGCTTTCCGATCTTAGTTAAACAATGCCAAGGACGATTAACAGGAGTTACACCAAGTAAAAGTCCGCAACCCTAAGTTTTAATCGAAATAGTATTCTACACCTTATCCAAAATTATTGAAATTGACAACGTTGGTTATAGGTACAAGTATACTGTATGAACAACTTTATTTCCTGTTTAATTTGTTTGAAAACTACGTTACCAACCGACTACGCAATGTTCAGTATCACGAATTGCAATGTAGATACGTTGCTAGATAAATCCAAAACTGATTTTTTCACCCGTTATTGCAATTCACTTAAAGGTTATTTCCTTGATTACATTAAAACGGAAACATAAAACGTATGACTTTTTGAAAGGATTACTTAGATAACTTTTATGGTACTTTTACGTGTAAATCGGGGGATGGGTGTACCAACCATTTTGTAGTAAGAATAGCAGTGCTACCAACTCAATTCTTGTAAAGCATTTGGTAAATTGTATTTTGTTTAAGCGTGTAAATGAGGTTTTCGTGGAAGTAATTAAAGCGTAGATGTGCATCCTTATATAGCTCGTCCTTGCTAATGCAGAAAGCATGTAGACCGTATTTATGTGTGCACTTAGTTCAGTATATTCGATTAACTGACACACACACACACAGAGAGACAGGAAAAGAGCGTAGGAATAAGACGAGGAATGGATGTGTTCGTGCACAATGAATAATGTGTACTCGAGTCAACAAGTGATGGTCTCTCTCCGTAGAAAAACAGAAGTATCTAAATTAGGCCAGGAAGGCAGGTATTGAAGTGGCTGCCATTATACTAATTATCCTAGTCGTTTGCATATCGTGCGCCTCCTCAAAGGACTCGAGGTGTTTTCATAATTCGCGAGAAGAGCCGCCTTTGAACTCGAATCTAATTTTCTCTCATCGCTGCTGTTTAGCGTGTTGTTGATTTTTCTTTTACCGGGCGCACTGCTCACCGTTTTAATTGTCTTCATTTATTCGGTTTCCCTTTGAGATCGCGTTGTTTCAACATAATATCCTTTCGTTTTAATACTCCGCTCATATTCACATACACACGTTTCTAAACATTTTCTAATCAAGCTAAGACAACATTTCCCACAACAAATACTCACTACTTCCATTAACTGTAATTAAACTAAAACAAAGATAGTTTTCTAAATCGCTACAAATCTTTGATAAACCGATAATAAGTTATATACTATCTACCAACATTGCAATAATTTGTAGTTGGTAACATTGCAAGTATTTAAAGTTGGTAACATTGCTAGTATTTTAAGTCGGTGACATTGCCAGTTTTTAAGGTTGGTTACATTGCAAGTATTTTAGATTGGTAACATTGCGAGTATGCAAGGTTGACTACAATGCAATTATTTAAGATTGACAATACTGTTGTTTTATTCTTATGCACTTGTCTAATGCGTCATTCATTCTGCAAAATTTGTAAAACTATTGCCATATTATTAATTGCATTCTTCACATACATGTTATGTTGCCATAGTAGCAATAAACAGAAATCATTTAATAATGAAATGCCATTTACGCACGATTTAGATTTTGGATAATAATTGCATCCTTCACATACATGTGTTTTTGCAATTGTAGCAACAAACAGAAATCGTTTAATAATGATACTGCATTTTATTTACATTGGATTTTTACGCATGATTATAATAATTGATCCTTCACATACAATAATTTAAATATTAATGTGTCCATTTTCGTTCATTTGTGTGGGTAGATAAAAAATATGATTGCAAAATTTGTCAAGTAATATATTATCATTTTCCCATAATTCCAAAGATATGTTCAAATTTTTTTAAATGTCTATTCTAGTGTGTAAATCTGTTGAAATTGCGCAATGTTTTAAACCGGGGGTGAGCCAAGGGGTCGGTCGGATCGAAAAGAGAACAATCAATTTGCAATTGAATTCGTAGGCAAAGAATTCGTTGCCTCCCGCCCGTTCTCTCCCTCCCTCCCGGCAGAAGACTATCAAATGACAAATGTAATAAAAGTCCGATGTTTCCCGCTGTCATTACAATAAAACGGTTGGGTTTAAGCCGCGTGTAATTGTCATCTGCGAGAGGGTTGAGCCTTTGTCCTCCCTCTGTCGAATCGATATGGAGATATATGTGGAATTGCAAAAAAAAACTCGCGAAAATAAAGCAAGTGAAAATTCTTGAAAACGATTTCGTGTGTATTTTTTGCGATTCAAATATAAATCGGATTTTATTTCTTCAATTTTCCGTTTTGATTGGTTTTCTTTCGCGTTGCTTTCGCATTGTTTGAACAGTCTCGCCAACGTAAATACCTTGGTTACTTATCGCAAACATAGTAATAACAATGGTACCAATAGCAAAACACGTCAATACAATGTTTGTAATTTTTAGTAAACAACTGCAAATATGTTGATTATAGTGATAACTGCAAAAATTGCTTTCAAATAGTAGTTTTTGATACAAGTGTGTGAAAAAGGGCTTTTGTGCACGAGTTGTTTGAATAGTCTCGCCAACGTAAATAGCTTGGTTACTTATCGTAAACATAGCAATAACAATGATACCAATTGCAAAATACATCAAAATAATGTTTCTTATTATTAGTAACCAACTGCTGATTTTAGCGATAACGACTGCAAAAATTGGTTTCAAATAGTAGTTTTTGATGCAAGTGTATGAAAAAAGGGCTTTTGTGCACGAGTTGCGAAATTTAAAGCACGAGCCGAAAGCAATGAAAATAATCGCAATGAGTTCACACAAGCCCTACACACACGAGTGTCATACATTATTTTATCTACAAAGCATTTTATCCGTTCAATATACAGTTGAATCTACAAAAAATAATTGTTTCTTACCGATTATATTGAAAAATTATATAATTAATTGACGTTAGTCAATGTGTTGCCATAGTAAGAAAAAATAGAAATTGTTTAATAATTCAAACTCCATTTAATTTACATTGGACTTTTACGCACGATTTGGATAATTTTACGCACGATTTGGATAATTTTACGCACGATTTGGATTTTAGATTATAATTGCATCGTGTGATTCACTGGTGTCAATAGGACAATGAGAAAACAAACTGTTTAAATTTGTATTCATACTGTTTGAATTTTCTGAATAAATCGCCGAAACTAGTTACTAATAACAAATTTAAATAATTGCATCCTTCACATATGTGTTGTTGCCATAGAAGCAACAAACAGAAATCGCTGAATAATGAAACTTCATTTTATTTACATTGTGCTTTTTCACACGATTTGGATAATTTTACGCATGATTTCGATTTTGGGTAATGATTGCATTCTTTACATGCATGTGCTGTTGTCATAGTAGCAATAAACAGAAATCGCTGAATACTGAAACTTCATTTTATTTACATTGTGCTTTTCGCACGATTTGGATAATTTTACGCATGATTTCGATTTTGGATAATAATTGCATTCTTCAAATGCATGAGCTGTTGCCATAGTAGCAACAAACAGAAATCGCTGAATAATGAAACTTCATTTTATGTACATTATGCTTTTTCGCACGATTTGGATAATTTTACGCATGATTTCGATTTTGGATAATATTTGCATTCTTCACATGCATGTGCTGTTGTCATAGTAGCTACAAACAGAATTCGTTTAATAATGAAACTCCATTTTATTTACATGGAATTTTTACGCACGATTATAATAATGGCATCCTTCACATACAATAATTTAAATATTAATGTGTTCATTTTCCTGTGCTCGTAGATACAAATTTTTAATGCAAACTTTCCAAAATAATTCTAATTGTTAGTAAAATCTCGTAATTTAAAACAAAAATATTTTTTGCATAATTCACGTCCCGTGTTTCTTCAAATTAAGTTTTAATTTATTTAATAGTCAATATATGCCGATAATATTGAAAAATTATATAATTAATTGACGTTAGTCAATATGTTGCCATAGTAAGAACAAACAGAAATTGTTTAATAATTAAACTCCATTTAATTTACATCGGACTTTTACGCACGATTTGGATAATTTTTCGCGCGATTTGGATTTTGGATAATAATTGCATTCTTCACATGCATGTGTTGTTGCCATAGTAGCAACAAACAAAAACCGTTTAATAATTAAACTCTATTTAATTTACTTTTACGCACGATTTACATAATTTTGCGCACGATTTGGATTTTGGATAATAATTGTTGCATCCATACAATCATCACATACATTAATTTAAATATGAATGTGTTCATTTTCGTGTGCGGGTAGATAAAATATATTCTAGCCAAATTTCCAAAATAATTCTAATTGTTTGTAAAATCTCGTGATTTTAAACAAATTGTTTAATAAGTCAACTCTATTTAATTTACTTTGGACTTTTACGAACGATTTGGATAATTTTATGCACGATTTGTATTTTGTATAATAATTGCATCCTTCACATACATGTATTATTGTCATAGTAGCAACAAACAGAAATCGTTTAATAATGAAACTACATTTTATTTACATGGAACTTTTACGCACGATTATAATAATGGCATGCTTCACATACAATAATTTAAATATTAATGTGTTCATTTTCCTGTGCGCATAGATACAAATTTTTAATGCAAACTTTCCAAAATAATTCTAATTGTTAGTAAAATCTCGTAATTTAAAACAAAAATATTTTTTGCATAATTCACGTCCCCGTGTTTCTTCAAATTTTACTTTTAATTTATTGAATAGTCAATATATGCCGATAATATTGAAAAAATATATAATTAATTGACGTTAGTCAATGTTTGTAATAGTAACAAAAAACAGAAATCGTTTAATAATTCAAACTCCATTTAATTTACATTGGACTTTTACGCACGATTTGTATAATTGTTCGTACGATATGGATTTTGGATAATAATTGCATTCTTCGCATACTTGTGTTTTTGCCATAGAACAAACAAACAGAAATCGCTGAATAATGAAACTTCATTTTATTTACATTGTGCTTTTTCGCACGATTTGGATAATTTTACGCTCTATTTTACGCTCAATTTATGATTTCGATTTTGGATAATAATTGCATTCTTCACATGCATGTGCTGTTGTCATTGTAGCAACAAACATAATTCGTTTAATAATTAAACTATTTAATTTACTTTGGACTTTTACGCACGATTTTGATAATTTTACGCGATTTACGATTTGGATTTTGGATAATAATTGCATCCTTTACATACATGTCTTGTTGCCATAGTAGCAACAAACAGAAATCGTTTAATAATGAAACTCTATTTTATTTACATTGGAATTTTACGAACGATTATAATTGCATCCTTCACATACAATAATTTAAATATGAATGTGTTCATTTTCGTGTGCGAGTAGATAAAATATATTATTGCAAAATTTCCAAAATTATTCTAATTAAATCTCGTGATTTTAATTTAATTTACTTTGAACTTTTACGAACGATTTTGATAATTTTACGCACGATTTGTATTTTGGATAGTAATTGCATCCTTCACATACATGTGTTGTTGCCATAGTAGCAACAAACAGAAATGGTTTAGTAATGAAACTCCATTTTATTTACATTGGACTTTTACGCACGATTATAATAATCGATCACATACAATAATCTAAATATTAATGTGTTAATTTTCCTGAGCGAGTAGATAAAAATTTTTAATGCAAACTTTCCAAAATAATTCTAATTGTTAGTAAAATCTCGTAATTAAAAAAAAAATTTTTTTGCATAGTTCACGTCCCAAAATTCACGTTCAAATTAACTTGTAATATATTGAATAGTCAATATATGACGATGATATTGAAATATTATATAATTAATTGACGTTAGTTGCCATAGTAAGAACAAACAGAAATTGTTTAATAATACAAACTCCATTTAATTTGCATTGGACTTTTACGCACGATTTGGATAATTTGACGCACGATTTGGATTTTGGATAATAATTGCATCCTTCACATAAATGTGTTGTTGCCATAGTAGCAACAAACAGAAATCGATTAATAATGAAATGCCATTTTATTTACATTGAATTTTTACGCACGATTTGGATCATTTTACGCACGATTGGGATAATAATTGCATCCTTCACATATATGTGTTTTTGCCATAGTAGCAACAAACAGAAATCTTTTAATAATGAAACTCCATTTTATTTACATGGAACTTTTACGCACGATTATAATAATGGTATCCTTCACATACAATAATTTACATATTAATGTGTTCATTATCGTTCATTTGTGCGGGTGGATAAAAAATATTAAAGCAAAATTTCCAAAATAATTCTAATTGTTAGTAAAATCTCGTAATTTAAAAAAAATGATTTTTTGCATAATTCACATCCCGTGTTTCTTCAAATTAACGTTTTAATTTATTGAATAGTCAATACATGCCAGCATTTTTTTTTATTCTTTCTACATATTAAAACTAAATTGTAGAGTACCAGCCCCCCGTTTCCGACTATCTCCCCGCCCATGAAGTTTGCATAATCCCATACAATTTTCTGTCGACTGTAACAACATGCCAATTTTTAAAAACTAAATAATACAAGTCGCAGGGAAAAAAAACGCGATTTCTAGTGGAGAAATCGATTTGGGATTTAAAAAAAAATGCGCGACAAAGCGAATATTCGGTGTGAAAAAAAATTCTAAAACTTTTTACTTGTTTTATCTGCGTGAGATTTCGGATCAGTTTATAGCGAGATGTCGTGCCAGACGGTTTATTTGTGAATCGATTTAAGAAAATTTTGTTGAAATTTGCTTTGTAAAATTGTGTAGAGAATTTTCACATAAGTTGCGGGTTTCTTTTTGGATGATTTTACAAATAGACGGTCGCGCACTTGACCAACGTAACAAATTTTGAAAGACCGCGTGGAAGAAATTGCACCGAGTTTCGCGGAATTTGTGATAAAAAGGGAATCGGAGACGCGATGGAGAGCAACGAGGAACATTCGCAAAACGGAAAAACTTAAACAATAAATTAAAAAAAAATTGCAGTTTTTTTTAATTTCATTGATTTTACAGTTTAAAGAAAACACGTTTTCTCCATTTTGGTTATCCCTGTTTTATTATTTTTCGCAATGGGGTGATTTCTTTCGCGCGTTTCGTTTTATTATTTATTAGTTTTTTTTTGCAAATTTTTTTTTGATAAAAAAAAATCCTCGAAAATGTTGGAACCGATTGATAACAGCTATCGCTATAACAACGACGACGCTTACCATTTCGACGTTTACGTTTTCGATGGCAGGAAAAGAAAACGAGCAACTTTAAGTACGTAGAAAAGCCTATTTTTACAAAGATGTTCGTTTCCAGAATTACACATTTCTGAAATTTTTACCATTTCAAGGTTTTTTTTTATAATAAAAATGTCGGAAATATAAGACTCACATTGTTAAATTCTTACATTTACTTGCTAATCAAATTGTTAAATTTTTACATTTTTTTACCACTCAAATAGTCAATTTCTTACATTTACTTGCCACTTAAATTGTTAAATTCTTACATTTACTTGCCAATCAAATTGTTAAATTCTTACATTTACTTGCTAATCAAATTGTTAAATTTTTACATTTTTTTACCACTCAAATAGTCAATTTCTTACATTTACTTGCCACTTAAATTGCTAAATTCTTACATTTACTTGCCAATCAAACTGTTACATTTTTAAATTTATTTGCTACTGAAATTGACAATTTCATACATTTACTTGCCACTTAAATTGTTATTTCATACATTTACTTGCCACTGAAATTGTCAATTTCTTAGATTTACTTGCCACTTAAATTGTTAAATCCATACATTTACTTGCCAATCAAATTGTTAAATGTTTACATTTATTTGCCACTGAAATAGTCAATTTCTTACATTTACTTGCCACTTAAATTGCTAAATTCTTACATTTATTTGCTAATCAAATTTTTAAATTTTTACATTTATTTGCCACTAAAATAGTCAATTTCGTACATTCACTTGCCACTTAAATTGTTAAATTCTTACATTTACTTGCCACTCAAATTGTTGAATGTTTAAATTTATTTGCCACTGAAATATTCAATTTCGTACATTCACTTGCCACTTAAATTTTTAAATTCTTACATTTACTTGCGAATCAAATTGTTAAATTTTTAAATTTATTTAACACTGAAATACTCAATTTCTTATATTTATTTCCCACTAAAATTGTTAAATTCTTACACTTCCTTGCCACTAAAATAGTCAATTTCTTTCATTTACTTGCCACTTAAATTGTTAAACTCTTACATTTACTTGTCAATCAAATTGTTAAATGGTAACATTTATTTTCCACTGAAATAGTCAATTTCTTACATTTACTTGTCACTTAAATTCTTAAATTTATTTGCCACTGTAATCGTCAATTTTTTACATTTACTGGTCACTTATATTGTTAAATTCTTACATTTATTTTCCACTGAAATAATCAATTTCTTACATTTACTTGTCACTTAAATTGTTAAATTTTTGCATTTATTTGCCACTGAAATAGTCAATTTCTTACATTTACTTGCCACTTAAGTTGTCCGTTTCTTACATTTACTTGCCACTTAAATTGTTAAATTCTTACATTTATTTTCCAATAAAATTTTTAAATTTTTACATTTATTTTCAAATGAAAAAGGTCAATTTCTTACATTCACTTGCCACTTAAATTGTTAAATTCTTACATTTACTTGCCAAACAAATTGTTAAATGTAAACATTTATTTGCCACTGAAATAGTCAATTTCTTACATTGACTTGCCACTTAAATTGTTAAATTCTTAAATTTACTTGCCACTAAAATGGTCAATTTCTTACATGCACTTTCCACTTAAATTGTTAAATTCTTACATTTACTTGCCACTGAAATAGTCAATTTCTTACATTTATTTGCCATTTAAATAGTTAAATTCTTACATTTATTTGCCACTGAAATAGTCAATTTCTTACATTTACTTGTCACTTAAATTCTTACATTTATTTGTCACTGAAATAGTTAATTTCTTACATTTACTTGCCACTTAAATTGTTGAATTCTTACATTTACTTGCCACTGAAATAGTCAATTTCTTACATTTACTTGCGACTTAAATTGTTAAATTCTTACATTTATTTGCCACTGAAATAGTCAATTTCTTACATTTACTTGCCAATCAAATTTTTAAATTCTTACATTTATTTGCCACTGAAATAGTCAATTTCTTACATTTACTTGCCAATCAAATTGTTAAATTCTTACATTTATTTGCCACTGAAATATTAAATTTCTTACATTTACTTGTCACTTAAATTCTTAAATTTATTTGCCACTGTAAAAGTCATTTTTTTACATTTACTGGTCACTTATATTGTTAAATTCTTACATTTATTTTCCACTGAAATAGTCAATTTCTTACATTTACTTGTCACTTAAATTGTTAAATTTTTGCATTTATTTGCCACTGAAATAGTCAATTTCTTACATTTACTTGCCACTTAAATTGTTCATTTCTTACATTTACTTGTCACTTAAATTCTTAAATTTATTTGCCACTGTAATAGTCTTTTTTTACATTTACTGGTCACTTAAATTGTTAAATTATTACATTTATTTGCCACTGAAATAGTCAATTTCTTACATTTACTTGTCACTTAAATTCTTACATTTATTTGCCACTGAAATGGTCAATTTCTTACATTTACTTGTCACTTAAATTTTTAAATTTATTTGTCACTGAAATAGTCAATTTCTTACATTTACTTGCCACCTAAATTGTTAAATTTTTACATTTACTTCTCACTAAAATAGTCAATTTCTTAAATCTACTTTCCACTTAAATATTTACTTGCCACTGAAATAGTCAATTTCTTACATTTACTTGCCACTTGAAATGTTACGTTCTAACATTTACTTGCCAATCAAATTGTTAAATGTTTACATTTATTTGCCACTAAAATAGTCAATTTCTTACATTCACTTTCCACTTAAATTGTTAAATTCTTACATTTACTTACCACTGAAGTAGTTATTTTCTTACATTTGCTTGCCACTGAAATAGTCAATTTCTTACATTCACTTTCCACTTAAATTGTTAAATTCTTACATTTACTTACCACTAAAGTTGTTATTTTCTTACATTTGCTTGCCACTGAAATAGTCAATTTCTTACAGTCACTTGCGACTTAAATTGTTAAATTCTTACATTTGTTTGCCACTGAAATAGTCAATTTTTTACATTTACTTGCCACTTAAATATATAAATTCTTACATTTACTTGCCAATCAAATTGTTAAATTCCTACATTTACTAGCCACTGAAATAGTGAATTTCTTAGATTTACTTGAATAGTTAAATTCTTACATTTACTTGCCAATCAAATTGTTAAATTCCTACATTTACTAGCCACTGAAAAAGTGAATTTCTTTGATTTACTTAAATTGTTAAATTCTTATATTTATTTGCAAATCAAATTGTTAAATTCTTACATTTACAGTGTGTGATCGGTTAACGGACATAATCTGTTTCAAGTCTAAAGGCTGGCGTACACAAAAAACCTAATCCGTCATCGGCCGAAGTTTGCTTGGACGACGACGGCCGAACTCGGTCGATTGAATCAAACACTTGTACAAGAAAGAGAGCGCGTACACAAACACGACCGTCATCGTCCGATGACGCCCGAAAACGGCCGATCAACCGCCGAGTCCGAACTTGTTGAGATTTCTCGCCAGTCTGCCGGCGTCTACAGTGCGAATTGAGTGTATTTATAGTTAAATTTTGTTGTTGTCTATCTGAACGACTATCGATATTGAAAAATTAATTAGTTTCACTCTGTTAAACAACACTGAACACAGTCAACTACAGACCACCGGCAACGTCCAATGTCGGCACAAGTGAGTGTAAGCACATACAGGTTCGAGTTACTCGTCCGGGTAGTTCTGTCCGCCATCGGCCGACAAAATCGGTTTTGATGTACGCGTAACGCAAGTTTTCTGTCTGAATTGTTCGTTATCCTTTCATCGATTTACCATTCGATTCATTCTTTCTGGAGACCCTAAAAATGAAATGTGTTTTTTATTTATGGGCGTTAAGTAGCACGTCCAAAGTAGATTGCTTTTCTTTCTTCTTCTTCAGGATTTTCCGAAAGTGATTAACAGCATTGTCGTTGTAGAGATCCCCAACCCTATTGACATCAGCTTGGTTTGGGTGCCAAACTAAGCAGATGGCAGATGTCGGCATTGGTTCTTTCCCGACAGTGTTCTATTCATGCAAACAGATCCAGCCCCTGTATTATGTGTAGGAGTCTATGCGCGAAGTTCTTCACGGTGATCTCATTTGCTGTAATGCTAAGCTTGTATCTCCTACCTGCAATTGCTTCACAATGGAAGATTATATGAGAGGCAGCTTCATCCTCTTCATAGCATAGTCTGCCCAGTGGTTCATCTCTCCAGATCCCCCATTTTGGTCACAATTGTGATCTCCTTTTCAGTTGCAGGATTTCAGCAGTTAAAGAGACTATGTATGTCGTTTGCTATGGTGCTGTCCATTTGTTTTATCCTACTGTAGCCGGTGCAGTAGCTACCCATTTACAGATTTTATTACGGGCTATGGTTTTGGTAATGTTGCAGTCCCTGCTAGCACTGATGTTTGCTTTGTTAGCAACATCTTTTGCTAACTTCTCCGCCATTTCATTTCCCTGTGTCCCTGTGGCTCGGTACCCAAGCAAGTGTCACTCTGCTGTGTCTTGCCAGAGCTTTGAGGTTCTGGTGGCAGTTCCAAGTTATTTTAGATTTAATCTCATGGCATGTTAAGGCATTTATAGCAGCCTGACTGTTCGCGAATGTTTTCACTTTTGTATTTTCACGGGCACAGATCGCGATGCCGTGTATTTCCGCTTGGAATGCCGTGGTATGTGATCCCAGGAGCACAGATAAGCTACCTCAGGGACGGTTTGTAGATTCCTGCGCCAGTTCCACTGTCATTTTTTGGAGCTGTCTGTATACCAGTCCAGCCCACCTTGACGTGTGATTGTTTAGGGGCGGCAAATGTGGGGCCAACATTTGTTTTGTCGTACAGATATTAAAAATATTCATTTTCATATACCTTAATGTAAATGTTATTAGATCCCCACAAACAATGCAATATATAATATGTTTGACCACATATTGTTAAATTATTTTTTTCTACAATTTGAGTAGTAGTGGTTGGTCCGAAGCAGGATCGACGGGGCCGAGCTGGTAAGGGCATACGCCGCGTACTGGCATTGAGTCTGAGAGAGACAGATATAGAGCGGCGATACAAACGAAAAAGCCGCCGAAAAGAAAAGCCGCCTCTGTTGATTGAGTCATGCAATTTGTTATATGTATTAATTTTTCTTCGATTGTGTGCTACAGAGGGAAAAGTGAAAAGTTCAGTAATCAGAATAACGGAAATTATTGTATGATTTCGGAACTGTTAGCTGAATTCGATCCTTTTTTAGCGAGTCATGTTGAATATCTAAGACTAAGATTTTTATAAACGACACAACGCTGGCAAAAGTTAATGATAAAATTCTGAATTTTTTTTTAGATGCTTTGTACCAAAATAATACACGTGATGTTGGGTAGGGGTGGGGGTTAACCTAAAACCTCACTACGTATCACCAGTTGCTAAAAAACATCACGTGATTAATGGACGACCCCAAGGGTAAATCGAATGATAGCCTTTTCGGCATTGAGTCTCCCTCAATATTGAGGTATGGCTCCAATATTATATTCGTTATCGTGGTGTGCCCTGACCTCGCCAGAGCCTCCCAAGTGCCATCACACCTGCATCTGATGACTCCGCATTTTTGCCGGCATTGGTTCTCTTTCGTCTTCCCTTTTTTTCAGAAGGAAACACATTTCGCGGAGTTTCTTGGTTTTCTTTATTCAAGATTTTTTGGAGTTCTTCACGTTCCATTATGAGCTCTTCAAAGTCATCCTCGTTCGGTTGTCGTTCCATTTGTTTTTTCTTTCCAAAACGTTTTTAAAGTTGTTGTTGAGGAGAATTCTGATGCTTCAAAACACCTAGGACAAAGCGCGTGAGTGTACAATAGACCTTTTCATAGTTAAAATTTTTTTGTGTGCATCTGTCAATTTCCGCCATGTTTTTCGGGCACTTTTTGACGTATAACCAGTGAAAATAACAAAATGTGCCCGAAACTTTCATATGGCCGCCTTTTAAACATGCCGGACGCACATGCGCTTAACTAACCGTAAAAAGGTCTATTGCTTAAAACCCGCAATACTCTTCTGATCCATTGCCAAAAGCAGCGAAGTCGTATTCGGAGGTAGAAACGGAACAGTCAGTGGCAAATTATCATCAAGGTTCGTTATCCGAATATTCGTATTTGTCGTCCGACACAAAAATATTTGGTGAAAGTGTCCGATTTGTTCGTAGTCCGAACTGTTCGTTAACCGATCACCCACTGTGAGTAGTCAAACTGAAATAGTCAAATTCTTACAATTTACTTGCCGCCATTTAAATTGTCAAATTCTTACATTTACTTGGTAGTCAAATTCATTGTACTGATTGATCTTTCAAACTTATTGCACTTGTCTGCCAAAGTCATTGTACTTGTCTGTTAATATAACACTGTTAAATATTTGACACTTAAGTCATTGGGGCCATGGAAAATAAAACATTTACGTGGTCAAAATGTCACTTTTACACATTTAAATATTTGACATTAATTTGACATTTGTTTGTCAAATTCATTCTACTTGTATATCAACTTGTCTGTCAAATTCTTTGTACACTGTCAAATTTTGACACTTAGGTAGTTGAGACTGGAAAATATAACATTTACGTAGTCACATAAATTTTACATTTATCTGTCAAATTTATTATAACTGTATGTCAAAATCATTGTGCTTGCCTCACAATTTAACACTGTCGAATTTTGACACTTAAGTAGTTGAAATACTGGAAAATAAAATAAAAAATGTCAATTTTAAACATTTATTTATTTGACAGTTTAAGTAGTTGAAACTATAGCAAAATATGACATTTACGTTGATAAAGCGTTAAATTATGACAGTTTTGACTTAATATTTTCATTTTTAGGGTTCCGTACCGAAAACGGAACCCTTATAGGATCACTTTGTTGTCCGTCTGTTTGTCTGTCTGTCTGTCAAGACCATTTTTCTCAGGAAGGCGTAGAGGTAACAAGTTGAAATTTGTATCAAATGCTCGGGTCCGCGGTCTCTTTCAGCTGTGCAAAAATCAAACTTGTAAGTCAATGCGATCAAAAGATATGACCGTTTATGTCGCATATTTTGCGATTTCACAAGGGAATCAAAACCTATAGGGTACTTCCCGTTGACCTAGAATCATGAAATTTGGCAAGAAGTGGTGTCTTACAGCACATGTAAAGGGAAAAATCTGAAAACCGTAAATATGTAGTTTAATTACAAGAAAAATGCGAATTTACTGTCAGAAACTTATGAAAATACACTAATGTGTTGCGTGGTATTGTCAGGCACCAGAAGCATATGGGTTGCATACAGTTAGATCCTCCTAAAGATACCTTACTTACAAGTTTGTACGGAACCCTCGGTGCGCGAGTTTTGTCCGGTTTTTTTACACTTACGTAGTTGAAACCTGCAGATATTTGCAAAACTACATGAAATATGGATAGATACAATAATATTAAATTTGGTCATATTTTGACATAGTTTTAAATATTAAACTGTCAATTTTGACAGTTTTGTTTATAGGGTTGTCAAATTTTGAGATTTGCGTAATAGAAATTATCCAACTTCGACAATTTCAAGATTAAGGACTTAAGCAAATATATTCATAAACTTAATAACTGTAAAAATGTTCAAAATATGATTTTGTTTTGAACACATTTCACATTTTCTGTTTATAGTCAAATTTTTTTTTTTTTTTTTTATGGAATTTGACATATTTTGTATACAGAACTGTCAAATTTTGACTTTTACATGGTTGAAAGTTTCCAAATTCTTCCTCAAAATTGAGTAAAATTTTTAGCGTTTACGCAATTTAATCAATGAAATTTTGACACTGAAAATATTTAGAGGAACTTCAAGTGAAAATATTCAATTTTTGATAAATATTTGATTGAACATGACAACATTTTGACAATTTTTTCTTATAAAACACTGACGTATTTAAAAGTTTCAAATTTCTAGATAAAAAAAGCAAATATTTGCACAGACTTTAAAGTTTAAATAAAAATTATAAATGATATTATTTAAATCAATAACCGTAACTAACGTCATGTCTTTCTACACACATGTCAAATCAAAACCTAACCTCACCAGTCATGCACGAGGTGTTCAAACTAATGTAAGTGTATTCCAATTTATAATTCGAAAAAGCAAAGCTGCACTGATGAGAGATAGATCTCGAAACGCGTCTGCAAATGGCTATTCACTGAATTTAAATAGAAAGAAATGATCTTAAAAGCAATGTTATTTATCTAGTACTTGTTACTAACATGAAAATGTGCTGGGACTAGTAATAACATGGAAATATCTGTTGTATAATTCCATTTACTGTGTGATATTATCCAGGAAGTAATTGTTTCAACATGAGATTTCTTCATAGTCTTAATAAGACTTAATGTAATCCTAATCCTAATCCCTCTATAATTAATATTATAGTGCTATATTTATATATATTAGCTCTATGTCGTCTTTAATTAGTTTAATTAAAATTGTTAGTATTTTTATAACTTTTTACATAATTAATAAATTTAACGTTTTCTAATAGACCTTTTTACGGTTAGTAAAGCGCATGCGCATCCGCCTTAGTTTGCTCTTAGTTTGCTCTAAAGTTTGAAAGGTGGGAATATGAAAGTTTCTGACACATATTTAGTAATACGTCAAAGAGTTTCAAAGGGCACGTCAAAAGGGCACTTTTTGGTGTATACATGGCGGAAATTGACACATGCGCACAAAAAAATGAAGAAATCAAAATTCAAATATGAAAAGGTCTATTATAAAACTGTCATTTTGACATTTATTTCACATTTATGAAAATTTAACAACTAATATATTCTATAATAGTATTTTACTAAACATTATCTAGATCTTATCCTAGATATCATCTAGAAAACTTAACACCCAATTAATTTAGTTTGTATTCATCTAGATTTTATTGTAGATATAATATTCTAGATGAATATAATTCGATCAAAAAGTCTGTTGCGTCGTAATAAAAGCCATCTATAATATTTTTTTACTTCTATTGTTTTTTTCTGTCATTGACGTTTAACGTTTCACAAAAATAAACAAATTTTTTGTTTTTCTTCACTCTTGTTTTATTATATTCACTCTTCTTTCACTTGATTCAATTTTATTTTATCAGATTTTATCATTTTTGTTCAATTTGAGCCATTTTTAACTACAATATTCTCACTTTTGTTGCCAAAGAAATTTCAATGACGTAAAACAATAGAAGTAAATGTTTTCATAGATGGCTGTCCGATTTGCAATCTCGAGACTTTTTGATCACGCTGTAGAAAACTTTGCGTTTCCAATAATAGTATCTTAAATTTAATTAATTAAAAACGTAATAAATAACTTAATTTTGTTTTTTCTTATAGGTCTTACAAGACCGCCAATGTACCCTTTCGGTACCAGCCAATACCCCTATCCTATGCTCAGTCCGGAGATGTCACAGGTGGCAGCTTCGTGGTAAGTCAATTATTAACGTCAATTTAGACGATTTTAACTATTTTTTCGCTGGACTGGACAAATCTGAACGGCATTTAAGGGTTGTGTGAAAGTTGTTTGCTTCACGGTCCGTTAATGTGTGGCTAATGCGGGAAAGAAATTGCAAGGGGGACGTAATTCGATTCTATTTACCGCAGGGGATTTCTTTATTAAGTTGCGTTTAAGTCGAATTCGTTTTTTTTTTTATTCGTTTTGTGGGTTTTTCTGATAATTTTTGTTGTTTAGGCACACACCGACGATGTACCCGTTGTCGCCGGGCGCCGGGTTCAGAAGCCCATACCCAAGTACCTTGCCGATATCGACGTCCAGTCTGTCGACGGACTTCTATAGGTTTTCCCCGACGGGTCTGATCCCCCCTCATCCGGGACTCTCGCCCCACGGGCCCCACATACCCTCACATCCTGCCATTGTCACCCCCGGGCCTAAACAAGAGCTACCAGATCTCAACCACAGGTACGCCAGGTATGTATCAACAAACATTTATTACATCAAATCAAATTCTGACTTTAATTTTGCTCTCTCTAGTCTTTGGACTAGTCCTGATAATCAAGTCAATTTGATGGTCAAGATTTAAAAAATATTCAACACTTAGGCGTGAAGATTTGATAAACTCAATGTGTACTATAACAATTCTTTAATGGTTAAGTCTTCATAGTTAAGACTTTGTGATCGAGAACATATACAGTATAATCTCAGTAATCGGACGACACGTCCAGTAATCGGGCGTGTTAGATTAGGTTAGGTTAAGTTTAGCTGGATTAGACTTGTTAGCCTGAAAGACTTGGCAAACATGTCTTGATAGACAACACGATAAGATATAAGATTAGAATTTATAAGTTTTTAATTGTTCTGGTATTAAAGACTGCTTAAAGCTTAATCCAGTTGATAATGATATAATTTAGACAAATATGTTTGTTGTGATAATACCGATTACAGGGTTGTTGTTAGGGGATGGTGTTTGAAAAAAAAGAAGTGTAGTCTAGAGTTATTTGAATGTGTGATGTAATCTGAAAATGTATGAAAAGCAGCCATGCGAGAAATGAGATCCAAGATTGGTTATCGGGGCGGGCGGCCATTGGTCAGTCCGGTTGCCGGGCAACGTCATCTCGTTCCAGAGCACTCGAAGGGTTGAAGTTCTTGTTTGGTTTTCATTTGCCGACGCTATTTGTTCGGCTGCCGCTGTCTATTTTCCTCCGCTGCGCGTCCGGACGAGCAGAGCCCGCCGAAACGCGCTTTATTTTTCTCCCCCGGGCCGTTCCGGGATTGTTAATCCTGGAAGCCGTCAGGGAAACGGATTGGATGGAGCTTCCACTGTGTTGTCTTCATTGGCGAGCAACATTCAGCGCAGGAAAATTGTTTGCGATGGGAAATTGCGGTTTTTTGTTTTAATTAAACGCGAAACTTTGTTGTCGCTTTTAGTTTTTCCAGACAAAAATCAGATTTTTCTTCTTTAATTTGCTTTGTTTTGCTTTGTTTCATTAATTTAGTTCATTTTCCTTTGAAATAACATAATGGTAACATAATAAAAATTGGTATAGCTGATTTATCACAGTTGGTAAACATTGTAAATGTCACTATTGATTGTCAAGATTTTCTATTTTGTTTTTAAATTTTTTTATTTTAAAATTTCATATTTCAATTTTGACAATTATTACATTAACTATAATCAAATTTTGACAATTATTACATTAGTATCAGTTTTTGACAGTTATTACATTAACTATTATCAAATTTTGACAATTATTACATTGACTATTATCAAATTTTGAGAATTATTACATCAAATCATCTGATTAGTATCAGTTTTTGACAGTTATTACATTAACTATTATCAAATTTTGACAATTATTACATTGACTATTATCGAATTTTGACAAAAATTACATTGACTATTATCAAACTTTAACAAATATTACATTGACTATTATCAAATTTTGACGTTTTTTACATTAACTATTATCAAATTGTGACAACTATTACATTGGCTATTAATAAATTTTGACTATTATTATTTTAGTATCAGTTTTTGAGAGTTATTACATTAACTATAATCAAATTTTGACAATTATTACATTATCTATTATCAAATTTTGACAACTATTAGATTAGGATCAGTTTTTGACAGATACTACATTAACTATTATCAAATTTGGACAATTATTACATTGACTATTATCAAATTTTGAGAATTATTACATTGACTATTTTTAAACTTTGACGATTATTACATTATTATAAGTTTTTGACAGTTATTACATTAACTATTATCAAATTTTGACAATTATTACATTATCTATTATCAAATTTGGACAATTATTACATTAGTATAAGTTTTTGACAGTTACTACATTAACTATTATCAAATTTTGACAATTATTACATTGACTATTTTTAAACTGTGACAATTATTACATTATTATCAAATTTGGACAATTATTAAATTATCTATTATCCAATTTGGACAATTATTTCATTAGTATCAGTTTTTGACTGTTACTACATTAACTATTATCAAATTTTGACAATTATTACATTGACTATTATCAAATTTTGACAATTATTACATTGACTATTTTTAAACTTTGACGATTATTACATTATTATAAGTTTTTGACAGTTATTACATTAACTATTATCAAATTTTGACAATTATTACATTATCTATTATCAAATTTGGACAATTATTACATTAGTATAAGTTTTTGACAGTTACTACATTAACTATTATCAAATTTTGACAATTATTACATTGACTATTTTTAAACTGTGACAATTATTACATTATTATCAAATTTGGACAATTATTAAATTATCTATTATCCAATTTGGACAATTATTTCATTAGTATCAGTTTTTGACTGTTACTACATTAACTATTATCAAATTTTGACAATTATTACATTGACTATTATCAAATTTTGACAATTATTACATTGACTATTTTTAAACTTTGACAATTATTACAATATTATCAGTTTTTGAGAGTTATTACATTAACTATTATCAAATTTTGACAATTACTACACAGACTATTATCAAATTTTGACAATTATTACATTATTATCAGTTTTTGACAGTTATTACATTAACTATTATCAAATTTAGACAATTATTACATTGACTATTATCAAATTTTGATAATTATTACATTAGTATAAGTTTTTGACAGTTATTACTTTAACTATTATCAAATTTTGACAATTATTACATTGACTATTATCGAATTTTGACAAGAATTACATGAGTATCAGTTTTTGACAGTTAATATTAACTATTATCAAATTTTGACAATTATTACATTGAATATTATCAAATTTTGACAGTTTTTACATTAACTAACATCAAATTGTGACAACTATTACATTAACTATTATCAAATGTTGACTTATTACATTAGTATCAGTTTTTGCGAGTTATTACATTAACTATTATCAAGTTTTGACAATTATTACATTATCTATTATCAAATTTGGACAATTATTACATTAATATCAGTTTTTGCCAGTTACTACATTAACTATTATCAAATTTTGACAATTATTACATTAAATATTTTCAAATTTTGACAATTATTACATTGACTATTATCAAATTTTGACAATTATTACATTGACTATTATCAAACTTTGACAATTATTACATTAGTATCAGTTTTTGAGAGTTACTACATTAACTATTATCAAATTTTGGCAATTATTACATTATCTATTATCAAATTTGGACAATTATTACATTAGTATCAGTTTTTGACAGTTACTACATTAACTATTATCAAATTTTGGCAATTAATACATTGACTATTATCAAATTTTGACAATTATTACATTGACTATTATCAAACTTTGACAATTATAACATTAGTATCAGTTGACAGTTATTACATTAACTATTATCAAATTTTGACAATTATTACATTAGTATCAGTTTTTGACAGTTAGTACATTAACTATTATCAAATTTTGTCGATTATTACATTGACTATTATCAAATTTTGAAAATTATTACATTAGTATCAGTTTTTGACAGTTATTACGTTAACTATTATCAAATTTTGACAATTATTACTTTGACTATTATTGAATTTTGACAAAAATTACATAAGTATCAGTTTTTGACAGTTAATAATAACTATTATCAAATTTTGACAACTATTACATTGACTATTATCAAATTTTGACAATTATTACATTGACTATTATCAAATTTTGACAGTTTTTACATTAACTATTATCAAATTGTGACAACTATTACATTGACTATTAACAAATTTGGACTATTATTACATTAGTATCAGTTTTTGACAGTTACTACATTAATTATTATCAATTTTTGACAATTATTACATTGACTATTATCAAATTTTGACAATTATTACGTTGACTATTATCAAGTTTTGAGATTTATTACATTAACTATTTTCAAATTTTGACAATTATTACATTGACTATTATCAAATTTTGACAATTATTACTATATTAACAATTTGTTGCAGTTATTACATTGACTATTATCAAATTGTGACAATTATTACATTGACTATTATCAAATTTTGACAATTATTACATTGAATATTATCATATTTCGACAATTATCACATAAACTATTATCAAATCTGGTTAATTATTACATTGACTATTATAAGATCTTGATAATTATTTTATTAACTATTATCGAATTTTGACAATTATTACATTGACTCTTTTTGGGAAATATTACAATAACTATTATCAAATTGTGACACTTATTACATGACCTATTATCAATTTGTTACAATTATTAGATTGAATATTATCAGATTTTGACAATTATTACCTTAACTATTGCCAAATCTTGACAAATATTACATTGACCATTATCAGATTTTGATAATTATTACATTAATTATTTTAAAATTTTGACAGTTGTTACATTGAGTATTATCAAATTTTGAGAATTATTACATTAACTATTATTAAATTTTGACAATTATTACATTGACTATTATCATATTTTGACAATTATTACATTATTATCAATTTTGTACAGTTTTTAAATTATTTATTATCAAATTGTGACAATTATTACATTGACTATTATCAAATTTTGTCAATTATTACATAGAATATTATCAGATTTTGACAATTATTACAGTAATTATTATCAAATCTTGTTAATTATTACATTGACTATTATCAGCTTTTTAAAATTATTTTATTATCTATTGTCGACTTTTGACAATTATTACATTGACTCTTTTTGATAATTATTACATTAACTAATATTACATTGACTATTATCAAATTTTGACAATTATTACCTTTAATATATTATTAGATTTTGACAATTATTACATTAACTATTATCAAATTTTGTTAATTTTCACATTGACTATTATCAGCTTTTGATAATTATTTTATTAACTATTATTGAATTTTGACAATTATTACATTGACTCTTTTTGGGAAATATTACAATAACTATTATCAAATTGTGACACTTATTACATGACCTATTATCAATTTGTTACAATTATTACATTGACCATTATCAGATTTTGACAATTATTACAGTAATTATTATCAAATCTTGTTAATTATTACATTGACTATTATCAGCTTTTTAAAATTATTTTATTATCTATTGTCGACTTTTGACAATTATTACATTGACTCTTTTTGATAATTATTACATTAACTAATATTACATTGACTATTATCAAATTTTGACAATTATTACCTTTAATATATTATTAGATTTTGACAATTATTACATTAACTATTATCAAATTTTGTTAATTTTCACATTGACTATTATCAGCTTTTGATAATTATTTTATTAACTATTATTGAATTTTGACATTTATTACATTGACTCTTTTTGTTAATTATTACATTAACTATTATCAAATTGTGACACTTATTACATAACTATGATCAATTTGTGACAATTATTAGATTGAATATTAACAGATTTTGACAACTATTACATTAACTATTATCAAATATTGACAATTATTACATTGACTATTATCAGATTTTGATAATTATTGCATTAACTATTTTCAAATTTTGACAATTATTACATTGACTATTATCAAATTTTGACAACTATTATATTAAATATTATCTAATTTTGACAGTTATTGCATTAACTATTATCAATTTTTGACATTTATTACATTAACTGTTATCAAATTTTGACAATAATTACTTTAACTGTTATCAGATTTTCACAATTATTATATTAACTATTATCAAAGTTTGAGTATTATTACATTGGCTATTATCAGTTTTTGTCAATTAATACTTTGACTGTTATCAGTTTTTACAATTATCACAGCCGGTGCGAGTGGGTGTAGTGGTGACGCTCGTGGCCTCATGTTAGAGCGCTAACTGACAAGTATAGAGGTCCCGAGTTCTATCCCCAGTGCCGGCCGCATTTGTTCCAGAAGACAAATGTGAAAAATGGTAGTTAGTGCAATTTACAATAACAACAGGTTTCTGGGCCTAAATGAATGTGAATGCAGAATACAATATGCTGCCAATAGGCCGACGTGTTCGAAGGGTCGGCAAACCCGGCATTCACATCGAACCAAACTTTAAAAAAAAAAACAAAAAAAAAACAAAAATTATCACATTAACTATTATCAAATTTTGATAGTTATTACATTGAATATTATCAAATTTTGACAATTATTATATTGACTGTTATCAGATTTTGACAATTATTACATTAACTATTATCAAATTTTAACAATTATTACACTGACAGTTATCAGATGTTGACAATTATTACATTGAATATTATCAAATTTTGACAATTATAAAATTTTTATATTGAAATTTTACAATTTCTAGTGTGAAATCTAGTAAATATTTGCAGAAACTCCAACGATATTAAAACATTTTTTGAGAATTATTAGATTAAATGATCATGCACATTTTGACATTTTCTGAATTATAAAACGTTCACATTTTGCAGTTTACGTTTACCTTTATCCGAAACCTTGAAAATTTAATTTTCGTTTTTTCCTTTTTTTTAAATTTAATTTTCATCCCTTTGTCGAAACGGAGTATAAAATTGTCGAAATTAAATCCACTGGCTCCATCTATACAGTGATAGCTAGCCAAGGGTGGCCAACAAACACGTTCCCTTTTTCGCCCTCGCAACAACACACACACAAAAAACTATCGCTGCCTGTAAAACATCTCTCTCTGACTCACGGCAACCCTTAATCAATAATTCCCTTTGATTCGAGAACGATGTTTCCCTCCTGAATTTTTCATTCAAACCCAATTCAAAAATTACTATAATATTCGTGCACACTCTCCTATCCTAATTCACTAAACTATTAATACATTTTTAATAGAAAATCCCTTTCTGCGTCTCGCTCGCTCTCCGAACGCAAATTACAAAGGAGATGTTTTAATCATCCTCATTATTGTTTATTTATCATTCACATTTTTCTCCCTCTGCACTACAAACAGAATAATATCATTTCTATTAATAAGAAATTTTGGATTCTAAGTTTATTATTAAATGGACTATATTTTCTTATTAATTAAGATAATGGAAAATGTACAAATTTGGCATTCTGTTATTAATTTTGTGTATGAACTAAATTTTTCAATTAATTATTGCAAGGAAAAAAACTAATTTTGACATTCTGTTATCAATTTTGACATTTGTTTCAGAAATTTAGTAATAAGTGAACTACATTTTCCTATTATTTATTGCAAAGAAAATTATACAAATTTTGACATTCTGTTATCAATTTTGACATTTGTTCCAGAAGTTTAGTAATAAATCGACAAAATTTTCATATTAATTTTGGTAAAGAAAATTATAGAAATTTTGATATTCTGTTATCAATTTTGACATTTGTTCCAGAAGTTTAGTAATAAATGGACTACATTTTCCTATCAATTTTGACAAAGATAATTATACAAATTTTGACATTCTGTTGTCAATTTTGACATTTGTTTCAGAAATTTAGTAGTAAGTGAACTAAATTTTCTTATTATTTATGGCAAAGAAAATTATACAAATTTTGACATTCTGTTATCAATTTTGACATTTGTTCCAGAATTTTTAGTAATAAATGGACAAAATTTTCCTATTAATTTTGGCAAAGAAAATTATACAAATTTTGACATTCTGATTTAACATCAATTTTAACATTTGTTCCATTTTCTTTGGTAAAACTGAATATTAATATTGTTGGTCACATTGTAATCATATGATGTTGGTATAACTGATTATTAATATTATTGGTAACACTGTAATCATCTCATGTTGGTATAGCTGAATATTAATATTATTGGTAACGCAGCAACCATCTCATTTTGGTATTACTGAATACTAATATTGTTGGTAACTTTGATTAAATGATAAGTAAATTGTGTTTAAGAACGGGAATATCAACGAGAAATAAACTATTGGTAATCGTGTTGTTGGTTTATGCGTCAAATATATGCCACTTGTCATCCATTAAATTAAGACTACTGATGACAGTTCTACCAAAATAAAATTACTGTGACAACAAAATTATTGTGAAAATACCAACGTAAAATTACAATTTGAAGGATGTAGGGCACAAATACAGTTGGCAAGATTGAATTGTTAAGAAAATTGATTACATGTTTATCAGTTGGTGATCCTGTTTTAATCAATTCAGTGTAATATAAATTGCAGAACTACAACATTACAATCACGTTCAAACTATTACAGTCAATTTTAAATTGGTACCTCTGTTAAGATTACTTTCGAGTAAAGTTACAAAAAACAGGTTCACCAATTTGTTGCAGCTTTTTGTTGGTAACATTGTAATCATCTCATGTTGGTATAACAGAATATTAATATTGTTGGTAATACCTTAATCATCTTATGTTGGTATAAGTGAATATTAATATAGTTGGTCACAATACAATCATCTAATGTTGGTATTACTGCACAAAAAAGGATCAAGCAAGAAATACAAAAATTTTTGGGGGGATTTGCAGAAATGCACCAATTTACTTTCTAAAACTGACACACAAGGGTTTCTAAACTCCACAGCTACCATGCTCTCTTGAAGATAGTCGTCTCTACTCGTCCCTCCTGATTTCAAGTCCCTCCTGAGTCCCCCCTGGCTACGCCCATGCCCTTTAGGATAGGACCAGGAGGTCGGCAAGGATACGTCCTATCACTCTTACGTCGGATCGTGTCGGGTCGTTTTCCCGCGAGGCTGGTTTTGCAAGATCTGCTGTTTGGTCCTGTCTGCTCTTGTCCGATTTTGTCTGATCTTGTCCTGTCCTGTTTGGTACTGTCTGGGCCTGTCTGGAACTGTCTGGTACTGTTTGATCCTGTCTGGTACTCTTTGGTCATGTCGGGTCGTGTCTGGTTATGTCTGGTCGTGTGTGGTCATGTCTGGTAATGTCTGATATTGTTTGGGCATGTCTAGTCATGTCTGGTCTTGTCTGGTCTTACCTGGTCTTGCTTGATCATCTATGGCCTTGTTTGGTCTTGTTGAATTACTTGAATTGGTAAAACGAGATTGGAGACGCATTTTGTCCAAAGGCGAATCCAGATATTGTTTGGAGAGTGGTGATAGGCGTCCAAACGAACGATACGCTCCATGCAACTTTGTTCCTAGGACTGTATTTGGTGGTGGACCATAATGGGGAGATAAATTTTTCACAGCTCGCACAGACCTGGCTAATCTTGTCCTGTCCTGTCTGGTACTCTCTGGTCATATCGGATCGTGTCGGGTCGTGGCCCCGCGAGTCTGGTCTTGCAAGATCTGCTGTTTGGTCCTGTCTGGTCTTATTTGGAGTTGTCTGGTTTGTCCGAATTTGTCTGATCTTGCCCTGTCCTGTTTGGTATTGTCTGGGTTTGTCTGGTACTGTCTGGTACTGTTTGATCCTGTCTGGTACTGTTTGATTCTGTCTGGTACCTGGAGTCTGGTACATGAGCCTTCTCCAGTAAAGGGCACTTTACATAGTCAGAGGTACATTTACATATTATAGAACAGTATGTGGTGTCATATGGCCCATAGATCGGATGCAACTTCCAATTAATGCACTACAACGGCTAGGCCCCACAACAGCCATAATTGTGCAACAATACTTATCCGCCCTTGTCTGGTCTTGTCTGCTATTATCTTGTCTGGTCTTGTCTTCTCTGGTCTCGTCTTGTCCGATTTTGTTTGATCTTGTCTGGTCTTGTCTGGTCTTCTCTGGTTTTGTGTGATCTTGCCTCCTG
Source organism: Phosphuga atrata (assembly GCA_944588485.1). Taxonomy (NCBI): domain Eukaryota; kingdom Metazoa; phylum Arthropoda; class Insecta; order Coleoptera; family Silphidae; genus Phosphuga; species Phosphuga atrata. The sequence continues at coordinate 47,432,967 of OX155903.1, read as the reverse complement.
GTCTTGCTACGTCTTCTATAGCTTTGTTTAATAATTGAAGATTCATCTGTTGTTTAATGGAAAGCTTTTATTGTATTTTTATCTATGCTCGTCAGGTCTTGTCTGATTTTATGTGATCTTGTCTAACCTGGTTTTGTCTGGTCATACCGGGCCTGGTCTGGTCTTGCCCAATTTTGTCCTACCTTCTCTAATCTTGTCTAGCCTTGTCTAGTCTTGTTTAGCCTTGTCTAGAAAAATATTTTTTATATGTGGTTTCTTTATTTTGGTTCATTTTTTTTATTAAATATTAATCTGCCATAGAATTGTTATCAATATGTTGAAATCACAAGATAGATGGTCGATAGCCTATTATTTATCTTATATAATCTTCTTCTCAAGATGAAAGTTATATAATGTATTAGGTTAGGTTAGGTTTCTTCTTCTCAATACAAAAGTTATTTAATGTATCAGATTAGGTTAGGTTTCTTCTTCAAGATGAAAGTTATATAATGTATTTGGTTAGGTTTCTTCTTCCAAAGGCAAAAGTTATTTAATGTATCAGGTTAGGTTAGGTTTCTTCTTCAAGATGAAAGTTATATAATGGCTAGGTTAGGTTTCTTCTTCAATATGAAAGTTATATAATGTATTAGGTTAGGTTTCTTCTTCTCAAGACAAAAGTTATTTAATGTATCAGGTTAGGTTAGGTTTCTTCTTCTCAAGATAAAAGTTATATAATGTATTAGGTTAGGTTAGGTTTCTTCGTCACAAGACAAAAGTTATTTAATGTATCAGGTTATGTTAGGTTTCTTCTTCTCAAGACAAAAGTTATATAATGTATTAGATATGTATATGTTACTGGAAAAGTACAAAATCGGCAAATGTAAACATTTACCGGTATATGTATACATCTACCAATTTGATATTTAAATTTGAGTTTAAATCTGAAATCAGCTTTATATATTTACTTTTACCGGAAAACATGAACTTTTTGTGTGTTACAATATCACGTGTGTCTTGTTGGACAACCCATGCGCTTTGTATATTAATATAAACAATTGCCAACAACATTAGGCATATGTACACATTTGCAGGAAATAATTGGTTAATGTAAGTTGAAATCACATTTACCAACCAAGAAGGTAAATGTGTACATATACCGGTAAATGTGTACATTTACCAAACTACGTACTTGTATCGTAACATATATAATAAACAATTTATTTTATTTTGTTCCACAAAATATTCAATTATTTAATATTAAAAATATAAACAAATAGTTTTTAAGTTTCAAATTATATATTATAATTGTATAAATACTACATATGTATCATATGTATCATATATACCAACACTGTGGCTTCTTCAGGTAATAATATACAAATGTTTGTGAAACATTTGTTGTATTTATACAATTACGTTCAAACTTAAAGACAATTTATGTTCTAAAGTTTAAATTATTTACAATTATTTACGTTAACATATTTTTTTATTGACATCAAGAAATTCATATTTAAAATCTGTAGCAAAAAATGAATATACCAACAGTAAAGAGATAAAATATGAAATTAAAAGAACGATTGCAGAAAGCGAAACAGAATCGCAAGCGAAAAAGGTTTATTGAATAAAAATCGGTGGGCGAATTAAAAATTAACGAAATAAAAATAATTTATTGATTTGTGACAAACGAGCGCGATTACACAGCGTAAACGTAGGAGTAGCCAATCCATCATACACACAGATACACATAAAGCCAACGTTACACAAACCCCTCTCATCGCTATCTCTATCGCACTGCAATTGAAACAGATATTCGAATGCGCTATTTCAACATTTCAATGCGTGCATCCCTAATCTGTATCCGCGTCTGCCCCAGACACACACAAAAAAATCATACCATTAACTTAACAACACGAACCGCGAGGAAATTCAGTGAAATCAGTGATAGTGGAATGTTAGTGGAGAAAATCGACGGTGCAACGAGTTTTTTTGTTGATATTAGACACGTGTTTTCCATCCTGTTTCCATCTCTAATCTTAACAAAGGACGGGCACAGCCATTCATATTGATTTTCCCCGTGATAAACGGCGAATAAAAAACTTGTTGAATCTCTCCACCGAAAAACTCTTAATATTTATAAACCACAACAACGCGATCTTCATACCTCTCCGCTCAGCTTTCTAATCCAAGTGCCGGTTTTTTTTTACATTTAAAATTTTTTAAATATGGAAGAACCCTTAAATTTAACCATTAAAAAGAAACCGGTGGCTATAGTAGCTCCTTCCACGATCACCGAGCACAAGTTCATCAACTTCAACAAGCTCAACTCCGACAAGAACTCGCAGCCCTCCGCCGAAGACTCCCCCGAAGATTTGTCCATCAAGAAAAACCCCGAGGACACCTCCAAGCTGAACAACAACGACAAGACTTCCAACAACCTCAACAACAACGACCTCTTCCCCTACCTCCAGAAAAACAACTACAACAAGAACTCCTTCGCCGAAAGCATGACCGACCTCAAGACCAACATCTTCAAAGACGTCTACAAAATGAACGACTTCTACGACAAGAACCTCACGAACCCCGACAACATTTACTCGATGATCAACCACCTCGCCGAACACAAATTCTTAACCGCCTGGTACATGAACTCAGTCTTGAATTTAAATTTACCGCCGTATTTAAACGTCCCAGCCAAGAATGATAACAACAGTATTTTGAATAATTTACTCAACAAGAAAGGGAACGAGGGGAAGGGGAACAATTTCGAGACGTTGATTAAGAACGAGATGAGGAGTGATAAGAAGCAGAGGGGTGGGGAAACCCCAGTCAGGTACCAACTGTTAAATCTAGTTAGGAATTTGGTTTTTTTTCTGTTGTTTTTCAGATTAAATTTTGATTAAATTGGAGTTTTTGGTGTTTTTTTTTCAGCAGTTGGTAACGTTTTTAGGGTTCCGTACCGAAAACGGAACCCTTATAGGATCACTTTGTTGTTCGTCTGTCTGTCTGTCTGTCTGTCTTTCCGTCTGTCTATCTGTCTGTCAAGACCATTTTTCTCAGTAACGCTTAGAGGTAACATGCTGAAATTTGTATCAAATACTCGGGTCTGCGGTCTCTTTCAGCTGTGAAAAAATCAAACTTGTAAGTCAACGCGATCAAAAGATATGACCGTTTATGTCGCATATTTTGCGATTTCACAAGGGAATCAAAACCTATAGGGTACTTCCCATTGACCTAGAATCATGAAATTTGGCAAGAAGCGGTGTCTTATAGCACATGTAAAGGGAAAAATCTAAAAACCGTAAATATGTAGTTTAATTGCAAGAAAAATGCGAATTTACTATTAGAAACTTATGAAAATACACTAATGTGTTTGTGCGTAGTATTGTCAGCCACCAGAAGCATTTGGGTTGCATACAGTTAGGTCCTCCTCGGTTAGGTCCGAAGGTTAAAAAGTATGTGTCGGCACCAAGCTGTTTATTCTGAATTTTCTTTGTTTATATTCGTTATGCATTTCATCACGTACGCTCTATATACATATTATATACAGGGTATATATTATGTCTAAATTTTGCTTGTTTATAACCGACATGCGACATACTCAAGTCCCGTAACATCCTGTATATATTATATTTCGTCTAATTTTTCTTTATAATCTACATACCTATACTTAAATCACGTACGCCCTATATTTTTTGGTAGTCAATTGCCCAAAAGCAGTCAATTGAACGAATGAATGTTAAGAGTATCAAAATAGATCTAGAAATAGTTAATATATTAGTTTATATTAGATCTAGAAATAGTTAGATCTTAATATAAGTTAGTGAATAGGTGTAATACTAAAATAAAGTTTTCTTTTTATAAGTTTAAAAATATTCGCGTTATTTAAAAAAAAATACCCTGTATACCTTTATACAGGGTATATAGGTACACTGGCAAAATTGAGCAGTAAAAACAAATAGTAAAATTCCAGAACCGCTAAACACTCATAGTGAATGGGGGAGTATGGTAATAAAATGTCTTGATGTAATCAAATGACACCTTGAGGTTATGCTTGCAGCGGTACTAAGATGGTAGTGATTTCGGGAGGGCCACTTGTCAAGTTAACTGAATGTGATTGCTACGTCCGCCACAAGAAAAAAGATACCTTACTTACAAGTTTGTACGGAACCCTCGGTGCGCGAGTCACAACTCGCACTTGGCCGGTTTTTTTTTATCAAATTTTGACGTTTAATTTAGACAAATTATACGAAAAAACTTTTTTACGGTTAGTTAAGCGCATGCGCGTCCGCAATGTTATCGGATAGTTTCGGGCACATTTTGTTATTTTCAATGGTTATACGTCAAAAATATTCGGGCACTTTTTTGACACAAATGGCGAAAATTAACGCATGCGTTCAAAAAAAATTCAACTATGAAAAGGTCTATTTTAGACAATTGGCATTTTTATTGATTGATCTTGTCAAATATTGTTCAGAAACTTTAAAAAGTTCGTCGTTTTCATCAAACCGTCTTAAAAATTTGTTGACATTTTTTTAACATATTTTTGACAAACCTGATAGGAGTGATAAGAAACAAAGGGGTGGGGAAACCCCAGTCAGGTACCAACTGTTAGATCTAGTTAGGATTGTTTGATTGATGGAGGAGAAACAGCTGAAGCTGGCAGCTGAAAAGACGGAGGCAGGTAAGTGAAAAATTGGGGAGGTTATATTCAAGCTCGGATAATCTGCCATAAAACCAAAGAGTTCAATTGATTATCTAGGCGTACTGATTGATAAGAATATGGTATTTAGAGAGCATGTCGTAAAAGCTGCTGGAAAAGCCCAAAAATCCCTGCGCTGGAACAGCTTCTGCCTAATGTAGGAGGACCACGAAGCAGCAAGAAAACTGCTATGCTCAGTGGCCCAGTCTGCAATACTCCACGCGTCTCCCGGTATGGGCGAGGGCTATGAGCGCAGATATCAACAAATGTAAGCTTGGAGCGATCCAAAGAATGCTGGCAATCAGAACCAGCAGTGCCTATCGAACTGTCTCCAGATAAGCGGTCCTGGTCATAGCCGACATAGCACCAATAGAGCTGTTAGTACAGAAAAGATCAAACATATACACAGCCAGACGCAGTGAAACCCAGAACAGCAAAGATGAGGAGATAACGAAGAAATGAAGGTCGGAACTATTCCGGGCGTGACAAAATGAGTGGGAAGGCTGTAAAAAGGGACAATGGACAAAGTTGCTTATAAAGGACATGGAAGAATGGGTAGTGAGGAAGTATGGAGAGCTGAGTTATCAGCTGAAGACTCAGGTTCTCAGCGGACATGGCTGTTTCCGAGATTACCTTCACAAGATTGGCAGAGCTCCCAACAGCTTTTGTGAATATAGCGTGGAAGAGGACAGCGTGGCGTACTCCATTTACCACTGTAACAGCTGGGACGCAATGAGAAAGGATTTTCCAAACGATATAGAGCCACGGAACACAATAGAGTTCATATTAAATTCGGCAAACAATAGACCTTTTTACGGTTAGTTAAGCGCATGCGCGGCCGACTTTATAAGGCTTTAAAAGGTTTAATAGCCGGGAATATGAAAGTTTCGGGCACATTTTGTTATTTTCACTGGTTATACGTCAAAAAAGTGCCCGAAAACATGGCGAAAATTGACGAATGCGCATAAAAAAATTTCAACCATGAAATGGTCTATTGGAACAGCATCAACAAATCCGAGAAGTCTACAGGAAGCTGAGAAAATACGCGCTACCCAAACATCAAGCAATAGCCGGACGGCAGCAGAAAGTTGCGAGAACCCAACGGCGTTTTCTGAAATTAGGGGAAGGAGATGTAACCTAGGCGCAGGATGAGGGAGGACCCACTTGAAGCATGTGTTAAACGATACAGAGTGAAACCAGGCGGAGGGGATTTAGATGGCCACTAAGATTTTGGACAGAGAGCCCCACACAATACAGAGATGTGCATGCAATAATGCATTCACCCTCCCCCCCCCCTCGAAAAAAAAGGATTGAGTGTTACTAGGAATTTGGTTATTTTACATTGGTTTAGACATATTTGTTTTGTTGTTTTTCAGATCAAACTTTAAATAAATTGGGGTTTTTGGTGATTTTTTTTAGCAGTTGGTATCGTTGTTTTGACAAATTTTGACGTTTGAACTACACAAACTATATGGATTTTAGACAAATGTCATTTTTATTGGCAATCTTTGACAAATCTCAACAGTATTTTCAAAAGCAGTTGGTTTTATCAAGTTTTCAAACTAACCTAATTTTAAGCAACTTTTATTCAGAATCTTGGTCATTTTTATTGACAATCTTGGCAAATATTCTAGAGAAATCTATAAAAAATCGACACTTTTATTGAGAAACGTGTTAGAAATTGACAAGTGTTTCTTGACAAAAATGAATGTATTTTTGACAAACCTCTCAAAAATAAGATTCCTCCCCAGAAATTGACATTTTTAGTGATAAACCTGTTTAAAATTGACATCTTTCTTGACAACCTACAAAGATTTTCATATTTATTGACAAACAAACTTGTCAACAATTGACTGTTTTTATTGGTAACCCTGGTTTTTGTCGGATATAATGACAGTTTTGATACTTGGCACGCTAAATAAAAATATCCGTCAAATTTCACTAAAATGAAACAAATCGTCCAAATTTGAAAATTATAGACATTTTACAAACTTTGACAATTTACATTTTAACGTCAAAAATTTGAAAATTTACATTTTAACCCCTTGACGTATGAATAAAATGCACGTTGACATGTCCATATACATGTGATATTATCACATATACATGACGTCTTAGAGCCGTCATTGTATGTTAAAGGGTTAAAGACAATTTTAACATAAGTGAATAGACCTTTTTACGGTTAGTTAAGCACATGCACATCCGCCAAGTTTGAAAGGCAGGAATATAAAAGTTTCGGGCACATATTTAGTTATACGTCAAAAAATTCGGGCACTTTTTGACGTATAACATGGTGCAAATTGACACATGCGCACAAAAAAATTTCAACTATGAAAAATTCTGTCATACTTCAACAAAATAACTTAATTTTTCAATAAAATATCAAATTTGACACAATACCATCAAACTTAACTAAGGAATAATTTTATTTGAACAATTATTAAATTATTTATTGTTTTGCATAGGACTCAAGTGGACCAAAAAAATAACGTGGGTGACGCGAAGAACAATCAGGACAGCAACAACGCCGCTGACAAAAAGAAGCCCCACATCAAGAAACCCCTGAACGCTTTCATGCTCTACATGAAAGAGATGCGTGCCAAAGTCGTGGCCGAGTGCACACTGAAAGAGAGCGCCGCCATCAATCAAATACTTGGACGCAAGGTAAACAACAACAGCTATTACAATAACGATATTAACCGGAATATTCCGGTAACTTCGTTATTAACCGGATTATTCCGGTAATTTCGTTATTACTTTAAAAAAAGTTTTAGATTTTCTTTATCCGTATGAGTGAGAATCATCGCAATATTTTGAGAATTTTGACGACTATGTGAACGAAGCTTAAGAAAAGCTGTGATTGTAGTTTCAAGTTTTCAGTTTGAATTTGTAATGTTAAATTTGGTAATAATTTCTTAGATTTAACAAGAAAATCAATATCTAATATTTATTTAATGCCATTTTTTCCCTAAATAGTGTTCTGTTCACATTTAACTTTACACTGAACCAAAGTAATTTATGAATCATTCACATACACCTCAATTTCAGGTATTCATTTAAATATGTACTTATTAACGAATCGTTCATATAGACGCTAATTTCTCTTTCATCAGTTTGTTTTGATGATTTTTTTGTGTGTGTGCGATTGATATGCGTGGCTTTCAACAGATGTGAGACGTCAAAAACAGTTTGTCGTCGCGTCTGAGTTCGAACGGAGGTTCAAACAAATTGACGAGTGAAATGTTTCACAAACTTCGAAAATTAAAAAGAAAAGAAAATCGGGAGGAAGTTGTTTACTGTTGCTCAATTTAGATTTGGTTGATATAAACTATCATTTATATATTAAATGTCTTAAGATCTAGACATACATGTACTTGTGTTTAAGATCTAGACATACCTTGTGTGTAAGATCTAGACATACATGTATTTGTATTTAAGATCTAGACATACCTTGTGTGTAGGATCTAGACATACATGTATTTGTGTCTAAGATCTAGACATACCTTGTGTGTAAGATCTAGACATACATGTATTTGTGTCTAAGATCTAGACATACCTTGTGTGTAAGATCTAGACATACATGTATTTGTGTCTAAAATCTCGACATATTTGTGTTTAAGATCTAGACACCAAGCACAAGTGTAAGGCATGGGGTGGAGGTCGAGGTCTACTAGGACTGTAGTAGCACTGGAAGAAGAAGAAATTAGTTAACCCCTTAACATACAATGACGTGTCTAAGACGTCATGTATATGTGATAAGATCACATGTATATGGACACGTCAACGCGCATTTTATTCGTATGTCAAGGGGTTAAAGATTATATAGAGATATATTTTAGATGAAATTTTTTTTTGTTTATTTGAAAGGATTTTTGAAATTATTTTCATATTTGATTGTTTTATTATCAAATTACATCAAATTTCCACAAAATTTAATTCATTACTAAATTCTTAATTTAGTTTTTTTTTGTTTATGTTAACGAATCTTAAATGAACTGGTTCATTAAAATCAATATGCTAACAAAATTAAGTTTCGTTAACATAGAAATCGTAGATTTTATTTATTTTAAGTTTCGTTTACATAGAAAACATTAATTAAAGTTGCGTTAAGAAAAGGAATTACGTAATTTAAGTTTCATTACAAAAAGCAGTTACGTAATTTAATTTCCGTTAACGTAAAAAAAACGAATTCTACCAATTGCAGTTATGAAACTATTTAATTTTCGATGTTTGTGTTGTGTTTGAATGTTGTTTTAATAAATTATTGTGATGAGATGGTTAAATATATAAATAAGGAGATGAAGAGTAATGTGTTGTGGCGCTGGATATAACTGTATGCTTGTGCAGTGGCACTCTTTGAGTCGCGAGGAGCAGGCCAAGTATTACGAAAAGGCAAGGCAGGAGCGCCAACTGCACATGCAGCTGTACCCAGGCTGGAGCGCTCGAGACAATTACGGTTACGGCACCAAGAAGAAGAAGCGAAAGAAAGAGCGTACGCCCGTCGAATCGGGAGGTATATAAAAACAAAAAAACAAAATTCAATTTTTTTTAATTAATTGAAATATGAATATATAGAAAAAAATATATTAGAGAAAATGGAAATTATTTCGGGATTTATTTATTAATTATTAACTTTTTTAATTGCTAATTTTAATTTAATTTAAACAAAATGAGGGAAATGCATTTAACTTTTTTGTTGCTTAAATGTTATGTGAAGGTAGCTTAAATTTTAAGCTATCTGATTTATTAAGTTGCGTTTACATAGTATAAAAAATAATTTGATTTAAATGCATTTTCTGTTGTTTTGTTTGGAGGTAATAATTAATGAGATTAATACATAATTTTAATCCGGGACTAACTATAACTTAATACACACTGGCCTAGTTTAAACTAACCGCTTGTGTTTTTTCAGTTTTAGTTTTTCACCCGGAGATTTTTTTTCAAATTTTTTTCTATATAATTAATAAATGAATAAAAAAAAGAAATTGATGAGAAAATGACGTGCATACGGGCAGAATGGGTCGGCCAGGGCTGGCAGGTCGCTTTAAAAATATATAAAACAAAAACAAAACGTAAATAATAATAATTCCGGGGTTGTTGTTGTGACGAGTAATTTTTGAGTTTATTTTTTGGTTTTTTATTTTTCTTTTCTGTCAGATCAAAGAGACAAAGTTATTTTTGTTTTGTTGGTCGGTTGGTGGCTTCTTGGTGCCTGCCTAAGCGCCTTGGCGATTGCCTAACCTTTTGATTATGTTTAGTGGCACGCGCTGGGCCGCGAGGAGCAGGCCAAGTATTATGAGTTGGCGCGGCGTGAGAGACAGCTGCACATGCAGCTCTACCCTGATTGGTCGTCTCGTGCTAACGCCACGCGCGGCAAGAAGAGGAAGCGCAAACAAGACCCTGCCGATGGAGGTAGAGCCACCACCCCCCTTATAGAAACATTTTTTATTTTTTATTTTCTTTTTTTTCTTTCTTTTGCGAATCTCTCTATACATACATTTATTTCTTGCATGTTTATTATTATTAATTTTTTAAACATTTTTATTATTATTTATTTTGGGTTATTATTATTATTATTATCGGTCGGCCGGCCAGGACCTGTTCTGCGAGAGCAGAGACTCAATCTCGTATGCACGTTGTTGTCGGGAATTCCCCTTTATCATAGCTTGCATGATTTTTTTTATTTATTTATTTGATTTTTATTTTTAATTTATTTTGACACCCTGTAGATATTATTTTGTTGGGAGAGAAGCAAAATATTGTTTTTTATTCTTATTTTGATTTATTTACGAACTTTTTTGTTTTGAAGGCATGGAAGTATGTGTCTAGACAATAGACCTTTTTATGGTTAGTTAAGCGCATCCGTCAAGTTTGAAAGGCGGGAATATGAAAGTTTCGGGCACTTATTTAGTTATACGTCATAAAGTTCGGGCACTTTTTGACGTATAACATGGCGGAAATTGACACATGCGCACAAAAAAATGTCAACTATGAAAAGGTCTATGTTGTGCGAACAGTTTTTTAGACATATCCTTTGATTTTTGGATAATTTTATTTTGGTTTCAAGACAATATTTTGTTTCTCTTTTTACAATTTGTTTTTAGTTTGTGGTATTTATTTCCTGTAGTGTTTTGTGTCTGATTTAGGTTTTGATTTTAGTTTTGCAACAATTGTCTATAGCTGTTCAAATCTTATTTTTTGTAATTGCTTAGAGCTTAGACAAACGATTTTGACTATTTTGTGTTTTCAGTTTTATTCTACAAATAACTATAGACAATCAATTATTTTAGACTTTTGACCAACAATTACGAGACTTTAAGAACAAGTTATGTGTGTCTAGGATTTGGACGAGTATAAAGGCCGATTCTCATATACGCGACACTCAGCTACGCGACGTCACGCGACATCGCGTCATATAATGATTACATTGTTTTAAATGGGCATGTTCTCACTATGGCTACGCGATGTGCCCATTTAAAACAATGTAAACTTTATTTGACAGGCGATGTCGCACTACGTCGCGTAGCTTAGTGTCGCGCATATGGGAATCGACCTTTAGACTAAATAAGACAATCAAAATTAGACCAAAACTAAGTTTTAGTACTGCTATTTATATTTATTGAATGCATTTTACTTATATGCATTATATTTAGACAATGTATTTTAAGACTACTCAAACAAATTTCGTGAATATTTAGACAAACCAAACAGTTTAGGGAACAATTAGACAAAAATTGGCGATTTTACAAAACATATAACACGTTAATTGAACACTAAAGTTTTTGTTAGACAAGATTAGACAAGTATTTTAGATTTAATAACATTTAGATTAATACGTCTTTAGTAAAGTTTTAACAAATTTGCATGTAAATTAAACTATTTTTTTAACATAAAATATTAAAATTCTCTTTTTCTTGTTTAGGCAATAGTATGAAGAAGTGCAGGGCACGATACGGATTGGACCAGCAGAGTCAGTGGTGCAAACCGTGCAGGTAAATATCTCAAAAAAAAAGCAGTTGTACCAATATACAACAAAAAAATATCCCTAGATATTTAGTAGTTTTACATAAGACAAGAAAAAAGAACAATTTTGATACAAAAAATCACCACATTTTTTGCATGAAATTATTTTTTGGTTTTTGAATGATTTTTTCGTTTTTTTTTTGTTTCTTTTTGTCTAATTCCCTTTATCTATTTTTTATTTACATATTTTTTTGCGGATTTTGCACCAAACACGAAACTAAACAAAGTATTTCACAGACAAAATTAATTCATACTAGACAAACAAGACTATCTAATATAATCTATAATTTATACATAGACAGATTAGTTATGCACAGATAAACTGTAATCTAGACTAGACTGACTAATCTCGACAATTTAAATGATATTCTAAGATTATAATCTAGACTATAGTCCATTTTTTTAAGAATGCAGTAACTAAAAACCTGATTTACACTATGAAAAATGTTAAATCTAGTTACAAAATTTGACGCTAAATTCAAATATAGTTACTTGAATATTAAATTGGTAATTTATTAATGCTTTGATTTAATATCTATTAAATACACTAAATGGCAAAAATAGTAATAAACAATTAAAATACAATTTAAATACAAACAATTAAATGGAGAAAAACGCAAAAAATCTAAATGATACAAACAGATCATTTCACAGATGACAGATGACAATTGTCATCACAGATGACAATTGTGAATTGACACGGCAGTCATAGACAACTAGTCTAGAGTTCATCTACAAAAACTACCAAAAGTAATACAAGAGTTCTACACCGACATTCTCGTCAAAAACACCCGATAACGGAAATAACACCATGTAAAGTACTAAACGTAGGATATACCGGAAATATATGTACAAGAAATAAGAGGTGCTCTTAAGAAAATGAAAAATGCCAAATGTCTTGGAGAAGACCAAATCACAGCTGAAATGTTAAAACTGGGCGGAAGGAGTTTGGAAAACGCAGTCCAGGTACTGCTGAACAAATGCCTGCGAGACGGACAAATCCCAACCGAATGGTGTAACGCAGAAGTGATAATCCTGTTCAAAAAGGGAGATACTACCAATCGCCCGATTAGCCTGCTACTACACCTCTACAAGCTGTTCACAAAAATCATCTGCAGCCCAGCTACAGAGAAATTGGATTTCTATCAGCCAGTGGAACAAGCAGGATTTCGCAAAGGGTTCTACCGATCACCTACAAACACTACGGAATCTAATCGAGAAAGCCACCCATATAATGTCCCTATCCACCTAATATTCGTCGGTTACCATAAAGCATTCGATTCAGTTGAGACTTGGTTATTCCTAAAAGCTATGAGAAATATAAGAGTGGATTCAAGATACACCGCTATAATCGAAAATATCTATAAGAGTTATCCGGTACACGCCAAGATCGAGGAAGGACTCACCACCAAGGGAATAAATATAAAGAGAGGAGATACAATCTCATCCAAGCTATTCACCCTATACCTAGTAGATGCTTTCAAACAACTAAGATGGGAAGAGAAAGGTATAAAGATCGATGTGACATACCTTGAAATACCAAGCAACGTGAAATCATACAAACCATAGAAAGAAAGAAGCTGCAATATCTAGGCCACATATCCAGAGGAGAAAAGGATGAGTGTTGCTTCAATTGATAATGCAGGGCAAAGTAATAGGCAAGCGGAACATCGGTAGACGCAGATGCTCATGGCCGCGTAACCTGAGAGAGTTTTATGATACCACATCCCAAGAGTTATTCCGAGCTGCCGCTTCCAAGCCGAAGATAGCGATGATGAATGCAAACCTGATGAAAGGAGATGCCATATAAAGAAGAAGAAGAAGAACATACCTTAGCCACCTTCGTTTCGCTGTCGATATCGTTGTCATCTCAAGCGATCCTGATGAACTAGAGGGAATGCTGCAACAACTCAGGCGTCAAGAAGCTTTGGGCTTAAAATGTACCTAAGCAAGACTAAGATTGTGACCCTCACATTTGCATAGACAACAATATCATCGAGTGCGTGCAATAATATACCTATCTTGGGCACACTATGATGTTAGGGAAGGGGAACTAGACGACCGAAGTCATCAGGCGAAACGGACTTACATGGGCAGTGTTGTTGTAGATTTGTAGATATGGTGGTGATGACTTGTACTGCGACCTTTATAGATCTATTGTACCCCACCCTCCTCCTTCAAGTGTTGGTGTACTTACCCATTTAGAGCGCCTCCTCTAATCCTGGTTCCTTTAGGAATTTCAGGATCTGGGTGGGATTCAAGACCTGCAGCTCCTCTGTGTTTAAGCAGTGAGCCCCAAGGTACATCTGTCTCTTGCGGAGTAATGCTCCGCAGTCTTTCAACAGATGTATGGGGGTTTCCTCTGCTAAGCCACAGAATCTGCATCCGTCATCCTCCTCTAGGCCTAGGGCCTTGAGATGTTTCCTAAGTCTGCAGTGTCTCGTAAGGACTCCTGTCAGAATTCTAAGCTTGTTCCTGCTTAGTATCAGGCAAGCTTTTGTTCTCTTCTGGTTAAAAGATCCCAGCATCACTTTGGATTGCCTTAGCCCTGGAAGTTCTTTCCAGGTTTTCATCCATTTTCCTCTTGTTTCTTTATCTAAACTTTTGTGGATGGTGTTGACACTCATGCCGCAAAAGGGTTCCGGACCTATAAAGGGGCTACTGGATCCCTTGTTTGCTAGGTGATCGGCTTCTTCTTTTCCGTCTATACCAGTATGTCCTGGTACCCAGTATAGCGTTACTTTATTATCCCTGCCAAGCTTGTTCAGCTTCCCCACACAGTCCCATACCAGTTTGGATCTGATGGTGTATGAGCTAATGGTCTTGATGGCTGCTTGGCTGTCTGACTGGATAGCAATTCGTTTTTTGCGATAATTCCTGTCGAGGTTAAACTGTGCACATCTTTCGATTGCGTGTACCTCTGCTTGGAAGATACTTGGGGATGTTCCCATGGATTCGAAGTACCTGGTACGAGGTCCAAACACTCCTGCACCAGTGCCTTCCTTTGTCTTCGAACCATCTGTATACCACTTGATGGCATTTTGCTCTATGTGGTATGCTGAGGATTCGTAGCTCCAATCGGCTTTACTACTGCACATTGCTGTGTAGTTATTCTCGAAGTTGTATTTGCATACCATTTCGTCTTTTGGTACTTCCAGCCAGGAGATCTTGGCAGCGAGGCTGTTTCGGTCTCTGCTCCCGATTATTTTAACTCTGCCCATTCCTTCCTTGCTGAATCTTACGATCGCCGATCTGGCGGCGCTCTCCACCACAAGGTGCAGCGGAGTCAGATCCAGCAGCAGCTCCAATGCTGCTGTCGGACACGACCCCATCGCCCCCGTGATGCAGACACACGCCAGTCTTTGAATCTTCTCAAGCTGTTTCCTCATAGAGGCCAGCTTGATTCTACTTCCCCACGCAACTGTCCCATAAGTGATTGCAGGTCTCACTATCATAATGTACATCCATCGCAGGATAGTGGGGTTACAACCCCACGTTTTTCCTGCCATATTTCTGCACACAATTAGGGCGCGTTTGGCTTTACCTACCGCTGCCTCAGCGTGTCTATTCCATAGGAGTTTACTATCTAGTGTGATACCCAGATACCTTATCTCCTGTTGGTATTCGGTTATTATATTTAGGCAGTTTAGTTTTCTCCTTCTAGTAAATGGTATCACTGTGGTTTTGCTCGGTTTGAGTTTCAGTCCCACTGTTTGACACCATCTACTAGTTACGTTGAGGCTTCTCTGAACAATTTCACAGAGCGTTCCCTCAAATTTCCCTCTAGCCATTGTGACTATGTCATCGGCGTAACCTTTACATTTGATGTCTAGGTCGTTTAGCCTAACCAGTAGTTCATCAACTACCAGGCTCCACATTAGCGGTGATAGTACACCTCCCTGTGGGCACCCTCGAGTTGTGGAGATCTTAATGGTGTCTTTTCCCACCTGTGTCTCCGCCGTTCTAGTTCTCAGCATTTCTCCCATCCACTTTGAGATAGTGCTGTCGATATTCCTTCTTCCGAGGGCCGCCCTGACAGCCTCGTGTGAGGTGTTGTCAAAAGCTCCCTCTATATCCAAGAAGGCACATATCGCTACTTCCTTTGTATCTAGTGCTACTTCTATTTCGTTTGTCAGCTGATACAGGGCGGTTTCTGTGGATTTCACTGCTCTGTAAGCATGCTGACTCCTGTGTAGTGGTGTACCTACCAGCACTATAGTCCTAAGGTAATTATCAATCACCTTCTTCATTGTCTTTAACATAAAAGATGTTAGACTAATGGGTCTAAATGACTTCGGTTGAGTGGTGTCTTTCTTCCCCACCTTCGGTATAAATACCACCTTAGCCCTTCTCCATAGCGCCGGTATATATCCGAGCGCTAAGCTACTTCTAAAGATATTTAGAAGATACGGCATTAGTTCTCTCTCTCCCTTTTGTAGGAAGGCAGGAACTAGTCCGTCCACACCTGGGGCCTTAAAAGGCTGGAAAGTGCCGATAGCCCATCTGATTCGGTTTTCCGTACAGATGGACGCTGCCCTCTTCCAGTCGGCCCGACTTGGTCGGACTTGGTTTCCGTGGTTGCATCAAGCCCTCGGTCTCCCTGTATCCTCTACATCCCGGAAAATGGGTTTCTAGTAGGAGGAGAGCTCTTTGCTCTTCATCCTCCGTGAAGGTCCCATCCGGTTTCTTGAGAGTGGTTGTCATTTCCACTCTATCCTTCGCAAGTGCTTTGTGCAGTCTAGCTGCCACCGGCGTGGATTCTATGTTTTCACAGAAGGTCCTAAAGTTTTCCCTTTTTGTCCTTCTGATCTCTTTGTTGTAGGTGGTAAGCACCTCGGAGTATTCTAGCCAATTTCCGTATTGCTTGGCTTTGTTGAAAAGCCTACGTACTTAACGACAAATTTTTGTTCTACCATTTTTCGTCCTTATGCTCCTTCACGGTTTTTACCGGGCAGCCGGATTCAAATGCCGTGGTGATTGCTACATTTATTTCTCCTGCAGCCTGCTCCAGCAGTGTTGTTACATGGGCAAACGAGAACATACCAATAAATTTCAAGAGCAAAGTATACAACATGTGCGTTTTACCTGTAGCGACGTACGGGTTCGAAACAATGAGCCAAAAAACAGTTCCAACCGACTAAGAACGACACAAAGCGCTATGGAACGTGAGATGCTGGGAATATCACTGAAGGAGAGAATCAGGAACGAAACAGTGAGAGAGGGGTCAAGAGTAACCGACATAGTAGAGCGTGTAGCTAGGTTAAAATTGCGCTGGGTAGGTCATGTTGCAAGGCAGAATAAAGGGCGATTCCCACTCAGCTACGCGACGTCGTGCGACATCGCCTGTCAAATAATGATTACATTGTTTTATATGAAAATCGGCCTTAATAACAAATGGACGCTAAAAACCACACAATGGCGTCCAAGAACAACAACTAGAGGCCGACCGCAAAGAAGGTGGCTACATGACATAAAATTGGCCGCGAAGAAGCGAAGAGGCCTATGTCCAGGATTGGATGAAAAACGGCTGAAAAAAAAAGACATTCTAGACAAGACAGACTGAAATATAGGATCAGATCAACTGTTATCTAGGCTATGCAGACTGTAATGTACACTAGACAGACTCCAATCTAGGCTTCACAGACTAAGAACAGACTAAAGTAGATAAAGAAACTCTAAAATGCAATTTAGACTAGATGAACTCTATTTTAGACAAGGTGGACTATAGTTTAGACTAGAAAATGTATAATCTAGTCTGTATGTGTTTTTACATAGATGCAATAAACAGACAGACTGTAATGTAGACAAGATAGACTCTAATCTAGAGTGAACAAACTATGATTTAGACTAGTCATTCCAGGCAAGCTACACTGAAATATAAATTTGATAAACTGTTATCTAGGCTATACAGACTGTAATGTAGACTAAACAGACTCTAATCTAGGTTTGACAACTATAAATTAGACTAGACTAAATTTGACTAAGAAACTAATCTAAAATGCAATTTAGACTAGATGAACTCTAATTTACACAATACGGACTATAATCTAGACTAGGAAAAATATGATCTACACTGTGTTTTCATCTAAACAGGCAGACTAATGTAGACAAGATAGACTCTAATCTAGAAATGACAGACTAAGATTAAGACTAGACACTCTAGACAAGACAGATTGTAATATGGATTAGATAAACTGTTATCTAGGCTATACAGACTCTAATCTCTAATACAATTAGTCTAGCTTATTTTGTTGGTGCTTAATCCTAAAAAGAAAATTTCAGCGTGAGAAGTGAAATCGTGATAAAATATGGGGTTTTATTTTTTGTAATGTTGGCAATGGTGAAAGTTGTTTTTTTTTACTGATATTTTGATTGAAATTGGGAATAAAAACAAATTCAAAATTGGCGTAAACTTGAGGAGGTTCGAGCGAATCCCATGTTAAATAAGTTTAAGCGTTGAAACTTTTTATACTTGCAGATCAATACTTTATTTATGTCCTCTCAAAATTTGAAAGTGATACACCATTTAGTTTATCCGAAAAAAAAATCAAAAATTATGTTTTTTCAATTCTTATACACAGGCTCTTATGGCTGACAAGCTTCCGTCGCGTCTTTATTTATTTTTTTCGATATTAATTTCGAAACTTTAACGAATAAAAAACTATGTACAATAAACTTAGATAATTGTTAAACACGATAACATTAAAACAATGTGACGTTACCGATGTAATTATTTAAATAATTCATTTTTAATCTTGCTTATCAACAATAATTCACATGACGGATGGTTTGGCAACGGCGCGAGAACAGCTGAGAGACAAGAAAAAGATGGAAACATAGTTATATAGAGAAAAAAAATACACTCGACTCCTTTCAATTACTATTCTTTTCTCTCTCTGTACTATAAACTTCCAAGATACAATAAAGCGCTGTTGCCAGATCTTTTTATTACACCGTATAATTCAAAAATAACGAAGTCATTTAATAACTATTTTATTAAATAAATAATTACCAAGTTTTAAATTTGTTATGTTATTATAAACAAAAAATTGAAATTTTAATGACTATTAGGATAATTGAAAATGTACAAAAATTCAAACACTATTTTGACTCATTAGTTACGCTCGAACTTCCTTAAGGTGATATTGTTAAATTGTAAAGTATTTCCATTTTTTTGGGATTAAAATTTTGGTTTTATAAACGTGGTAGAATTTATTCCGAGGGATTTTTGCTTTTTAAAATCTTAAGTTGGAAACAAACACATATTACATGTAATTTTTGGGGATTTTTTTTTCTTTGTTTATGTTGGTAGTGTTAAACCCAGTATTTTAAAACCGATTCGTTCTATCTGATCTATGTGGAAAGACTGTGAGATTATTTTTTATTTAACCGAGGGAAATAGACACAAAACATTTTTAATTTGGAACTTTTCTCATGGTTTTGTTTTATTTGTTTTTATGTTTTGAGAAACGTTGTGCAAACACAATCAGAAAATGTGTCTTCCCACAAAGAGAAGATAATTTTTGGAATTTTTTTTTAAATAATTTTTCTGTTTTTTTTTTCTATTTGGTTCGCCGGAGAGCACTCACTCATTGCTGTTGTATTTTTATTTTTCTTTTTGGAACAGAAATTTTTTGATTTTGATAATTTTTCTCATTTATTTTTTGTTTTCGTCAAAAAAACGACAATTGTTATCTTGAAACGTTACAAGGGGGCAAAAATCGACACATTTTCTGATTATAAATAAACAAAAAAACTGAAAGAACACACAAAAAAAATCCAAAATTTTTGTTTTTTTTTTAAATTCCAATTTTCAGTTTTTTTTAATGTAAGAAATTTTTAATGTTTTTTGATGGAATTGTATTTTTATTATTATTTTTCCGAAACATTTACTTATTTTTTTCTACATAATATCTGAGTGTGTTTACTTTATACATTTTCCAACCTTTTTCTGAATGTTTTTTTTTCTTATAATTTATTGCCCCATTGTACATATAACGATTGTTTAGCCCGGAGAACAGTTCGCTGAGTGGTGGAAGTTCAGGAGTGCACGCTAGTCTCCTGCATACTGCAGGAGGACCTGCGTCTGCTCAGTCGCCTCAGGAACCTACATACGTCAACCTATAGACAACGGCGGTGGTTAGTGCAACAGCAGTGTTTGGTGTTTTTCTGTTTATCAAACTTATTTTATTTTATTTTCCATAAACAACATTATATACAGAGATCAAATTTACTCACATTAAAAGAAATTCAAATATTAACGTAGATATTTCTAAGAAAATATTTTGAAAAAGTGTCAAAATCAAATTGTTAGGCAACCGTCCAAAACCAAACATGATTTATATTTAAGTTGGCAAAAACTTAAAAAGCCACTTAAAAGGCCAACTTAAGTTGGCAAAATATAAATCATGTTTCAACCTGAAGTTGTCGCAATATGAAGTTGTTTCAACGTGAAGTTGAAACAATATGAAGTTGTTTCAACGATAAGTTGTTTCAACGTGAAGTTGTTTCAACGTGAAGTTGTTTCAACGTGAAGTTGTTTCCACGTGATGTTGTTTCAACGTGAAGTTGTTTCAACGTGAAGTTGTTTAAGGTGATATTGTTTCAACGTGATGTTGTTTCAACGTGAAACTGTTTCAATGTGAAGTTGTCTTAATATGAAGTTTTTACAATTAAAAATTGCTTTTCTCTGTGTAAATTTCGATCTGAATTTGTTTCAAAATGAACTTATTTCTCAATGAAACAATTTTAATGCGAAGTACGCTTCAACTTGTACGCTTCAAGTTTGTGGTTTCACCTTTTTCAGCATGAAGCTTGTTTCAGCTTGAAGTTGTAACTGTGTGAAATTATTCAAATTTGTTGACACTTTTCGTCTATTTTTTTTAATAATACGTTGAATATTTCCCAAAATGTTTCTTTTTTTGTGCGATCACTCTGTATATATTTAGAATGCCCATCGTTGCTCTTTTTGATTTCCAATTTTTGAGTGTGTATTTTTGTACAAATTAATTTTCTCTTAACAAACGTTTTCGATTTGTTTTCTTTCTAGAAGATTGTTTTTGAAATTTTCTTTGCCCAACCGCATGCCTTTTCGTTTTGGTTTTAATCAGACAATTTTATCTACACAACCGTTTTCACGTTTTTTTTTCTGTTCTATTTATTGCATGAATTTGTTGTTATTTCTGTTTTCAGCATGACGAAATCCGTTTCGAAACCATGCAACAATGTCGCTCACAATGCAATCACAACGAAGTTGTTGCAACATGAAGTCATCAAATTAGTTTATTTAAGAAGAGTTCACATAGAAAACAAAACATTATAACTGTTTAATGACCAGATCAAACTACACTAGATAGATATGATTGGGAATACAATGTCATACAAGACTAGACAAACAAAACTAGACTAAACAGACAGGACTAGACAGACAAGACTAGACAGACAAGACTAGACAGACAAGACTAGACAGACAAGACTAGACAGACAAGACTAGACAGACAAGACTAGACAGACAAGACTAGACAGACAAGACTAGACAGACAAGACTAGACAGACAAGACTAGACAGACAAGACTAGACAGACAAGACTAGACAGACAAGACTAGACAGACAAGACTAGACAGACAAGACTAGACAGACAAGACTAGACAGACAAGACTAGACAGACAAGACTAGACAGACAAGACTAGACAGACAAGACTAGACAGACAAGACTAGACAGACAAGACTAGACAGACAAGACTAGACAGACAAGACTAGACAGACAAGACTAGACAGACAAGACTAGACAGACAAGACTAGACAGACAAGACTAGACAGACAAGACTAGACAGACAAGACTAGACAGACAAGACTAGACAGACAAGACTAGACAGACAAGACTAGACAGACAAGACTAGACAGACAAGACTAGACAGACAAGACTAGACAGACAAGACTAGACAGACAAGACTAGACAGACAAGACTAGACAGACAAGACTAGACAGACAAGACTAGACAGACAAGACTAGACAGACAAGACTAGACAGACAAGACTAGACAGACAAGACTAGACAGACAAGACTAGACAGACAAGACTAGACAGACAAGACTAGACAGACAAGACTAGACAGACAAGACTAGACAGACAAGACTAGACAGACAAGACTAGACAGACAAGACTAGACAGACAAGACTAGACAGACAAGACTAGACAGACAAGACTAGACAGACAAGACTAGACAGACAAGACTAGACAGACAAGACTAGACAGACAAGACTAGACAGACAAGACTAGACAGACAAGACTAGACAGACAAGACTAGACAGACAAGACTAGACAGACAAGACTAGACAGACAAGACTAGACAGACAAGACTAGACAGACAAGACTAGACAGACAAGACTAGACAGACAAGACTAGACAGACAAGACTAGACAGACAAGACTAGACAGACAAGACTAGACAGACAAGACTAGACAGACAAGACTAGACAGACAAGACTAGACAGACAAGACTAGACAGACAAGACTAGACAGACAAGACTAGACAGACAAGACTAGACAGACAAGACTAGACAGACAAGACTAGACAGACAAGACTAGACAGACAAGACTAGACAGACAAGACTAGACAGACAAGACTAGACAGACAAGACTAGACAGACAAGACTAGACAGACAAGACTAGACAGACAAGACTAGACAGACAAGACTAGACAGACAAGACTAGACAGACAAGACTAGACAGACAAGACTAGACAGACAAGACTAGACAGACAAGACTAGACAGACAAGACTAGACAGACAAGACTAGACAGACAAGACTAGACAGACAAGACTAGACAGACAAGACTAGACAGACAAGACTAGACAGACAAGACTAGACAGACAAGACTAGACAGACAAGACTAGACAGACAAGACTAGACAGACAAGACTAGACAGACAAGACTAGACAGACAAGACTAGACAGACAAGACTAGACAGACAAGACTAGACAGACAAGACTAGACAGACAAGACTAGACAGACAAGACTAGACAGACAAGACTAGACAGACAAGACTAGACAGACAAGACTAGACAGACAAGACTAGACAGACAAGACTAGACAGACAAGACTAGACAGACAAGACTAGACAGACAAGACTAGACAGACAAGACTAGACAGACAAGACTAGACAGACAAGACTAGACAGACAAGACTAGACAGACAAGACTAGACAGACAAGACTAGACAGACAAGACTAGACAGACAAGACTAGACAGACAAGACTAGACAGACAAGACTAGACAGACAAGACTAGACAGACAAGACTAGACAGACAAGACTAGACAGACAAGACTAGACAGACAAGACTAGACAGACAAGACTAGACAGACAAGACTAGACAGACAAGACTAGACAGACAAGACTAGACAGACAAGACTAGACAGACAAGACTAGACAGACAAGACTAGACAGACAAGACTAGACAGACAAGACTAGACAGACAAGACTAGACAGACAAGACTAGACAGACAAGACTAGACAGACAAGACTAGACAGACAAGACTAGACAGACAAGACTAGACAGACAAGACTAGACAGACAAGACTAGACAGACAAGACTAGACAGACAAGACTAGACAGACAAGACTAGACAGACAAGACTAGACAGACAAGACTAGACAGACAAGACTAGACAGACAAGACTAGACAGACAAGACTAGACAGACAAGACTAGACAGACAAGACTAGACAGACAAGACTAGACAGACAAGACTAGACAGACAAGACTAGACAGACAAGACTAGACAGACAAGACTAGACAGACAAGACTAGACAGACAAGACTAGACAGACAAGACTAGACAGACAAGACTAGACAGACAAGACTAGACAGACAAGACTAGACAGACAAGACTAGACAGACAAGACTAGACAGACAAGACTAGACAGACAAGACTAGACAGACAAGACTAGACAGACAAGACTAGACAGACAAGACTAGACAGACAAGACTAGACAGACAAGACTAGACAGACAAGACTAGACAGACAAGACTAGACAGACAAGACTAGACAGACAAGACTAGACAGACAAGACTAGACAGACAAGACTAGACAGACAAGACTAGACAGACAAGACTAGACAGACAAGACTAGACAGACAAGACTAGACAGACAAGACTAGACAGACAAGACTAGACAGACAAGACTAGACAGACAAGACTAGACAGACAAGACTAGACAGACAAGACTAGACAGACAAGACTAGACAGACAAGACTAGACAGACAAGACTAGACAGACAAGACTAGACAGACAAGACTAGACAGACAAGACTAGACAGACAAGACTAGACAGACAAGACTAGACAGACAAGACTAGACAGACAAGACTAGACAGACAAGACTAGACAGACAAGACTAGACAGACAAGACTAGACAGACAAGACTAGACAGACAAGACTAGACAGACAAGACTAGACAGACAAGACTAGACAGACAAGACTAGACAGACAAGACTAGACAGACAAGACTAGACAGACAAGACTAGACAGACAAGACTAGACAGACAAGACTAGACAGACAAGACTAGACAGACAAGACTAGACAGACAAGACTAGACAGACAAGACTAGACAGACAAGACTAGACAGACAAGACTAGACAGACAAGACTAGACAGACAAGACTAGACAGACAAGACTAGACAGACAAGACTAGACAGACAAGACTAGACAGACAAGACTAGACAGACAGGACTAGACATATAGGACTAGACAAACAGGACCAGACAGACGGGACGAGACAGACAGGACTAGACAGACTGGACTAGACAGATAGGACTAGACGTACAGGACTAGACAGACAGGACTAGACAGACAGGACTAGACAAACAGGACTAGACAGACAGGACTAGACATACAGGACTAGACAAACAGGACCAGACAGACGGGACTAGGCAGACAGGACTAGACAGACTGGACTAGACAGACATTACTAGACAGACAGGACTAGACAGACAGGACTAGACAGACAGGACCAGACAGACAGGACTAGACAGACGGGACTAGACAGACAGAACTAGACAGATAGGACTATACAGATAGGACTAGACACATATTACTAGACTGACAGGACTAGACTGACAGGACTAGACAGATAAGACTAGACAGACAAGACTAGATAGACAAGACTAGACAGACAGGACTAGACATACTAGACAAGACTAGACTGACAAGACTAGACAGACAAGACTAGACAGACAGGACTAGACAGACAGGACTAAGCAGACAAGACTAGACAGACAAGACAAGACTAGACAGACAGGACTAGACAGACAGGACTAGACAGACGAAACTAGACAGACAAGAATAAACAGACACGACTAGATACACTACTTGTTGCTTTAAATGCAGTTGCATTGTTTCGATTCTGATTTTAGACCAATTCTTATGATTTTTCAGGTTTATTTTGTTGTTGTTTGTGTTGTTTTCCTTGTTGTTGCAAATTTAGTCTGAACACCAGGCCTGCCAACTTGCACTGCAATTTCTTTGGGCGATATACGTACGGTATTGGGAGAAAGTGCGGTGTGGTGGAGCTGATGTTACAGTGATAGTAAAAAGTTGAAAGCATGACCCGTGATAGATTTAGTTGGTTGTTAATATGTTGTTGTTTTTGCAGACGCAAGAAGAAATGTATAAGATATATGGAAGCCGGAGATACGAACGACGGTAATCAATCGGACGACAACCTCGGGAGTTGTGGTAGTATGGGCGACGCGCACACACCGCCCGAAGACGACGCCGAGAGCCTGAACCAGTCGATGTCGAGTCCAGGCGGGCTGTCGGCGTTGAGCAGCCTGACGAGTCCGGGCGGGGTCGTGATGCCCAGCCCGTCGACGAGCGTCGCCAGCCCCTCCGTTTCCGTCGCCAGCCCGTACATGCTGCAGAGCCCGCTGACTCCCCACGAGGCTTTCGACGTGAAACTGCCCCCGCCGCCCCAACACCTCCATCCGCCTAGAAATCCGGTCGGTACGAATCCACATGACATTAATAATCCGCTTAGTGTGAACCAACTGACAGGACAGTGTGTTAAAAACGAACCCCCCGATTCGGGCAACAAGGACCCGACCAGATCGATTATTAGTGTCACATAGCCCTCAATACTCAGGACTAACAAACTTTCGAGTACCTTTTATAAACTTTTAAAAGCACACGCTGATTTATATATAAAGAAAACAAACCCTCCCCCGCCCCCACAAGAAACCCCCGTATATTTCTTTTTTATATACATATTTCTATTTCAATCTATCACCAACTAAACTGAAACTTTCATTACCGCACCCCGAAAAATTATACGTTTTTTTTTTTGGTTCTTTAAACACCGATTAAAATATTCTCTTCCTTTTTGTTGAAAATTTTCAAAAAATTTTACGTCAAAAATTATCTCAATATTCCCACTTATTTGTGTTTTCGATAAAAAAATGAGGTATTTTCAAAATCGCGCTGTTTGAGTTAACCGTCAAACTTTTGACTTTTTTGACATTTTTTTGTTTCGTTCTGATGAGATAATTTGACATTTTCAACTAAACTTTTCAAGTAACAGTAATTTCATTTTATTTAACAAATCTTTAAATTTTTTGTATAATTTGTCAAAAAAAATTGTTTTAGTTTAGAAAATATGTCAAAATTTGACATTTCGAAGCATTTTTGTTTTGAAAATTGGTCAAATTCTGAAAATTTTACAAAATAGTTTTCAAATTTGACAGTTTTTGAAACAAGCTAACAAGAACTATCATATTTTGATATTTTTTATGACTTATTTTTCTTTTATTTCATTTTATGTATCAAACTTTGACATTTATTGTTTAATTTTGAAAATGTTACAAATAAGGTTATCTAATTTGACAGATATTGTATGAAATATTTCAAGGACTTTTTTAAATAACTTCTTTTAAATCTTTTTTAAGCTTAGAAAATATGTCAAAATTTGACATTTCCTAGCATATTTGTTTTGAAAATTAGTCAAATTCTGAAAATTTAACAAAAATAGTTTTCAAATTTGACAGTTTTTAGAACAAGCTAACAAGAACTATCAGATTTTGACATTTTTTATTACTTATTAATTCATTTTAGGTATCAAACATTGACATTTATTGTTTAATTCTGAAAATGTTACAAATGACATTGTCTTATTTGACAGATATTGTACGAAATATATCACGAAGTTTTTAAATAACTTCTTTTAAATCTTGTTTTAGTTTAGAAAATATGTCAAAATTTGACATTTCCAAGCATATTTGTTTTGAAAATGAGTCAAATTCTCAAAATTTAACAAAAATTGTTTTCAAATTTGATAATTTTTAGAACAAGCTAACAAGAACTATCAGATTTTGACATTTTTTATGACTTTTATTTTTTTTAAAATTGTAATTTCTTGACATATTTATTATTCCTCTTTAATTTATTTTTAATTTTCGTTAAAAAAATAACAAAAATAAAACAAAATTTGAATTTAAAACATTTGTTCAAATTTTTGAATTCAAAATATGTCAAAAAAAAACAAAATTTTCTATGATGTTTGCAAATTTTTATTCTGCATTAAACAAAAAATACATTTTGATTTAATGCGAATTAAATAAATTTGTAACAAAAAATTTTCGTTCCAAAAGATTCTTAAATCAAAAAAAAACTATCAAGAAATTTAATTAATCCAAATTTTAGTTACAAAATAACATCAAGATTGTCAAAATTTTGAATAATTTTCTTTTAAATTGTCAATTTTTTTGACATTTTGCCAGTTTTTTAAATTTTCTTGTTTTTTTTTATCTCAAAATCTCTAAAAAATTTGTAACAAACTCGATTAAAAAAAAATGTCAAGATGTCTAAGTTTTTTAAATATCTTGTCTCAAAATGTCAAATTTAAGAAATCAAAAATCAGTTTAATTTCTGTTAGTAAATATGTAAACTTTTAATCGAAATCAGAATTTTCATAAAATTTGTCAGAAAAATAAAAAAAGTTTGTCAAAAAGAAACGAATTAATCTAACTAACCAAATAAATAAATGTCAAAACTGTCAAAATACTTAGAATATATTAAGACATTAAAAAAAATTGGCAAAATATTTAGTCAAAACAAAATGCCTTCCCAGCTCAATATATCAAAAAGTAATTGTCAAACAATTTTGACAGATTAGTCTTGATATTGACCTATGTCATTTTGACATGTTTCCACTGACATTGACGTAACTGGAGTTTAAGTCATAAAAATTGACGTAAGTCATTTTGACAGGAAAAACAATTGACAATATTTAATTTTGTGTGTAATGAAAAGTTTTAAAGTTTATCAATTTTTGTTTAAATTTCGGTGATTAGATTGAAAAAAAAAATATTGAATTGCTAAGATAAACGAAACGAAGTTGCGAATGTAATATACTATGTATATTTTTTTATGTTGTTTGTTTTTGTTTTGTTTTTCGAAAAATATTTTCGGAGCGCTTGTGCAATCGAAAAAGTGTAAAAATAATTCAGTAAAAAGAAAAAAGGGGTTTTAAAACGAATTTTAACAAAGGAAATTAGTGCGGTGATCTCAAAAAGAATACATTTTTAAAAATCTGAAAAAGAACGATTTTTGTGCCGCGCTTAAACAATTAAAACAACTTTTTTAATAATTTTACTATGTAAACAAAAAAATGTCATTTGCCAAAATTACCTATATATTATATATTTTATAGTTATTTATGTAATTAGATTATTTGGAGGTTGGCAGTGCTGAAATTACCGTACTTAAGTTTCGCAGTGTTACCAACACAAAGATTTTAGTACCACAGAAATGCAACCACAACAGTTTTTTCTTCAACAAGGAAAGTTTTTAAAACCAACATCCAAATAATTATCTTAGATTTTTTTTTATAACGAAATGTTTATAAAATTCTTTATTTTCGTATTTTATAAATGTTTTGCAAGTTCCTTTTGTGCCACTCAACAAACAAAACTTTATTTTTTTGTCTCAAAAGTATCAACAATTTTAAATTTATTTTTTTATATTAAGGAGACTGTTTTCTGCCGACAATTTTTCGAATTTCTCAAAATTTTTCGCATAAAATTTTCTTTTTGTTTTATTTTCTCCGACAGTTTTTTTTCAAATATTTTTTGTCTTAAAAAATTATTATAAAACAGGAAAATTATTTTTCCCCAAAATTTTATAAAACCACCCTGTATATAAAAAATATATTGGTGGCAAAAAATTTCAATTTTTGTTTATAAATTTTTCTTTTGACAAAAAATTTATTTAAATAAATTTCCCTTAATATATAAATAAAGTGCCCTCTATTGTAAAATTTATTATTGTATATTGTTTATAAATTTAAAAGGATTTTTATATTTTAAAAGAAGTTTGTAAATCAACTTAAAGAAATTTTGGTGAAATTTGTTTAAGTTGGTATCACTGTAAGTAGTTTTTTGTTTAGCTTAAGCGCTCACGTTCAATTTTTTATTCGTAAAAATAACACAACGCAAGGCAAGAAATTTCCGAAAAATTTTTTTTGGGAATTTGTATCCAAATTTGTGTTGAATTTTGCGGGAGAAATTGCACGTGGAAGAGTAAAAATAAAAAAAAATTGCGTCATGAGAGCAACTAGTGTTCAAACTAATGTTTATTTAATATTTTTTTTCGTTTACTGTTCAAGTAAAAAATGTGATATTTTATATACTATAATTAATAATTGTAAAATCTTTTTTTTAATTTTATTTAAATATTGTTTGGGGCCCCTCAGGTTTACGCATTTAGGCCGCCGAATTTTGCCGCCACGATTTTTTCCACGGCGCAGAAAATGTGAGAAGAAATCAAGATTAATCCCAAATAATAGAGAGAATTTTATGGAGGAAAAATTGAAAAAAAATGTTTTGGGATTGTTTGAAATTTTTAGTATTTTTGTATAAAAAAATTTCGTGATATTTTTTTTTTTAATAATTTGTTGAAAATTTTCGAAATCAAAAATGAATTTTTAATAATTTGTTGAAAATTTTCGAAATAAAAAATGAAAATTTGTTAACATTTAAAAAAAAATTGTAATGAACATTTTTAGTTTTATAAAATTGTTAACAAATTTTAAAAACTTAATTTCAAAAATATAATTTGTACAAAAATATTATAATTTTAAAATTTCAACAAAATGGTTAAAAACAATTTGTTAACTAAAATCTAAATGAAACTTTTTTCCAAATTTTTTTTTTTTTTTAATTTTTCCTTCAAAATGAAAAAACTTATTGCGAATCCAAAAAATTTCGTCAAAGGAAAACTTTTTTTTGGAAATTTCCCAGTGCCATACAAGTTCCCCAATTTTCAAAAAAAAAACATATTTTGGATTCCCAATAATTCTCAAAAAAAGAAATTTGACTGTTTAGTTTTTACATAATATTTTTTTGTAGATTTATTATTTTTTTTTTGGATAAGTGCAATGTTTCCCTTTATATATTATATATAGAAACGTGAAGAATTTTCAGCTAAAACAGAATTCGTCTGTGACGAAATGACCCAACATTGCTTTTGTATTTGAAGATAATTGTTTAGGCGAAAATCCTTCACAAAAAAAATTGTAAATTTTTTCCTAAAATTTCCCTTTTCCATGCAATTTTTACTGGTTACCAAAACTAATTTTTTCGCATTGAAAACATTTTTGTATATTCCAAAACATTCTCAAATTTTCTTTGTTTTTGTCTAAAAACCCAATTGTTTGTAGAATATTTTAAGCAGATTTGTAGCAAAATTTTGTTACTTTTTCTTGTCTGAACGTTTTTTGTCCCAGAAATATTTTATAATGTTGAATCTTGAAGTTATATCCAAAAATGTTGTTTTGTATAAATTTTTTTATTTTATGTGGAGAAGCCAAGGAAATATTTTATTTGTTTAAATATTGTTTGGTTTAAACTAGATTTAACGTTTTCTTATATAATACATGTTTTTGTCTTATTTTTAGTTTATTTTATTTAATTTACACCAATCTTCCTAGACAATTTGCAACAAAAATTGTCTAAGAAATTTGATTTAAAAAAATCCATAAAATTGTTACTTTTTGTAATTAAATTTGAAGCTTTTTCAAAATTTTGTAGTTTTTGCAAAATTTTATAAATCATCTTCTCTTAGAATTTATTTATTTTAACATTTTTGTATAATTAAAAAACATTAGTTAGACAATTTTAAACATTTTGATTTTGCAAAAATATCAAAATCAGTTTTTATTT
Source organism: Phosphuga atrata (assembly GCA_944588485.1). NCBI lineage: Eukaryota > Metazoa > Arthropoda > Insecta > Coleoptera > Silphidae > Phosphuga > Phosphuga atrata. Next base: position 47,402,061 of record OX155903.1, on the reverse strand, counting down.
AATTTTTTTATAAATTTAACAAATTTGCATTTTCTTAAAAATTATTTATTTTTTTTCTAAATTTCTTTTTACAAATTTGACAATTTAGTGTTCCATCAAAAGTCTGGGAAATTTGTTTTTACAAAAATTTGACAATTTATTGTTTTAGAAAAAACATTTTAGACACAAATTTTGTATAAATTTAAATTTATTTACATCAAAAGTTTGTTTGAAATTTGTTTTTACAAAAATTTCAGAATTTATTGGTTAAAAACAAAACAGCTTAGACACAATTTTCGAACAAATTTGATATAAATTTAGATTTATTTCAATAAAAAATCTGTTCGAAATTTGTTTTTACAAAAATTGGACAATTTATTGTTTAAAATCAAAACATTTAGACAATTTTTTTTTTTATTTCTGAAGAAATTTTTCCGAAATTTATTTTTACAAAAATTTAACAATTTATTGTTTAGAAAAACATTTTAAGCGCAAATTTCGTATAAATTTAAATTTATTTCCATCAAAAATCTGTTGTAAATTTGTTTTTACAAAAATTTCACAATATATTATTTAAAAACAAAACATTTTAGACATCATTTTCAGACAAATTTTTGGTATAAATTTAAATTTATTTCAATAAAAAATCTGTATGAAATTTGTTTTTTACAAAAATTTGATAATTTATTGTTAAAAAAAAACATTTTCATAAATTTAAATTTATTTCTGTTAAAAGTCTGTTTGAAATTTGTTTTTACAAAAATTTCAAACTTTATGGTTTTAAAAACAACATTTTCGACACAATTTTCATATAAATTTAAAAAAAACATTTTGTGCACAATTTCCAGACAAATTTTGTATAAGTTTAGATTTATTTCCATCAAAAGTCTGTTTGAAATTGGTTTTTACAAAAATTTCACGATTTTTTATTTAAAAACTAAACATTTAGGACACAAATTTCAGACAAATTTGATAATAAATTTAGATATATTTCAATCAAAAATCTGTTCGAAATTTGATTTTACAAAAATTTGACAATTTATTGTTTGAAAACAAAACATTTTAGGCACAATTTTCCATAAATTTAGATTTATTTCCGTCACAAATTTGTTTGATTTTTTTTTTTTACAAAATTTTCACAATTTTTTGTTAAAAAAAACATTTTGCATGCAAATTTCATATAAATTTAAATTTATTTTAAAAAAAAAATCTGTTCGAAAATTTAGTTTAAAATTACAATTTTTTGTTTGAAAACAAAGCATTTTAGATACAATTTCCAGACAAATATTTAATAAATTTAAATTTATTGCAATAAAAAATTTGTTCGAAAATTTACAAAAATTTAAATTTTTAAAAACAAAACATCATTTTAAGACATATTTTGTATAAATTTGGATTTATTTATGTCAAAAGTCTGTTTGAAATTAGTTTTTACAAAAATTTATTGGTTAAAAACAAAACATTTTAGACACAAATTTCATATAAATTTAAATTTATTTAAATAAAAAATCTGTTCGAAATTTGTTTTTACGAAAATTTGATAATTTATTGTTTTAAAATTTTAGTCATTTTAGACAAAATTTTCAGACAAATATTGTATAAGTTTAGATTTATTTCCGTCAAGTCTGTTCGAAATTTGTTTTTACAAAAATTTGACAATTTATTTTTTTAAAAAATCATTTTGGACCGAATTTTCAGACATATTTGATAAAAATTTAGATTTATTGCAATAAAAAATTTGTTCGAAATTTGTTTTTACAAAAATTTGACAATTTATTGTTAAAAAAAAAACATTTTAGACACAATTTTCAGACAAATTTTTTTAAATTTAGATTTATTTCCGTCAAAAGTCTGTTTGAAATATGATTTTACAAAAATTTCACAATTTTTTGTTTCAAAACAAAACATTTTAGACACAATTTCCAGATAAATTTGACAAACATTTAGATTTATTTCAATGAAAAATCCGTTTGAAATTTGTTTTTACAAAAATTTCACGATTTTAATGTTTTAAAAAAACATTTTGGACACAATTTTCAGACAAATTTTTTATAAATTTAGATTTATTTCCGTCAAAAGTCTGTTTGAAATTAGATTTTACAAAAATTTCACAATTTTTTGTTTCAAAACAAAACATTTTGGACACAATTTCCAGATAAATTTGACAAACATTTAGATTTATTTCAATGAAAAATCCGTTTGAAATTTGTTTTTACAAAAATTTCACGATTTTAATGTTTAAAAAAACATTTTGGACACAATTTTCAGACAATTTTTTTATAAATTTAGATTTATTTCCGTCAAAAGTCTGTTTGAAATTTGATTTTACAAAAATTTCACATTTTTTGTTTCAAAACAAAACATTTTAGACACAATTTCCAGACAAATTTGACAATAAACTTGGATTTATTTCAATGAAAAATCTGTTTGAAATTTATTTTTACAAAAATTTTACAATTAATTGTTTAAACAAATGTATATTTTAGACACAATTTTTAGATAAACTAAATAAATTTTGATTTATTTCTATCAAAAATTTATTTTTACAAGAATTTTACAACTTTTTGTTTAAACAAACATTTGAACGAAATTTTATAAATAGACAAAAATATTATTTATAAGAAAAATAAGAATTCAAGTTTCATACAAAAAATCACAAATTTAGACAAATTTTAAACAAATGTTCAATTTGACAACGGTTTATACAGTCACATTAAACAAAATGTGCACAATATTCAAGTTTATGTCTAAAACATTTGATTTTTAAGTGAAAATAAACTAGGAAATATTTTCTATTAATTTTAGGCAAAATTTGAACTTTGTTTAAAATTGAAAAGTTATAATATAACATCCACTTTATTACAGCTTTACTAATTAAATCAAGGGAGGGACACGGAAATCTTCTGTTACTCTTTAGCACACTCTTTAGTTACTCTTTTTCTTGAGCGCTGTCTGCTAAAGAGTAACAGAAGATTTCCGTGTCCCTCCCTTGATTTAATTAGTAAAGCTGTAATAAAGTGGATGTTACATTATAACTTTTCAATTTTAAACAAAGTTCAAATTTTGCCTAAAATTAATAGAAAATATTTCCTAGTTTATTTTCACTTAAAAATCAAATGTTTTAGACATAAACTTGAATATTGTGCACATTTTGTTTAATGTGACTGTATAAACCGTTGTCAAATTGAACATTTGTTTAAAATTTGTTTAAATTTGTGTTTTTGTCCCAAAGTGGATGTTATTATAACTTTTCAATTTTAAACAAAGTTCAAATTTTGCCTAAAATTAATAGAAAATATTTCGTTGTTTATTTTCCCTTAAAAATTAAATGTTTTAGACATAAAGTTCAATACTGTGCACATTTTGTTTAAATTTAGAAATATTTTTTAGATATATATATATATATATATATATATATATATATATATATATATATAAAACTTACAGAAAATATTTCTTAGTTTTTTCACCAAATATAAAATGTTTTAGACACAGAAGTTCAATATAGTTCACAGTTTGTCTAAAATTAGAAATATTTCTTCGATTTATGTAAAACTTACAGAAAATATTTCTTAGTTTTTTCCACAAAAAATAACATAAAGTTCAAATTCATTCATTTTTCAATTCAATTCATTTTTAGACATAAAGTTCAACATTGTGCACATTTTGTCTAAAATCAGAAATATTTCTTGGATTTGTGTAAAACAAAGAAAATATTTCTTAGTTTTTTCACAAAAAAATAAAATGTTTTAGACACTTAAGCTCAACATTGTTCACATTTTGTCTAAAATTAGCAAATATTTCTTGGATTTATAACAAAGTTTCAGAAAATATTTCTGTTTTTTTCACAGAAAAATAAAATGTTTTAGACACTGAAGTACAATATGGTTAATATTTTGTCTAAAATTTTAAATATTTCTAGGATTTATGCAAAACAGATTTTTTTTTTATTTTTTCATAAAAAAATAAAATGTTTTAAATACAAAATTGAAGAACATTGTGCACATTTTGTCTAAAATTAGAAATATTTTTTGAATTTATGTTAAACAGAAAATTTCTTAGTTTTTTCACATGGAAATAAAATGTTTTAGACAAAGAAGTTTAATATTGTTCACATTTTGTCTAAAATTAGAAATATTTCTAGAATTTATGCAAAAATTACAGACAAAAATTCTTATTTTTTCAGAAAAACATAAAATATTTCAAATACAAAATTCAACATTGTGCACATTTTGTCTAAAATTCGAAATATTTCTTGGATTTATGTAAAACACAGAAAATTTCTCAGTTTTTTCACATTAAAATAAAATGTTTTAGACACAGAAGTTCAATATTGTTCACATTTTGTCTAAAAGTAGAAATATTTCTAGGATTTATGCAAAAATTACAGAAAAAAAATATGTTTTTCCACAATTAATAAAATGTTTTAGACACAAAATTCTACATTGTGCACATTTTGTCTAAAATTAGAAATATTTCTTGGATTTATGACAAAATTACAGAAAATATTTCTTAGTTTTTTCACAGAAAAATAACATGTTTTGGACACTGCAGTACAATATTGTTATCATTTTGTCTAAAATTAGAAATATTTCTAGGATTTATGCAAAAATTTCTTATTTTTTCACAAAAAATAAAATGTTTAAAATACAAAATTCAACATTGTGCACATTTTGTCTAAAATTAGAAATATTTCTTGGATTTATGTAAAATACAAAAAATATTTCTTACTTTTTCTCACAAAAAAATAAAATGTTTTAGACACTGAAGTTCAAAATTGTTAAAATTTTGTTTCAAATTTGAAAAATTTCTTGGATTTATGCAAAACACAAAATATTTCTTAGTTTTTTCACATAAAAACAAAATGTTTAAGACACTGCAGTACAACATTGTTAAACGTTTGTGTAAAATTGGAAAAATTTCTTGGATTTATACAAAACTTACAAAAAATATTTCTTAGTTTTTAAAAAAAAATTAAATGTTTTAGACATAAAGTTCAACATCGTGCACATTTTGTCTAAAATTAGAAATACAGAGTGGCCCAAAAGTAGGTATACACTAAGTTATTTCTTATGTTTCTAGTGTAAACCATGGCTGGAAATAGGTTGGATAGGTTGCAGGAATGCATCAATGCCAAAAGTGGACATTTTGAGCACCTTCAGAATTAAATATGTAATTAAACCTGTAATTAAAAAATTAAAACATGAAAGTATTGCTGTATATCTACTTTTGGGCCACTCTGCATTTCTTGGATTTATGTAAAAATTACACAAAATATTTCTTAGTTTTTTTCACATATAAATAAAATGTTTTAGACACTGAAGTTCAATATTGTGCATATTTTGTCTAAAATTAGAAATGTTTCTTGCATTCATGTAAAATTTACAGAAAATATTTATTAGTATTTTTCACATAAAAATGAAATGTTTTCAATATTGTTCACATTTTGTCTAAACATTTCATGGATTTATGTAAAACAGAAAATTTCTTTTCGTTTTTTCACATAAAAATAAAATGTTTTGAGACACAAAATTCAACATTGTGCACACTTTGTCAAAAAATAGAAATATTTCTTGGATTTATGTAAAAATTACTATAGTATATTACGTAACAAGAGTTGTAAGAAGCATATTACGTACAAGCGGAACAGTTACGCAAGACCCGCGTAGCTGGAAATTTTTGCGAGTACGTAATTGCCTTACAACTCGAGTTATGTTGCTTTATCTACGACCACACTAATTTGTTCCTGTTTAATAAGAACAATATATTTGGTGTAACGATTATATTTCTTATTAGGTACATTATTTAACATTATAATAAACAAACAGTTGTATTTTCGTACATAACTGTCACTGAACAATATTTAACTTGATAAAATTGAAAATAAATGCATTCATATATAGCTTATTATTTAGTACTTACTTGTAGTTTTCGATGGATTTAATGTGAAAAACGAAATGAATGTCAGCTTCGATGCGAATGATGTGACGTTTTATGATTGTTTGAAAATCACGGAGTACTATATTTAAAAATCGAATCTAAAATGCTGCTTTCCACAAATCGTAAACCAAACGCACTAGTGTGTTATCAATCTTAACTTATCATTAATATCATTATTAATGATTATTATTTATTTATTACATACGTGTATGTTATGATGTATTTACATAGTCCACGAACTGTATAATAATGGGCATTTACAATAGTGGTCGTAGATAAAAATATTTATTAGTCTTTTTCACATAAAAAGTTCAAGTTCAATATTGCTTATATTTTGTCTAAAATTAGAAATATTTCTTGAATTTATCTGAAAAATACAATCTTAGTTTCGACACAAACTTTAACCAAAATTTGAAATCGTTAAAATTTTATCTAAAATTTGCTCAAATATTTCTTGATTTTACGTCAAAAACAAAATTTTAACGAAATCAACAAAACCCTTATTTAAAATGAAGAGAAATTTGTCTTGTTTTCACAAAAAGTTGTGGTTTAAGACTTTAACATTCACTAGCTTAAAATTGGAGAGACATTTTCTTGCTTTAAAATATAAATTCATAATAATAATAATAATAAGTTTATATTTATTACTAAAACTTATTACTATTATTATTATTATAGTTTATTATTATTATAAGTATTTTAGACAAACATTTTAAACAAAAATTTAAGAAATCAAATCTTCTAGAAAAAAAATTATTAAACAAACTCTCAACACATTTCATTTAATTTACAATAAATGTCTTTCAAGTTTCTTTCATTAATAACTTAATTCAATTATTAATTTATTGATTAACTTAATAATTGATTGATTGTGGAGTTACTTGAATATTAAAACTTAATAATTAATAAGTTTTTTCTATTTTGCGACTATAATGAAGTCATTCATATGGGTTCGTTAATGGCTCGCCGAGTGCGATAAAATTTTCTCAATATGTATCTGCGATTTTTTTATTTCGAAATTGCATAAAAGGGCGCAAAATAGAAGAAATAGTATTAAAGAATGAGTTCTATAAGCGCGATTTTTAGCACGCGTCCATGTTTTCAGATATTGGCGTAGCGAGTTTTCTAAACATGGACGCGTGCTGAAAAATCGCGCTTATTGAACTCGTTCTTTAATATACTATTAAAAAACCTACAAAAAAGTTTTGGAACCAGAATATTGCAAATCTTCTTTCTTTACATTGTTTATAATTTTGCAAAGATTCGAAAATTTCCCCAAATTTATTTTATCCTCAAAAAAAAAATCCTTTTCTATTTTTCTTTCATCATTTTGTACATCTGAGAGCGACGCAGAGCATTGAAAATGCCCAACTTTTTCGTTATTATTTCTGTCCTTTGCCTTTTCCAGTGTACCAAAACCAACAATATAGAGTAAATGATTATAAATATATAAATAAATCAATTAGATAATAATTATTTAGATGTTAATATTGTCTTTGTAAGTAGAGATTGTTCGTATCATCGTTCTAGGATAGGAATATTCAATACAAAACCTCAATATTAAAACAAAATTACAATAAAAAATATTTATGTTTAATTTTTATTATCTTTTCACGTAATCTAATACGTTCTTCGTGGTTTTTTCTTACCTCACTTCTTCACATTTTCATAAAAATACAACTTTAGATTAGACAAGCTAAGATTAAACAAACTTACATTAGACAAGACATTTAGATTAGACAAGAGATTTAGATTAGACAAGACTAGATTAAACATGGTTACATTAGACAAGAGATTTAGATTAGTCAAGAGATTTAGATTAGACAAGACTAGATTAAACAAGCTTGCATTAGACAAGAGATTTAGATTACACAAGCTTAGATTAAACACTTAGACAATATATTTAGATTAGACAAGACTAGATTAAATAAGCTTGCCTTACACAAGAGATTTAGATTAGACAAGCTTAGAATAAACAAACTTAGTATAGACAAGAAATTTAGATTCGACAAGCTTCGATTAAACCAGTTTGCTTTAGCCAAGAGATTTAGATTAGATAAGGCTTGTAGATTGACTTGTACATATTATTAGTTGATGAGGGGAAATAGTTGATGAGAATGGAATAGTGTGAAGAATTTAAAGCTGCACGCCACTGGCGACGCTGAAAAAACCACATGATTTTCTATGTTTGTGAATTATTGTGCCATATTGTGCAATTATTGTGCCGCTTGGCGGTATGCAACCCAATCTAACCTTTTTTCTCGGTGGAAGGGGAAACCTTTTATAGGAACCTATTGGTAGTGTGGGGGTGCTTCTCATCTAGAGAGAGTATACCCACTAAAAATCCTCCCCCTTTTTCTTGCCCCGTACAACTCGGCACCGCAGTAAAGCATAACATCAATTTGTGATAACATCAAAATATAAAATGTTTTCTTTGAATTTCGTTCCTCAATATACACAAGTTTCAATGGAGAACGCAGTTGGAGGTCTACAAAAAAATTCCTCTGCGAAAACGGTTCGCTTTGGAAAGATGAAAATGACAGAATTTTTAGACGAAAATCCGGTCTATCGAACAGTGTTACATCCAAGTTTGTTAGAATTCGGAAAGTTGGACAGCAGTAAAAAACAAGATAAACCTACATATAGTTATTTAAAAAAACTCCTGTGTGAATGCTATCGGCCACGAAGATACCAAAATGTCAATTTCAATAGATCGATGTCAAGCTACATAGATCTGAAAGAATTTTGAATACATCTGTTTAAGTTTTAAAGCTATAGTTATTTGAATGTATTGCCTTCGGTTCCGCTTTGAATCTGAGAGGCAGCGGTTGCCACCATATGTAATATTTTGCATTTGATAGAGTGATCCTTTTTCTACAAATGTGTTAAATTTCACGGTTCCACGTAGTGCGAAACTTACTCAAATAATTTTTTTATCAATCCGGACATATACATACAGGAATTCCCAGCAAACCTAGCACGAAAATTTAAAAATATTAAAAAATGGCAAGAAAATGTATTAATCATTAAAGGATTTCAATGAAACTTTTACTGAATATGGGTATCCACAAGAAGTACGATCTGACCAAATTTGAACGCTCCACCTCAAATGGGGGCGGCGACGCGAAATATTTTTACTTCAACTGTTTTTTGCAAATATCTCGTTAACGCCTTAAAATAGAAAATTAAAACTAGGATCACCGTGTGTAAAACGTCGGTGTCTACAGTAAGAGAAGTATTCTTTGCAAATTTTGTAAAATTGTTCCGTTTAGTCGCAAAAGTAATAAATATAAAATGCAAAAAAAAATTCAATGGTTTGAATTCCGTTTCTCAGTTTACATGGGTCTTTAAATATTTGTCTCTGTATTGATGAAACTTTTATTGAATATGGGTATCAACAAGAAGTACCCTCTGACCAAAATTGAACGCTCCACCTCAAATGGGGGCGGCGTGGTGACCTATTTTTTCTTCAACGGTTTTTCGCAAATATCTCGTTAATGTCTCAAAGCAGAAAATTAAAGCCGGGATCACCGTATGTAAGACGTCGCTGTCTACAAAAAAGTATTCTTTGCAAATTTTGTAAAATCGTTCCGTTTAGTCGCAAAAGTAAAAAATATAAAATGCAATTTTTTTTTTCAATGGGTACCCCTTTAAATTTCGTTTCTGAATTTATTGTTCTATCACCCAGTGCAAATTCCACCGGGCCGCATATCTTCCTCCCAATTAAGAGTACTGCCTCTGTTTTGTCAGGTGCTATTTCCAAGCGGCTCATCCACTCTTGGATCGCTAGTGCCGCGTTGGTTTTACACTCTAGTCCGCTCTCTCCTTTTGCTGTGACCACAAGAGCCAGATCGTCCGCATAAGTAACGGTCTCCGGTCATTCAGAACGCCGCCGTGCAATAGATTCCACAAAATCGGTCCCAGCACGGACCCTTGGGGAACCCCGGCCGTGACTTCTATATCGTCCTGTCCCGCTACCGACAGCAGCCTGTCACAGAAATAGCTCTTCGTCGTGGCTACCAGATATTCGGGCAACTTTCTTCTTTCCAGCTCTTTTACTATGTTATTCCACGGTGCCGAGTTGAACGGATTCTTTACGTCCATTTTTTACGACTATCGTTTTACGACTAACGAGTTTCCTGGTTTTTAATGATTTTTTTCTTTCTTCCTCCGCCAGGTTTAGGCTCTCTTGCGGCCGTGACAGTGGACTTTCCTTTCCTAAAGCCGTGCTGCCAAAAGTTCTGCTTTCCCCGTCAATTCCTTTGTGATCCTGTTTACCAGGATCCTCTCGAAGAGCTTATCAAAAATGTCCAGCATACATATCGGTCGACAGGCATCTGGATTCGTCGGAAGTTTATTGGCTTTCGGGATGAGAGCCAGTCTTGCTTCTTTCCACCTATTCGGGAACGTTGCGTCCTTCAGTTCTTTGTTCAGTACCTGCTGCACGGTTTCGATAAAGCACACAAGCTTTACGACTTCCACTGGAATGCCGTTGGCGCTTTTTTATTTTCATTTTAGCCGATGTTTCTTCTAATTCCTCTGGCGTAATTTCCTGGGCGTCGTATTGTCGCGCTTGCGTCCACTCAGTTTTCTCGTGCGTCACGAAAAAGCTTGCCACCACCATTTTCTTGAATTCTGGCTCCAGTTGTAACTGTGGCTTTTTTGTTTATCCGTCGCGATTTTGTAACGTCTCTTTCAACGTCCTCGCAGATTTCTTTCCACTTGGCTTCTTTATCCCACGCTATGAATGTCCGCAATTTTTTCTTTTCGGATTTATAGGTCGCCGCTAACCCGTCGTATACTGCTTCCTATTTCTCGTCGTTCTTCTTCTTGCCTCGGCACAGGTACTTGCTCGGCTATCTCGCTCGTCCACCAGTAGGTGCACCTGTTTGGCCTGAATCCACCTCTCCTTGGAAGACACTTATTGCAAACTTTAGTGACCAGCTCGTCTGCATTATCCGGCTTCTTCTTCGAGGTCTCTCGGAAGGCCTTGGCGAAGTTTTCTTCGTCCAGCGTAGCCGTTTCCCATCCTTTGCTCTCGTTGTTATTTTGCTCGGGGGTCCCGCTGTCTCGAATTTCGTAGCGCAAGTACTAACGTAATCTAACCTGAGTTAAACCAACAGTCCTTGCCACATTATCCTATTTTGGATGGAGTGTTCGCGCTGTCGCGCATATGTGGTTTTGATTTGTGTACCGATTTTAATCAACGGTTTCTTGCAAATATCTCGTTAACACCTCAATATAGAAAATTATAGCCTGGATCCCCGTATGTACGACGTCGGTGTCTACAAAAAAGTATTCTTTGCGAAATTTGTAAAATCGTTCGGTTTTGTCGCAAAAGTCTTCTTCTTCTTATTTTAGGCAGCAACGCCTGTATTGTCGTGACGCTTATCCTGTGACTTAAGTCCTACTGTCTTTCTACCTTTTGGAAGGTCGGGTGGAAGGTTCTTCTTCTGCCTGTTGGTTTGCCGTCTCTGACGATTTTCGCAATTTCGTGCTAATCCATTCTCCCGACTGTCGGCCGCGAGTCGCAAAAGTAAACAATATAATTTTTTTCTTTGAATTTTGTTTCTCAATTTACACAAGTTTAAATGGACAACGCAGTTGGAGGTCTACAAAAAAATTCCTCTGCGAAAACGGTTCGCTTTAGAAAGATGCAAATGACAGAATTTTTAGACGAAAATCTGGTCCAACGATCAGTGTTAAATTCAATGTTAAATTCAAGTTTGTTATAATTCTGAAAGTTGGACAAAAAAAAATCAAGATAAAAATTCATATAGTTATTTAAAAAAATCCTGTGTCAAGGCTATCGGCCACGAAGATACCAAAATATCAATTTCAATAGAAATATATATAAGCTATATAAAACTGAAAGAATTTTGACATCTGTTCAAGTTTTTAAGCTATAGTTATTTGAATGTCTTGCTCTCTATTCCACTTTGACTCTGAGAGGCAGCGGTTGCCGCCACATGTCATATTTTGCAAAATTGACTGGGGGATTTGATAGAGTGATCCTTTTTCTACAAATGTGTTAAATTTCACTGTTCCTCGTAGTGCGAAACCTTACTAATATAAGTTTTTTAATCAATCCGGACATATACATACAGGATTTCCCACAAAAAACGAGCACGAAAATTTCAAAATATTAAAAAGTGGCGAGAAAATGTATTAATCATTAAAGGATTTCAATGAAACTTTTACTGAATACGGGTATCCATAAGAAGTGCGATCTGACCAAATTTGAACGCTCCACCTCAAATGGGGGCGGCGACGCGAACTATTTTTCCTTCAACACTTTTTTGCAAATATCTCGTTAACGCCTCAAAATAGAAAATTAAAACTAGGACCACCGTATGTAAGACGTCGGTGTCTACAAAAAAGTGTTCTTTGCAAATTCTGTAAAATCGTTCCATTTAGTCGCAAAAGTAAAAAATATAAAATGGAAATTATTTTTCAATTTACATGGGTCTTTAGATATTTGTCTCGATATTGATGAAACTTTTACTGAATATGGGTATCAACAAGAAGTACCCTCTGACCAAATTTGAACGCTCCACCTCAAATGGGGGCGGCGTGGCGACCTATATTTACTTCAACTGTTTTTTGCAAATATCTCGTTAAGGTCTCAAAACCGAAAATTAAAAGCGGGATCACCTTATGTAAGACGTCGGTGTCTACAAAAAAGTATTCTTTGCAAATTTTGTAAAATCGTTGCGTTTAGTCACAAAAGTAAAATATATAAAATGCAAACAAATTTCAATGGGTCTTTGAATTTTGTTTCTCAGTTTACATGGGTCTTTAGATATTTCTCTCTGGATTGATAAACTTTTACTGAATATGGGTATCAACAAGAAGTACCCTCTGGTCGAATTTGAACGCTTCAACTCAAATGGGGGCGGCGTGGCGAACTATTTTTCCTTCAACTATTTTTCGCAAATATCTCGTTAACGTCTCAAAATATAAAATTAAAACCGGGATCACCGTATGCAAGACGTCGGTACCTACAAAAAAGTATTATTTGCGAATTTTCTAAAATCGTTCCGTTTAGTCGCAAAAGTAAAAAATGTAAAATGCAAAAAAATTTCAATCAGTACTCCTTTGAATTTCGTTTCTCAGTTTACATGGGTCTTTAGATATTTGTCTCTGAATTGATGAAACTTTTACTGAATATGGGTATCAACAAGAAGTACCCTCTGACCGAATTTGAACGCTCCACCTCAAATGGGGGCTACTTGGCGAACTATTTTTCCTTCAACGGTTTTTCGCAAATATCTCGTTAACGTCACAAAACAGAAAATTAAAACCGGGATCGCCGTATGTAAGACGTCGCTGTCTACAAAAAAGTATTGTTTGCAAAGTTGTAAATTCATTCCGTTTAGTCGCAAAAGTAAAAAATATAAAATGCAAAAAGAATTCAATAGGTACTCCTTTGAATTTCGTTTCTCAGTTTACATGGGTCTTTAGATATTTGTCTCTGGTTTGATGAAACTTTTACTGAATATAGGTATGAACAAGAAGTACCTTCTGACCGAATTTGAACGCTCCACCTCAAATAGGGGCGGCGTGGCGAACTATTTTTTATTCAACGGTTTTTTGCAAATATCTCGTTAAGGTCTCAAAGCAGAAAATTAAAACTGAGATCACCGTATGTAAGACGTCGGTGTCTAGAAAAAAGTATTCTTTGCAAATTTGTTAAAATCGTTCCGTTTAGTTGCAAAAGTGAAAAATATAAAATGCAAACAAATTTCAATGGGTACCCCTTTAAATTTCGTTTTTCAGTTTTCATGGATCCTTAGATATTTGTCTCTGGATTGACCCTTAGAAGCATTTGAATTAATTTTAAATATCCCACTATTCATATTTACGCATCAAAGATGGGACATTAATAACGCCATGCCTCGAAGAGTTAAGCTAGATTAGGAAAAGCTAGAAAGACTCTCAAAACGAACGTAATTTAAATGGTGGTAATAAATTGATGCACGCTAATCGGGCTCTAATAGAGTCCGATTAGACTAATAAAGATTCGGACGTTAATAGAGCCCGAATTGCCGATAGCCTTGTATAAATATTTATTGAGTTAGGTTCTAGTGAAACATTTTTCAAGTGTAAACAGTCGTGAGGGTGTTTGGTCTACAGTAACAAAAAATTGTTAAAAAAAAATGTAAGAAAAAGTCCGGAGAAACGAGAAATTTGTTTGTAAATAGACTTGTCGCAGACGTAAACAGACTGGCGACTGTTATCGCACCCGTTCTAACGCACAACGTGTACGGGGTGTAGTCCGACTAGCTAGTACAAAGCGACTAGTACACTTTCATACACCGGGTAGTGCACACGCACAGTTTTACTTCAAATTCGAAAACAATTTTCACACAAAACGTAAACTATTCGCGAATAAATTACTAATAAAAAACGACCTGGTCTAAATTAATAGGCGAGATTATGTTAGTGCGGTCGTGCGTCCAGTAAATCTATTCTTATGCTACTTCAATTTTAGATTAATTTAAATAAATCTAGGCTAAGTTATGAAACAAATTAATTAATGTAGACTTAGTTAGATAGACTTCTAATATGGTGTAGATTAAGACATAATATACTTAGTCTGAATTAAGTTATTACCCATGGGTTTATATGAGTTAATCTAGACTAAGCTAATACAGTCGCTGTTAACTATACGACTTGAATGGAGTGCTATAAATAATGGAATAAATGGGACTAAGGCCTTCTGATAAACACAAATTAAGTGGAGTTAATTGTTGGATAATTAGTTAATTAATTGTGATTTCGAGATGAAATAATTGCGTAAGTCTGCTAAATCAAATTTAATATGGTCTTCTCGGTCTAATTTGTAATCTCGTGTTTGTTTACTCTTGTCTATTTAGTCTTGTCTGTCTAGTCTAGTGCGTTTAGTCCGTCTAGTCCAAGCCTGGGCAAATAGTGGCCCGCGGGCCAGATGCGGCCCGCGTCGACGTTATATGCGGCCCGCGAAGCAATTTATAAACTAAATTAATTGGAAGTAACATACTTATTATGTTTACCAGACCTCATGTTTACTTTATTTTCTACCTGCCACTATTTCATAGACACTGCATATTTACGGGTGTTCTGAAAATATTTCGTTTTACAAGGAGAATATATTGTCCACTATGAGAAAACCTAAATATTGTTCTGTCTAGGTGAGTTTATATGCAACGGTCGTGGTAAACAAATAAATAAATAACTGTTATTGAATGCGGCCCGCGTTCAAGTTTCCTACGCAATGTGGACCGAAGAGCTCCAGAATGGAGCGGTCAATACCCCACAAGGGGTCTATTTTTTTCTATAAATATTTGCTGGTCTATAAATATTTGCCCACCCCTGGTCTAGTCCATCTAGTTCGTCCAGTCTATTTAGTTTTTTTGTATAATAAGTTGATAGACAAAGTAAGTAAGTTTCTATAATTGGTTTTCAAGAATTTTCTAATGAATTTCTAATATTGACTAATTAGTATTCGGCTAGAATTACGGTAATTATGCTCTATGTGTACTTTAAGTCTCACATAATTCTAGATTATACAAAGCTCAAATATTCTTTAAGTAGATGATACAAGATAAACAAGGCTATACAATACAAGACGAACAAGACTAGACAAACATGACTAAACAAACAAGACTAGGAACACAATACAAGATTAGACAAACAAGAGTAGTCAAATAAAATTAGACAAACAAGTCTAGACCGACAAGCTTTAAGACTTGAGAGACAAAAGTTAGTCTAACAAGATTAGATACGGAAAAGTTTTGTTTTGTGGAATTTTAAAACTATGTAGTCTAGGTAGTCGGGTTGGTTAAATTTCTGCGAATTTTGCGAAATTAGTCGAGTTCGATAAAGCAGTTCCGCGAAAAATTTCGTGCGGTTTTCCTGCTCCGAACCAGAAACCGCAAACTTATTTACTTAGCAACCTTATTCGACGTGTTTCGACTTGTTCAATCTCAATTCCCTTTGTCTAATCAATAAAATGAATTAAATGAAACAGATATTCCAGTACCAACTAGTCTTGTCTGTTTAGTTTTATCTATTTAGTCATGTCTATCTACTCTGGTCTATCTGATTTTGTCAATCTAGCCTTGTATATCTAGTTTTGTCTGTCTAGTCTTGTCTATCTTGTATTGTCTATCTAGTCTTGTTTGTCTAGTCTTGTCTATCTAGTCTTGTCTGTCTAGTCTATCTAGTCTTGTCTATCTAGTTTTTAACTATGAGGGACGGCGGTCGCCGCCACATCTAATATTTTGCAAAATTGACAAGGGGATTTGATTAAGTGACTACACGTCCCGATTTTGGCGGGACAGTCCCGCTTTTTGGAGGAAAGTCCCGCGTCCCGCCGATTTAAAAAAAATGTCCCGCTTTTTAGAAAATATCTGCATTTCTTATTTTAAATGTACTGTAATATATAAAATAAGTTTTTTTCACGTATTCCCATAAAATCTTCTTTTTTTAGTGTCTCCCAATGAAATTTTTTAATATCCACTAATTGAACTGTCCATTCTTCAAGATATTCCAAGCAGTTATTATAAAAAGTTCATAGTTCTTTCAGAAAATTCGGTCCTTTAATGGTCTAATTTATCTCTCATCAGTACAGCTTTGCTTTTATGAACAACACGTGAATGGTTTATAAATTGTTGTTCATAAAAGCAAAGCTGTACTGATGAGAGATAAATCTCGAAACGCGTCTACAGATGGCTATCCACTTAAGGTATCGGAAAGACATGATCATAAAAAACAATGGTATTTTTCTGGTGTTTGTTGAGTTTGTTGAGATTCATTACTGTTATAGAGCTCCGGAAAGGTTGAATATATTTATATATTCAGGCTGTGTTCCGACTTCATTAAGCTTATGAAAATATTGAAAATGGTAGAATATGCGCTCTCGCTTCCAGGAACAAATGCAGCAACAAAAAGTGTTTTTTCTAGTATCAATAAAATATGGTAAAAAAAGAACTGAAAAAAGCATTTGAACAATAAACTTTAAAATCTATATTAAGCGTAAAAAATAAGTGTAAGAGTAATTAAGCGTAATTCAATGTGAAAAATTTCACGACATTTTAATAAATGATCATCAAATGATAAGTGAAAGAAAATCATATTTTTCTTTTAAATAAAAAATTTAAATTAATTAAAAATCATAATTTTCACATTATTGTTTTTTACAAATATTTTTATAGTTACCAATAATTAATAATAAATACCTTTTTGTATATTTATAGACAAGTATATGAATGTATACAATAATAGTAGTTTATGATACAAGTGCGTGAAGAATGTTGCAAGTGCGTGAAGAAATTTTATGCATGATATATACAATGAGTGCACGTCAGAAAATTTATTTTCACTGCGTCTATGTTTTTTGTTTAGTAACGCAATTTGTTGCCATAGCGCCATAACAACAAATAGAAATCATTTAATAATGAAACTCCATTTGATTTACATTGGATTTTTACGCACGATTTGGTTACTTTTACACACGATTATAACAAATTATAATCATAATCATAAATTATTATATAAAATAATAATCATAAATTATTATATAAAATAATGGCATCCTTCACATACAATAATATATTAAAGTGTTTTTTTTTATGGCTGAGTAGATATAATTTTTTTTGTATTATTGGTCTGCTTTCCTAAATAAATTAAAATTCTCATTTCATCCCATTTGTCTCGCTTTTCCTTAATGAAAATGTGGTCAGTTTTGATTTGATAGACTGATCCTTTTTCTACAAACGTGTTAAATTTCACTGTTCCACGTAGTGCAAAACTTGCTAAGCTAATTTTTTTATTCAATGTCCATCACGATTTCCGTGCAAAACCGAACCCGAAAATTTCAAAATATTAAAAAATAGCGAGAGACTTATGAATAGGATGGTTGCGACAGTTACTACGTGGTAATTCATACTTACATTGAATTGAAAAATTCACTATGTTTTTACCACACTTATAGTATGTAAAAATGTTATACAACTTATTATTCACAGTTATATAAATTTCTACACATATCACGACTTAAGTTTCGACCTTTGACGGCATTTTCAAGTACTTGAAACAGGGCCGGCACGTCAAAATATGCCGCCTAAGGCGAATACAACTTTCGCCGCCCCAATTTGTAATTCGTTAGACAAATTTAAAGGTTCTATATCGTCTGTTAGGTACATGTGTAAATCCTGACAGTTTTTAAGAATTTCGTCTGATTTTTTTTTGCGCTAATGATGGAATATCGTATAAAATTATGATTTTCCAATTGTGTAAATCTTTCTGTAACAGAATTAGTGCAGATATTTAAGAGATAATGAAAAACTTTGATTACGTGTTCAACAGCAGGTGTTACCGCATAGAGGTTCTAGCAAAATAATTTCAGGCAATCTTCTCCGGTATAAGTGATGAATTTACTCAATAAATCATCAAATGTACATTTTATATTATAGGCAAAACTGTACGGTACGTGTATATGTGTTTGGTTGGTATAGCTATTGTCGGGGTTTGGTGAGCATGTATCAATCGGTTTTAATATTGATTCAAAATCTGCGCATACAACAACGCATTTTTCTATCGTAATTTTCAAATTTTAATATATCCCCCGGGACCATATCACCTCTCCTGTCTTTAACAATGTCTTTTGTCGGAATAATAGTGTATATTTTGTTGCAGTCATTTAATTTATGTTGATTGAATGACGACTCGGTTGAAAAAAAGGTTAGACAGCAATCACATAAATATTTTTTAACGTGATGCGATGATATTTGACTTCTTACAAGTCGCCAAATATTTTTAATCTATACATAATGAACTTCAACCCCCTCTTCCAAATATAATAAATTTACATGTCTTTTCCTAGTGTCAAATTTTTTAGACAGATTTTCTATTTGTTTATCTGTTCCTTCGTGAATAAATAATTTGCTTTTACGTCTAATTCTAATTTAAAGCCTGCTTTCAAAATCTGCATTTATTTCCATTTCATTAGCTATTTCTTTAGCTTTTACAAATTATTTGCCCAAAACTATTTATACGAAATTCCATCAGAAACAAATTTACGCTAGAACTAGAAATTTTTGAATAGTTGAAAAAAATTACTTAGTTCACCAGATTTTTTGGCTGCGTCGTTTACAACTAAATTTAAAGAATGGCAGGAACAGGTTACGAACAAGGCCTTAGGATTCTTATCTTATATAAGATTCGTTTTTGCACACCAGAATGCACACCTTTCATGTTTGGACCATTGTCGTATACCTGGCCACTTATATTTTTAATTTTGAGACCTAATTTATCTAATTCTCGCAAAATTAGATCTGTTAAACTCTCTCCAGTTGATGATTCTACAGGTAAAAATTTGATGAAATATTCTTTAGGAACAAATTCTTCACTATCTTTATTCAGAACGCGAATAACAAGATATATTTGTTCAATTCCACTAACATCTGGAGTGCAATCCAAAATATTGCAACATTTGGGAAATAATATTGGAAATAATTTTAATTTACTTTAATTTAATTGTAGTTTTTCTGCCAATAAATTTATTATGTTATTTTGAATTTCTTTGCTCAAATAATGAGAACAAATGGGATTTTTTGAAACTGTGTAAATGCTCACTAATAAATGGAATCAATTTTGCCAAAAATTCAATAATTAAAAAAAAATTTCTTTGATCTCATCTTTTGTGATTTCTTTTGTGATATTGGAATTTCTTTTGATGACATCTTTTATATAGAAGTAGCAGGTAGAACTAAGAACCGGTGGAAACTCACGAAAAATTCGCTGCTACAAAAATATGCCGCCCTAAAAATATGGCGCCGTAAGGCGATCGCCTGTCCGACCAGGCGTACGTGCCGGCCCTGCTTGAAAATGACCGTCAACCCGAACAAACAGCAAATTTTTCAATTCAATGTAAGCGAGAGACTTTATTAATCCCTGATGGATTTCAATGAAACTTTTACTGAATATGGGTATCCACTAGAAGTACCCTCTGACCAAATTTGAACGCACCACATTAAATGGGGGCGGCGCGGTAAATAATTTTTTCTTCAGCGGTTT
The DNA here is from genome assembly GCA_944588485.1 of Phosphuga atrata. NCBI lineage: Eukaryota > Metazoa > Arthropoda > Insecta > Coleoptera > Silphidae > Phosphuga > Phosphuga atrata. Next base: position 47,382,081 of record OX155903.1, on the reverse strand, counting down.
TTTGCAATTATCTCGTTAACGCCTCAAAATAGAAAATAATAAGAGGGATCACCCTACGTAAGACGTCGGTGTCAAAAAAAAGTATTCTTTGCAAATTTTGTAAAATCGTTCGTTTAGTCGCAAAAGTAAAAAATATAAAATGTAAAAAAAATTTCAATGGGTACCCTTTCTTTGCATTTTGTTTCTCAATTTATATGGGTCTTTAGATATTTGGCTCTGAATTGATCCGTAGTCTTGCATTTGAATTAATTTTAAATATCCCACTATGCACATATACGCATCAAAGATGGGACACTTTTAATAACCCCATGTCTCGAAGATTTAAGTTAGTTAGTTTTGTCTATCTAGTCTTGTCTGTCTAATCTTGTCTATCTAGTCTTGTCTATCTAGACTTGTCTATCTAGTCTTGTCTATCTACTTTTGTCTGTCTAGTCTTGTCTATCTAGTCTTGTCTGTCTAGTCTGGTCTATCTAGTCTTGTCTGTCTAGTCTTGTCTATCTAGTCTTGAATATCTAGTCTTGTCTATCTAGTCTTGTCTGTCTAGTCTTGTCTATCTAGTCTTGCCTATCTAGTCTTGTCTATCTAGTCTTGTCTGTCTAGTCTTGTCCATCTAGTCTGGTCTATCTAGTCTTGTCTGTCTAGTCTTGTCTATCTAGTCTTGCCTATCTTGTCTATCTAGTCTTGTCTGTCTAGTCTTGTCTATCTAGTCTTGTCTATCTAGTCTTGTCTGTCTTCTCTTGTCTGTCTAGTCTTGTCTATCTAGTCTTGTCTGTCTAGTCTGGTCTATCTAGTCTTGTCTGTCTAGTCTTGTCTATCTAGTATTGCCTATCTAGTCTTGTCTATCTAGTCTTGCCTATCTAGTCTTGTCTATCTAGTCTTGTCTGTCTAGTCTTGTCTATCTAGTCTTGTCTGTCTAGTCTAGTTTGTCTAAGCCTGCACCTGCAAAATGAGACTTTAAGTTAGTTTAGATTTTGCAGTAAATTTTGTTTGTTGTAAGTAGGTGATATTTCTTTGCAAAATATTTTCAGTTTACGTCGAGGTTTGCGATTGCAAAATTTGCTCAAAAATGTTGTGTTTTTTTGTTGCTTTGTGGAAAGCTAGAGGTGCAGCGAGGCCAAAAATGGACACAACAAATTATACCAAATATAGAATTGTCGTTAGATTAAGACTGGGTCAGCGGTGTTAATAAATAGACACAAAAACGTCGATCTGGATTTTATTGAAATGTCGATCGAAAAAGGTGACGCTGCAAGTTGTTTGTTCTAGATTGTCCCCAATTTTTCTGATATTATAAAATTTAGCACAAAATTAGCACACTTAATGCTTATGCTAACTTTGCATTGGAAAATTGCATTTTAATTGACAGACTTGGCCAGGAGTGCCGAACCTTTTTTCAACCGTGTGCCAATTTTATTTAAATTTTCACATTTTGAAATGCTGACGTGCCCAGGCCCTTCTTTCCCACTGGCCACTCAGGGCACGTGCCAAGGGCCCCACGATCTATTCCAGCCAGATCACCAAACGATAACCGATATTTATTACCAAAAACATATTTATTTCGAAAGAATCAAACGATAAAGCGTTTGACTACAAGGACCTTCAGGGATCTACAAGGATCTCAAAGAACAAGACGTGGACGCTTACGACAAAGTTGTTTTGACGTCTCTGCGTCGTCAGCCCAACTGAATGGAAAAGAGAAATTCAATGTCTAAACCTTACTTCCCATAATTTATACCCTGAGCGTTTATCTAAAGAAGCGATTAAGTTCGTATAAGAGTATTAGTCAACGTTTTGGTTTATTTTTTCGCTTTAAAACTCTGAATTCCGTAGGGTTGAGACAAAGTTGCAAAGCAATTACTGAATTCTATTATGAAGACGTTAATGAGAAAGAGTTGTTTGCATTTAACAGAATACTTGAAAATTATTCATTTTGAAAATGAATGGCGAGAGAGAGAATATATTTATTGTATACTTTAAACAAAGGGCTATTGAATGGGTTAATAGTATATTGGAAATATATCATCTTTTGAAAGGAAACAAAATTGAAGACACATTTCCAAATGTAGAAATCGCATTGAAAATATAATATGTTTTCGGTCAGTGGAGAACGTTCCTTCTCCAAATTGAATAGAATAAAAAATTAAAATTAAATGAAATGAAGTAAAAGAGATTAATCAGCTTGTCGCTCATGTCCATGAAATGTGATATGCCCAAAACATAGAATTTGAAGAAGTGATTAACGATTTTGCCCATCTCAAATCTAGAAGGATTCCTCTTCTTGAACATAACATAAATACCTGGATCCCCGAATAAACAAGACAGTCACGGTTTACACAGTCAAGCGAACACAGTACCGCCCAAACAGTCAGGTGCAAACAGTCAGCAAGTCGACACCAGTTCAGTTCAACAGTGAGGAGCAAACAAATCAACGAGTCCAGTTCAGTCCAGCCAGTGGACCCATTCACACCGGTCCAGCCAGTGGACCCAGTCAACCAGACTCAGCAAAGCGAGACGAGTTCATCAAGTCCGACACAAGTTCTGGTCCGAACACCGCCTCTCGTACGCCTCATGATGCAGCTTCCGCCGTGTAAAAAACAACAACCTCTACCATGACGCCTTCAACCATCTACGAGGATGCCGGCAACAACAACGTCCACGACGACGCCTTCTACCGTCTACGAGGACGCAGGCAACAAAACAACGTCTACGATGACGTCGTCAACCGTCTACCAGGACGCCTGCAACAACAAACAACGTCTACGGTAACGAATTCAACCGTCTACCAGACGTCCACGAACAAACCCCGCAGCAGCGACAGCGGTGACGAATTCATCCGTCTACCAGGACGCCGGCAACAACGTCTACGGTAGCGACTTCAACCATCTACCAGACGTCAACGAACAAATGGCGCAACAGCGACTGATAGGTACAAGCTGGTTTTGCTTAGGAAACCGACTATCAGCAAACGACATTCTCTAGGAAGCCTTGCAACAACAAACAACGTCTATGGTAACGACTTCAACCTTCATACCAGACGTCCACGAACAAACCCCGCGACGACGATGACGAATTCAACCGTCTACGAGGAGACCGGCAACAAGAAACAACGTCTACGGTAACGAACTCGACCATCTACCAGACCAACAACAAGAGCAACAAACGCTACATAGCGTTATCACTGGCAAGGGGGTGATGTAGCGGCAACGAGCCGTTCCATTTTTATTTCTTAGTTTACGAGGACATTATATATAATAACCCATTATATATAATTACCCAAATATTTTCGAACAATTTCCGAAAATATTTGATTAGGGTCGGTAATGTAATCCTCGAGCAGATTAAGATATATATGTACTTTTAGTTTTACGAGGGCATTACGGTGATTACCCAAATATTTTCAAAAGAATTTCCGAGAATATTTTATTAGAGTCAATGGTGTAATTACAACAAGATGTTTTTCCCGAGAATCTTTAATCACCAAAGCGACAAATAGCCCAAAATAGAAAAATAAGCACCCCCAGATGAGGGACCTGTATACCTGGACATAACATAAATACCTGAACCCCGAACAAGGAAGTCAGTTCCGTTCAGACAGTTAGGCGCAAACAGTCAGCAAGTCGACTCCAGTTCAGTTTAACAGTGAGGTGCAACCAACCAATGAGTTCAGTTCAGTCCGGCCAGTAGACCCAGTCAACCAGACTCAGCTAGAAGTTCAAGATAGGCAGAGCTGTTGATAGCTGCTGCGAATACTGCGGGGAAGAGGGCAGTGTGATTCACACCATCTACATATGTAGCAGGTGGGACACAGAGAGGGACATCCTACCAAAGGACCTAGAACCTAGAACCACTATACCCTTCATGTTAGAATCAGTACACAACTGGAACTTAGTCAAAAAAACTATAACTGAAATAATCAGCAATAAAGAGCAGGATGAGAAGAAAAGGAAGATTGCTGAAAGACTACGGCTAAACCTGAACCCCTAATCAGCATGACTGGATGGGGGAAGTAAGGTACATCATAGACAACATTGAAAAACAACCGGCATCTTGAAGTTATGCGTAGAGCAGTGCCAAGATGTTTGGGTTTCAGGGGGACCACTTGCCAAGTTAACCCGGGGGTGCTTGCTACGTCCCACCTAAAAAAAATTAAAAAAAAGCTAGAAGTTCAGACAGTCAAGCAAGTTCAGTTCAGCACTAGTTCAGTTCAGTCCAGCCAGTTCAACCATATACACCAGTCCAGCCAGTTCAACCAGCAGTCAGTCAACCAGACCAGTCCAGTTCAGAGAGTCCAGCTCCAGTCATTCCCTCACAAGTGTTTGTATCTCTTGTACATTTGCATATATATCGTCCATGTACCGCGTATCACACCACAAAGGTTTAAGTTTTGAGGCACGTGTGAGAAACAGCTGTGACACGCGTGCCATATGTTCGCCACCATTGGACTAGGCGCTAGAAATTCAGTTCAAAATTGTCCTAAAACTGGAAAAAACAAATCAAAATTGTCCTGAAACTAGGAAAAAAGAGTTCTAAATTAAACTGAAACTAGGGAAAAGGAGTTCTAAATTGTCCTGAAATTAGAAAAAGGAATGCAAAATTGTCCTGTATCTAAGAGAAAAGTATGCAAAATTGTCCTGAAACTAGAAAAGAAAATTGTAAATTGGCTTGAAACTAGGAAAAGACAATTCCAAATTGTCCTGAATCTAAGAAAAAGAGTTTTAACTTGTCTTGACACTAGTACACGGTCCTTTTCAAGTGACTTATAAGTTGATCAGGTTGAATATATATCCCTATAATTTTGGAGGGGAACACAGACACCGCACGTGTCTGTCATATGACATCGACATATGACCTCGTCATATGACATCGTATGACATATCTGCTGGAGATAGGGCCTCACACGAGACGAGATAGGGCGAGAGTTTCAAAAATCTCGCCCTCGTTAGTTTTGAAAAAAATTACTCTCTTCTCAGTTTCGCTCTCGCTCTAGGAACCTTTTGTCTCGCTCTCGTAACCATTTGTGTCGTCTTGTCTCATCTCGTCAAATAGCGTTCTTGCTAGAACTTATTGTTAAGATAGTCCAAAACGAAGTAATCATTAATTTTATTGTAATTATATAACTATATATAACCGTAATATATGTCGCACTAAAAAACGAGCGCCAAGATAGTACTTTTAACGCATGAGTAATAAAAAAAATGTTCTAAATTGATTGAAATGGGATGGATTGAATGAAACTAGGAAAAAGAGTTCTACATTGTATTGAAACTAGGAAAATATAATTCAAAAATGGCCTGAAACTAGGAAAAATTATTCCAAATTTTGCTGATACTAGGAAAAATGAGGTCTAAATTGTCCTGAAACTAGTAACAAATTATTCAAAATTGGCTACTTTGTGGCTACCACATAAGAGCTTCACCCCATCTGAGAGGTAATGAAATTTGGTACGTTAGCTTATCAGAATTACGCGTTGTATAATAGTTGGTATCTCCAAACCTCATAAACTCTTCCAAGTGTTGTTTAATATAACAACTATTGTAAAAGAATTCTGTACTTAAATGGTTTACAAAATAATGGTTTACACGTCTCGTTAAATGGCACGGTGGCTATAGTTCTAACGATTCTCTTTTGCAATGTAAATAAGCTTTTTATGTGAGGTGAGTTACCCCATCAAAGGATACCGTAATTAAGTACAGAGCCTACAGATGCGTGGTAATATATTAGCAATGTTTCCAAATTGACAACATTTTTGAGCTGAAGGATGCAATAACTGCATTTTGTCAACTTCGACGCAATGTAATTGATGTGATGTTTCCACGTCATGTATCGATCTAAGACAATTCCCAGGTATTTGGTATTTAAACTTGACCTTCTTATCAGTTCCGTTTTACCTGGGTATAATATTAGGCCATTTTGACTGCATCAGTAGGAGAATTCATTTATTCGAAGATTTGCATACCTTTGTAGCCGCGACTCATTTTTAGCCGAGACCAAGCCGCAACTATCATCAGCAAATAATACCAGATCCTTAACCCCTTAACATGCAATGACGTCTCTAAGACGTCATGTATATGTAATAAGATCAAATGTATATGGACACGTCAACGCGCATTTTATTCGTATGTAAAAGGGTTAAAACTCTCACAAATATCATTTATGAGCAAAAGAAATAGAAGCGGTGCCAGCGTAGAACCCTGTGGGACACAAATATTTCATCAAATTGTATCTGAAAGGCAGTGTGATTTAAACTGTTTTTTATTTTTAACCCACGACAAAAAAAGAGTGGTGTTATATGTTTGACAGTCTGTCAGTCTGCCAGATCAGATATTCACGCCTGAACAGATCTTCATAAATTATAGCTAAGAACCTTCTCGATCACGTTAGCTTTCAAACAAAAAAAACTGCATCAAAATCGGTCCTTTCGTTTAGGAGCTACGATTCCATAAACAGACTAATTTGGACAGACGGACTTCTAGTCTGTCTGTCTGTCCGTCTGTCTGTCTGTCCGTCTGCCGTAAATTACTCTCTTCTCTGTCTGTCCGTCTGCCGGTCAGTCCGTCTGTTGGTCTGTCTCTTTGCCGGTCTATCCATCTGCCGGTCTGTTCGTCTGCCCGTGTCTGTGTAAGGAGGAATTGAAGAAAATGGGGAGAGGTCTGGAGAGGTCTGGAGGAGGAATTGAAGAAAAGTGGTTGCGTATAGAAATCGATGTGAAAAGTCGTGATGATTTCTCCAGAGATCTCCTCAAATCAGAAACCTGTTCAGTAAGTATACCACAACTAGATCTAGAAGTTGGATCATATGCATTGGGTGGCCGATTTACAACAGTCGAAGGTCTTTTAATAGCTGTCAAGAACCAACTGAACGATCCGCAACAAACTCACATGATTGGCGACTCCCAGGATTCGGACAAAAAGAACCAAACGCTGAGAGGTTCTGAAGAGGTTTGATGAGGTTTTGGAATCTAAGAATGAGATTACGTTAATTTTAGATCATCCTGCCGGAAATAGATACGTTCAGAATTTGTCTGAAGATGATGCTCCTGACGACAGGCTGAGGATAGAACACTACGAGAGGAATTTTGACCAAAACGAAGAATTGGGATTGAATGATATGAAGACGGAAAATTATTAATGAATAAATTAAGAATCTCGTTTCGTTTAGGAGCTACGATTCCATAAACATCCTAATACAGACTAATATGGACAGACGGACTTCTAGTCTGTCAGTCTGTATGTCTGTCCGTCTGTCTCTGTCCGTCTGCCTAAATTACTCTCTTCTCTGTCTGCCGGTCAGTCCGTCTGCCGGTCTGTCTGTTTGCCGGTCAATCCGTCTGCCGGTCTGTCCGTCTGTCCGTCTGCCGGTCTGTCAGTAACACTTGACTAATACTCTTATACGAACTTAATCGCTTCTTTAGATAAACGCTCAGGGTATCAATTATGGGAAGAAAGGTTTAGACATTGAATTTCTCTTTTCCATTCAATTTGGCGCAGAGACGTCAAAAAAAATCTGGCGTAAGCTTCCACGTCTTGTTCTTTGAGATCCTTGTAGATCCCTGTAGGTCCTTGTAGACGCTTTATCATTTGATTCTTTCGAAATAAATATGTTTTCGGTAATAAATATCGGTTATCGTTTGGTGATCTGGCAGGAACTAGGGGGGCTTTATCGATCGTGGGGCCCTGGGCACGTGCCCAGAGTGCCCAGTGGGAAACAAGGGCCTGGGCACGTCAGCATTTCAAAATGTGAAAATTTAAATAAAATTGGCACGCGGTTGGAAAAAGGTTCGGCAACCCTGTCCAAATCTGTCAATTAAAATGCAATTTTCAAATGCCCAGTTAGCATAAGTATTAAGTGTGCTAATTTTGTGCTGAATTTTATAAAATCAGAAGAATTGGGGACAATCTAGAACAACCAGTAGACTAATATGGACAGACGGACTTCTAGTCTGTCTGTTTATCTGCCGGTCTGTCCGTCAGGCGGTCTCTCCGTCTGCCGGTCAGTCCGTCTGTCTGTTTGTCCGTCTGCCGGTCTGTCAGTCTGTCTGTCCGTCTGTCTATCTGCCGGTCTGTCCGTCTGGCGGTCTCACCGACTGCCAGACCGGCGGCTTCTAGTCTGTCAGTCTGTCTGTCCGTCTGCCGGTCTGTTCGTCTGTTACTGACAGACCGGCAGACGGACAGACCGTCCGTCTGCCGGTCTGTCAGTAACAGACGAACAGACCGGCAGACAGACTAGAAGTCCGTCTGTCCATATTAGTCCATATTAGGCTGTTTATGGAGTCGTAGCTCTTAAACGAATGGACCGATTTTGATGCGGTTTTTTGTATTTGAAAGCTTACGTGATCGAGGAGGTTCTTAGCTACAATTTATGAAAATCTGTTCAAGCGTTTGATGATCATCAGCTCATTTTTTTCCTTGATACAATTAATCTGCAACCAATTTGACACAAATGTTTATCTAGCTCCGTAATACAAACTTGTTAACCAAAATTGTGCTGAAACTAGGAAAAAGTAGGTCCAAATCGTCCTGAAACTAGAAACAAATTGCCCAAAATTGACCGGAAACTAGGGAAAAAGATTTGCATACCTTTGTAACTGCGACTCGTTTTTAGCTGAGACCACAACAGAACTATCATCAGCAAATAATATATCAGATCCTTAATACTGTCACAAATATGATTTATGAACAAAATAAATAGCAGTGAACACCCATATTTGAATCAATTATATCTGAAACGGCAGTGTAAGTTAAACTGTTTTATATTTTTAACCCTCGACACAAAAAGAGGGGTGTTATATGTTTGACAGTCTGTCAGTCTGTCAGATCAGATCTTCACGCCTGAACAGATCTTCATAAATTATAGCTAAGAACCTTCTCGATCACGTCAGCTTTGAAACAAAAAAAACCGCATCAAAATCGGTCCATTCGTTTAGGAGCTACGATTCCATAAACATCCTAATACGGACTAATATGGACAGACGGACTTCTAGTCTATCCGTCTGTCTGTCCGTCTGCCGGTCTATCCGTCTGTCTGTCTGCCGGTCTGCCTGTCTGTCCGTCTGCCGGTCTCTCCGTCTGCCGGTCTATCCGTCTGCCGGTCTGTCTGTTTGCCGGTCTGTCGGTCTGCCGGTCTGTCCGTCTGCCGGTCTGTCCGTCTGTCCGTCTGGCGGTCTGTCAGTAATAGACGAACAGAACGGCAAACGGACAGACCGGTAAACGGACAGACTAGAAATCCGTCTGTCCATATTAGTCCGTATTAGGTTGTTTATGGAATCGTAGTTCTTAAACGAATGGACCGATTTTGATGCGGTTTTTTTTGCTTGAAAGCTGACGTGATCGAGAAGGTTCTTAGCTATAATTTATTAATATCTGTTCAGGCGTTTGATGATCATCAGCTCATTTCCTACTTGACGCAATTAATCGGCAACCAATTTGACACAAATGTTTGTCTCGTTCCGTATATACAAACTTGTGATCGAAGTAAATGTGTGTACATGTATTTCATTCGAAAAATAATAACGCTAAATACGTTATCACAACGGCTCGACTCAAATCAAACAAAATGCCTAATTCTAGACATTTCTAGTTTAAATTACTAAGAACTTTAACCTACGATTACAGAAGGAGAAGACAGCTTCTACAGTGTTTTTCAGTTTTTGGAATCCAAACTGGGTTTTAGAAACTAAGCAGTGAATCTCAGCAAATGACAAACTTGTCTTGAAACTAGGAAGAAACAATTACAAAATCTTCTGAAACTAGGAGAAGATAATTATTCAAAATTGCCCTGAAACTAGGAAAAAAGTGTTCTAAATTTTCCTGAGACTAGGAAAAACGTGTTCTAAATTTTCCCGAAATTAGGAATTCAAAATTTTCATGAAACTATGAAATAAATAGATCCCTGTGGGACACAGATATTTGACTCAATTATATCTGAAAAGGCATTGTGATTTAAACAGTATTTTTTATTTTTAACCCCCGACACCAAAAGAGGGGTGTTATATGTTTGACGTGCCTGTCTGTCAGTCTGTCCGTCTTTTAGTCTGCCTGTTTGTCCGTCTGTTCCTCTGTCTGTCTGACCGTCTGTCCGTCTTAGTGCCTGTTTATGGAATCGTAGCTCCTAAACGAATCGACAGATTTTGATGCGGTTTTTTGTATTTGAAAGCTGACATGATCGAGGAGGTTCTTAGCTACAATTTATGAAGATCTGTTCAGGCATTTGATGATCATCAGCTCATTTTGTTCCTTGATACAATTAATCTGCAACCAATTTGACACAAATGTTTATCTAGCTCCGTTATACAAACTTGTTATCCAAAATTGTGCTGAAACTAGGAAAAAGTAGGTCCAAATCGTTCTGAAACTAGAAACAAATTGACCAAAATTGTCCGGAAACTAGGGAAAAATGTTTATAAATTCTCCTGAAACTAGAAAAAAGTCTTGGAATTAGAAAAACGATTCAAAATTATCCTAAAACTAGAAAAAAAAATTGGCTTGAAATATGAAAAATTATCTTCAAACATAATAGATTATTGTCTTGTAGTTAACAATAGTAGTAAGAGAATCAAAGGAGTAAGAGGATCAAATCTTGTAGCAAAGTAACGAAAATATTTAATATACATACTATCTATTGTAAGTTGTAAGTCTTGTAAGTCTAATTGTATTTCTGTACTTAAGAAATAATGGTTTACACGTCTCCGTAAATGGCACGGTGGCTATAGTTCTAACGATTCCCTTTTGCAATGTAAATAAGCTTTTTACGAGAGGTGAGTTACCCCAAGAAAGGATACCGTAATTAAGTTCAGAGTCTATAGAGACAAGTTAATATATTAGCAGCGTTTCCAAATTGACGACATTTCTGGGCTGAAGGATGCAATAACAGCATTTTGTCAACTTCGACGCAATGTAATTGATGTGATGTTTTCACATCATGTATCGATCTAGGACAATTCAAGTATTTGGTATTTAAACAGGGTTGGATTGCGCCTGATGACCTTCTTATCAATAAATTTAGTTTATTGTGATTATTGGAAAATTAAATTAGTTCCGTTTTACCTGGGTTTAATATTAGTCCATTTGGACTTCATTTATTCGAAGATTTGCATGCCTTTGTAACTGCGACTCATTTTTAGCCGAGACCACGCCGTAACTACCATCAGCAAATAATACCAGATCCTTAACACTGTCACAAATAATAAAACACTAAAACAAAATAAATATCAGCTGTCCCAGCGTAAAACCCCGTGGGACACCAATATTATATCTGAAACGGCAGTGTGATTTAAACTGTTTTTTATTTTTAACTGCCAACAAGAAAAGAGGGGTGTTATATGTTTGACAGTCTGTCAGATCAGATCTTCACGCCCGAACAGATCTTTATAAATCATAGCTAAGAACCTTCTCGATCACGTCAGCTTTCAAACAAACGAAACCGCATCAAAATCGGTCCATTCGTTTAGAAGCTACGATTCCATAAACAGCCTTATACGGACTAATGCGGACAGACGGACAGACTGGCAGACGGTCAGTCTGTCGATCTGTCAGTCTGTCCGACTGCCGGTCTGTCCGTCTACCGGTCTGCCCGTCTGTCCGCCCGCCGGTCTGTCCCTCTGTATTAGGCTGTTTATGGAATCGTAGCTCCTAAACAAATGGACCGATTTTGATGCGGTTTCGTTTGTTTGAAAGCTGACGTGATCGAGAAGGTTCTTAGCGATAATTTATGAAGATCTGTTCAGTCGTTTGATGATCATCAGCCCATTTCCTACTCGACACAATTAATCTGCAACCAATTTGACATTGAAAGTTCCGTATAGTTCCAATAGTAAATATGTGTACATGAATTTCATTTGAAAAATAATAACGCTAAATACGTTATCACAACGGCTCGACTGAAATCAGACAAAATGCCTAATGCTAGATATTTGTTGTTCAAATTACTAAGAACTTCATTACATAAGGAGAGTCTTCAGTGTTTGTCAGTTTTTGGAATAGAAACTGGGTTTTAGAAATTACATGCATCTCGGCAAATGACAAACTTGAAACTAGGAAGAAATAATTACAAATTTCTTTGAAACTAGGAAAAGATAATTCAAAATTGTACTGAAACTAGGAAAAAGTAGGTCCAAATCGTCCTGAAACTAGAAGCAAATTGCTCAAAATTTTCCTGAAACTAGAGAAAAAGAGTTAGAAATTGTCCTGAAACTAGAAAAAAAATCCTGAAATTAGAAAAACGAATTGAAAATTATCCTAAATTATCCTTCAACGCTAGGAAAAAAATCGAAAAATTGGCTTTAGAATATGAAAAAATATCTTTAAACACGATAGATTGTCTTTAAGAGAACAATAATGTAAGAGAAGTTTGTAAATTTGTCAAGACAAGACTTGAGTCCGCCTAACCCTGAGATAATCTAATTTGCTCTAATCTAATCTCCAATCTACTCCTCCAGCCTCACCATTTTTTAGCAAATCTTATTAAACCTGGTCTTCGCTCTGATTTGTTAAGTTAACGAAGATTTAGAAGTATTTGTGATGAATAGAAAAACATCGGATTGTAATAAAAAGGAGCGAAAGGCAAAAATGGTGTGGAGTCAAGAGGCGAGCGCACGATGATCAGTGTCGGATGAACTCCGACCCTTCCAGCAATTAAAGCCGGCCGAGAGGCGACAAACACACACACAGACGGAACAGACACACACACATACCCACCAACGCGGCTCCGTTCGCTGACTACGCTCTCAGTGCTCTCACCATTCAGACAGTATTCGAACTGGTCTTGCCGCAAAAGCATCGAAACTCCAGCAGTAAACAGATTGAACGGAATAAATTAGGGAATTTAAATGTGATTTGAAATGTTTTTCTCACTCAAGTTTGGTTTGTTGAGATTTTAAATTTGTTTGGAGTGAAGGATTTCAGTGCGTGTTAAGACTTTTGTAGTGCGTTTAGATTTGTTTAAATTTGGTAAATTTGTTGAATAATTTTGTTGTTGATGGTTTGGAAAAGAGTTGCTGCTTGTTAAGATGTTTAATGGGACGATACACATTTTGGAAGTTTATTAGGAATTTTCAAAATTGAGTGTGTTTCCAAAATTTAAATACAATTTTGTTTATTTTTGAATCTTCAAGATTCATTTTAAAGTTTCAAGTCTGTTTTTTAAAACCCAGGGCAGGTTTTTGCTCGACTCGTCTTGGAAAAGTTTAAAATATTTTCCGAAATTTCTAGACACATTATGAATGCGAAGCCCAGATTTTTACACAAATTTTGTTTTATAATAATTTTGCAAAGTTTCGGAAATAAATTTACAAATTTTTAGGACGATTTTTAAATATTCATGATCAGATTACTTCAAAATATTTATATTAAAAGATATTTAAAGATTGGAGTTTGAAAGATTCAAAGTTCAAGACAAATTTTCAAATTTCTAGTGTAACAATTTCCGTGTTCCTCAAGCAAATATCCTCTAATTTATCCAAATTTACAAAAGAAAATTCCTCAAACAAATCTAAACCGACGATTAATTCAAACAGTTTTATCCAAAGCTAATTCCCTCGAAGCACTATCCCTCTCCGTCTCCACCGCTTGAAACTAGACAAAGATAACGACCAACTCGAGTCACCTTTTTAAGAGCAGACAGCGCGGTTCCAATCTTCTTGCCCTACCAGACAGCACGGTACCTCGCCCATCCTCATCATCCTCAACATTCTTCCTCTCATTTCCCTCTCGCACTCGCCTTCGACTTCTCTCACACTCCATCCACCGCACTCTCTTAACTGTTCACAACTAATACACAAGACCAAAACTGTTATTTCATTCAATCGTTTCCAGTTTTTAATCGAACTTTTACTCAACCATTATTAAACAAGTGTTAAAACTGTGCTTCACCTAGTGAACGACGTCTGCAATGTGGCTGCTTCGCGAATTTCTCTTCTATCTTCTGCTGTTCCTCCTCATCGACAAAATTGTAAGTTTTAACATTCATTTATTTCTAGTATTAGCATAAAGTAACATTACTAAACTAAATAAAGATTAGACAGATAAGACTAGACGGATAAGACTACACAGATAAGACTAGACATACAAGACTAGACAGACAAGACTAGACAGACAAGACTAGACAGACAAGACTAGACAGACAAGACTAGACAGACAAGACTAGACTGACAAGACTAGACAGACAAGACTAGACAGACAAGACTAGACAGACAAGACTAGACAGACAAGACTAGACAGACAAGACTAGACAGACAAGACTAGACAGACAAGACTAGACAGACAAGACTAGACAGACAAGACTAGACAGACAAGACTAGACAGACAAGACTAGACAGACAAGACTAGACAGACAAGACTAGACAGACAAGACTAGACAGACAAGACTAGACAGACAAGACTAGACAGACAAGACTAGACAGACAAGACTAGACAGACAAGACTAGACAGACAAGACTAGACAGACAAGACTAGACAGACAAGACTAGACAGACAAGACTAGACAGACAAGACTAGACAGACAAGACTAGACAGACAAGACTAGACAGACAAGACTAGACAGACAAGACTAGACAGACAAGACTAGACAGACAAGACTAGACAGACAAGACTAGACAGACAAGACTAGACAGACAAGACTAGACAGACAAGACTAGACAGACAAGACTAGACAGACAAGACTAGACAGACAAGACTAGACAGACAAGACTAGACAGACAAGACTAGACAGACAAGACTAGACAGACAAGACTAGACAGACAAGACTAGACAGACAAGACTAGACAGACAAGACTAGACAGACAAGACTAGACAGACAAGACTAGACAGACAAGACTAGACAGACTAGACAGACAAGACTAGACAGACAAGACTAGACAGACAAGACTAGACAGACAAGACTAGACAGACAAGACTAGACAGACAAGACTAGACAGACAAGACTAGACAGACAAGACTAGACAGACAAGACTAGACAGACAAGACTAGACAGACAAGACTAGACAGACAAGACTAGACAGACAAGACTAGACAGACAAGACTAGACAGACAAGACTAGACAGACAAGACTAGACAGACAAGACTAGACAGACAAGACTAGACAGACAAGACTAGACAGACAAGACTAGACAGACAAGACTAGACAGACAAGACTAGACAGACAAGACTAGACAGACAAGACTAGACAGACAAGACTAGACAGACAAGACTAGACAGACAAGACTAGACAGACAAGACTAGACAGACAAGACTAGACAGACAAGACTAGACAGACAAGACTAGACAGACAAGACTAGACAGACAAGACTAGACAGACAAGACTAGACAGACAAGACTAGACAGACAAGACTAGACAGACAAGACTAGACAGACAAGACTAGACAGACAAGACTAGACAGACAAGACTATACAGACAAGACTAGACAGACAAGACTAGACAGACAAGACTAGACAGACAAGACTAGACAGATAAGACTAGACAGACAAGACTAGACAGACAAGACTAGACAAACAAGACTAGACAGACAAGACTAGACAGACAAGACTAGACAGACAAGACTAGACAGACAAGACTAGACAGACAAGACTAGACAGACAAGACTAGACAGACAAGACTAGACAGACAAGACTAGACCGACAAGACTGGACCGACAAGACTGGACAGACAAGACTAGACAGACAAGACTAGACAGACAAGACTGGACAGACAAGACTAGACAGACAAGACTAGACAGACAAGACTAGACAGACAAGACTAGACAGACAAGACTAGACAGACAAGACTAGACAGACAAGACTAGACAGACAAGACTAGACAGACAAGACTAGACAGACAAGACTAGACAGACAAGACTAGACAGACAAGACTAGACAGACAAGACTAGACAGACAAGACTAGACAGACAAGACTAGACAGACAAGACTAGACAGACAAGACTAGACAGACAAGACTAGACAGACAAGACTAGACAGACAAGACTAGACAGACAAGACTAGACAGACAAGACTAGACAGACAAGACTAGACAGACAAGACTAGACAGACAAGACTAGACAGACAAGACTAGACAGACAAGACTAGACAGACAAGACTAGACAGACAAGACTAGACAGACAAGACTAGACAGACAAGACTAGACAGACAAGACTAGACAGACAAGACTAGACAGACAAGACTAGACAGACAAGACTAGACAGACAAGACTAGACAGACAAGACTAGACAGACAAGACTAGACAGACAAGACTAGACAGACAAGACTAGACAGACAAGACTAGACAGACAAGACTATACAGACAAGACTAGACAGACAAGACTAGACAGACAAGACTAGACAGACAAGACTAGACAGATAAGACTAGACAGACAAGACTAGACAGACAAGACTAGACAAACAAGACTAGACAGACAAGACTAGACAGACAAGACTAGACAGACAAGACTAGACAGACAAGACTAGACAGACAAGACTAGACAGACAAGACTAGACAGTCAAGACTAGACAGACAAGACTAGACAGATAAGACTAGATATACAAGACTAGACAGACAAGATAGACAGACAAGACTAGACAGCCAAGACTAGACAGACAAGACTAGACAGACAAGACTAGACAGACAAGACTAGACAGACAAGACTAGACAGACAAGACTAGACAGACAAGACTAGACAGACAAAACTAGACAGACAAGACTAGACAGACAAGACTAGACAGACAAGACTAGACAGACAAGACTAGACAGACAAGACTAGACAGACAAGACTAGACAGACAAGACTAGACAGACAAGACTAGACAGACAAGACTAGACAGACAAGACTAGACAGACAAGACTAGACAGACAAGACTAGACAGACAAGACTAGACAGACAAGACTAGACAGACAAGACTAGACAGACAAGACTAGACAGACAAGACTAGACAGACAAGACTAGACAGACAAGACTAGACAGACAAGACTAGACAGACAAGACTAGACAGACAAGACTAGACAGACAAGACTAGACAGACAAGACTAGACAGACAAGACTAGACAGACAAGACTAGACAGACAAGACTAGACAGACAAGACTAGACAGACAAGACTAGACAGACAAGACTAGACAGACAAGACTAGACAGACAAGACTAGACAGACAAGACTAGACAGACAAGACTAGACAGACAAGACTAGACAGACAAGACTAGACAGACAAGACTAGACAGACAAGACTAGACAGACAAGACTAGACAGACAAGACTAGACAGACAAGACTAGACAGACAAGACTAGACAGACAAGACTAGACAGACAAGACTAGACAGACAAGACTAGACAGACAAGACTAGACAGACAAGACTAGACAGACAAGACTAGACAGACAAGACTAGACAGACAAGACTAGACAGACAAGACTAGACAGACAAGACTAGACAGACAAGGCTAGACAGACAAGATTAGACAGACAAGACTAGGCTGACAAGACTAGACAGACAAGACTAGACAGACAAGACTAGACAGACAAGACTAGACAGACAAGACTAGACAGACAAGACTAGACAGACAAGACTAGACAGACAAGACTAACAAGACTAGACAGACAAGACTAGACAGACAAGACTAGACAGACAAGACTAGACAGACAAGACTAGACAGACAAGACTAGACAGACAAGACTAGACAGACAAGACTAGACAGACAAGACTAGACAGACAAGACTAGACAGACAAAACTAGAGAGACAAGACTATACAGACCAGACAGATGAGATAAATTAATTTATCATTGACTTTTATTAATTTGTTGTTTACATTTTCTTATCATTTTTGTAATTAAATTAAATTACAATTTTGATTTGTTGCACAACGCGTAATTATTGCACGCTCTGTGGAAGTTAATTACAGTTTGCAATTTTTTTTGCAAACGGAATTATAAATTGTTGCTAATTGTGATCCGTAGTTAGCAATTAATGCAAATAATAAGTGAACTAACTTAACTGGTATCTAGAGATTACAATCCGGAAAAGCGGTATCACGTATAAACGTATTATATATACGATCCGGTACCAATATACCGGATCTGGAGATGCTAATTTTTAGTAAAATAATCGCGCTGTTGCATGAGTATATACTTTAAAAGCGTAATAACGTAATGTCGTAATGACGTATAATATGACGTATTTCTTAACTGAACGCTTCCTATGGAATGTTATATAGGTTTTACGACTAATTTTGGGACGCTGAATCGATTGGTGAAGACTAGAAGTCTCTGTGGCGAGCCGTTCAAAAGTTCTGACAGCGTCAAATCAGTCGGAAATGCGAGATGTTTTACAGCGAAAAAATATATAAAACTTGTTTATTTGTAACTTTAGAGCGAAATAAACTGGAAAACCGTTTTCAGCACATCGATTTACTTCGGGTAACTAAAAAAAAATTACGAAAAAAAATTCCAAAAAAATTTTCAACAAAAATTTTCCATCATTTCGTTCGAAAAATATGTACTTTTTCGGTTTTTTTCGATTTTTTCGAAAACGGTAAAGAGCAGCGAAATCAGTTTGGGCACACAGAAACTACACTACAAGACGAACAAGTCGATGTGTAAATTGTCCGGAAATATTCAATAATTCGTCGATAAATTTCAAACTGAAATTTACCCGATTCTCGATTTGTTAAGTAGATATCTCGGAAACGGTTGCAGATAATTAAAAACGGATTACGTCATCGTTTTCAGAAGGTCATTCTCCTATAGATACACTAAGATTGTCCGCGGGAAATTCACGACTTTCCGAGACCTCCACTAGAGCGCCGAAATTTCATAAAAAATTCTTCAATTTTTGCAGGCGAAAATGAAGCGAAAGAGCTAGCGAAATATAATTGGCATATCTGTAATCAGCAACAAAAATGTTTTCAGAAACGTTTTTAAATTTTGCTGTGTCTCAAAAAATAACGATTTTGAAAAAATAGATTTTCTGTCATTTCGTCGTTTCCGCGGTCTAGACTTCCCGAGGCGATGGTATTTCTTAACTGAAAGCTTCCCAGGGAATATTATATACGTTCTCCGACTAATTTTGGGACGCTGCATCGATTGATGGAGACTAAAAGTCTGTGTGGTGAGCGGTTCAAAAGTTATGACAGCGTCAAGTCAATAGGAAATGTGTGATTGCGTACAGAGAAAAAAAATATAAAATTTGTTTATTTGTAACTTTAGAGCGAAATAAACTGGAAAACTGTCTTCAGCGCTTCGATTTCCTTCTTGTAACCAAAAAAACATCAGGAAAAAAAATTGCAAAAAAATTTTCGATAAAATTTTTCCATCATTTCGTTCGAAAAACACATGCTTTTACGGTTTTTTCGATTTTTTCGAAAACGGTAACGAGCAGCGAAATTATTTTGTGCACACAGAAATTACACGACAAGACGAACAAGTCGATGTGTAAATTGTCCGGAAATATTCAATAATTCGTCGATAAATTTTAAACTGAAATTTACCCGATTTTCGATTTGCTAAGTAGATATCTCGGAAACGGTTGCTGATAATTAAAAACGGATTACGGCATCGTTTTCAGAAGGTCATTTTCCTGTAGACAAATTAAGATTGTCCGCGGGAACTTCACGACTTTCCGAGATCTCCACTAGAGCGTCGAAATTTTATAAAAATTTCTTCAATTTTTGCAGGCGAAAGTGAACCGAAAGAGCTAGCAAAATATAATTTGCATATCTGTAATCAGCAGCAAAAATGCTTTCAAAAACGTTTTTAAATTTTGCTGTGGCTCAAAAAATAACGATTAAAAAAAAAATTTCTGGCATTTCGTAGTTTCCGCTGTCTAGACTCCCTGTGTCGATGTTATTTCTTAGCGGAAAGCTTCCTAGGGAATATTATATACGTTTTCAAAATAATTTTGGGACGCTGAATCGATTAGTGAGGACTAGAAGTCTCTCTGGTGAGCCGTTCAAAAGTTACGGGAGCGTGAAATCAGTCGGAAATGCGAAATGGTGTACAGCGAGAAAATATATAAAACTTGTTTATTTGTAACTTTAGAGCGAAATAAACTGGAATACCGTTTTCAGCACTTCGATTTCCTTCGTGTTACAAAAAAAAATCACGAAAAAAAATTGCAAAAAATTTCGACAAAAATTTTCCATCATTTCGTTCGAAAAATACATGCTTTTTCGGTTTTTTTCGATTTTTTCGAAAACGGTAAAGAGCAGCGAAATTATTTTGGGCACCCAGAAACTACACGACAAGACGAACAAGTCGATGTGTAAATTGTCCGGAAATATTCAATAATTCGACGATAAATTTCAAACTGAAATTTGCCCGATTCTCGATTTGCTATGTAGATATCTCGGAAACGGTTACAGATAATTAAAAACGGATTACGGCGTCGGTTTTAGAAGGTCATTTTCCTATGGATCCACTAGGACTGTCCGCGGGTAATTCAAAACTTTCCGAGACCTCCACTAGAGCGCCGAAATTTCATGAAAATTTCTTCAATTTTTGCAGGCGAAAGTGCTAGCGAAATATAATTTGCATATCTGTAATCAGCAGCATAAATGCTTTCAGAAACGTTTTTAAATTTTGCTCTGACTCAAAAATAAGGATTTTGAAAAAATCCATTTTCTCGCATTTCGTCGTTTCCGCGGTCTAGACTTCCCGAGTCGATGGTATTTTTTAATGGAAAGCTTCCCAGGGAATATTATATACGTTCTCCGATTAATTTTGGGACGCTGAATCGATTGGTGAAGACTAGAAGTCTCTGTGACGAGCTTTTCAATAGTTGTGTCAGCGACAAATCAGTCGGAAATGCGAGATGGTGTTCAGCGAAAAAATATATAAAACCAGGGCGCGTTTACAATACTTGGGGCTCTAGGCGCAAGGTGACTGTGTTGCTCTAGTCTACGGAGTCCTAATTCTCAATATGCGAGATTACAGTAAAACAACATTAAAAATACATTTATAAAAAAAGTAACAATTTGATAAATGTCAAGCAGGACAATCGATGAAACGCAAACATTTCAATCGCGAATTATTATATTATTAGACATTTTATTACCTCCATTCGCTGTCAATGCGGTAAAGTATTTCATTACCTACCCACTTAACATTCAAGGAATAATAAGAACATAAATATAAACGGAAAGCGTTCCACAAATATTAATTCGATCGAAAGCTGAATATTCTACTAGAATTATTAATCTAAAATTATCTTATAAACCTAATAAAGTCGGAACACAGTTTGCATATATAAATATACTCAGTCTGTAGCGGCAACGAGCCGTTCAATTTTTATTTCTTAGTTTACGAGGGCATTACAATAATTACCCAAATATTTTCGGACAATTTCCGAAAATATTTGATCAGGGTCGGTAATGTAATCCTCGAGCAGATAAAGTAATATTTTTATTTTTAGTTTTGCGAGGGCATTACAGTAATAACCCAAGTATTTCGGACGAATTTCCAAAAATATTTTATTAGGGTCAAAGGTGTAAGTAATCTCTGGGGAAATTACGATAAGATGTTTTTCATTCCACAAGGTTCTGTAATAGTCCCACAACTTTTATAATAGTCCCACAAGGTTCTATTACAGTTGCACAAGGTAATAGTTCCACCACGTTCTGTAATAGACCCTCAAGGTTGTTTGATAGACCCATATGGTTCTGTAATAATCACACCTAGGTCTGTAATAGTTCTACATGGTTCTGTAATAGTCAACAATTTGATTATGCATTTATTTTCCCCGAAAATGTCATTATTTTGAGTTAATGCAATTATTTTCCCATAAAATGAGATTATTTTGACAGTTAATGCAATTTTGTTCCCAAAAAATGTAATTATTTTGACAGTTACCGCCATTATTTTCACAGAAAATATCATTATTTTGACAGTTAATACAATTATTTTCCCAGAAAAAGTCATTATTTTGACAGTTAATGTTATTATTTCCTAGAAAATATCAATATTTTGAAAGTTTGTGTCATTATGTTCAAAGAAAATGTCATTATTTAGACAGTTAATGCCATTATTTTCTCAGAAAATGACATTATTTTGACAGTTAATGCAATTTTTTTCTAAAAAAATGTAATTATTTTGACAGTTACCGCCATTATTTTTATAGAAAATATCATTATTTTGACAGTTAATACAATTATTTTCCCAGAAAATGTCATTATTTTGACAGTTAATGTCATTATTTCCTAGAAAATATATACATTGTGATTTTAGGTAAACTATATAAATACAATATTTTCTACATTTCATCTTAGCAAACTTATCAATAACAGCGTTGAAATCACATATCGTTGTTTCAACTGATTCAATATGTAGAATTGCTATATTTGCAAGACGCTTGTGTTTAACAGAATTCCTTAGACACGTTTTTATTCGCTTTTGTACGTTCTCCTGCGCATTTCTTATTGGTATGGTTAAATAAATGCCAATTAATATTTCTACTTTGGAGAAAATCGATTTTAATCCACGTATTAACGTCTGATACATTTCTGTTGGTGACTGAAGATTTTTTCATTGGCATATGCCAAGAACTGAATTAATTCGTCCCGAGCCAAGTCCCTACAGTCTTTATATGTAGTTATCTACATATAAAAAAGATATTAATGATAATATCTTCTTTAAATGTAGATAATAGTTCATTAAATCATTAAATTTAGTTAGTCATGAGACAAATCTTTATTAATAAAAAATTATCATTTTTTTAAATTAATTTCCATATATAGGTTTTCATTCTACTATCAAGTTCTACTGTGAGTGTATCACAAATAATATTAACAGTATTTACAACAAAATTTTCTCTTCCGGTCACAATAATTTCGTTTTCCTTATTTTCATCGTAAAACGACTTACGCATCTTCTTCCGTCGATGTTCATCTTGGTAAGTGCATTTATCATCAATTAGTACTCCAGCTTCCTCTCCTATGGTGTTGAAACGCTCCCTTATTTCATCATTGATGAAAGACTTTTTCCCATTGATGAAAGACTGTTTCACCGCTGTCGACATATTAGATGCATTGTCGTAGCTTTGTCCGCAACATTTTTTAAGGTCTCTCTATTTCCCACCCATTGAGATTTTCAACAATGACTTCTTCCAAATTCCCGGAAGTTTGAGAATAAATGTCAATAAGGGAAAAATTCTCTCCGTAATTTGACCACGAAGTAAGTATCTCAAAACTAAAGAAAGTTGAGGTCCGATGCTACTAGAGAAAAAAACAATAAATTGATCGCTTGCAACGTGTGAAATGACCCAAAATGTAAGCTATTACAAAATACTGCAACAAAAAGTTGATTAACAATCAAAGAAAATATGCCGCACTTTTCACTCCTCGATAAAGGTATTTCTTAGTTTTCCACCCATTATATTAATATATTCATCACTTATTGTGTTTGATAAATAACTCACAGAACAGTTTTTTTTTTTAGAAATCATTTTGCAAATGTAGACACTAGAACTTTCGCTAAAAATAAGCAATTCGCGTTTTTCTTTAGAACCATTAGATTTAATTCTATAAAAGTTATTTTCTGTCAAGTGACGAATATACGTTCTATCGCGATCCTTAACTAAAATTCCTGTTTTTACAGGATTGCCTTTTTTTGGTTTTTCGTTTATAATTTGGTTCTGCATTCTTTCTGTTTTTCTGGATTTCTGGCTATAAAGCTATGTCCAATTTAAAAATTCTATGCACTGGAAGAGATCGTTCCGCCTCGTCAGCTACATTTTTAATATTCGTAACAGATTCCTTCATACAAGAAGTAGATGCAGTAGTTGTCCGATCTTCATCTACAGCAATTATATTGGACTCTGATGCCAACGTTGTGGAAGGGACATGGTCTTCACTATTAACCACCGCAAAGTACCAATTTATTCAACTTCAAATAAGTTTAATTACTAGAACAGATTCACTGAATCACAAACTGTTTGCTACTAGTCAAATGTTGAATTGTATTTAGATTTAGCTCTGCGCTACCGGTGCCACACCCTGCCCCTCGCTTATTGCCCCCCACCTACAAAAGTTGGTTTGACCTTGCTTACTTGGCAATTTGTGGCCCCCCAAAATCGGAGGCCCTAGGCGCTCGCCTAGTGCGCCTATGCCTAAAAGCGCCACTGTATAAAACTTGTTTATTTTTAACTTTAGAGCGAAATGAAATGGAAAACCGTTTTCAGCACTTCGATTCCCTTCGGACAACCAAAAATATATCACGAAAAAATTTTACAAAAAAAAATTTCTACAAAAATATTTTCGTTCGAAAAATATTTGCTTTTTCGGCATTTTTCGATTTTCTCGAGAACGGTAAAAAGCCGCGAAATCATTTTTGGCACACAGAAACTACACAACAAGACGAACAAGTCGATGTGTAAATTGTCCGCAAAGATTCAATAATTCGTCGATAAACTGAAAACTGGAATTTACCCGATTCTCGATTTGCTATGTAGATGTCTCGGAAACGGTTGCAGATAATCAAAAACCGCTTACGGCATCGTTTTCAGAAGGTCATTTTCCTATTAACACAGCAAGAATGTCCTCGGGAAATTTACGACTTTCCGAGATCTCTACTCGAGCGCCGAAATTTCTTAAAAATTTCTTCACATCTTGCAAGCGAAAGTGAACCGAAAGAGCTAACGAAATATAAGTTGCATATCTGTAATCAGCAGGAAAAATGCTTTCAGAAACGTTTTTAAATTTTGCTGTGACTCAAAAAATAACGATTTTGAAAAAATTGATTTTCTCGCATTTCGTCGTTTCCACGGTCTAGACTTCTCGAGTTGATGTTATTTCTTAACTGAAAGCTTCCCAGGCAATATTATATACGTTCTCCGACTAATTTTGGGCCGCTGAATCGATTGGCGAAGACTAGAAGTCTCTGTGGTGAGCGGTTCAAAAGTTATGACAGCGTCAAATCAGTAGGAAATGTGTGATTGTGTACAACGAAAAAAAATATAAAATTTGTTTATTTGTAACTTTAGAGCGAAATAAACGGGAAAACCGTTTTCAGCACTTCGATTTCCTTCGTGTAACCAAAAAAAAATCACGAAAAAAAATTGCAACAAAATTTCGACAAAAATTTTCCATCATTTCGTTCGAAAAATACATGGTTTTTTGTTTTTTTTTCGATTTTTTCGAAAACGGTGACGAGCAGCGAAATTATTTTGGGCACACAGAAACTACACGACAAGACGAACAAGTCGATGTGTAAATTGTCCGGAAATATTCAATAATTTGTCGATACATTTTAAACAGAAATTTACCCGATTCTCGATTTGCTAAGTAGATATCTCGGAAACGGTTGCTGATAATTTAAAACGTATTGCGGAATCGTATTCAGAAGGTCATTTTCCTATGAATACACTAAGATTGTCCGCGGGAGATTCACGACTTTCCGAGATCTCCACTAGAGCACCGAAATTTCAAAAAAATTTCTTCAATTTTTGCAGGCGAAAGTGAACAAAAAGAGCTATCAAAATATAATTTGCATATCTGTAATCAGCAGCAAAAATGCTTTCAGAAACGTTTTTAAATTTTGCTGTGACTCAAAAAATAAGGATTTTGAAAAAAATTGATTTTCTCGCATTTCGTCGTTTCCACGGTCTAGACTTTCCGAGTCGATAGTATTTTTAATTGACCGCTCCCCAGGGAATATTATATACGTCCTCCGACTAATTTTGGGACGCTGAAACGATTGGTGAAGACTAGAAGTCTCTGTGGTGAGCGGTTCAAAAGTTATGAATGCGTCAACTCAGTAGAAAATGTGTGATTGTGTACAGCGAAAAAAAATATAAAATTTGTTTATTTGTAACTTTAGAGCGAAATAAACTGGAAAACCGTTTTCAGCACTTCGATTTCCTTCGTGTAACCAAAAAAAAAATCACGAAAAAAAATTGCAACAAAATTTCGACAAAAATTTTCCATCATTTCGTTCGAAAAATACATGGTTTTTCGTTTTTTTCCGATTTTTTCATAAACGGTAACGAGCAGCGAAATTATTTTGGGCACACAGAAACTACACGACAAGACGAACAAGTCGATGTGTAAATTGTCCGGAAATATTCAATAATTCGTCCATAAATTTTAAACTGAAATTTACCCGATTCTCGATTTGCTAAGTAGATATCTCGGAAACGCCTGCAGATAATTAAAAACAGATTGCGGCATCGTTTTTAGAAGATTATTTCCCTATGGATACACTAAGATTGCCCGCGGGAGATTCACGACTTTCCGAGATCTCCACTAGAGCGCCGAAATTTAATAAAAATTTCTTAAATTTTTTCAGGCGAAAGTGAACCGAAAGAGCTAGCGAAATATAATTTGCATATCTGTAATCAGCAGCAAAAATGCTTTCAGAAACGTTTTTAAATTTTGCTGTGACTCAAAAAATAAGGATTTTGAAAAAATCCATTTTCTCGCATTTCGTCGTTTCCGCGGTCTAGACTCCCCGTGTCGATGTTATTTCTTAACGGAAAGCTTCCTAGGGAATATTATATACGTTTTTGGACTAATTTTGGGACGCTAAATTGATTGGTGAAGACTAGAAGTTTATGGAGTGAGCGGTTCAAAAAATATGACAGCTTTAAATCAGTCGGAAATGCGAGATGATTTACAGCGAAAAAATACATAAAACTTGTTTATTTGTAACTTTAGAGCGAAATAAACTGGAAAGCCCTTTTCAGCACATCGACTTCTTTCGGTTAACCAAGAAAAATCAGGATAGAAATTTCTAAAAAAAATTTCCACAAAAATTTTCCATCATTTCGTTCAAAAAATACTTGCTTTTTTGTTTTTTTTCGATTTTTTCGAAAACGGTAAAGAGCAGCGAAATCATTTTGGGCACTCAGAAACTACACGAGAAGACGAACAAGTCGATGTGTAAATTGTCCGGAAATATTCAATAATTCGTCGATAAATTTTAAACTGATATTTACCCGATTCTCGAATTTCTAAGTTGATATCTCGGAAACAGTTGCAGATAATTAAAAACGGATTGCGGCATCGTTTTCAGAAGGTCATTTTCCTATGGGTATACTGAGACTGTCCGCGGGGAATTTACAACTTTCCGAGATCTCCACTAGAGCGCCGAAATTTCATAAAAATTTCTTCAATTTTTGCAGGCGAAAGTGAACCGAAAGAGCTAGCGAAATATAATTTGCATATCTGTAATCAGCAGCAAAAATGCTTTCAGAAACGTTTTTAAATTTTGCTGTAAGTCAAAACATAACGATTTTGATAAAATCGATTTTTTCGCATTTCGTCGTTTCCGCGGTCTAGACTTCCCGTGTTGATGGCAATTCTTAACTGAAAGCTTCCTAGGGAATTTTATATACGTTTTCTGACTAATTTTGGGGCCCTGAATCAATTGGTGAAGACTAGAAGTCTCTGTAGTGAGCCGTTCAAAAGTTATGACAGCGTTAAAACAGTCGGATATGCGAGATGGTGTACAGCGAGAAAACATATAAAACTTGTTTATTTGTAGGTTTAGAGCGATTTGTAGTACTTTTAGTTTAAACTTGAAAACCGTCTCCAGCACATCGATTGCCTTGGGGTGACCAAAAACCGTACGTTTTCCGACTAATTTTGGGATGCTGAATCGATTGGCGAAGACTCTGTGTTAAGCGATTGCAATCCGGAAAACAAGATCCGGTAATACGGCGGATCCAGTATCACTAAAAGTATACCGGTGCCAATATACAGACAAAACTAGGCAGACAAGACTAAATATATAAGACTCGAGAGGCAAGACTGGACAGACAAAACTAGATAGACACGACTAGATAGGCACGACTAGATAGACAAGACTAGATAGACAAGACTAGATATATAAGACTGGACAGACAAAACTAGACAGACCAGACTGGATAGACAAGACTAGACAGGCAAGACGGTTTATCCTAGAGACTTCTAGTTTTCACTGTTGGATTTAGCATGTAATAATTATTTTATTCCCATATAAAGTTTAGCTAGAAAGCTTAAAATTTCGAAAATTGCTTCGGCCCGTTCATCAAATTTGGAAAGTCTTTGGTTTTTTCGTGTTTCCTCGAGAAATTTATTACCGATGTGAAAAAAATTAGTCTCTAAATGTGCATATGGAATTTTGCTAAATAATTATTTTCGAAAATCTTGCACAAAGTTAGTGCAAAGGAACCAAACCAGCGAAAAACCATCAAAAATTTGTTAAATTGCCGATTTCTTGGTTAATTCAAATTTTACTGCGAAATAAAGTCGAAAATCGTTTTTAGTACTTTGATTTCCTTCGGGTGACCTAAAAAAATCACCAAAAAAATTTCCAAAAATTTGTCAGAATTTTTCATCATTTTGTTTGTAAAAATTGTGAATTTTCGGTTTTTTCAAATGTCTCCTAAACTACAAATCGGAACAAAATCATTTTCGGCACATAAAAATTACGCAAAAATACGAATCTATCCATGTATAAATTATTCGCAAAAACTTTAATTTTCATTACAATATTCAAAGTTTAATTTTTTGTAAATTACGGGTTCATAAGCCGATATATCAGTAACGGTTACAGATAATCGAAAACAGATAATTCAAAAGATCATTTCACTATGAACACACTTAGATTTTATGCGAGGAATTTAGTAGTTTCAGAAATCTTTGCTCCACCGTTGCAATTTCTTTAAAATTTGTTCGATCATTTTTTCGTTTCATTTGTTTCGATTTAAAATTTGTCGATATTGGCAAATCATATCTCGCGAACGGAAACACCTAGCAAAATACAATTTAAACTTAATAAAGACGGAACAAAGCTTGAATATATAAATATACTACCTTTCCGGAACTCTATAATACTAATGAGTCTTTTTAGGACTACCAAAAACAAATCTCTTATGAAATTTGTCAGTTATTCTATAGCTTTCAGTCCACTTTCGTGGCACTCAACAAAAACCATAAAAATAACATGATTTTTAAGATCATGTCTTTCCGATACCTTGAGTGGATAGCCATCTGTGGACGCGTTTCGAGATTTATCTCTCATCAGCACAGCTTTGCTTCCATGAACAATATTTTGTAAATTACTCACTTGAAAACCCATGTGTTGATTAGGGTTAGATGTTTTTAATTTTGACATTTTGTGAGAGAGACATGAACTCTCTTGTCAAAATTAAAAACATCTAACCCTAATCAACACATGGGTTTTCAAGTGAGTAATTTACAAAATATTGTTCATGGAAGCAAAGCTGTGCTGATGAGAGATAAATCTCGAAACGCGTCCACAGATGGCTATCCACTCAAGGTATCGGAAAGACATGATCTTAAAAATCAATGTTATTTTTATGGTTTTTGTTGAGTGCCACGAAGATAGACTGAAAGCTATAGAATAACTGACAAATTTCATACGAGATTTGTTTTTGGTAGTCCTAAAAAGACTCATTAGTATTATAGAGTTCCGGAAAGGTTGAGTATATTTATATATTCAAGCTTTGTTCCGTCTTTATTAAGTTTATCTGATTATCTATAATGTTGTATGGTTTTACCAATTCAAATACAATTTACATATTTGTAATCAGCAGGAATAATACCTTTTAAAATAGTTTTAAAGTTTCCATTTATCTTAAATATAACGATTTTAGCAAAACTATTTTCGCTAAAGTTGACATGCGATAACTTTTGAACGGTTTATCCTAGAGACTTCTGGTTTTCACCGTTGGATTCAACATGCCAAAGTTAGTCAGAGAACATATAAAGTTTTGTTAGGAAGTTTCCAGAATCACATGTTCGGATCCTTCAAGGTCTTGTGGAATTTCCATGATTTCTTGCAAAATTCTCAAATTTCGGCGCAAAAAGGTAGACAAGGCTTTATTAGTTTAGTCTTCTTGACAATCTTGTTTAGTCTTGTCTAGTCTTGCCTAACCTTGTCTAGTCCAAATTTATCCTGGTCTTAAATCTTGTCGTAGTTCCTAATTTATTAAATTTCGTTTGAAGATATTTTTGCGGATTCGTTATTTGCATATATTGTTTTTTCTTTTGTGCATACGGAATGAGTTCTGGACAGCATTCCGCCTCTCGACGAGAAACCGAAAACAGAGAAGAATTAAAAAACGAACAAGAAAAGAGTTTGTCGGATCGACAAAGGAAATACGAAATTTTTGTTTTGCTCGAGTTTTGGTCGAAAAAAACGGAGATTCTGGAGATTGCACGAACGTCTTAACAACACAACAAAGCGATTGAGACAATATTGAAGATTGAGACAAATAGGACAAGTTTAACTTAGATAACGGTAGACGCGTATGTCTAGACAGACAAGTCGCTCGAGTCAAAACTATTTAATCTTGTTTGGAATACGCTTTATCTATTTAGTGCGTATTTTGAAATGTTTTAAGTTTTGCGGTTTTTATGTTTAAATGCGGATTTATAAACAGTTTGCGTAAATGCGAGGTAGAATAGTTTATTTGGAAAAAAACATTTTGCAGAAAGTTTTGAGAGAATTTTGAATTTTATTATATCAAGTTTTGCTCGAAAACTTCGAAACTCCGAATTTTAGCAAAAATATTTTGGGAATAAAATTTGAAGAGAATTGATTAATTTTTCTGAATCTGTTCAAATTTTTTAAATATCTTTGCTACGGCGATAATTATGACCATTTAAAATTGGGTGTTAGAAAATTTATAGTTATTGGACGTGGTTGCCTAAAATATCATATTGTAACCAAACGAAGTAATGTCCGAAAAATATTTAAGAAACAAAATTTAAAGACAATAAACCAGTTTTTATAAATCCGTTCAAATTTTTCAAAAATATTGTTTGTGGTGATAATTATGACCATTTCAATTTGCTTATTAGAAAATTTATAGTTATTGGACGTAGTTGCCTAAAATGTCAAATTGTAACCAAACGAAGCAATTTCCGAAAAATATTTAAGAAACATAATTTAAAGACAATAAACCAGTTTTTATAAATCCGTTTAAATTTTTCAAACATATTGTTTGTGGTGATAATTATGAGCAGTTAAAGTTGTTTATTAGAAAATTGACAGTTATTGGACATGGTTGCCTAAAATGTAAAATTGTAACCCGACTATTTATTAAAGCTAATTAGAAAATGATGAGTGTAATTGATGGATTCAAAGTGTAAATATGTTTGTATAAAAAACAAGCTGGAAAATAATTGAGAATTAGTGACGATTATTAGTTGGGAGTTGTTTCTTGAGTGTAGTTTGTGTGTGTATAGTCTTAGCAGGTAGAGATAAGATATGACATGATACAGGTGTGAAATACAATGGGCTGAGGTGCACACCTGTTCCACAATAGTGGTAGGAATGCAGTCTTCAAATGAACACCTGGCCAAAGAGCCCAGCGGTTTCACGAAACACGACAAACGATTTCAAAAACGCCTACGCCGCAAATTAAAACGAAACGAGATAAAAAACTCTTTCGAGAATCCCGGCGTTGTTTAAAAAGCTGTTCAGGAAAGCCGAGCACCTCGAATTAATATCCACCGAGATATATCAAATTTAAGATTGGAAACGAATTTTTACATTTCTCGCCTTTCACGCCAATTATCTCAAAAACAATACACTGTACAAAAAAATGTGTTCGTAATTAATTTGTTACTCATTCGATTTTGTTTTCAAATTATAAACGAATTTTAAAATCGCTTTACGAATAACAGAAATAATTGAGTTTTAGCCAGACAAGTCACAATTGTACACTCAGGCAAGTTTCACCTCAAATATCTCCGTAACCATCAATACGACACAAAAAATGTACAGTGAGCTAATTTAATGCTAATTCATTTTTAATTGTTAATATGGAATCTATTTTAAAATCGCTCAACGAATAACAGAGATAATTGAATTGTAGCCAGACAAATCACAATTTTACAGTCAGTCAAGTTTCACCTCAAATATCTCTGTATCCATCAATACTACACAAAAAATGTATGGGGAGCTAATTTATTGCTAATTCATTTTTATTTGCTAATATAAAATCTGTTTTAAAATCACTCAACGAATAACAGAGATAATTGAATATTAGCCAGATAAGTCACAATTGTACAGTCTGTCAAGTTTCACCACAAATATCTCCGTAACCATCAATACTACACAAAAATGTATTGTAAGCTAATTTATTTCTAACTCATTTTTCTTTGTAAATATATAATCTATTTTAAAATCGCTCAACGAATAACAGAGATAATTGAATATTAGCCAGATAAGTCACAATTGCACACTCAGGCAAGTTTCACCTCAAATATCTCCGTAACCATCAATACTATACAAAAATATATTCTAAGCTAATTTATTGCTGATTATTTTTTTTTGTAAATATGAAATCTATTTTAAAATCTCTCAACGAATAACAGAGATAATTGAGTTTTAGCCAGATAAGTCACAATGGTACAGTCAGTCAAGTTTCACCTCAAATATCTCAGTAACCTTCAATTCTACACAAAAGTGAATTGTAAGCTAATTTATTGTTAATTCATTTTTATTTGTAAACAAGAAATCCATATTAAAATCGCCCAACGAATAACAGAGATAATTGAGTTTTAACCAAATAAGTCACACATTGTACACTCAGGCAAGTTTCACCTCAAATATCTCCGTTACTATCAATACTACGCAAAATGGTATTGTAAGCTAATTTATTGTCAATTCATTTTTATTTGTAAATATGAAATCTATTTTAAAATCGCTCAACGAATAACAAAGATAATTGAGTTTTAGCCAGACAAGTCACAATTGTACAGTCAGGCAAGTTTGACCTCAAATATATCCGTAACCATCAATACTACACAAAAAATGTATAGGTAGCTAATTTATTGCTAATTCAGTTTTCTTTGTTAATATGAAATTTATTTTCAAATCGCTTAAGGAATAACAGAGATAATTGAGTTTTATCCAGACAAGTCACAATTGTACGCTCAGGCAAGTTTGACCTCAAATATCTCCGTAACCATCAATACTACACAAAAATGAATAGTGAGCTAATTTATTGCTAGTTAATTTTTCTTTATAAATATGAAATCTATTTTAATTCATTTTTATTTGCTAATATAAAATCTGTTTTAAAATCAGTCAACAAATAACAGAGATAATTGAGTTTTAGCCAGACAAGTCACAATTGTACGCTCAAGCAAGTTCCACCTCAAATATCTCCGTAACCATCAAAAGTTCACAAACATATATTGCAAGCTTATTTATTACTAATTCATTTCTCTTTGTAAATATAAAATCTATTTTAAAATCCCTCAACGAATAACGGAGCAAATTTTGATAATTTTTAACATCGGTATTTTTTGTTTCTTCAAATTTTCTCAGAAACTATTAATCAAAATCAATTTGAAGCAACATCCTGTGGAACTAGATTAAATTATATGCAATTTGATATAAGACACAACTAAATTACGCAACAATTAATGCCAATTTTAAGCAAATTTTGAAAATCGATTTTTTTTGTTTTTTCAAATTTTCTCAAAAAGTATTACTCAAACCAAATTTTATGCAACATCGCGTGAAACTAGACTAAATTATCTACACTTTGATATAAGACACAACCAAATTACTCAACAATAAATGACAATTTTAAGCAAATTTTGATTATTAAAAAAATTAAAATTTTTTGTTTTTTCAAATTTTCTCAAAAACTATTACTCAGAACAAATTTTAAGCAACATCGCGTGAAACTAGACTAAAATATATACACTTTGATATAAGACACAACTGAATTACTCAACAATTAATGCAATTTTAAGCAAAGTTCGAAATTTTTTTTAAATTGAAAATTTTTGAATTTTTAAATTTGTTCAAAATCTTTTGCTCAAAACCTATTTTAAGCAACATCATGTGAAACTAGACTAAAGTATCTACAATTTGATATAAGACACAACTAAATTACTCAACTATTAATGCCAATTTTAAGCAAAATTTGAAATTTTTTTAAAATAATTTTTTTTTGTTTTTTCAAATTTTCTCCAAAACTTTTACTCGATACCAATTTTAAGCAACATAGTGTGAAACTAGATTAAATTGTCTACACTCTGATATAAGACACAACTAAATTACTCAACAATTAATGCCAATTTTAAGCAAATTTTGAAAAACTTAAAAAATCGAAATTTTTTCAAGTTTTCTCAAAAACTATTAATCAAAACAAATTTTAAGCAACATCGTGTGAAATTAGAATAAATTTTCTACAATTTGATATAAGACATAACTTACTTACTCAACAATTAATACCAATTTTAAGCAAATTTTAAAAAAAAATTTAAATCGAATTTTTTTGTTTTTTCGAATTGTCTTAAAAATTATTACTCTAAACAAATTTTAAGCAACATCGGGCGAAACCAGACTAAATTATCTACATTTTGATATAAGATAAAACTAAATTACTCAACAATTAATGCCAATTTTAAGCAAATTTTGTAAAATTTTTGAAAATAAAAATTTTTTGCTTTTTCAAATTTTCTCAAAAACTATTACTCAAAACCAATTTTAAGCAACATCGTGTGAAACTAGACTAAATTATCTACACTTTGATATAAGACACAACTAAATTACTCAACAATTAATTCCAATTTTAAGCAAATTTTGAAAAATTTTGAAAATCGAAATATTTTGATTTTTATAATTTTCTCAAAACCTATTACTCAAAGCCAATTTTAAGCAACATCGTGTGAAACTAGACTAAATTTTCTACACTTTGATATAAGATAAAACTAAATTACTCAACAATTAATGTCAATTTTAAGCAAATTTTGAAAAATTTTAAAAATCGATTTTTTTTGTTTTTTCAAATTTTCTCAAAAACTATTACTCAAAACTTATTTTAAGCAACATAGTGTGAAACTAGACTAAATTTTCTACAATTTGATATAAGACAGAAATAAATTATTCAATAATTAATGCCAATTTTAAGCAAATTTTTAAAAATTTTGAAAAACGAAATTTTTTGTTTTTTAAAATTGTCTCAAAAACTATTATTCAAAACAAATTTTAAGCAACATCGTGTGAAACTAGACAAAATTATCTACACTTTGTTATAAGACACTTCTAAATTACTCAACAATTAATCCCAATTTTAAGCAAATTTTGATAATTTTAAAAATTGAAATTTTTTTTTTTTTCAAATTTTCTCAAAAACTATTACTCTAAACCAAGTTTAAGCAACATCATGTGAAACTAGATCAAATTATCTACACTTTGATATAAAATACAAATAAATTACTCAACAATTAATGCAAATTTTAAGCAAATTTTGATAATCAAAAAATTTAAATTTTTTGTTTTTTCAAATTTTTTCAAAAACTATTACTCAAAACAATTTTTATGCAATATCGTGTGAAACTAGACTAAATTATCTACACTTCGATATGAGACACAACTAAATTACTCAACAACTAATGCTAATTTTAAGCAAATTTTGAAAAATTTTGAAAATCGAATTTTGTGTTTTTAGACATCGTGTGAAACTAGATTAAAATATCTACACTTTGATATAAGACACAACTAAATTACTCAACTATTAATGCCAATTTTAAGCAAAATTTGAAAGTCGATTTTTTTTGTTTTTTCAAATTATCTCAAAAACTATAACTCAAAACCAATTTTAAGCAAAATCGTGTGAAACTAGACCAAAATATCTACACATTGATATAAGGCACAACTAAATTACTCAACAGTTAATGCCAATTTGAAGCAAATTTTGAAAAATTTTGAAAATCGAAATTTTTGTTTTTTTCAAATTTTCTCAAAAACTGTTATTCAAAACTAATTTTAAGCAACATCGTTTGAAACTAGACTAAATTATCTACACTTTGCTATAAGACACAAAAAAATTACTCAACAATTAATGCCAATTTTAAGCAAATTTTGGAAAAAATTTGAAAATCGAAATTTTTTGTTTTTCAAATTTTCTCAAAAACTATTACTCAAAACAAATTTTAAGCAACATCGTGTGAAACTAGACTAAATTATCTACACTTTGATATGAGTCACAACTAAATGACTCACAGATTAATGCCAATTTTAAGCAAATTTTGAAAAATTTTGAAATTCGAAATTGTTTGTTTTTTCAATTTTTCTTAAAAACTATTACTCAAAACCAATTTTAAGCAACATCGTGTTACACTAGACTAAATTATCTACAATTTTATATAAGACACAACTAAGTTACTCAGTTATTAATGCCAATTTTAAGCAAATTTTGAAATTCGAATTTTTTGCTTTTTGAAATTTTCTCAAAAACTATTACTCAATACAAATTTTAAACTACATCGTGTGAAACTAGGCTAAATTATCTACAGTTTGATATGAGACACAACTAAATTACTCAACAATTAATGCCAATTTTAAGCAAATTTTGGAAATCGAAATTTTTTGTTTTTTCAAATTTTCTCAAAAACTATTACTCAAAACAAATTTTAAGCAACATCGCGTGAAACTAGACTAAATTATCTACAGTTTGATATGAGACACGACTAAATTACTCAACAATTAATGCCAATTTTAAGCAAATTTTGAAAATCGAAATTTTTTACTTTTTCAAATTTTCTGAAAAACGATTAC
This sequence comes from Phosphuga atrata, assembly GCA_944588485.1. Classification (NCBI taxonomy): domain Eukaryota; kingdom Metazoa; phylum Arthropoda; class Insecta; order Coleoptera; family Silphidae; genus Phosphuga; species Phosphuga atrata. The sequence continues at coordinate 47,345,608 of OX155903.1, read as the reverse complement.
TCAAACCCCATATTAAGCAACATCGTGTTAAACTAGACTAAATTTTCTACAATCTGATATAAGACACAACTAAATTACTCAACAATTAATGCAAATTTTAATCAAATTTAAATTTTTTTTGAAAAGCGAAGTTTTTGGTTTTTTCAAATTGTCTCAAAAACTATTACTCAATACAAATTTTAAGCAACATCGTGTGAAACTAGGCCAAATTATCTACACTTTGATATGAGACACAACTAAATTACTCAACATTTGATGCCAATTTTAAGCAAATTTTGAAAATTTTTGAAAATTGAAATTTTTGTTTTTTCAAATTTTCTCATAAACTATTACTCAAAGCCAATTTTAAACAGCATCGTGTAAAACTAGACTAAATTATCTACACTTTGATATAAGACGCAACTAAATTGCTCAAGAATTAATGCCAATTTTAATCAAATTTTGAGACATTTTTAAAAGCGAAGTTTTTGGTTTTTTCAAATTGTCTCAAAAACTATTGCTCAATACAAATTTTAAGCAACATCGTGTGAAACTAGGCTAAATTATCTACACATTGATATGAGACACAACTAAATTACTTAACAATTAATGCCAATTTTAAGCAAATTTTGAAAACTTTTGAAAATCGAAATTTTTTGTTTTTTCCAATTTTCTCAAAAACTGTTACTCAAAACTAATTTTAAGCAACGTCGTATGAAACTAGACTAAATTATCTACACTTTGATATATGACACAACTAAATTACTCAACAATGAATGCCAATTTTAAGCTAATTTTGAAAAATTTTGAAAATCGAAATTTTTTGTTTTTTCAAATTTTCTCAAAAACTATTAATTGAAACCAATTTTAAGCAACATCGTATGAAACTAGACTATATTATCTACACTTTGATATAAGACACAACTAAATTACTCAACAATGAATGCCAATTTTAATCAAATTTTGAAAAATTTTGAAAATCGAAATTTATTGTTTTTTCAAATTGTCTCAAGAGCTATTACTCAAAACAAATTTTAAGCAACATCTTGTGAAACTATACTAAATTATCTACACTTTGATATATGACACAACTAAATTACTCAACAATTAATGCCAATTTTAATCAAATTTTGAAAAATTTTGAAAAGCAAAGTTTTTGGTTTTTTCAAATTGTGTCAAAAACTATTATTCAAAACCAATTTTAAGCAACATCGTATGTAACTAGACTAAATTTTCTACAATTTGATATATGACACAACTAAATTACTCAACAATTAATGCCAGTTTTAAGCAAATTTTGAAAAGTTTCGAAAACCGAATTTTTTTGTTTTTTCAAATTTTCTCAAAAACTATTATTCAAAACAAATTTTAAGCAACATCGTGTCAAGCTAGACTAAATTGTCTACACTTTTATATAAGACACAACTGAATTACTCAACAATTAATGCCAATTTTAAGCAAATTTTGAAAAATTTTGAAAATCAAATTTTTTTGTTTTTTCAAATTTTCTCAAAAACTATTACTCAAAAGGAATTTTAAGCAATATCGTGTAAATCTAGACTAAATTATCTACCCTTTGTTGTAAGACACAACTAAATTACTCAACAATTAATGCCAATTTTAAGCAAATTTTGATAATTTTAAAACTTGAAATTTTGGATTTTTTGAATAATTTGTGAGAAAATTTGAAAAAAATTTCTCCAAAATTATTACACGAAACCAATTTTAAGCAACATCATTTGAAACTAGATTAAATTATCTACACTTTGATATAAGACACGACTAAATTACTCAACAATTTATTCCAATTTTAAGCAAATTTTGAAATTCTTTGAAAATCTAAATTTTTTGTTTTTTCAAATTTTCTCAAAAACTATTACTCAAAGCCAATTTTAAGCTAAATTATCTACACTTTGATATAAGACACAACTAAATTACTCAACAATTAATGCCAATTTTAAGCAAATTTTGAAAAATTTCTTAAACCGTAAGTTCTACAATAAAACATTTAATTAGCTAATTTATTAGCCGAGATAATTCAATTATTGTTGCATGTTTTTACCCTTATTTCAGTAATCTCGATAACTTTGTTAATAAGCATTTGTCGAAAAGAAAGTGGGCATCCTCTTGTGGGTTTCGAGTTGGTGAATGCGAATCTGTCGGTAATTGTCCAGTGCGTCGTTTAGTTTAAGAGCGCGTGGAGTGTGCAATTGCGTTTGTGTGAGTGGACGCAAGTGCAGCACAAATTCTCTTCGGTTTTAATTCCGGCCCACACTTCCGAGCTTTTTATTTAATATTATTAACAAACTGAGTTTTAAACGCAACCGTTTTAAATTGATCCGTTTAAATAAAACTCGCGTTCGACAACAACGACCGTTTACAACAAACGTTTGTTCTAACCACTGTAACTAACGAACTGAAAAAGTTGAGTTTAACATATTCGAATTCAAAATTTAATTTACTTTCAAATACGTTTTGATTTGGAAAAATATTCTGCTTAGTTAATGAGATATATCTAAAAACATAAAACTCTAACCTTTCAATTTAAAAGTGGAATAACTCGGTTATTAACAAAGCTTTGGAAAAGACTTGAACGTTATTAAAATCTGTGGAGTTTTCTGAAATAGAAAGTAATTAATCTGTTCAATGTGTTTTGGGTGTTTTGGCAATAATGGAAGCAGATGAGAGGCCAATCTGTTGGGAGATCATCTTACCCGCTTTTGGCTTAATACGTTAACAGGGCTCAACATGGGATTTAATGGTTAACAATGCAGATCTATTTCTGGTAAATCCCTTAAGGTAAGGTGACCAACTATTTTTTGTTCAAAAAGAGTACACTTTGCAAGTATTTCATAGGTGAAAAAACAAGAAGAAAAAACGATAAAAACTTTATTTTCTTTTAAAAACTTATTTTTCTTCGGAGTGGATTTTTTTTGCTAAATGAGGATGTTCGTCTAATAATGTAGCCACATCCGAACAACTTTCATTTTGCATATTAAATTTGACTGTTAAGACGGCAGATAATGTTTTTACCGAAAGTTGCGACTTCTCACTGCTCCAATAATCATTCCCTAGTGAAAATTCCCTTTTAACAGCAGCATTAGTGCCTGGACAACATAAGGAAATTTCTATTAAAACTTTTAAATTTTCATGTGGGATATGTTCTACTCTAAAATGCCGAAAGGTTTCTACCCATCTTTTGTCAAGTTCTATTTTGAAAATAATTTTCTCATCGTTCCATTTCTTCAATTTTCTCTTCATTTAAATATAAATTTACTCTTCGAATTTCTTCAAAGAGAAAATTGTCATTAATAACAATATCTTTTACTTCCTTCATTACAAATTCGACTGCTGAAGAAACTTCTTTCCATTCAATTATCTAAATATAATAATTCAATAATCTAAATTATTAAAAAATAAATCTAATTATTCAATAATCTAAAAAAATATTTTAAAAATACAAATGAGTATAAAATTATACAAATGAGTACTTTCAGAGTACAGGATTTGAAAAGAGTACGGTTTGCGAAAAAAGAGTACAAAACTCAGTAAATGAGTACAGTTGGTCACCTTACTTAAGGACCCTCATATTTCACGCCCTACAAAGCGTTGCATAATAGATGTGAATAATAGATGTGATTTAACTTGCTTTTTTTCGAAATTTTTAACACAAGCCTCTATTTATCAATGCATATTGTTGAATTAGATTCAATTTCTTGATTAACGCTGTTTGAAGTATTTCTGTATGAGTTTTATAAACGTAGTAATCGGCTTGTAAAAACATGTCCGATTTTAAGTTGTAACTAAATTTAATGTTAAATATCTCGTAACGTGATGGTTTAATTAAAAAGTTTTTCGAATGAAATTTAAAGCAAATTCTTTCAAATTTAAGAAACTTTTTATTTTTTTAAATATCTTATGTTTTTACCAAAATACGACCATTTATACAAAAATCTTTTTAATTTCGCTAAATTTCACTTATTTCCTCTTTCGTTGCGAAATATTTCAGAATCTAAAAATCTCACAACAAAACTTTGCAAATATTTTTTGTAGGCTGATTCATTTTCTATAAAAATCTTAAAAAATTTTGCAAATCAATCAATTTTTAACGGAGTTATTGCGAAAACTTATTTTTTCGCAATATCCTGAAAAATTATCAATTATCTGAAATCATCAATTATCAGTTATAAACACACCATCTCCAGTTTTGCATTCAACAGAGTTAAATCTATAAAGATACCGCTTCTAAAATGTGTTTTAATTCGTACCTGTTTCAATTTTAATTTTTGTTTTTCTTAAATATCTCGCAAACTAATCGCGTTAGGATAAAAACGAGACTGGTTATAGATTCAGAAGAGTTCATTCTATATAGATAAGGTAATAAAGTGAAAGGATTTTGTTGCGGAAAAGTCGGACATTCCAGATTGCAATTATCGTTTTATGCAGAATGTGTGTAATATATCAAGTGTTGTAATGCTAAAAGATTGTGTGTGAAGATAGGCGCAATATCGCACTCATCGTTTGAAATATGAGTTTTACAGTTACGACATGAGTTCAATTAATTTATCGCGTATTTGTCGCCGCGATCGATATTTTCTATTTCTGGCCAATTATCTCGCTTGCATGAAAACAGTTATATTAATTATTTACTAGAAATAGACTGGAATGTTTTTTTGCTTCAATCGATTGAAAAAACAAGGAAAATGTAAATTTTTACTGAAATAACGCATTGAGTGGTTTTTTAAAGTTGCGTCGTGGTTTTAAACGGAGAGATTTTTAAAAAAACTTTACGGATTTTGAAAACTTGATTGTTTGTTTATAAGTTTTGTTCTTTGGAATTTTCTCGAAAATTAAATCGTTTTCTTATAAAATGACATTTTATGTAATCTCGTCCAAAAACTTTCAATTTTCAAACAGGGAACTTTAAAAGATCATAATTATCGTTATAAACAATATATTTCAAAAAATTTAAGCGGTTTATAAAAATTGATTTATTTTCTTTAAATTTCGTCTCTTCAATATTTTTCTGAAATTGCCTCGTTTGGTTACAATTTCACATTGTAGACAACCCTGTCCAATAACTATTAATTTTCGAACAAGCAATTTTAAAAGGCTATAACTATCGTTACAAGCAATATATTTGAAAAAATTGAACGGATTTATAAAAACGGATTTATTTTCTTTAAATTTCGTCTCTTCAATATTTTTCTGACATTGCCTCGTTTGGTTACAATTTCACATTTAAACAACCCTGTCCAATAACTATTAATTTTCTAACAAGCAACTTTAAAAGGTTATAATTATCGTTACAAACAATATATTTCCAAAAATTGAACGGATTTATAAAAACTGATTTATTTTCTTTTAATTTTGTTTCTTAAATATTTTTAGGAAATTGCCTCGTTTGGTTACAATTTGACATTTTAAGCAACCATGTAAAATAATTATCAATTTTCTAAAAAGCAACTTTAAAAGGTCATAATTATCGTTACAAGCAATATATTTCAAAATTTCGAACGGATTCATAAAAACTGATTTATTCTCTTTAAATTTCCTTCTTTAAATATTTTTCGGAAATTGCCTCGTTTCTTTACAATTTGACTTTTTAAAACCTTGTCCAATGGCAGTCAATTTTCTAATAAACAAATTTAAATGGACATAAAAACGATGTTTCTTAAATTTTTTTCGGCAATTGCCTCGTTTGGTAACAATTTGATATTTTAAGCAACCATGTCCAATAACTATCAATTTTCTAACACGCATCTTTAAAAGGTCATAATTATCGTTACAAACAATATATTTAAAAAATTTGAACGTATTTGTAAAAACTGATTTATTTTCTTTAAATTTCGTTTCTTAAATATTTTTCGAAAATTTCCTCGTTTGGTTACAATTTGACATTCTAATCAACCATGTCCAATAACTATCAATTTTCTAACACGCAACTTTGAAAGATCATACTTATCGTTGCATACAATATATTTCAAAAATTCAAACGGATTTATAAAAACTGATTTATTTTCTTTAAATTTCGTTTCTTATATATTTTTCGAAAATGGCTTTGTTTGGTTACAATTTGACATTTTAAATAACCTTGTCCAATTACAAACAATTTTCTTATAAACAAATTTAAATGGTCATAATGATCATCACAATTTCGGTTTCAATGTCAAATATTTCGGAAACAAAGAATTTTATGAAACTTTCCTCGAATGAAATTTATAAAACATTTATTTTTCTTTAAAGTTCCGCAATTTATTTCAAAATTAATTTATTTTTAACTGAAATATTCAATTTTTCGTGAAACTACAACTACAAGTCTTAATCTATTTTTGTTTCCAAATTCCCGGCTAACTAGTTTTCCCACAAAAACTACCCCTAAAGACTTTTTCCTCAAAAACATATTTTCTATCCAAAACTGTTCAATTTTTTAAAATGCATTCACCATCAACAAAGTTACGTTGATTTTCGTAAAACCTTTACTTCAATTTTCAAATGTCCCAGTCAATAATTCACTCACAAGTTTAAGTCACGATATTTCAAAAACTAAAACTCACACAACAATCTTTTCCAATAATTATTCATAGACAATTTAACAAGGTTTATTACCATATATAAGACTTTTAAATTGTATCAAAAATAAGCGAGTTATTAGAAGAATCGTGGGATGTTGCAAACAAAACAAGTTTTGTTTGTTTTCAAATACCTCTGAAATCGCAGAAGCAACAAAAAAATGTTGCAATTATACTTTGTAGATAATTAATTGGCGTTACTAAATCGGTTTGAATTTTTAAAATTGATTAATATTTGATTGATTTATGATAGGTTATATGTAACTTTGATAAAATTGAAGATGCTGTTTTAATCGCGTGTTTTGTATGTAAATACTAATAATTGGAAAACGGCGTTTATGGTAGTTTGAAGATAATTTAAAAGGCTTTAACGTAAATATATGATATATGTAAAAATGGTGAGAGTAAAAGTAGTTATTGAGAATTTGTGAGGCAGAGATAAGAAATCGCGGTTTAAATTTGTTGTAATTTTGAGTCTCATTATCTCAATAATTACGAAATTTAGGACAAAAATGTAAGAAATTTTTTTTGTAGACAATTTCATTGTGTTTAATGAAATATTAAATATTTGAAAATCGCGTGGATATGAAGAAAGATATCAACAAATTTCACGTTCACGAACAATAAAAGTTCCATCAAGTTGGAGGTTAAAACGATAATTTCTGTGTTAGTCGCGCTTTCAACTTATAAACGCGTTGAAGATTCCCATTGTAATTTACAGAAAGAAGCAAAAACCAGAAATGACGTTCCTTACAAAACGTTTCCTTCGCAATACAAGACAAGGAACAAATGCGGATTTTTTTTGCGAATATATTATTTTTGCGAATATATTTCAAAAATTTGAACGGATTTATAAAAACTGGTTTATTCTCTTTAAATTTTGTTCCTTAAATATTTCTCGGAAATTGCCTCGTTTGGTTTCAATTTCACATTTTAGGCAACCCTGTCCAATAACTATCAATTTTATAAGGAGCAGCTTTAGAAGGTCATATTTATCGTCACCACCAATATATTTCCAAAACTTGAAGGGATTTATAAAAACTGATTTATTTTCTTTAAATTTCGTCTTTAAATTTTTTTTCTGAAATTGCCTCGTTTGGTTACAATTTCATATTTAAACAACCCTGTCCAATAACTATTAATGTTCTAACAAACAAATTTAAAAGGTCATAATTATCGTTACCAATAATATATTTCAAAAATTTGAACGGATTTATAAAAACTGATTTATTCTCTTTAAATTTCGTTTCTTAAATATTTTTCGGAAACTGCCTAGTTTAGTTACAATTTGACATTTTTAGCAACCATGTCCAAAAGCTATAAATTTTCTAACAAGCAACTTTAAAAGGTCATAATTATCGTTACAAACAATATAATTCAAAAATTCGAACGGATTTATAAAAACTGATTTATTCTCTTTAAATTTCGTTTCTCGAATATTTTTCGGAAATTGCCTCGTTTAGTTACAATTTCTAATTTTAAGCAACTCTGCCCAATAACTATCAATTTTCTAACAAACAATTTTAAAAAGTCATAATTATCGTTACCAACAATATATTTCAAAAATTTGAACGGATTTATAAAAACTGATTTATTTTCTTTAAATTTCGTCTCTTCAATATTTTTTCTGAAATTGCCTCGTTTGATTACAATTTCCTATTTTAGACAACCCTATCCAATAACAATTAATTTTCTTACAAGCAAGTTTAAAAGGTTATAATTATCGTTACAAACAATATATTTCAAAAATTTGAACGGATTTATAAAAACTTATTTATTCTCTTTAAATTTCGTCTCTCCAATATTTTTCGGAAATTGCTTCGTTTGGTTACAATTTGACATTTTAAACAACCTTGTCCAATAACAGTTAATTTTCTAATAAACAAATTTAAATTGTCATAATTATCATCACAATTTCGGTTTTCAATGTCAAGTATTTCGGAAACTAAGAATTTTATGAAACTTTTCTTCGAATAAGATTTATAAAACATTTATTTTTCTTTAAAGTTCCGCAATCTATTTCCAAATTAATTTATTTTTAACTGAAATATTCAATTTTTAGTGAAACTACAACTACGAGTCTCAATCTATATTTGTTTCCAAATTCCCGGCTAACTAGATTTTCCACAAAAAATACCCCTAAACACTTTTTCCTCAAAAACATATTTTCTATCCAAAACTGTTCAATGTTTTAACATGCATTCACCATCAACAAAGTTACGTTGATTTTCGTAAAACCTTTACTTTAATTTTCAAAAGTCCCAGTCAATAATTCACTCACAAGTTTAAGTCACGATATCTCAAAAACTAAAACTCACACAACAATCTTTTCCAATAATTATTCATAGACAATTTAACAACGTTTATTACCATATGTGACACTTTTAAATTGTATAAAAAATAAGCGAGTTATTAAAAGAATCGTGGGATGTTGCAAACAAAACAAGTTTTGTTTGTTTTCAAATATCTCTTAAATCGCAGAAGAAACAAAAAAATGTTGCAATTATACTTTGTAGATAATTAATTGGCGTTTCTAAATCGGTTTGAATTTTTAAAATTGATTAATATTTGATTGATTTATGATAGGTTATATGTAACTTTGATAAAAGTGAAGATGCTGTTTAAATCGATTGTTTTGTATGCAAATGCAAATAATTGGAAGACGAAGGATTGTGGTAGTTTGAAGATAATTTAAAAGGCTTTAAGGTAAATATATGATATATGTAAAAATGGTGAGGGTAAAAATAGTTATTGAGAATTTGTGAGGCAGAAATAAGAAATCGCGGTTTAAATTTGTTGTAATTTTGAGTCTCATTATCTCAATATTTACGAAATTTAGGACAAAAATGTAACAAATTTTTTTTGTAGACAATTTCATTGTGTTTAATGAAATATTAAATATTTGAAAATCGCGTGGATATTAAGAAAGATATCAACAAATTTCACGTTCACGAACAATAAAACTTCCATCAAGTTGGAGGTTAAAACGATAATTTCTGTGTTAGTCGCGCTTTCAACTTATAAACGCGTTGAAGATTCCCATTGTAATTTACAGAAAGAAGCAAACACCAGAAATGACGTTCCTTACAAAACGTTTCCTTCGCAATACAAGACAAGGAACAAATGCGGATTTTTTTTGCGAATATATTATTTTTGCGAATATATTTCAAAAATTTGAACGGATTTATAAAAACTGGTTTATTCTCTTTAAATTTTGTTCCTTAAATATTTCTCGGAAATTGCCTCGTTTGGTTTCAATTTCACATTTTAGGCAACCCTGTCCAATAACTATCAATTTTATAAGGAGCAGCTTTAGAAGGTCATATTTATCGTCACCACCAATATATTTCCAAAACTTGAAGGGATTTATAAAAACTGATTTATTTTCTTTAAATTTCGTCTCTTAAATTTTTTTTCTGAAATTGCCTCGTTTGGTTACAATTTCATATTTAAACAACCCTGTCCAATAACTATTAATGTTCTAACAAACAAGTTTAAAAGGTCATAATTATCGTTACAAATAATATATTTCAAAAATTTGAACGGATTTATAAAAACCGATTTATTCTCTTTAAATTTCGTTTCTTAAATATATTTCGGAAACTGCCTAGTTTCGTTCCAATTTCACATTTTAGGCAACCCTGTCCAATAACTATAAATTTTCTAACAAACAATTTTAAAAAGTCATAATTATCGTTACCAACAATATATTTCAAAAATTTGAACGGACTTATAAAAACCGATTTATGTTCTTTAAATTTCGTCTCTTCAATATTTTTCGGAAATTGCCTCGTTTGGTTACAATTTGACATTTTAAGCAACCATGTCCAAAAACTATCAATTTTCTAACAAGCAAATTTAAAAGGTCATAATTATCGTTACAACCAATATAATTCAAAAATTCGAACGGATTTATAAAAACTGATTTATTCTGTTTAAATTTCGTTTCTCGAATATTTTTTGGAAATTGCCTAGTTTAGTTACAATTTCACATTTTTAGCAACCATGTCCAAAAACTATAAATTTTCTAACAAGCAATTTTAAAAGGTCATAATTATCGTTACAAACTATATAATGCAAAAATTCGAACGGATTTATAAAAACTGATTTATTCTCTTTAAATTTCGTTTCTCGAATATTTTTCGGAAATTGCCTAGTTTAGTTACAATTTCACATTTTAAGCAACTCTGTCCAATAACTATCAATTTTCTAACAAACCATTTTAAAAAGTCATAATTATCGTTACCAACAATATATTTCAAAAATTTGAACGGATTTATAAAAACTGATCTATTTTCTTTAAATTTCGTCTCTTCAATATTTTTTCTGAAATTGCCTCGTTTGATTACAATTTCGCATTTTAGACAACCCTATCCAATAACAATTAATTTTCTAACAAGCAACTTTAAAAGGTTATAATTATCGTTACAAACAATATATTTCAAAAATTTGAACGGATTTATAAAAACTTATTTATTCTCTTTAAATTTCGTCTCTCCAATATTTTTCGGAAATTGCTTCGTTTGGTTACAATTTGACATTTTAAACAACCTTGTCCAATAACAGTTAATTTTCTAATAAACAAATTTAAATTGTCATAATTATCATCACAATTTCGGTTTTCAATGTCAAGTATTTCGGAAACAAAGAATTTTATGAAACTTTTCTTCGAATAAGATTTATAAAACATTTATTTTTCTTTAAAGTTCCGCAATCTATTTCAAAATTAATTTTTTTTTAACTGAAATATTCAATTTTTAGTGAAACTACAACTACGAGTCTCAATCTATATTTGTTTCCAAATTCCCGGCTAACTAGATTTTCCACAAAAAATACCCCTAAACACTTTTTCCTCAAAAACATATTTTCTATCCAAAACTGTTCAATTTTTTAAAATGCATTCACCATCAACAAAGTTACGTTGATGTTCGTAAAACCTTTACCTCAATTTTCAAAATTTCCAGTCAATAATTCAGTCACAAGTTTAAGTCACTATATCTCAAAAACTAAAACTCACACAACAATCTTTTCCAATAATTATTCATAGACAATTTAATAAAGTTTATTACCATATATAAAACTTTTAAATTCTGTAAAAAATAAGCGAGTAATTGATAGAATCGTGGGATGTTGCAAACAAAACATTTGGATTAACAAGTTTTGTTTGTTTTCAAATATCTCTGAAATACCAAACGCAAAGAAAAAATGTTGCAATTATATTTTGTAGATAATTAAATGGCGTTTCTAAATCGGTTTGGATTTTTAAAATTGATTAATATTTGATTAACTTATGATAGGGTATATGCAACTTTGGTAAAATTAAAGATGCTGTTTTAATCGCGTGTTTTGTATGTAAATACTAATAATTTGAAAACGGCGTTTGTGGTAGTTTGAAGATAATTTAAAAGGCTTTAAGGTAAATATATGATATATGTAAAAATGTTGAGAGTAGAAGTAGTTATGGAGAATTTTGTGAGGCAGAAATAAAAAAACCCGGTTTAAATTTGTTGTAAATTTGAGTTCAATTATCTCAATATTTACGAAATTTAATGCAAAAATATAATAATTTTTTTTTGTAGAAAATTTTATTGCGTTTAATTAAATATCAAAGATTTAGAAATCGCGTAGATATTAAGAAAGATATTAACAAATTTCACGTTCACGAACAATAAAACTTCCATCAAGTTGGAGGTTAAAACGATAATTTCTGTGTTAGTAGCGCTTTCAACTTATAAACGCGTTGAAGATTCCCATTGTAATTTACAGAAAGAAGAAAAAAACAGAAATTATGTTCCATACAAAACGTTTCCTTCGCAATGCAAGACAAAGCAAAAATGCGGATTTTTTTTGCGAACATATTATTTTTGCGAATATATTTCAAAAATTTGAACGGATTTATAAAAACTGATTTATTTTCTTTAAATTTTGTTTCTTCTATATTTTTCGGAAATTGCCTCGTTTGGTTACAATTTCACATTTTAGGCAACCCTGTTCAAAAACTATCAATTTTCTAATACACAACTTTAAAAGGTCATAATTATCATTAGCAACAATATATTTCAAAAATTTGAACGGATTTATAAAAACTGATTTATTCTCTTTAAATTTTGTTTCTTCAATAGTTTTCGGAAATTGCCTCGTTTGGTTACAATTTGACATTTTAAGCAACCATGTCCATTGATTATCAATTTTCTAACAAGCAAACTTAAAAGGTCATAATTATCGTTACAAGCAATATATTTCAAAAAATTTAACGGATTTATAATAACTGATTTATTCTTTTTAAATATCGTTGCTTAAATATTTTTCGGAAATTGCCTCGTTTCTTTACAATTTGACTTTTTAAAACCTGGTGCAATAGCAGTCAGTTTTCTAATAAACAAATTTAAATGGTTATAATTATCAACACAATTTCGGTTTCAAAGTCAAATATTTCGGAAACAAAGAATTGTATGAAACTTTCCTCGAATGAAATTTATAAAACATTTATTTTTCTTTAAAGTTCCGCAATTTATTTCAAAATTAATTTATTTTTAACTGAAATATTCAATTTTTAGTGAAACTACAACTACAAGTCTCACTCTATCTTTGTTTCCAAATACCCGGCTAACTAGATTTCCCACAAAAAATACCCTTAAACACTTTTTCCTCAAAAACATATTTTCTATCCAAAACTGTTCAATTTTTTAAAACGCATTCACCATCAACAAAGTTACGTTGATGTTCGTAAAACCTTTACCTCAATTTTCAAAATTTCCAGTCAATAATTCACTCACAAGTTTAAGTCAAGATATCTCAAAAACTAAAACTCACACAACAATCTTTTCCAATAATTATTCATAGACAATTTAACAAGGTTTATTACCATATATAACGCTTTTAAATTCTATCAAAAATAAGAGAGTTATTAAAAGAATCGTGGGATGTTGCAAACAAAACAAGTTTTGTGTGCTTTCAAATATCTCTAAAATCGCAAAAACAACGAAAAAATGTTGCAATTATACTTTGTAGATAATTAACTGGCGTTTCTAAATCGGTTTGGATTTTTAAAATTGATTAATATTTGATTGATTTATGATAGGTTATATGTAACTTTGATAAAATTGAAGATGCTGTTTTAATCGCGTGTTTTGTATGTAAATACTAATAATTGGAAAACGGCGTTTATGGTAGTTTGAAGATAATTTAAAAGGCTTTAAGGCAAATATATGATATATGTAAAAATGTTGAGAGTAAAAGTACTTATTGAGAATTTAGTGAAGCAGAAATAAGAAATCGCGGTTTAAATTTGTTGTAACTTTGAGTTCATATATCTCAATATTTACGAAATTTAGGGCAAAAATATAAGAAAAGTTTTTTGTAGAGAATTTTATTGCGTTTAATTAAGTATCAAAGATTTAAAAATCGCGTAGATGTTAAGAAAGATAACAACAAATTTCACATTCACGAACAATAAAACTTCCATCAAGTTGGAGGTTAAAACGATAATTTCTGTGTTAGTTGCGCTTTCAACTTATAAACGCGTTGAAGATTCCCATTGTAATTTACAGAAAGGAAAAAAAAAACAGAAATGACGTTCCTTACAAAACGTTTCCTTCGCAATACAAGACAAAGCAAAAATGCGGATTTCTAACAATCGCTTCTACAAAGGTCATTTTCTCGGTCAGAGTGCGACGTTTTTTAAAGCAAACAAGGTTTTAATGTAATCTGAAAATCTCTTTGAACGAAGCCAGGCGGAATCTGTTCACGTGGATCAGCGTTTAACAAGCAAAACCGTTGTTGGAAATATTAAAATTTCTTAGAACTTTTCGTACTTTAAATTAATATTTTCACATAAAATTACATTTAATTAGAAAAATGTAGGTCGGTTCTTGTAGATTTTGAGCTTCTGAATCCAAAACTGTTTATAGATTTTATCTGCCTGCACAAGTTTTAAAGTTATCAACATAAATCCATCAACTGTTTTTTCCACAAAATATATTGCAATTTGTCTCTAAATTTTGATCCACAGCTCTGTATGAACAAAATTTTAAACTACTAAATCTATGTACCTATATAGATTTTGATTCGCTGAATCCAAAACTGTTTTTAGATTTTGTCTGTCTGTACTAATTTCAAAGTTATCAACAAAAATCCATCAACTGTTTTTTTCCCAAAATATATTGCAACTTGTCTGTAAATTTTGATCCACAGCTCTGTATTAACAACATTTTAAACAACTAAATCTATGTATCTATATAGATTTTGATCCGCTGAATCCGAAACTGTTTTTACATTTTATCTGTCTGCACTAATTTCAAAGTTATGAGCAAAAAACCATCAACTGTTTTTTCCCCAAAATGTATTGCAACTTGTCTCTAAATTTCGATGAATAGCTCTGTATTAACAACATTTTAAACAACTAGATCTAAGTATCTATATAGATTTTGATCCGCAGAATCCAAAACTGTTTTTAGATTTTATCTGTTTGCACTAATTTAAAAGTTATGAGCAAAAACCCATCAACTGTTTTTTCCCCAAAATGTATTGCAACTTGTCTCTATATTTCGATTTATAGCTCTGTATTAACAACATTTTAAACAACTAAATCTAAGTACCTACATAGATTTTGAACCCCTGAATCCTAAACTGTTTTTAGATTTTATCTGTCTGCACTAATTTCAAAGTTATCAACAAAAATCCATCAACTGTTTTTTCCCCAACGTGAATTGAAATTTGTCTCCAAATTTTGATCCACAGCTCTGTATTAACAACATTTTAAACAACTAAGTCTATGTATCTATATAGATTTTGAACCGCTGAATCCAAAACTGTTTTTAGATTTTATCTGCCTGCACCAGTTTCAAAGTTATCAACAAAAATCCATCAACTGTTTTTTTCCCAAAATATTGTTCCCAAAATATTGCAACTTGTCTCAAAATTTTGATCCATAGCTCTGTATTAACAACATTTTAAACAACAAAATCTCTCTATCTATATAGATTTTGATCCGCTGAATCCAAAACTGTTTTTAGATTTTTTCTGTCTGCACAAGTTTCAAAGTTACCAACAAAAATCCATCAACTGTGTTTGCCCCAACGTGTATTGCAACTCGTCTCTAAATTTTGATCCACAGCTCTGTATTAACAACATTATAAACAACTAAATCTAAGTACGGATATAGATTTTGATCCGCTGAAACCAAAACTGCTTTTATATTTTATCTGTCTGCACTAATTTCAAAGTTATCAACAAAAATCCATCAACTGTTTTTTTCCCAAAATATATTGCAACTTGTCTGTAAATTTTGATCCACAGCTCTGTATTAACAACATTTTAAACAACCAAATCTAAGTATCTATATAGATTTTGATACGGTGAATCCAAAACTGTTTTTAGATTTTATCTGCGTGCACTAATTTCAAAGTTATCAACAAAAATCCATCAACTTTTTTTCCCTAACGTGAATTGAAATTTGTCTCCAAATTTTGATCTACAGCTCTGCATTAACAACATTTTAAACAACTAAATCTATGTATCTATTTAGATTTTGAACCGATGAATCCTAAACTGTTTTTAGATTTTATCTGTCTGCACTAACTTCAAAGTTATCAACAAAAATCCATCGACTGTTTTTTTCCCAAAAGATATTGCAACTTGTCTGTAAATTTTGACCACAGCTCTGTGTTAACAACATTTTAAACAACCAAATCTAAATGTCTATATAGATTTTGATCCGCTGAATCCAAAACTGATTTTAGATTTTGGCTATATATCCTGGTTCCTAAGATATGAACAAAATACCTTTAACTACCCAAATTTTCACATTTCTTCCAACCTATCTCCAAATTTTGTTCCATAGTTCTGTATAACCAAAATTTCAGAGAACTAAATCTATGCATCTATATAGATTTTGAACTGCTGAATCCAAATATGTTTGTAGATTTTGACTATCTGTCCTAGTTTCCAAGATATGAACAAAATACCTTTAACTACCCAAATTTTCACATTTCTTCCAACCTATCTCCAAATTTTGTTCCATAGTTCTGTATAACCAAAATTTCAGAGAACTAAATCTATGCACCTATATAGATTTTGAACTGCTGAATCCAAATATGTTTTTAGATTTTGCGTATCTGTCCTAGTTTCCAAGATATGAACAAAATACCTTTAACTACCCAAATTTTCACATTTCTTCCAACCTATCTCCAAATTTAGTCCCATAGTTCTGTATAACCAAAATTTCAGACAACTAAATCTATGCACTCATATAGATTTTGAACTGATGAATTCAAATCTGTTTTTAGATTTTATCTATCTGTCCTAGTTTCCAAGATATGAATCCAAAACAGTTTTTAGATCTAGTTTTTGCAAAATCTTAACAATCTTCTTGTCTTGTTTGTAGGAAGGTTGTGCTCCGAAGTCGTGTCAAACCGGATTGGACTCGAAGAAACCTGCCTGCGCTTCTGATGGCTTCACGTACCCCAACCGTTGTCACCTGGAGTTGCACCGCTGCCACAACAAAACCCTCACCTTCTTATACCGTGGTAACTGCCGGCCTCAGCATCAGCAGCCTTGCACTAATTACACGAAAACCAATCCCGGAACTCCGTTCACCTGCCGTTCCGACGGGAACTACTCCGCCAGCCAATGTCACCCCTTGATTGGTTATTGCTGGTGCGTTTCTCCTCAAGGATATCCTATCGGGTTCAGTAGGTTGAGGTATGAGGAGGGGTTGAAGCCCAGGTGTAAGAGTAAGAAGATGATAAGGTCGTCGAAGAATAGGAAGATGGGGAAGATTTGCAAGAGGGAGGATAAGGCGTTGTTTAACAGTAACTTGATCCATATCTTCACTAGTGATTGGATTAGGGAGAATGGGAGGAGTGGGGTTAGTGATAAGTTGGTGCTGGATTGGAAGTTCAATCAGATGGATTTGGATAACAACACGCAGTTGGATAAGGGGGAGTACAGGGATCTGAAGCGTCTGGTGAAGAAGGTGGTGAAGCCGAAACGGTGCGCGAAAACGTTCGCGAAAGCGTGCGACATGAACCGGGACCAAGTGATCGGGAAGCAGGAGTGGGCCGAGTGTTTGACTCGCGACGGGATGGACGGTAGGTTGTCTCCATTTTTGCATAATTCCGCTTGATTGAGTTAAATTTTTCTTTGACCACTCCGTCCGGTTGCACGATTCGCTGCTTTTTCGTTTTGTGTCCGGTCGCCCACGGCTCCAAATTGATACGAATTTCAGTCCCATGTGGTCGTGATTTTTCTCAACATTCAATTACTTTATTAGCGACTGGCAATTTGTGTGAATAATCCTTGTAATCCGCTGTTTGAGATTCTCTTAATACCTAGTGTAGTTGCATTTATCAGCACCAATCGTTTGCGGCGGTTTCGACCGCATGTACTCAAAACTGTCTTCGGTTCTCTCCTACCTCGCGAAATATTGGAAAATAAATCTGTGTATCTACATAGATTTTGAACTGCAGATTCCAAATCTGTTTTTAGATTTTGTCTGCCTATCGTAATTTCCAAGATATCAATAAAAATATTAACAAACCAAATTTATAAATCTCCTGATACCTGTCTCCAAATTTTGATCCACATCTTTATATTACCAAAGTTTCAGACAACTAATTCTACATGTCTATAGAGATTTTGAACTGCTGAATCCAAATCTGTTTCTAGATTTTGTCTGTCTGTCCTAATTTCCAAGATATCAACAAAAATATCAATTAGACTAATTTATAAATCTCCTGCTACCTGTCTCCAAATTTTGATCAACATCTCTATATTACCACAATTTCTGACAACTAAATGTATGTGTCTATATAGATTTTGAACTGCTGAATCCAAATCTGTTTTTAGAATTTGTCTGTCTGTCCTAATTTCCAAGATATCAATAAAATTATCAACTAACCAAATTTATATATCTCCTGATACCTGCCTCCAAATTTTGATCCACATCTTTATATTATCAAAGTTTCAGACAACTAATTCTATGTGTCTATGTAGATTTTGAACTGCTGAATCCAAATCTGTTTTTGGATTTTGTCTGTCTGTCGTAATTTCCAAGTTGTTGATGAAAACTCATTGACCTTTTTATCTCGAATTTTATGGAGGCAAGTCCATAAAACGTTTTATTGGTAAAAATTGGTTTTTCGGTGTTGTAAGACAGGAAGCAATAAAATCAAGTTTTTCGAAACCTTTCACATCGACGATGGTGAGAGGCAAAAACATGTTTGCACTTTTAATTTCGATCATTGCGATTAGCAAACAATTGATTTGCGAAATTCAATACACCTTTTTATAGTTTAATTTTTTTTGTGCGCATGTGTCAATTAACGCCATATTATACGTCAAAAAAGTGCCCGAACTTTTTGACGTATAACTAAATATGTGCCCGAAACTTTCATATTCCCGCCTTTCAAACTTGGTGGGTACGCATGCGCTTAAATAACTGTAAAAGGGTCTATTAAACCGTTCCATCGTTCAAAATTGCGTTTTGCAAAGTATCGTACAAATCGTCTGTTCAGAGCTCAAAATCGAAACATTTAGAAAACTCGAAAAACCTTCAGGCCAAAGACAGTTTTGACGAGAAAGAAACTCAGATTAAATCTTGTCTGTATAGTCGTCAGACTGAAGTCGTTGGTGCTGATAGAAACTAGTTAGTTATTGCCATTCGCCTACTATGTTTTGAACTTAAATAGTTTTTATGCGTGTGTTCTTGTCGCTGAACCCAGACGCCAAAGGAGGCGGCGAAGACCAGACGCCCGACGACGCCGACGAGGCGGAGGACGACGACGGCGACGACGTGCTGCCGTCCCCCTACCGCCCCAGTAGCAGTAAGTCCCGTCTGGCAGGCAGATATTATTATAATCGCAAAATACTTTTCTTAGTATTGACAGACGGCAGCAGGCCGTACGCCAACGGCCAGAACTTCGAGGACGAGTCCAACGAGCGTCGCGACGAGGACCCCACGGATTGCCTCTCGGATAGGAAGACGGCGCAGGACGAGGGGCATCAGATTTATATGCCCGATTGCACGCCAGACGGACGTTACGCCAAAGTTAGTAACAAAGCTTATTCTCAACTCCTCAATTCCGTAATCTCACAACGGTAATCGTAACAACACAAAGGCAAATTTCTTTCTACGGCTACCTAAACCCCTTAGGTACTCGGTTTTAACTAACTCACTTCATCTATGATAGCCTTATCAAGTTTTATTAATCCAACTAGTCTAATACCCAAATTACAGACTAAAACTTAACTATCATATTTGGTCAAAAAATAGTCTCAACTTTGAATATTCATAACTCGAGTTCTAAAATAGGTAAAGCGTTCTAATTTTCGTTTATGACTAGGTAATTTCAAGTTCTAAAACTCTGCCAAATTTAGTAAGTCTGACTAGTCTAATGCCTAAAACTTAACAGTCTAAGTAGATCCACTACTCCTCAAATTCTAATGCTGATAACTCGGTTTTTAGACTAGGTAGAGTCTTCTAGTTTTCGTTTGTGATTAGATGACTTCAAGAACTATAGCCTTTTCGAAGTTAGTGAGTCTAACTAGTCTAATACCTAAGTTACAGATTGAAACGTAATAGTCTAATTTGTTTAAAAAAACTCTCAAATTTGAATATTAATAACTTGACTTATAGACTAGATAGAGTCTTCTAATTTTCGTCTGTGACTAGGTGACTTCAAGTACTATAAACATCTCTAATTTAGGGAATCCAGCTAGTCTAATACCCAAGTTACAGACTAAAACTGAAGTGACTCATTTGGGCAGAAAAAGTTTGAATATTCATAACTCGACTTATAAACTAGGTAGAGTGTTCTAGTTTTAAAATATTACTAGAGGACTACATAGAAGAAACTATCGTGGAATGTGTCTATCAAATTTCATTTTAATATGTTTGTAGCCACAGCTCAAAACATTAAGACACCTTGAAATAAGCTACCCCAATTTAATTTTGCTCAAGATCTCAAAATCCACACAACTTAGATCCCTCAAATTTAGCACACATAATTATAAGACTTCTAAGATTGCTTCCGCCAAGTTTCATCCGGATCCGTCCATCCGTCCATCTGCAAAATCTGCAAAATATGTTTTTGAAACAATTTCTTTCTGATTTTAGGTTCAATGTTATAAGTCTGCTGGATATTGTTGGTGTGTGAACGAGGACACGGGCAAGAACATTGTGGGGACAGCTGTGAAAGACCAGACGCCGAAATGTGACCAAATCGTCTCAGTCAGTAGGCCCATGAAGGGATGTCCTGAGGACAAGAAGATCTCCTTCCTTAAAGATTTGATGGATTACCTACACACCAGCATGGTTAAGGAAACGAATGGAACCACAATCACAGGGTTAGTTCATTTAATATTTAGTAGAGAGAGAGAGAATATCAGGAGTACATTTGCTTAATGTTTCGAGCTTTGGTCACAGACTGACAGATAGATAGATTTGGATGAAACTTGGTACACATAATCTTCAAAGTCTTGTGATTGAGTGTACTAAATTTGAAAGATTTAGGGTATGTAGTTTTAGTTTGGAAAAATTTACCACAGACTGACGAACAGACAAATTTAGTCGAAATCACTTCACTTCTTCCTAAACAAATCTTCACTTTTGCACAATCTTTACTTCTTCACAATCTTCACTTCTTTACAATCTTCACTTCTTCACAATCTTCACTTCTTCACAATCTTCACTTCTTCACAATCTTCACTTCTTCACAATCTGCACTTCTTCACAGCATTCACAATTTTCACTTCTTCGCAATCTTCATTTCTTAGACAATCTTAACTTCTTCACAAACTTCACTTCTTCACAATCTTCACTTCTTCCCCATCTTAACTTCTTCACAATATTCGCTTCTTCGCAATCTGCACTTCTTCACAATCTTCACTTCTTCACAATCTTCATTTCTTCACAATCTGCACTTCTTCCTAACACTAATCTTTAATTTTTTTGTAGGATTGGTGGTTCTTCCAGACGTTCCTCAAGGGAAGACCAGATCGCTTCCTGGAGCTTCGTCTTCTTCGACAAGAATAAGAACAAGGTGCTGGATAAGGTCGAGTGGAAGAACTTCAAGGACACGATGGCCTCCGTGAAGAATTTGCGGCGTTGTGGCAAGAAGTTGCCGCGTTATTGTGATATTAACAAGGATCGACACATTAGTATAACGGAGTGGCTGGATTGCTTGAATACGCACAAGTATCAGGAACAATGTGAGTGAAATCTCTTCAAATGGAGCTTGTAGAGGATTCCTTCTTCTGTGAGAAACTTGGTTAGGTTAGGCATAAATAGAAAAGTCAAATTAAGTTTGAAAGTTTCTCGGTTTCTTTGCAGTTTATTTAAAAAATTAACGAAAATTTCGGAAAATGGTTCAAATGAAAGTTGTAGACAATTCCTTCTTCTATTAAAAACCGATTTGCTAAGTTTCATCAGTTTTGGTTTTAACGTTATAAAGTCTGTATAACCGAAACTATTTCAAATCCAAAAGAATGTTTGCTTCAACGAGCTGAGTTGCAAAAACCAAGCGAAATTTTGAAAAAAGTTTTAAATTAAAGTCGTGGAGAACTCAATTCTCTACAAGAAGCCATTTGAAGAAATTTGTCATAGAAAGAAAAGCGAAGCAAAACGTGGTAAGAAAGCAACTAAGAGTTTGTTGCAAGAAAAAGATATTTGGGGTTTTTGTACTTATCTCCGTCAAACTTTCGAGAATTTCGATGATTATTACAGGGTTTTGTTGCAAATTTAATGCGCTACAAGTTTCTTTCGAAAGGTTTTGTTGAATTTCGCTTAGTTTTTTAATTATTTACGTTTGAATTTGACATCCGGTTTTTTTACTTTAAATTAGTAATTTATGTTTCAGTTTCCTGTGATTTAAAAAAAAAATTACAGATTTTTATAGAAAATGTAATAATCTACAAGTTTTATTTCAAAGATTTCATTGGATTTTGATTAGATTTTGAATGATTCTAATTTGAAAATGACTTTTGGCTTAAAAAACGTCTTGGATTACTAAGATTTTGTTTTAAGAAAAAACGTTTGGTTTATAGTTGAATATCTTCGAAACTATGAGAAATAGAAGGAAAGTGTGAGAATTAAGAGTTGTAGAGAATTTAATTCTTTATAAAAAATGTAAATTCAGTTTTTTGTTTGGTTTTGTAATAATTGAGATATTTGTGTTTCAGTGGCAACGACGATATCGCCGAGTTCGATGAAGGGAAGGAATCCTCTGGACGTATTAATGGACAATTGAGTCTAATTGGATAGTGATCAGTGTAAAACAGAAAACGGACTGTGTGTAACTAAATAAGTGTCTAAATGTGATCTTAGGATAGCTTGAGAAGAATTGAGAAGATAATCCCCTTTCTGCCTGTAAATACTTCGTTTGGGAAACGTTTTTCTCTTCGTTTTAGTCTAGAAATTATTTTAATTTTATTTTTCGCTTATTTATTACTTTTTTGATGGGAAATTTGCCCAGAATTTCCGGTTTTTGTGAAAAGTTTTTTCCTCCAATATTCCACAATTTCTTGCAAAAACTACGTCCTGTAACCAATTCGCCACTTCTATTACTCCCAATAATTTTACGCTACGAGCATTGTTATAAATGTAATAAACCTTTTTTTGTTAACTTTGTCGTTTTAATTTCCCTTCTAACTCAAAAACCAAACGAAATTTCGAAAAAATCGTCAAATGAAAGTTGTAGAGAATTTATTTTTCTATAAGAAACTTCTTTATTACGTTTCGTCAGTTTTGTTTTTCTTGTTGAAATTTAAAAAAATATATCAAAATCCAAAACGTTTTTTTAACCAAGTCATTTTCAAATTAGAATCATTCAAAATTTAAGCAGGAATCTCCTTCCTTAAAGATTTGATGGATTACCTACACACCAGCATGGTTAAGGAAACGAATGGAACCACAATCAGAGGGTTAGTTCATTTAATATTTAGTAGAGAAAGAGAATATCAGAGTAGATTTGCTTAATGTTTTGAGTTTTGGTCACAGACAGACAGATAGATAGATATGGATGAAACTTAGTAGACATAATCTTCAAAGCCTTGTGATTGAGTGTACTAGTTTTGAAAGATTTAGGGTTTGTAGTTTTAGTTAGGAAAAATTTACCACAGACTGACGAACAGACAAATTTAGACGAAACCACTTCACTTCTTAATAAACAAGTCTTTACTTCTTCACAATCTTCACTTCTTCACAATATTCACATCTTCGCAATCTTCACTTCTTCATAATCTTCACTTCTTCACATTCTTCACTGCTTCACAATCTTCACTTCTTCACAAACTACACTTCTTCATAATCTTCACTTCATCACAATAAGCACAATTTTCACTTGTTCCTAACACTAATCTTCATTTATTTTTTGTAGTATTGGTGGTTCTTCCAGACGTTCCTCAAGGGAAGACCAGATCGCTTCCTGAAGCTTTGTCTTCTTCGACAAGAATAAGAACAAGGTGCTGGATAAGGTCGAGTGGAAGAACTTCAAGGACACGATGGCCTCCGTGAAGAATTTGCGGCGTTGTGGCAAGAAGTTGCCGCGTTATTGTGATATTTACAAGCATCGACACATTAGTATAACGGAGTGGCTGGATTGCTTGAATACGCACAAGTATCAGGAACAATGTGAGTGAAATCTCTTCAAATGGATCTTGTAGGGGATTCCTTCTTCTATGAGAAACTTGGTTAGGTTAGGCAAAAATAGAAAAGTCAAATTAAGTTTGTAAGTTTCTCGTTTTCTTTCGAAAATTAATGAAAATTTCGAAAAATAGTTCAAATAAAACTTGTACACAATTACTTCTTCTATTAATAACCGGTTTGTTAAGTTTCATCAGTTTTGGTTTTAACGTCATAAAATCTTCTTCTTCTTCCAATGCGTATCCATTAATGGATGTTTGCGATAACATTTTCCATTGCTTCCTTATTCCTTGCGGTGTGTATCAACGACTGTATATGGCGTAGCCCTGTCCACTGTCTGATATTTCGCAGCCAGGACATTTTTTTCCTTCCGATCCCTCTCCGGCCTTCGATCAATAGATGCAAGAATTGATATTTCGTGTTCCGCATTATATGCCCTAGATATGCCGTTTTTCTTTTCTTAATCAATTCAAACAGTTCACGTTGTCTGTTGACACGTCTTAGAACTTCTTCGTTTGTTAATCTAGCCGTCCAAGGTATCTTCAGGATTCTGCGATACAGCCACATCTCGAAAGCCTCTAATTTGTTAATTGCAGCCGTCTTTAATGTCCAACCTTCCATACCGTAAAGAAGCACCGACCAGACGTAGCATTTAATGAATCTGAGTCTTAGGTTGAGGTCAAAATCGGAACAGGTCACCACTCTTCGAAACCTCAGGAATGCCTGTCGAGCTTGTTCAATGCGACATTTTATTTCCTTGTCTGATGTCCAGTCTTCGAAAAGCCAGATGCCCAAGTATTTAAATTTTTCTACTCTTTCTATGGGCCCTGCGTTAAATGTTATGGTGGAGTTTTCAAACATATTTAGGTTTCTAGAGATAATCATAAACTTTGTTTTTTTGATGTTGATATTTAAGCCCATTGATTTGCTCTGTTCTCCTACCTTGTTGACCAGTTGTTGTAGGTCGTGTATGTTATCCGCGATTAAGACCGTATCGTCAGCATAGCGGATATTGTTAATCCACACTCCATTAACTTTGACTCCCATTTCCACGTCTTCCAAAGCGTCTTGGAATATTGTTTCCGAATATAAGTTGAATAGGAGTGGAGACAGCACACATCCCTGTCGTACCCCCCTTCTAATCTGTATGGCTTTGGACATATTATTGCCTAATTTGATTTGCGCTGTTTGGTTCCAATATAGGTTTTCAATGCATCTAATGTCCTTTTGGTCTATATCAAGCCTATTGAGGAGCTGAATTAATTTGTGGTATTGTGCGCGATCAAATGCCTTTTCATAGTCTATGAAACATAGACATACATTCATAAAATCTGTATAACCGAAACTGTTTCAAATCCAAAAAAATGTTTGCTTCAACGAGCTGAGTTGCAAAAACCAAACGAAATTTCGAAAAAAGTTTTAAATAAAAGTCGTGGAGAACTCAATTCTCTACAAGAAGCCATTTGAAGAAATTTGTTATAGAAAGAAAAGCGAAGCAAAACTTGAAAACAAAGCAACTAAGATTTTGTTTTAAGAAAAAGCCATTTGGGGTTTTTCGTACTTGTCTCCGTCAAACTTTCGAGAATTTCGGTGATTATTGCAGGGATTTGTAGAAAATTTAATGCGCTTCAAGTTTTGTTCGAAACGTTTTGTTGAATTCCGCTTAGTTTTTTAATAATTCACGTTTGAATTTGACATCCGGTTTTTTTTTACTTTAAATTAGTAATTTATGTTTCAGTTTCCAGCGATTTTCAAAAACAAATTACAGATTTTTATAGAAAATTTAATAATCTACAAATTTTATTTGAAAGATTTCATTGGATTTTGCTTAGATTTTGAATGATTCTAATTTTAAAATGACTTTTGACTTAAAAAACATTTTAAATTACTTTAAATTATTAATTTGTGTTTTAGTTTCTCGCGATTTTCAAAAACTAATTACAAATTTTTATAGAAAATTTAATAATCTTCAAGTTTTATTTGAAAGATTTCATTAGATTTTGCTTAAATTTTGAATGATTCTAATTTGAAAATGACTTTTGGCTTAAAAATATCTTAGATTACTTAGATTTTGTTTTAAGAAAAAACGTTTGGTTTATAGTTGGATATCTTCGAAACTATGAGAAATAGAAGGAAAGTGTAAAGAGTAAAAGTTGTTGAGAATTTAATTCTTTATAAAAAATGTTAATTAAGTTTTTCGTTTGGTTTTGTAATAATTGAGATATTTGTGTTTCAGTGGCAACGACGATATCGCCGAGTTCGATGAAGGGAAGGAATCCTCTGGACGTATTAATGGACAATTGAGTCTAATTGGATAGTGATCAGTGTAAAACAGAAAACGGACTGTGTGTAACTAAATAAGTGTCTAAATGTGATCTTAGGATAGAGAAGAATTGAGAAGATAATCCCCTTTCTGCCTGTAAATACTTCGTTTGGGAAAGTTTTTCTCTTCGTTTTAGTCTAGATATTATTTTTATTTTATTTTTCGCTTATTTATTACTTTTTTGATGGGAAATTTGCCCAGAATTCCCGGTTTTAGTGTAAATTTTTTTTCTTCAATATTCCACAATTTCTTGCAAAAACTACGTCCTGTGACCAATTCGCCACTTCTATTACTCCCAATAATTTTAAGCTACGAGCATTGTTATAAATGTAATAAACCTTTTTTGTTAACTTTGTCGTTTTAATATTCCTACTACCTCGAAAACCAAACCAAATTTCTAAAAATCTTGAAATAAAAGTTGCAGAGAATTTATATTTCTATAAGAAACTTCTTTATTGCGTTTCGTCAGTTTTGTTTTTCTTGTTGAAATTAAAAAAAATATATAAAAATCCAAAATGTTTTTGTAACCAAAAGTTATTTTCAAATTAGAATCATTCAAAATCTAAGCAAAATCCGATGGAATCTTTCAAATAAAACCTGTAGATTATTAAATTTTCTATAAAAATCTGTAATTAGTCTTTGAAAATCGCGAGGAACTAAAACACAAATTGCTAATTTAAAGTAATACAAAACGTTTTTTAAGGCAAAAATCATTTACAAATTAGAATCATTCAAAATCTAAGCAAAAGCCAATTAAAACTTTTAAATAAAACTTGTAGATTATTAATTTTTCTATAAATATCTGTAATTAGTTTTTGAAAATCGCTTGAAACTAAAACACAAACTACAAATTTAAAGTAAGCCAAAACGTTTTTTAAGCCAAAAATAATTTTCAAATTAGAATCATTCAAAATCTAAGCAAAATTCGATGAAATCTTTCAAATAAAACTTGTAGATTATTAAATTTCCCATAAATATCTATAAGTAGTTTTTTAAAATCGCAAGGAACTAAAACACAAATTACTAATTTAGAGTAAACCGAAACGTTTTTCAACCCAATAGTCATTTTCAAATTAGAATCATTCAAAATGTATGCAAAATCCAACAAAATCTTCCTAATAAAACTTGTAGATTATTAATTTTTCTATAAAAATCTGTAATTAGTTTTTGAAAATCGCGAAAAACTAAGACACAAATTGCTAATTTAATGTAAAAAACCGAGTGCCAAATCCCAATGTGAATAATTTAAAACCTAAGCAAAATTCAACAAAAGTTTCCACACAAAACCTGTAGCTCATTCATTTTGCTACAAAACGCAACAATAATCACCGAAATTCTCGGAAATTTGACGGAGGAAGGTACGAAAAACTAAACCCCAAATTCGCCAAACCGAAACTTTAATTCCCATAAATTTTATTGCCGGTTAATAGGTTTTATATAGGGCAGAAAACTCATTAACCTCCAAGATAAAACCAAAAACATAATCTTCTTGAAATCCCACAATAAATTGTAATTTATCCAAAACTAAATTTAGTAACTTTGATTATTATAGGTTGCTCAAAAGATTAAGTTGCAAACTTTGATAATGCGTGGTAATAGTAAAATGTTAAATTCCCCTAATCTCAATGGTGGAAATTGGATAGATTTCTAGTAATTTTTATTGGTAAAGTTGGTTATTACAAAGTTTGACATGCAAAAAATTTGCACAAGTTTGATAAAATGTAGTAACAGTAAAATATTAAATTCCCCTAAGCCCAATGCTGGAAAAGTATAGATTTCTAGTAATTTTTGTTGGTAAAGTTGGTAGTTATTAATTCGTTGTGACAGCAAAAAAGTTGTTTAACCTTAGTATTTATGAATAACAAATATTAAAATTAATTGTAGCAATGAAAAGTTTTTGACGAGATATTCACAACGTTTTCCTTTGTGACTGCTTCCCTTGTTGAGATTGTCCTTGCGGCACAGTCTCAAGATGCAGAACAACAACACTTCGAGGGGCCGAGACAGCAACCATGCTTCGCACAACAAACACAACATGATGAACCCCAAGGAGAAGGAGCGGTACATCGAGAACTTTGCGTTTCCCTACTGCGACGAGTCCACCAAATACGAGAAAGTTGCCAAGATCGGACAAGGAACCTTCGGGTAAGTATCCCACAGCTTGTTAACATTCGTATAATGGTTTTGTTTCTCAGGGAAGTGTTCAAGGCAAGGGATAAGAGCAATCCGAGCAAATATGTCGCCATGAAGAAGGTTTTGATGGACAATGAAAAAGAAGGTGTAAGTACAACAAATATGATACAAGATTTATTAACGGGAAAAACTAAATTTGAATTTTTGATCCGACCAGATACTTTTTCACATTAAAGACAGACAGAATGTTGATATACAGAGAAATTACCCCCTAATTTATTTTCCCTACCCCAGTGTCATGCATGCGCACATTGGGTTGCCTATAACTATGATGTCTCTTACACTAGTTTTACCCAAATCTATTTGTAGTTTCCGATAACAGCTTTGAGAGAAATCCGGATCCTCCAGTTGCTAAAACATGAGAACGTCGTGAATTTGATTGAGATCTGCCGGACGAAAGCGTCCTCGAACAACAAATACCGCTCAACGTTCTACCTAGTGTTCGATTTCTGTGAACATGATCTCGCTGGGTTGCTGTCGAATGTCATCGTGAAGTTCAGTCTGGGCGAGATCAAGAAGGTCATGCAACAGTTACTCAATGGACTTTATTACATTCACAGCAACAAGATTCTGC
Source organism: Phosphuga atrata (assembly GCA_944588485.1). Lineage (NCBI taxonomy): Eukaryota > Metazoa > Arthropoda > Insecta > Coleoptera > Silphidae > Phosphuga > Phosphuga atrata. The sequence continues at coordinate 47,316,326 of OX155903.1, read as the reverse complement.
ACAGGGACATGAAGGCCGCGAATGTGCTGATTACGAAGCTCGGGGTGCTGAAGCTAGCCGATTTCGGACTCGCCAGGGCTTTCAGTGCAAACAAAAATGGAGAGCCAAATAGGTAAGTGTAAGGTGGGATTTGAGTTTAAACTGTAAGTATGTGTGTTTCAAACTTCTGATGAGATAATTGGAATATTATTTTTTGCTTTTAGGTTTACAAACCGTGTGGTGACTTTGTGGTATCGACCACCTGAGCTGTTGCTGGGTGAACGGAACTACGGGCCACCGGTTGATCTGTGGGGAGCCGGTTGTATAATGGCTGAGATGTGGACGCGGTCTCCGATCATGCAGGGCAATAGTGAGCAGCAACAGCTGATTTTCATCTCACAGCTCTGTGGCTCCATCACACCGGCTGTTTGGCCTGGGGTGGAAAACTTGGCTTTGTACAAGATCATGGAGCTTCCGCAACAACAAAAACGAAAAGTAAGAATTTTGGGGGTTTTAACAAAAGATTCGGTACTTACGTACTAACGCCACCGCAGCTACAGATGTGAATTAAATGGATGGTTAGATTAGGTTATAGTGGGGCAGATAAATCCAGAGTACATATCGCGCGATCTCTCGATCCGAAATAAGAAAAGATTGGATAAGGGTTAGATTAGGTTATATTAGAGCGTTAGGTTATATCGCTGCGGTGGCGTTAATACGTAAGTACCAAAAATTCTTACACTAAACAGCAATAATCGTTTTTGTACACATTTTTATGAAACACCCTGTATAATTCAATAATCTGTTATTTAAATTTTTCCATTTTTTAGGTGAAAGATCGTTTGAAGCCGTATATGAAGGACCCATATGCGTGCGACCTCCTCGACAAACTGCTAGTGCTGGATCCTTCGAAGCGAGCCGACTCGGATACCGCGCTCAACCATGACTTCTTCTGGACGGACCCCATGCCGTGCAGTCTGGGTAACATGTTGGCCAACCACCACCAGAGTATGTTCGAGTTCTTGGCTCCGCCCAGGAGGCCATCCCACATGAGGGCTCACCACCATTCGCTGCCTGGCGCGCGGCCAGCGACGTCTGCCGTGCAAGACAGCGGATATCAGGACAGGGTCTTTTAAGTAAGATTATTTTTGTTAAGATTATATTAATAGTGTTGATATTATGTTGATAATTAATTAAGAATTGATTTATTTTTTACTTACACATGTAAATAGTTGAGTTCATTGATTATACATTTATATAATTGCAACGTGTTTTTTTCCCCTTTTTCGTTTTTAATTTTCCAAGGAAGGTTTGCTTCAAACCAACTGGACCAATAGAACCATTCAACTACAGACAGGAGAAGCTTCAGAAGAGTTGACTGACTGCATCAAGCATTTGTTACAAATCTTCATGTGGCCGGACTCGGCTTTTTTCCGAGGGGGAGGCGAAATGCATGTTTGCACGCACATCTCTGTGTTGTGTGGGGCTCTATGTCCAAGTGCTTAGTGGCCAGCATACTCACTAAAACCCCTACGCCTGGCTCCACTCGGTATCGTTTAACACATGCTTCAAGTGGGTCCTATCTCATCCTGCGCCTAAGTTACGTCTCCATCCATTAATAGTATATAATAAAAAACCTCTTCATAGTTGATTTTTTTTGTGTGCATGCGTCAATTTCCGCCATGTTATACGTCAAAATTGCTCAAAAACTTTTTGACGTATATATGAGCCCGAAAGGGGTCTATTTCAAGACGCCGTTGGGTGGTCGCAACTTACTGCTGCTGTCTGGCTATTGCTAGATGTTTAAGTTGCGCTTTGTTCTTCAGCTTTCTGGCTACTCCTCTCGTCCTTCTCTTTGCAGCTGATATATGACTTTGTTGATGCTGTTCCAATTGCTTGCCGATTTTACCATGAACTCTATTGTGTTCCGTGGCTCTATATCGTTTGGGAAATCCTTCTCGTTGCGTCCCACCTGTAACAGTTGTAAATGGTGTGCGCCACGCTGTCCTCTTCGTCGCAATATTCACAGAAGCTGTTTGGAGCTCGACCAATCTTGTGGAGGTAATCTCGGAAACAACTATGTCCGCTGAGGACTTGAGTTAAGTGATAATTCAACTCTCCATACTTGCTCTCTATCCAATCTTCCACGTCCTTTATAAGCAACTTTGTCCATTGCCCTTTTTCACAGACTTCCCACATATTTTGTCCCGCCCGGAATCGTTCCGACCGCCCTGTCTTCTTCATTTCATCTTTGCTTTTCTGGGTTTCACTGCGTCTTGCTGTGTGTATGTTTGATCTCTCCTGTACTAACAGCTCTATTGGTGCTATGCCAGCTATGACTAGGACCGCTTCTCTGGAGACAGTTCTATAGGCACTGCTGGTTCTGATTTCAAGCATTCGTTGCAAAGCTCCAAGCTTGCGTTTATTTACATCTACGTTCATAGCCCTCGCCCATACGGGGGACGCGTAGAGCATTGCAGAGTGGGCTTCTTAGCAAAGCAGTTTTCTCTTGCTGCTTCGTGGTCCTCCTACATTAGGCATAAGCCGTTCCAGCGCAGAGAGGGATTTTTGGGCTTTTCCAGCAGCTTTTATGACGTGCTCTCTAAATACCATTTTCCAAGTCCGTGTTGGACGGATTGAAAATAGGTCGGTCTAGATTTTTTCGATCATGTCGGAGCTAGGACACAAACTAGGATTTCGGATCTTCAGCTCTCTAGTAGCAATTTGGTAGGCGTCTCCCCAGGGATTTTCATCGATCCCCGCGCAGAGGTTCAACGAGCATCTCCTCTTCTCAATGTTTATGGATTTCCAAAGCATTTCCTTTGACTCTGTAGGGCGTAGTCGGAGGGGGGGGGGGGGGGGGGTTGGGGGTTCAACCCCATGTTAAGGTTTGGCAGTCGCTTTTTATATATTTGTATGCTCGATGGTGCTTTTAGAAACAACTTCTTTGTAGAGGAAATAATTTTATTCACATTTCCAAACTCTTTCCTGATCTCTTCCGCAAGTCGATATAATCCGTGTGCTAGACAGATGATGGGCAAGTTTGTGTAAAATAATTTCAGAGCTTGACCAGCTTTCACCATATAAGATGCACCGTCAGAAATAAAAACACATATTCTCTCGTCCATAGATGAATCGAAAAATAGTGATTTGATAGAATCATTTATGAACCGGGCGATAGTTCAATAATTTGTTTTTTCTAGAACCTAGTTTTTCTTAGGCAACCAAATGGGAAGTAGGGGCTCTCTAGATAATTTTCCAACAATCAAATTCGCTATATAACGTCCACACGAATCTGTCGTTTCATCGGCTGAGAACCATATTAAATTGTTTGATTGATCAGCGAGTATTGCACTTCTTCGTAGATTGTTGGCAGGTAGTTTTTCGAGTGGTCACAGTGGTGTGGTGGTGAACGCATACGCTTGCAAAGCATGAGATACCGGGTTCAATCCCCAGGCAAGCCGTGAAGATTTTTCACGGAACTATACTGTGGCCTCCTTGTGGAAAGCAATGGCAAACTACCACGAGTAATTCTGCCAAAAAAAACTTCTCAACTAGTACCGTATATTTGTGGATGATGCGTTCCACAAGTTTGCGCGAGAGGTTGCCTACGCTGTTGAGAGGCATATATCGTTATTCAATTGATGAAAAGGAATATTGCACGCATCAAATAACTCACATAAATCTTTGTTGAATTATATTTTCTTTATTGTATCAGAATTAGAAGGCGAAATTAGAATCAGCAGTTGTGGACGAATTTTTGAAGGTTTCTGTTTTGCAGATATATGGGAAGCAGTACTCATATATTGATCCATCTGGTATTTTTTTGATAAAGGCATTCGCTTGTCACCAACCTTGCAGAAAATGACAGTGCCATCAGTCGTAAATTGGCCTGGGTAATTTTGAATCCGAGATTCCATTAAAGTCTGTTTTTTTTTTACTGGCGGCATTATTTCAACGAAAACAAGATTCTCGTTAGTATACAAACACAGCGAACGATTTAATGACAAGGAATCCTAAAATTGCCTAGTGCAAGCCAGTAGATCGGCTTGCCGGGTATGAGGTTCCCGCGTAATACAGAACAAATTTAACTGCTGAAATAAGCACTATACATGAAAAAGTGTTAAAATATGCAATAATGCTATAAAAATACCGTTTTATGCATTTGCATATGCAAATGCATATAATCCGATGTCTAGTTATCAATAAGCGACAACAAGCAGAACAGCTGATACTTAAAACCGAACCAGTAACGCAGGTCGAGAAACATTGCTATCTTGGATCATTAGTAAACTCTCAATGGGACCCGTCTATAGAAATAAGATCAGAAATTCAAAAAGCGAGAACAGCGTTTAACAACAAGTCATTATTTACTAGCAAAGATATATCTTTGAAGACAACAATCAAATTAGCTAAGTGCTACATATTTTCAATTCTTTTATATGGGGAGAAACTGGAGGCCTTCGATATGTGGGTATACCGTCGTATTTTACAGATATCTTGGACCGATCACATCACCAACGAGGAGGTTCTCCGCACAGTCGGCAAACAGAGAAAACTCATTCCAATACATTTGCAATACCTTGGGCATATAATGCGTCATGAGAAGTATCGTATCCTGCAACTCATCTTAACCCTTTGACCACTGTCTGGACATATATGTCCCAGTCAAATTAAAAAAATATATAGATGCCTTATTCTGTGTGCAATTACAACCAACGCTTGTCCCACTCGTATTTATTGTATTTTCGACTAGTTTCGTCTATACTCGTTAATATACGTTCTGCCGTAAAATTTTCCTCTGCTTTGACCGATTTTTTACTTCAGTGAGACTACTTTATGACTTACCATTTGCCGCATCAGGAACATGTATCAGGAATAGGAAAAATGTTCCAGACATGAAGATGAAATTAGCCAGAGGCGAATACAAAATCATTGCGACAGATTCGGGACTCACTGCGAGTTTTTGACAAGATACAAAAGAAGTACTTGTCTTGAGCAACTGCCACTCAAATGAGATAGTGGGAGTAAATAGAAAGTTAAAAACTGGCGACAAAGTAACGTATTCTTGTCCAAAATCTATAGCTGACTGTAATAAGTTTATGGGTGGTGTAGATCTGTCAGACCACCTAACCACCGTCTATGATTTCGACAGAAAATCTTCCAAGTGGTCGCGTAAGGTGTTTTACAAATTATTAATGACATCAGCAGTCAATGCATGTATTTTGTACAGCGAAATAAATCACAAAAAGGAGAAGACTCTACCATTCTTGGTAGACTTGGCTGAAGAGCTAATAGCTTAGGGAAGGGAAAATGCAAAAATTAAGAGAAAACGTACAGGGCGGCCATCAACGTCAGCAAGACATCTATACAACGTTGGGGATCATTTACCAGTCCAAGGAAAAACACGCAGGAGGTGCTTTAGTTGTGTCAAAAAGAAAATTGAACATCGTACGAAAACGATGTGCACCTCATGCGATCTCCCATTATTCGATAGCTGTTTTACACCATTTCATGTATAAAAATGTACCTTGTAACATTTAGAATAAACTTTTTTCTTATTTTTCTATAATAGTTTGATTTTCTATAAAACACTGTTGGGACGTATATGTCCCGTTAGAAAACACTGTTGGGACATATAATATGTCCCTCACTCAAATTTGCAGCATGGGAAAAATTGAAATCAACATTACACGTTTTAAACAAGCTATATAGCTGATTTCTATCGTTAAAGTTACAGAAATTTAATTTTTTTAAATTCATCGTCAAAGGGTTAAAGGGCCTACAGACGATCAACATGGTTGGTCAAATGCAGTGTTGAAGTGTTCGTTGAACGTCTGTAGGCAGGTTGGATTGAGCCTCAACCATCCAACCTGCCTACAGACGTTCAACAAACACTTCAACAGTGAAGACAACAATACAATTTCACTGCATTTGACCAACCATGTTGATCGTCTGTAGGCCCCTTTACAAAAGAGGACCTGGTAGACGAAGACATTTAAGGTTGCATAATCTGCGTGAATGGTAGGTACGGACTCACTTCAGTAGAACTGTTTCAGAGTGCAGCGAACAAAGTTAAAATAGCCATGATAATCGCCAACGTCCGCAACGGATAGGACACCATAAGAAACAACCAGTACGGATTTTCTATACGCCCTAATGCTTTCTTTGAGTTCTTCTAGAGAGTGTTCGAAGATCTGGAGAGAATTATTGGGCGAGAAGTAGCTGCTGTAGATTACTACTTCTACCAAAGCAAACCCAGTTCCACTTCCGGTATCCATAACCGCCATCGCCGCGTTGTTAATCCTGATGGTTGCGTCGCTTTTCCCATCCCTGTACCACGCAGGCGACTTGCGTATTTTTTATTTTTTGGCTCACTTATAATAGTAATATCTGCTTCCGTTTCCGATACTGTGACCTGGAGTAAGTCGTATGCTGCTCTGCATCTATTTAAGTTGGTCTGTGTGATATGTTGGCCAATAAATAGAGGACGCGTTCTCCGATCTTCGGAACATCAGTGCGAGTGTTCCTCAGGGAAGTGTACTGGGCCCGGTGCCAAGGGCGTACCCAGGGCGGTACGCAGGGGGCGATGGGGCAGTAGCCCCTAGAACCCACCTCGCCGCACAGAAATATCTATAACATTATTAAAACCTCACCTTGGCGTCTTCAGGTGCAAAGAGCATAGCGAGACAGTTCTGAAATTGTACGACAGATGGATATTTCATTTCAGAATGCATAATTCATTTCATAACAAATCCTCGAAACAAATATGTACCCCCCCCTACTTCATATACTGGGTACGTCCTTGCCCTATATTTACTTTATACAAACGATACACCTAGGTATAACACGATAACTGCCACATGTGCGGATGACACTACACTGTACTGGTTTGTAGTACCCTTATGTGGACGGCGAATGTTTTCGTGCAGTATCCTGGGCTTTTCGAAAAGCCGGACATTTTCCTGTACCTGTCGATTTGCAGATGGGGCAGCTCTCCTGATTGGTACACTCTTTGGATGGGTGGCCCTCCTGTCCACAGTTGAAGCACATCTTGCTACGGACGGTGCCGTCGCAGTCTCTTGTTTTATGGTCATACGACCAGCATTTGTTGCATCTGTCTATCCTTACCCTTTTCTCTATCGAGCAACTGGCTAAACCCACTTTGATCCATTATTCCTAACCTAGCAGCGAAAAAGAAAACAAGCGTTCCAAGCCCAGTTTGTCCCAAAAGCAAATATTTAATCAATAAGAAGAATAAAGGTCGATTCCCATATGTGCGACACTCAGCTACGCGACGTCACGCAACATCGCCCGTCAAATAATGATTACATATAGTTTTTCGGGTCCGAGTACCCGGACTCGGAGAGTCCAAGGTAAAATATCCGATAAACGACCTAAAACTCGACGAGTCTCGGGTTTTGAATTTTCGGCCTTTTCTGAATGTTTTCAATCATCATTTTCCACCTGAAGTAGCTTCCCCATTTTCTTTCTCCTATTCCCCAAATACACCCCATTACCTTGTTTGCTTTCCTGGCTAATTCTCTCATATGCGCTTTATCCGAGGCCCTCGGACTCTCTTACTCGCTCTATGGTTCCCGCTTCGCACTTCCATTCCTTCTCCTCATTCTTCCTCTTTCTCTTACTAAACATCAATATTTTGTTTTTCTATGCATTTCTTCCTCACATACCTCCCTAGGCTTTTCATCATTTCTTTCATCTCCCCTTCGCTCTTTGCCACCACTACCACATCATCCGCGAAGGCTAGGCTCCATACAAAGGGGACAAGAATCTTGTCTTACTCCTATTGTCGTCTCGAACCTGTCGCTCTCTTTCTCTCCAACTCTCACTTTGCTTATTGTTCTTCCATATATCTCTTATACCCGTCTACTCCACATTCTCCCATACATTCAAACATTTTCTCTCTTCTTATTTTTGCTAGTATATTTACATGCATCTTATTGTACATATAAATTATGTTTGTAAATACTAACGCAATATTTTAAAAATATAATGTCAAGTTTCTTTGGTAGTTTACCATCAAGTTTCTTAGGGTAGGTTAACGGCAACTTCGTACAGTATCGCTTGCTTTACCACATACGTGAACAGGAAAAATCGTGTTATTGTTAAAATTGCGAAAAAAAAAAGATAGACGGATTAGACCCGAACCCGAAAAATAATCGTCAGCTCGACTCGGACTCGCCGAGTCTGAAAAGACCGGGCATTCCCAAACCCCAATTACATTGTTTTAAATGGGCACGTTCTCACTATGGCTACGCGACGTGCCCATTTAAAACAATGTAATCATTATTTGACAGGCGATGTCGCGTGACGTCGCGTAGTTGAGTGTCGCGTATATGAGAATCGGTCTTAAAGCAAAAACACTGCAAAATTTAATTAGAAACAAAGAGTTTTACATGCTTGACAAAAAACTTGAACTTGCAGATAATGTCGGCGATGAAAGTGAAAACCCGCTATAAAACTCCTAGGTAGCTCCAACAATTCTCTCGGTTAATCTGAGATATGAGACATCATACGTTCAGCGCCCCCTGTGCCACAATTTAAACTAACGGAAACTGACATAAAACCTCCAGTGGCGCGTAAAAAACGCCACCGCAGCTACATATTTGAACAAAAAGGATGGTTAAATTAGGTTATATTCATCATCATCATCAATGGCCATACAGCCCTATAGTAGGGCCTCGACCTTCTCCAGCTTCTTTCGCCATTCATGTCTCTGGTCTGCATCGTCCAGTTCGGTGCACCTATCTTTCGTGCGTCTTTGCTTACACCATCCTTCCAGCGCAGCTTTTGCCAATCTCACCACATATCGCGCGGCAGCGCGACCTCTCGATCCGAAATAAGAAAAAAAAATCGATAGTTTAAATTTTTATACACCTCCTACAAATTTATTTTCCCTATCCCTATGTGTTTTGCTGTGTCTTGCATGCGTACATTGGGTTGCCTATATCTATGATGTCTCTTATCTCAGATTTACCAATCTTTTTGCCTTTATTGCAACCAAAAGAAATCTCAAACTGCTCGAACATTTTATCACTGTAACGTTCAACAACTCTGTACATGACGACGTTCGTGAACCTGTAGCGGTACACCTGCGCCCTCTCCACTGGTATCACAAATTTCGTAAGAGCAATCTGATATGAAAGTCTTCCAACACCACGGAACGGTGCAATTGCTCCTTGGGCCTTACTCCATACCAATACTCCAAATTGTTTTCTACGGTAGTCAAGTGCCGGAAGAGACGAATCTACAGGCAGTTAGCTTTCGCAAGCATTCGCCTTTTGCAAAGTAATCCAGAAACGAATATTTCTTGTAACTTTGAAAATACCTTGTAGATAGAAAAAGCTGTTCATCTCTTCGAACATTGCAGTATAAATCTCTTCCTAAATATCCCTCGCTCTGCGATAGCTTTTCCTTCTACTGCGTGGAAAGCTTAAACGTCTGTGCTTCTTTGATTTCTCTTTGGTTCCATCACCTGCATTGTTGCATTTTCCGAGAAGCTGAACGGTAGATTCATCATTGGCGGCGTCTTCAATGCAAAGCACACGTACTGAGGATCACGACTAATCACACCAAAAGTGTGTTCAGTGTGTGTTCATTGAGCAGAGTTTTGGAACTCGGACCTGTTGGTGCAACATTTCTTGCACCAGTTATTATTGAGGTTCCTCATTTTGCCTTTGACCAAGGTCAAAGGACTACGAATGCGAGTTTGCCTACACTGGCAAACCTACGTACTGGCCAACGGATTATAATAAAAGACTTGACCTTATAGATTTCTTCATAATCAAAAACGTCGCAGCAAATTACATTAAGGTTGAATAAAGCCTCAACCTCAATAAAAGCAAATTACATTAAGGTTGAATAAAAGCTCAACTCAGATCACTCTCCAATCGTGCTAACAATCAGTAACATCATTATGGCTACTAATCAGAACCCAGTGTTTGTGACCAACCACAACGACTGGGACTACTTCAACCATCTTTTGGAAAGAACCGCAAACTGCATGTACCACTCAAAACAATCGAACAGTTAGAGATGAAGTGCATCAATTCACTACGGCTATTCCAGACGCAGCTTGGAAAAGTGGGCGAAAACTCACGCGTACTGCGTTTTAAGGTGACCAGGTTTTCTATTTCTTTAGGGAAATTGAGACCCTACTTCCCTAAAGAAATAAAAAACCTGATCACCTTAAAACGCTGACTTAGAAGACATCAAACATGAGCACCGCAAGACAAAATCAATTTAAATAGAATAACGCGAAATTTAAAACACTCTCCTTCGGCTCGTGCTTTAAATTTCGCAACTCATGCCAAAAGCCCTTCTTCACACACTTGCATCATAAACTACTATTAATCATTTATTTATTTATCTAAATGACCACATTTCAAACTTTTGTTTAAGTTTTTCACACGCTCATTGCGATTAAAGCAAAAAAATCAACTCATGCATAAAATCCCTTCTTCACACACTTATTGCAATTAATGATTAAATCATCAAATGATTAAATAAATGACCAAGTTCATAGAATTACCAACAAAGCGCTGGAAGACAAAAACGCTTGCTCTACTGTATTCTCGACCTCGCACAAGCGCTTGATCAGGTATGGCATGAAGGCCTTCTGCACAATCCATCCTGTATGACCCGTACTACAAACTACTAAAATCTTCTTCTTCTTTTTCAGACTTTATTCTTCCAATATTGGACATAGTCCTCCCTTTTAACTTCCCATTCTTCTCTATTCCTCGCCAGACTTAACCATTTCCTTCCTGCTACCTCCCGGATATAGTCACTCCATCTTTTAGGGGGGCGGCCTATGTTTCTCCTTCCGTATCTTGGTCTCCATACCAGGATTCTTACCTATCCGAAAGAAAATTTCGCATTACATATAAGGATGCGTTCTCCGATCTTCCGAACATCAGTGCGGGTGTTCCTCAGGGAAGTGTACTGGGCCCGGTGTTATATCTACTTTATACAAACGATACACCTAATACTGATAACATGATAACTGCCACCTTTGCGGATGACACTGCACTGATGGCAACTGGAAAAACTGTAGAGCAATCATTAGAAATACTCCAACTTGCTGTAAATAAGAAATCTCAAACTGCTCGATCACTTTATCACTGTAACGGTCTACAACTCTATATATGACAACGTCGGAATCATACATTTCGCACGAGCAATCTCCCTGATATCGAAGTCTTCCAACAGCACGGAACGGTGCAATTCCTCCTTGGGTCTTACACCATACCAATACTCAGTCCGCAACATGTTAAGGACTACTATGCTAGTAACACTACGACGACTCCATATACCTACTCGGCCGCAGACAATGTGGACATTAATAGAACGCCAATAACAGTCGGTTTCATGTGTCGTTCTTGGTGGACACTCTGGAGTGCGAGTGATATTGCCGCCGTGGTGGTCGATTACTTGCTGATGCCGCATCCGCCGCCGTAGATGGAAGGCGAAGCTTTGGCCAGCAGAGTTTTGGAACTCGGACCTGTTGGTGCAACATTTCTTGCACCAGTTATTATTGAGGTTCCTCATTTTGCTTCGCTGCGTGGCAAACAAAGAGAAATAATAGTTTTGCGTTCAGACAATGGCGAAACGTGGAAGGAACACACTTTGGATGCGGAGGAGGAAGCGATTCAAGACGTTTTGCAGCACAGTTTTGAAGGAGAAGAGTTGAGTAAGATCGACGATTTGCACACGAATCGAATTACGCAAATTTTGACGAACGATTTTCCTCATTACTTCGCTGTCGTGTCTCGGGTGCGACAGGAAGTTCACGTCATTGGACCGGATGGAGGCACCGATTCCAACACCTCCGTTCCTCTGGTCCAAGCCGTTTTCCTACCGAGCACTTTGATGAAGAAAATCAGAGCGAGTGAAACCTTAATTGGTATCTAAATTGTTGGGACACGGGGTTGCCGTGTCGCCAATTGTGACGGTGGGGCCGAGACGCAGGAAGTTCCACAAGGCTATCACGATGAGTCTTCCAGCTCCGACGGCGCACGCGCAAGGATTGATCAATCAGTATTCGGGGTCTGCACCTATGTTGCGACTGCTTTGTTCCATCACAGGCGGACAAAACAAAGCCGTTTGGGAGAACTTGACGGATTCGACGCCGCTGTCCTTTGTCCAGTACTGCGTGTCCTTCACCACCACAGTATCGGCTAGATTCTGGTTGATGGATTGCAGGAACGTCTCAGACTCCGGCCGAATGGCCACAGAACTTTAAACACAAGCTGTCCATGTGCCCCTTCATGGCTAAGTTCGTCGTTTTCGCGAGAGTTAGTGCACTTGAAGCCAGAGTTCGTGTGTTCTGCATGACGGACGACAAAGAAGAAAAAACTTTGGAACAACAAGAACATTTCAAAGAGATTGCCAAGAGTCGTGATGTTGAGGTGCTTGAAGGTAAGGACGTTTATATGGAGTTTGCTGGTAATTTGGTGCCAGTGCTACAGTCTGGCGATCAGCCCCGTTTGAACTTCAAAGCATTCCGCGAAAACAGATTAGCCTTCACAATGAGACTAAGAGATCAGGATGATGAACCTGAAGGTCGTATTGTCTTCATGAGCGATCGTAAAGTAGTTCGTGGGGAACCGAACCAAGCCCCGTTGTGCACCCTGAAACTGTTAATGCCTAAAGACATTCTTCCCGACAGAGACTCGCAATCCGTTTTGTTATCGATTGATAAGGACCACAGTTATCTCATCCACAAAATAAGCGCACCGGAAACTACTAAATACTAAATTTCGCATTAAATATGAGGACGCGTTCTCCGATCTTCGGAACATCAATGCGGGTGTTCCTCAAGGAAGTGTACTGAGCCTGGTGCTATATTTACTTTATACAAAGGATACACCTAATAGTCATAACACGATAACTGCCACCTTTGCGGATGACGCTGACTGATGACGGCAACTGGAAAAACTGTAAAGCAATCATTCGAAATACTCCAACTTGCTGTAAATAATATGACCACCTGGTCTCGTAAATGGCGAATCAAACTTAATGAAGTAAAGTCTACATACAACTTTACCAATAAAAAGATTGAAAACAGACCCCGAAAAGACCCCTAAACAGACAAAAATATTAATGGCATAACTATACAGCCAGCCAACAGGGCAAAATCTGGGCATGACGCTTGATGCAAAACTGCGATGGAAGGAGCATATCAAGCAAAAACAAGAGGAACTTCAATTAAAAACACGAAAAATGTATAGTCTCCTACGACATCGCTCCGAACTATCAATGCACAAAAAGCTAACCCTATACAAACATATGTTGCTCCCAATCTGGACATACAGTATCCAATTATGGGGATATGCTCAAAAACAAAACGATGTGCTCAACGCTATCAAAACAAAATGTTACGGGGCATCGCCAACGATCAACAACTTTGTACATGAGAACGTCGCCTAACCTGTAGCGGTACAACTGCGCCCTCTCCACAGGAATCAGAAATTTCGCGTGAGCACCCTCCCTGATATCGAAGCCTTCCAACAGCACGGAACGGTGCAATTCCTCCTTGGGCCTCACTCCATACCAATACTCCAAATTGTTATCTGCAGTAGTCAAGTCCAAGAAGAACCGAGTCTTACAGGCAGTTAGCCTTTTCAAGCATTCACCTATTGAAAAGCAACCCAGAAAAGTTTGTTCCAAGTACACGTCGAAAACATCTTGTAGGTAGAAAAAGCTGTCAATCTCTTCAAACATTGCAGCATAAACCTCTTCACGAATGTTCCTCTCTTTGCGGTAGCTTTTCCTTGTCCTGTGTGGAAAGCTTGCCCGTCTTTGCCTCATTGATTCCACATTCCTTCTATTAGAACTTTTCATCCGAACTGAGCTCTCAAGATTTTCTTTCCGCATTGCAGCCAATTTTTCATTCTCCTGAATCTCTAACTCTGACTCGTTTATTACTAACTGTGCTTCATCGGATTTATCCATCACATCCGTAAAATCATTCTCAACCTCCGATTCATCAGTCAACTTCAGATCATTAAACCGATTCGTCAATGGAATCTCTGCAACTTCAGCCAGTTTTCCACAAGATTTCGAACGGTTCTTCTTTCTCTTAGCTTTTCCAACAACTGGAATGAATTCATCGGTTGGTAATGCTGCAGAATTTGCATTAGATACTAAAGTACTTTGTATTTTCTTCTTTTTGGTTGTTTTCTTAGTGACTGATTGACCAACTTGTTCGTGATTGACCAACATGTTTTGTGAAAATCAGTTCGTGTTAATCCTGATGTTGAAGCTTCTGTTTGCAAAGATTTGCTAACTTTTGTTGGTAGACCTAAATCTGAAGCTCTACTACTCACAAGCTTTCTTTTATCACTGTGTATATTCTCCATACCAACTGGTAAATTCTTTCTTTGATCACTCTGCATATTCTCTATACTAACTTGTAATTTACTTTTTGTTGAATTTTCCACTAACAATTTCTTGCCTTATCTCCCGACTTTAATAGAAGCATCTTGGTGAAGGTTTGTGACATCTTCATTTTCTGATTGTTGTTCATCGGAAGATTCTTCAGCGTTTGTGCGGAGGCAGAGGTAACGATTTCGTGATGGATTTTCCTCTTGTTTGAGTGTTAACGGTTTTGATTTGATTGGTGATTTTAATCCGAAAGAAAATTTCGCATTAAATATGAGGACGCGTTCTCCGATCTTCGGAACATCAGTGCGGGTGTTCCTCGGGGAAGTGTACTGGGCCCGGTGCTATATTAGTTATAACACGATAACTACCACCGTTCCGGATGACACTGCACTGATGGCAACTGGGAAACTGTAGAGCAATCATTAGAAATACTCCAACTTGCTGTAAATAATATGACCACCTGGTCTCGTAATTGGCGAATCAAACTTAATGAAGTAAAGTCTACATACAACTATACCAATAAAAAGATTGAAAGCAGACCCCAAAACAGACCCCCAAACAGACAAAATTATTAATGGCATAACTATACAGCCAGCCAACAGAGCAAAATCTGGACATGACGCTTGATGCAAAACAGCGATTGAAGGAGCACATCAAGCAAAAACAAGAGGAACTTCAATTGAAAACACGAAAAATGTATTGTCTCCTAGTACATCGCTCCGAACTATCAATGCACAAAAAGCTAACCCTATACAAACAGATGATGCTCCCAATCTGGACATACGGCATCCAATTATGGGGATGTACTCAAAAACAAAACGATGTGCTCAACGCTATCAAAACGAAATGTTACGTGCCATCGCACATGCTCCATGGTATGTGCGCAATAGCGACTTACACCGTGAACTCGATCTAGAAACAGTCGATACCATCATTACAAGATCTCGCACGAAACGACTGCAGCATCACATCAACGAGGAAGCATCTAGCTCCTAAACGTACAGAATGAAATCAGACGACTTAAACAGACCAAACCACATGAGGTGTGTAGAATAGACACGCTAAACAAGTGAAGGATCCAATGGGAGCAACTCATAATAAGTCTACATTAATAATTTATTTGTTATTCCAAAATAGATCGTTAGTCCATAAGAACTAGTTTTGTAAAAAAAAAAAAAAAAAAAAATGGAATCGCTAATCTTCTACTATAGAGAGGAAAAGGTTGTTGGAAGATATCTAGGAAACTATATGAAACTACATAAAAACTCTCGATAAACTACAGAGGCAAGTTTCAGTGATTTCAGTTTATCAGACATTTTCGAAGAATTTTGCAAGAATTAAACAATGTGTTAAGCCAATAGTGTTCTGTTAAACTTGCAGCAAATGAGAAAACAAGCGTTTCAAGCCTCGTTTGTCGCAAAAGCAGATATTTAATCAATAAGAAGAATAAGGCGAAAACTCTGCATATTTTATTTAGAAGCAAAGAAAGAGTACACATGCTTGACAAAAAACTTGAACTTGCAGATAATGTTGACGAAGAAAGTGAAAACCCGCAATAAAACTCCCAGGTAACTCCAACAATTCTCTCTGCCTTTATTGTAACCACAAGAAATCTCAAACTGCTCGATCACTTTATCACTGCAACGATCAACAACTTTGTACATGAGAACGTCGCGACACCTGTAGCGGTACAACTGCGCCCTCTCCACAGGAATCAGAAATTTCGCGTGAGCAACCTCCCTGATATCGAAGCCTTCCAACAGCACGGAACGGTGCAATTCCTCCTTGGGCCTCACTCCATACCAATACTCCAAATTGTTATCTGCAGTAGTCAAGTCCAAGAAGAACCGAGTCTTACTGGCAGTTAACCTTTTCAAGCATTCACCTACTGAAAAGCAACCCAGAAAAGTTTCTTCCAAGTACACGTCGAAAACATCTTGTAGGTAGAAAAAGCGGTCAATCTCTTCAAACATTGCAGCATAAACCTCTTCACGAATGTTCCTCTCTTTGCAGTAACTTTTCCTTGTCCTGTGTGGAAAGCTTGCACGTCTTTGCCTCTTTGATTCCACATTCCTTCTATTAGAACTTTTCATCCGAACTGAGCTCTTAAGGTTTTCTTTCCGCATTGCAGCCAATTTTTCATTCTCCTGAATCTCTAACTCCGATTCGTTTATAACTAACTGTGCCTCATCGGTTTTATCCACCACATTCGAAAAATCATTCTCAACCTCCGATTCATCAGTCAACTTCAGATCATTAAACCGATTCGTCAATGGAATCTCCGCAACTTCAGCCAGTTTTCCATGAGATTTCGAACGGTTCTTCTTTCTCTTAGTTTTTCCAACAACTTGAATGAATTCATCGGTTGGTAACGCTGCAGAATTTGCATTAGATACTAAAGTACTTGTTTTCTTCTTTTTGGTTGCTTTCTTAGTGACTGATTGGCCAACTTGTAAATCAGTTCGTGTTAATCCTGATGTTGAAGCTTCTGTTAGCAAAGATTTGGTAACTTTTGTTGGTAGACCTAAATCTGAAGCTCTACTACTCACAAGCTTTCTTTGATCACTCTGTATAAACTCCATACCAACTGGTAAATTCTTTCTTTGATCACACTGTATATTCTCCATAACAACTGGTAAATTCATTCTTTGATCACTCTGTATATTCTCCATACCAACTGGCAAATTCTTTCTTTGATCACTCTGTATATTCTCTATACTAACTGGTGATTTACTTTTTGTTGAATTTTCCACTAACAATTTCTTGCCTTTTCTCCCGATTTTAATAAAATCATCTTGTTGAAGGTTTGTGACATCTTCATTTTCTGATTGTTGGTCATCGGAAGATACTTCAGCGTTTGTGCGGAGGCAGAGGTAACGATTTCGTGATGCATTTTCCTCTTGTTTGAGTGTTGTGGGTTTCGATTTGATTGGGGATTTCAAGTTTGGGGGTACAATTGAAGATTTGTTGGGGTTGAGGCGGGCTTCGTCTACCACGAATGGAGGCGGTTTGAGGTAGGAGTGTCTTCGTATGAGTTCTTCAGAGGGTTCTGGGTCCGATTCGCTTTCGCTGTCACTGTTGTGGCTGTGGTGGATGTTGTTGTTCCGGAGACACTCCTGGAGGTCGAGGCCCAAACGGAACAGGTTCTGAAAGTTATGCAGGTTTACCAACTGCTTAAAGGGGATTTTTAGACTTACCATCTTTTACATTTAAATTTGTTGTTTTGAGTATCAGTAAACTTACTTCGAATCAGAAGGCACCTGAATAAACTAAATTAAATCAGAAAATTAACAGTGAAATTTCTGTTGACAGTTGACAGAACTAATCAATTTGTTGTTACCAACTGTTAAAGAAATTTCCCTGCAAAAAGGTGGAATTGTAACAATTTTGACGTTAAGACTGTCGAGATTTCAAAGAAATTGCTTGAGTTTTGATTTAAATTTAAGACAATTTTAATAACTACAAAGAATTCACAAGTAATTCCAACAAATCTAAACTAAACAATTTAAATTTGTTTTGCTCTCTTGAGATAGTTCTGCCAACTGTCAACAAATTTCCCCAAAAGCTAACCATAACGTATAGCTTCTAAAGTGTTTATTTACGTTGCTTCAAACAAATTTAAAGACAAAAACGACTCTAAATTTCAGTTGTTTTTTGTTAGTAATTTAACCTGTTTTTACAAAGAAATTTCGAGAAAATTTTTGTGTTAAAAGTAGAAACAAGTTTCAAATGAATACATTTAGAGGTTTGTTGGAGAAATTAAAAGATTGCCACAAGAAATGGCCCCAAAACTCACCCTTAAGTTATGTCTAACTTAACGCTGTTCACTACTTAACGTATCACAGCCGACTGAATGTTTTTGTCGCCTCCGCTTCAACAGTCCACGTTGCCACGTTCACAGAAAAAACCTTCAAACAAGTTTTTTGAAAAATGGGGGAAATTTCTAAAATATTTTACACGAGAGTGAAAATAAAATTGAATTGTTCCACCAAATCTTTGCTTTTTTGTGGAGGAGTTGCGATAAATTTCCCGGAACTCCATTTATCGTGTAAAACTAATTGATAATAAATTGCTTTGTTGGGATATTTTTATTTTGCTAAATCGTAAATTACCGCTGTAAACTCCAACCAATTTGCAATTTTTTTCACACCAAATTACAGATAATTTAATTCCTTACTTTTTATCTTCCAGAGGTTTTTATCTACCTATAATAGTTTTGACATAAATTAACATCATTTTTGAGGCGGACGAGAGACTGCAAGCAAATTCGCTATAACTTCTAAATTCTCCAACCAATTTTTAAAATATATACACCAAATTGAAGCTAATTTAATTCCTTATTTTTTATCTCCCAAAAGATTCTCTCCATCTATTCTAGTTTCAACATAATTAATTCTTGACTTGTTTCTGTTATAAGAGAGACAAGAAAAATTATTTATTTCGACAGACCAAATAAAAAACAGCGGAAACTTCCACAATAATTGAGATAATTTGATCATTTATATATGTAATGAAAGAATGATAAATTCGCTACGAATTTTGTTTGAAAAGTTTTATTTTATTTTTGCTGTACTTTGAGATATGTTAAAAATATCAATTTTGGCACAAGTTTAAAAAACAAGCGACAACTTCAATCACCCTGAACGGATTTTGAAAAGTCATAAATTATATAAAAGAAGATAAAATTTCCCAGAAAATATATCTAAACAGTTAGTCTGAATTGCTTGTAGATTTCGAGATATATAAAGAAATGTTTATTGTAACAGTTTGTAAATTAAACCAGTCATGCTGTCAACAATAATTACTGGCATTTCATAAAGTATATATCAAAAGAAAGAAGAATAAATTCCTTACAATATTTGTTTGAAAAGTATTTCTCGATTTCCGCTGCATCTTGATATATAGCAAAAATGTCATTTTGACATTTTTAATAAAAACACGTCACAACTTATTTAATACAGCACCGATTTTAACATTTCAAACGTCAAAAGACAGGTAATAAAATTGTATAGAAGTTTTGAATGGAAAGTTTTTTTAATTTCCTCTAAGTTTTCGAGTCATTTGAGTTAAAATGCGAAAATTTTGATAAATATTAAAAATGTAAGATTTTCTCTTGTTTTAACGTAATTAGTTCTTGATTTTTTTTTGTAATTACCGATATATCAAAAATTATTTATTTCGATAGATCAAACAGAAAAACTACTATAACATCTACAATAATTGAGACAATTTGATAATTTATATATGGAATGAAAGAATGATAAATTCTCTACAAATTTTATATGAAAAGTTTTTATTTATTTTTGCTGTGCTTTGAGATATGTTAAAAACATCAATTTTGGCACAATCTTAAAAAACAAGCGATAACTTCAATAACACTGCATGGATTTTAATAAGTCATAAATTATACGAAAGAAGATTAAATTTGCCACAAAATATATCTAGACAGTTTGTTTGAATTGCTTATAGATTTCGAGATATATAAAAAAATGTTTATTGTAACAGTTTGTAACTTAAACCAGTCATGCTGTCAACAATAATTACTGAAATTTCATAAAGTAAATATCGAATGAAAGAAGAATAAATTCTTTACAGAATTTGTTTGAAAAGTTTTTCTCGATTTCCGCTACATCTTGAGATATAGCGAAAATGTTATTTGTGACATTTGGAACAAAAATGCGTCATAACTTCTTTAATACAGCACTGATTTTGACAATGGAAACGTCAAAACAAAGGTAGTACAATTTTATAGAAGTTTTATGTGGAAAGTTTTTTTAATTTCCTCTGAGTTTTCGAGTCATTTGAGTTAAAATGCGAAAATTTTGATAAATATCAAAAATGTAAGATTTTTCTTGTTTTAACGTAATTATTTCTTGATTTTTTTTTTTTGTAATTAGAGATATATCAAAAATTATTTATTTCGACAGATCAAACAGAAAAACTACTATAACATCTACAATAATTGAGACAATTTAATAATTTATATATGGCATGAAAGAATGATAAATTCTCTACAAATTTTATTTGAAAAGTTTTTATTTATTTTTGCTGTGCTTTGAGATATGTTAAAAATAGCAACTTTGGCACAATCTTAAAAAACAAGCGATAACTTCAATAATTCTAAATAGATTTTGATAAGTCATAAATTATATGAAAGAAGATTAAATTTCCCACAAAATATATCTAAACAGTTTGTCTGTAATGCTTGTAGATTTCGAGATATTTAAAAGCATATTGTTTGTAACAGTTTGTAACTTAAACCAGTCATGCTGTCAACAATAACTACTGTAATTTCATGAAGCATATGTCGAATGAAAGAAGAATAGATTTCTTACAGAATTTGTTTGAAAAGTTTTTCTCGATTTCCGCTGCATCTTGAGATATAGCGAAAATGTCATTTGTGACATTTGGAACAAAAAAACGTCATAACTCCTTTAATACAGTACCGATTTTGACAATTAAAACGTCAAAAGAAAGGAAATTAGATTTTGTAGTAGTTTTACATGGAAAGTTTTTTTAATTTCCAAGGAGTTTTCGAGTTATTTGAGTTAAATTGCGAAAATTTTGATGGATATCAAAAATGTAAGATTTTCTCTAGTTTTAACATAATTATTTCTTGATTTTTTTTGGCAATTACAGATATATAAAAAAATATTTATTTCGATGGATCAAACAGAAAAACTTCTATAACATCTACAATAATTAAGATAATTTGATAATTTATATATGGAATGAAAGAATGATAAATTCTCTACAAATTTTATTTGGAAAGTTTTTATTTATTTTTGCTGTGCTTTGAGATATGTTAAAAATATCAATTTTGGCACAATCTTAAAAAACAAGCGATAACTTCAATAACACTGCATGGATTTTAATAAGTCATAAATTATACGAAAGAAGATTAAATTTGCCACAAAATATATCTAAACAGTTTGTTTGAATTGCTTATAGATTTCGAGATATATAAAAAAATGTTTATTGTAACAGTTTGTAAATTAAACCAGTCATGCTGTCAACAATAATTACTGGAATTTCATAAAGTATATATCGAATGAAAGAAGAATAAATTCTTTACAGAATTTGTTTGAAAAGTTTTTCTCGATTTCCGCTGCATCTTGAGATATAGCGAAAATGTCATTTGTGACATTTGGAACAAAAAAACGTCATAACTCCTTTAATACAGTACCAATTTTGACAATTGAAACGTCAAAAG
This sequence comes from Phosphuga atrata, assembly GCA_944588485.1. NCBI lineage: Eukaryota > Metazoa > Arthropoda > Insecta > Coleoptera > Silphidae > Phosphuga > Phosphuga atrata. The sequence continues at coordinate 47,294,725 of OX155903.1, read as the reverse complement.
AAAGGAAATTAGATTTTGTAGTAGTTTTACATGGAAAGTTTTTTTAATTTCCAAGGAGTTCTCGAGTTATTTGAGTTAAAATGCGAAAATTTTGATGGATATCAAAAATGTAAGATTTTCTCTAGTTTCAACATAATTATTTCTTGATTTTTTTTGGCAATTACAGATATATCAAAAATTATTTATTTCGATGAATCAAACAGAAAAACTTCTATAACATCTACAATAATTAAGATAATTTGATAATTTATATATGGAATGAAAGAATGATAAATTCTCTACAAATTTTATTTGAAAAGTTTTTATTTATTTTTGCTGTGATTTGAGATATGTTAAAAATATCAATTTTGGCACAATCTTAAAAAACAAGCGATAACTTCAATAACACTGCATGGATTTTAATAAGTCATAAATTATACGAAGAAGATGAAATTTGCCACAAAATATATCTAAACAGTTTGTTTGAATTGCTTATAGATTTCGAGATATATAAAAAAAAGTTTATTGTAACAGTTTGTAACTTAAACCAATCATGCTGTCAACAATAATTACTGGAATTTCATAAAGTATATATCGAATGAAAGAAGAATAAATTCTTTACAGAATTTGTTTGAAAAGTTTTTCTCGATTTCCGCAACATCTTGAGATATAGCGAAAATGTCATTTGTGACATTTGGAACAAAAATGCGTCATAACTTCTTTAATACAGCACCGATTTTGACAATGGAAACGTCAAAACAAAGGCAATAAAATTTTATAGAAGTTTTACGTGGAAAGTTTTTTTAATTTCCTCTGAATATCAAAAATGTAAGATTTTTTCTTGTTTTAACTTAATTATTTCTTGATTTTTTTTTTACTATAACATCTACAATAATTGAGACAATTTAATCATTTATATATGGAATGAAAGAATGATAAATTCTCTACAAATTTTATTTGAAAAGTTTTTATTTATTTTTGCTGTGCTTTGAGATATGTTAAAAATATCAATTTTTGCACAATTTTAAAAAACAAGCGATAACTTCAATAATTCTGAATAGATTTTGATAAGTCGTAAATTATATGAAAGAAGATTAAATTTCCAACAAAATATATCTAAACAGTTTGTCTGTAATGCTTGTAGATTTCGAGATATTTAAAAGCATATTGTTTGTAACAGTTTGTAACTTAAACCAGTCATGCTGTCAACAATAACTACTGTAATTTCATGAAGCATATGTCGAATGAAAGAAGAATAGATTTCTTACAGAATTTGTTTGAAAAGTTTTTCTCGATTTCCGCTGCATCTTGAGATATAGCAAAAATGTCATTTGTGACATTTGGATCAAAAAAACGTCATAACTCCTTTAATACAGTACCAATTTTGACAATTGAAACGTCAAAAGAAAGGAAATTAGATTTTGTAGTAGTTTTACATGGAAAGTTTTTTTAATTTCCAAGGAGTTCTCGAGTTATTTGAGTTAAAATGCGAAAATTTTGATGGATATCAAAAATGTAAGATTTTCTCTAGTTTCAACATAATTATTTCTTGATTTTTTTTGGCAATTACAGATATATCAAAAATTATTTATTTCGATGGATCAAACAGAAAAACTTCTATAACATCTACAATAATTAAGATAATTTGATAATTTATATATGGAATGAAAGAATGATAAATTCTCTACAAATTTTATTTGAAAAGTTTTTATTTATTTTTGCTGTGCTTTGAGATATGTTAAAAATATCAATTTTGGCACAAGATTAAAAAACAAGCGATAACTTCAATAATACTGCATGGATTTTAATAAGTCATAAATTATACGAAAGAAGATTAAATTTCCCACAAAACATATCTAAACAGTTTGTTTGAATTGCTTATAGATTTTGAAATATATAAAAAAATGTTTATTGTAACAGTTTGTAACTTAAACCAGTCATGTTGTCAACAATAATTACTGGAATTTCATAATGTATATATCGAATGAAAGAAGAATAAATTCTTTACAGAATTTGTTTGTAAAGTTTTTCTCGATTTCCACTACATCTTGAGATATAGCGAAAATGTCATTTGTGACATTTTAAAAAAAATTCCTCATAACTTCTTTAATACAGCACCGATTTTGACAATGGAAACGTCAAAACAAAGGTAATAAAATTTTATAGAAGTTTTACGTGGAAAGTTTTTTTAATTTCCTCTGAGTTTCCGAGTCATTTGAGTTCAAATGCGAAAATTTTGATAAATATCAAAAATGTAAGATTTTTTCTTGTTTTAACGTAATTATTTCTTGATTTTTTTTTTAATTAAAGATATATCAAAAATTATTTATTTCGATAGATCAAACAGAAAAACTACTATAATATCTACAATAATTGAGATAATTTGATAATTTATATATGGAATGAAAGAATGATAAATTCTCTACAAATTTTATTTGAAAAGTTTTTATTTATTTTCGCTGTGCTTTGAGATATGTTAAAAATATCAATTTTGGCACAAGCTTAAAAAACAAGTGATAACTTCAATAACTATGAATGTATTTTGATAAGTCATAAATTATATGAAAGAAGAATAAATTTCCCACAAAATATATCTAAATAGTTTGTCTGTAATGCTTGTAGATTTCGAGATATTTAAAAGCATATTGTTTGTAACAGTTTGTAACTTAAACCAGTCATGCTGTCAACAATAACTACTGTAATTTCATGAAGCATATGTCGAATGAAAGAAGAATAGATTTCTTACAGAATTGGTGAATGAGATATAGCGAGAATGTCATTTGTGACATTTGGAACAAAAAAACGTCATAACTCCTTTAATACAGTACCGATTTTGACAATTGAAACGTCAAAAGAAAGAAAATTAGATTTTGTAGTAGTTTTACATGGAAAGTTTTTTTAATTTCTAAGGAGTTTTCGAGTTATTTGAGTTAAAATGCGAAAATTTTGATGGATATCAAAAATGTAAAATTTTCTCTAGTTTTAACATAATTATTTCTTGATTTTTTTTTGGCAATTACAGATATATCAAAAATTATTTATTTCGATGGATCAAACAGAAAAACTTCTATAACATCTACAATAATTAAGGTAATTTGATAATTTATATATGGAGTGAAAGAATGATAAATTCTCTACCAATTTTATTTGAAAAGTTTTTATTTATTTTCGCTGTGCTTTGAAATATGTTAAAAATATCAATTTTGGCACAAGATTAAAAAACAAGCGATAACTTCAATAACACTGCATCGATTTTAATAAGTCATAAATTATACGAAAGAAGATTAAATTTGCCACAAAATATATCTAAACAGTTTGTTTGAATTGCTTATAGATTTCGAGATATATAAAAAAATGTTTATTGTAACAGTTTGTAACTTAAACCAGTCATGCTGTCAACAATAATTACTGGAATTTCATAATGTATATATCGAATGAAAGAAGAATAAATTCTTTACAGAATTTGTTTGAAAAGTTTTTCTCGATTTCCGCTGCATCTTGAGATATAGCTAAAATGTCATTTGTGATATTTGGAACAAAAACACGTCGTAACTTCTTTAATACAGCACCGATTTTGACAATTCAAACGTCAAAAGAAAGTAAATAAGATGTTATAGAAGTTTTACATGGAAAGTTTTTTTAATTTCCTCGGAGTTTCCGAGTTATTTGAGTTAAAATGCTAAAATTTGGTTAGATGTAAAAATGTAAGATTTTCTCTAGTTCTAACATAATTATTTCTTGATTTGTTTCTTGTAATTAGAGATATATCAAAAATTATTTATTTCGATAGATCAAACAGGAAAACTTCTATAACATCTACAATAATTGAGACAATTTGATAATTTATATTTGGATTGAAAGAATGATAAATTCTCTACGAATTTTATTTGAAAAGTTTTTATTTATTTTCGCTGTGCTTTGAGATATGTTAAAAATATCAATTTTGGCACAAGTTAAAAAAACAAGCGATAACTTCAATAACACTGTATCGATTTTAATAAGTCATAAATTATACGAAAGAAGATTAAATTTCCTACAAAATATATCTAAACAGTTTGTCTGAATTGCTTGTTAATTTAGAGATATTTAAAGAAATGTTCATTGTAACAGTTTGTAACTTAAACCATTCATGCTGTCAACAATAATTACTGGAATTTCATATATTATATAGCAAATGAAAGAAGAATAAATTCTTTACAAAATTTGTTTGAAAACTTTTTCTCGATTTCCGCTGCATCTTGAGATATAGCGAAGATGCCAGTTGCGACATTTGCAACAAAAACACGTCATAACTTCTTTAATACAGTACCGATTTTGACAGTTGAAACGTCAAAGGAAAGGTAATAAAATTTTATAGAAGTTTTGCTTGGAAGGTTTTTCTCAATTTACTCTGAGTTTCCAGTGAAAATTTTGACAGATGTCAAAAAATGTAAAAAAAGACAATTTTATTTAATACATATATAATATATTTTTTTATTGATTTGACTGCACTGCCGTCCGGCCTTACACAATAATATGAAAAAAACAAAATTTAACAATAAAATAATTGTTGTAAAGTTAATGCAACAACAATGGCACACTGTACGCGAGTCCCCAAAACAACAACAAAAACTCGGTCTGTCGGTTTTGCAAAAAAATATATAACAAAGTTTGGACATGTCAAAATTGTCAAAAATTGTCTTTTAATTGTCTAAAATTTTGGTTTGTTTTTGTTTTCAAGGCACTTCTAGATAATGTTTGTCTATTTCTTTCCAACACATTCAGACAAAACAAATCACTTTCGCCTAAGATTAGACAAATACAATAATTATTTACAAATTTCGTCTTAGACACAAAACAATGATATTTTTAAGACAATTTTCCCCAAGAATATTTTAAACAATTTTTTTTTCAAAATTTTTACAATTCTTGTTTTGTACAAAATCTACACAAGCAACACTGCGATAACACATAAATTTAGACAAATTTTGTCTAAATTTAGACAAAAAACGAAAATATTTAACAACGCCGGCAGTTTTTCATCAAAATTTGCTTTATAATAATTTCTATACAACATTTATAAACAGGGTGGCTCAAAACAATACTCTTCCAGTACGTTTTCCATTTTGCTGTGTATTTTCCTTGAGACAACCTATACGGACAAAATAAGCGCGAATTTTAAATTCGCGCGAATATTTTAACTTGGTTTTAATGCTTTATAATAATTTCTATACAACATTTATATACAGGGTGGCTCAAAACAACACTCTTCCAGTACTTTTTCTGTATAGTTTAATTGAGACAACCTGTATATGCAGAACAAAATATGCGCGAATTTTAAACTCGCGCGAATATTTTAAGTTGTTTTTAATGCTTTATAATAATTTCTATACAACATTTATATACTGGGTGGCTCAAAACAACATTGTTCCAGTACGTTTTCCATTTTCTGTATAGTTTCCTTGGGACAACCAGTATATACAGACAAAATATGCGCAAATTTTAAATTCGCGCAAATATTTTAAGTTGGTTTTAATGCTTTATAATAATTTCTATAAAACATTTATATACAGGGTGGCCCAAAACAAAACTTCCATGAGACAACCAGTATATACAAAACAAAATATGGGCGAATTTTAAACTCGGGCGAATAATTTAAGTTTGTTTTAAGCACGGATTGTGTGAGGTATGTAACGTTACTTGCATAATATATTTAAATTATTTATTTCAGCTCAAGATTATATATTCGTCTTAAGATGACGTTTTTGATAAATTGTTTGTTGATTGACACATGTAAATTGGGATCAAAAGACGTCTGGAGGGAAATGTCACACCGTTCATGCCACGCACGCTTTACTCCATCACAGCCTAGAATTCACAAAAATTAAAAGAACTTTTGCAAAACAAAGTCAATTTTGGACAGGATTTGTCACTTTCAATAGTCACTGTCATTCCGACTGTCATCAGATATTAATTCGATCTGTTTAAATCAATTCATATTTTGGTATTTATTTTGACAAACTGTCAGTCGATGTAATTTTTAAACGTCAAAATGTCATTACATCATTCTCAATTTGTTTTTTTTTTGTCTGCAGAGTGATCTTAAATCAGTCAAATTGTTAAAATAGTGTCAAATGTTGACAATTATGGCAACATTTTGGCAATTATGATACCATTATCCTTCGAAAGGAAACTTGAGAGGAATATGTTATGTTTAAAGGATAATAGACCTTTTCATAGTTTTTTTGTGCGGATGTGTCAATTTCCGTTATGTTTTTCGGGCACTTTATGACGTATAAACTCTGAAAATAATAAAAAGTGCCCGAAACTTTCATATTCCTGCCTTTTAAACATGACGGGCGCGCATGCACTTAACTAACCGTAAAATAGTTATTTACATTAGAGTGTGGAAAGTTTGATTTTACAACGCGTAAGACCATTTCCGCACGAAATTTCTATAAAGTTTTTTAGCCGACAATTATTATTTAAGAAACAAATAGACCCTCCGCCTCCACTTCCGGAACCCCACTCCCGCCCCCACGTCCGGTTCCCACGTCCCACTTCCGGTTCCACCCCACTTCCGGAGGCCAAAAAGGTCTATTGACAAAATGTTACCCTAATTGTCAACATTTGACACTAATTTGACTAAATTGTAACAATTTTAAATCAGCAAAATTTTCAAAATAGTGTCAAATGTTGACAATCATAGTCACATTTTGATAATAATGGTATCGTTATCATTTAAACTTGACATTTTCGTCTCAAATTTTCTTTAAAATTGACACAATTTTGTATTTTATGTCAACATTTCTATCTATCTCTCCCGAGTATCTATCATACCATCCTCCTTCAACGCATTGCACAAACAATAAAAAATAAACAAAGCAAGAAAACAAATTTTAATAAAAACATAAAATGGATAATACCGAATGTCCCAAAAAAAACATATGACATATTATAAATAACAATGTGTAGACATTTTTATGGGACACTATATTTGTTGTAACCTTTTGCGGTTTACTTATTCAATTGCACAAGAATATTGATAAAAATGTACTATTCCACTCCAAAATTACATCAAATTTTGACAGTTTGTTATTGACATATGTCTTTTTATCAAATCTAGATATTTCAATTAACCCCTTGACATACAATGACGTCTCTAAGACGTCATGGATATGTGATAAGATCACATGTATATCGGATACGTCAACGCGCATTTTATTCGTATGTCAAGGGGTTAAATTTCAATTAGATTTTCTTGTCTGCAGACCTAAACGATTAACTTGTGACAATATGTCAAAATAGTGTCAAATGTTGGTGACAATTATAGTAACTTTTTAACAATTATGGTAACATTTTAACAATAATGGTACCCGCCTTTTAAACATGGCGGACGCGCATGCGCTTAATTAACCGTAAAAAGGTCTATTGACAAAATGTTACTCTAATTGTCAACATTTGACACTATTTTGACTAATTTTTGACAATTTTAACTGCAAAATTCTCAAATAGTGTCAAATGTTGACAATTATAATAACATTTTGACAATTATGGTATCGTTATCATTTAAATTCATTCATCAATTCATCGTAAACATTTTCGTCTCAAATTGACACAATTTTGTATTTTATGTCAGCATTTCTATCTATCTATCCAAAGTATCTTTCTTACCATCCTCCTTCAACGCATTGCACAAACAAACAAAAAATAAAGAAAACAAGAAAACAAATTTTAATAAAACCTTAAATTGGATAATACTGAGTGTCCCCAAAAACATATGCCAAATTATAAATTCAAATGTGGAAACATTTGTTTGGAACACTACATTTTTGTAATCCTTTGCGGTTTATTTATTAAATTAGAAGTCAAAATTTACTATTTCACTCAAAAATTACTTAAAATTTTGGCAGTCTGTTTTTACATATATCAAGAAAAAAATGACATATGTCACTTTATCAAACCTTTAGTCCATTTTTTTTAAGAATGCAGTACAGGGAAGATAGGGCTTATTTGACCTTGTTCTCTGATTGGCTTAAATCTTGGAGAAGTTCACACCAACGATATTTACTTCTCCATCTCAACCTCTTTTCTCTCTTTCTTTTCACATACATTTCAGCTGTTTGTTGTCAATGGCTGCCGTATTAATTCACAATTATCATCTGATCTGTTTGTATCATTTAGATTTTTTGCGTTTTTTTTCCATTTGTTTGTATTTTATTACTATTGCTGCTATTTGGAGTGTTTCATCAATAATAATAAGATATTCAATGAAACCATTAATAAACTAGCAATTTTATATTCAAGTAACTGTATTTGAATTTAGCGCCAAATTTTGTAACTAGATTGAACATTTGTCATAGTGTAAATCAGGTTTCTAGTTACTGCATTCTTAACAAAAATAGACTATAGATGTTATGTCACTTTATCTAACCTAGATGTAGACTTCACTCAGGTTTCACAAACTTATAAACAAATTTTGACAGCTTATTTATGACATATGTCAAATTTCCTTGACATGTTTCAATTTTCTAAGAGGCTTAAAACGTTTTTGGTAGAACAAAACGAAGTATAAAATTTGTCATTATTGATGAACATCACTCAATATTATCGATATTATTGATAAACATCACTCAAGTTTTACAAATTGAAAAACCAATTTGACAGTTTGTTTATGACATCTGTCAAATTTCCTTAACATGCGTCAATTTCCTAACAAGAATAAAACGGTTTAGTAGAACAAATCGAAGTATAATATTGACATGTGTCATTATTGATGAACATCACTCAATATTATCGATATTATTGATAAACATCACTCAAGTTTCACAAATTTAAAAACCGATTTGACAGTTTGTTTATGTCATATGTCAATTTTACTTGACATGCGTCAATTTTCTAACAAGCATAAAACGTTTTAATAGGACAAAACGAAGTATAAAACTGACATTTGTCTATTGATAAACATAGTTCAATATTATTGATATTAATGATAAACATCACTCAATTTTCACAACTTTAAAACCCAATTTGACAGTTTGTTTATGACATCTGTCAAATTTCCTTGACATGCGTCAATTTTCTAACAAGTATAAAACGTTTTGGAAGGACAAAACGAAGTATGAAATTGACATATGTCATTATTGATAAACTTCACTCAATATTATTGATAATATTGATATAAATCACTCAAGTTTCTCAAATTTGAAAACTAATTTGACAGTTTGTTTATGTCTTATGTCAATTTTACTTGACATGCGTCAATTTTCTAACAAGCATCAAACGTTTTAGTAGGACAAAACGAAGTTTAAAATTGACATTTGCCATTATTGATAAACATCGCTCAATATTATTGATATTATTGATAAACATCACTCATCAACATCACAGTTTGTTTATGACATCTGTCAAATTTCCTTGACATGCGTCAATTTTCTAACAAGTATAAAACGTTTTAGTAGAACAAAACGAAGTTTAAAATTGACATATGTCATTATTGATAAACATCGCTCAATATTATTGATATTATTGATAAACATCACTCATCAACATCACAGTTTGTTTATGACATCTGTCAAATTTCCTTGAAATGCGTCAATTTTCTAACAAGTATTAAAAGTTTTTGTAGGACAAAACGAAGTTTAAAATCGACATATGTCATTATTCACAAACATCACTCAATATAATTGATGTTATTGATAAATATCACTCAATTTTCACAATTTTGAAAGCATATTTAACAGTTTGTTTATGACATCTGTTAAATTTCCTTGACATGCGTCAATTTTGTAACAAGTATAAAACGTTTTAGTAGAACAAAACGAAGTATAAAATTGACATGTGTCATTATTAATGAACATCACTCAATATTATCGATATTATTGATAAACATCACTCAAGTTTCTCAAATTTAAAAACCAATTTGACAGTTTTTTTATGACATATGTCAATTTTACTTGACATGCGTCAATTTTCTAACAAGCATAAAACGTTTTAATAGGACAAAATAAAGTATACTGACATTTGTTATTATTGATAAAGATGGCTCAATATTATCGATATTATTGATAAACATCACTGAAGTTTCACAACTTTAAAACCCAATTTGACAGTTTGTTTATGACATCTGTCAAATTTCCTTGACATGCGTCAATTTTCTAACAAGTATAAAACGTTTTGGAAGGACAAAACGAAGAATGAAATTGACATATGTCATTATTGATAAACTTCACTCAATATTATTGATAATATTGATATAAATCACTCAAGTTGCTCAAATTTAAAAACTAATTTGACAGTTTGTTTATGACTTATGTCAATTTTCTTTGACATATATATCAATTTTCCTTGACATATGTCAATTTTCTCAACAATTATCAAACGTTTTAATAAAACAACATGAAGTATAAAATTGACATATGACATAACGTAAGATCGAATTTAATAATCTCTGGATGATAAGTTATTCGATTGGGTAGATTATAGTAAATTTTGACCATAATTTGCTAGTTTTAAGATAGATTTGTTGTTTTTCTGTTGCTGAGGGCGACTTAGTTCACACTGTATGTTCTAGACCAGGGGTGGACAAACTTTTGACCACAACGGGCGACCCATTTTTTTAATTATAGGCGACGGTCTACCAAACAACTACTTCCCTGGCTAATACTACGCGGGATATTGAATTATGCAACAGACCTTTGCATGTTATTACTAGTCCTAGTACATTTTCATGTTACTAACAAGCCCTAGACAAATAACATTGTTTTTAAGATCATTTCTTTCTACAAACTTAAAACAAGCGGAACACAGCCTGAATATATAAATATATTCATCCTTTCCAGAGCTCTATAACAATTATTGAGTCTTTCTAGGACTACCAAAACAAATCTCACATGAAATTTGTAAGTTATTTTATAGCTTTCAGTCCACTTTCGAGGCACTCAACAAAAACCAGAATAATAATATTGTTTTTAAGCTCAAGTCTTTCCAATACCTTAATGGGATATCCATCTGTGGACGCGTTTCGAGATTTATCTCTCATCAGCACAGCTTTGCTTCCATGAACAATAATTTGTAAACCACTCACTTGAAAACCCATGTGATGTTCAGGGTTAGATGTTTATAAATTAAATGAATAACCATCTGCTGACGCGTTTCAGCATCTGCACTTACATGAACTCTGACACCTCGTGCAAGACTGGCGAGGTTAGGTTTTAATTTGTTTGACATTTGATAGAAAGAAATGATGTAATTTATCTAGTACTCGTTTAATGATATGAAAATGTACTGGTACTAGTAATAACATCAAGCATCAAGCAAATGTCTGTTGTATCATTCAATATCCTGTATGGTATTAGCCAGGAATTAGTCGTTTCAACATGAGATTTGTTCATAGTCTTAATAAGACTTAATATTATAGAGCTACGAACTAAACAACATAAACACATATATTTAAAAAAAAGAGAAAGTAATGATTTCTTCTCACAAACTAACTATTGGTACTCCTCACGTAACGATTCAGTTTCGTACGTTTGACTAGGTCATTAAACGAATTTAGTCGATAAGTGAGGACAAAACCAACATAAAACCACAATCTAGTTGATTATCGAATCAACCAGGATTATTACATGAATTTAACTTTTAGGCTTTATTTTGTTATAAGACGATGTTATAAGATAGAAATGATTTTGTTATAAGAAGAACGGGCATCAGACACGTACACATCTCCGATGCCCGTTCTGATCATGTTATAACAAAATAAAGCCAAAATATCCAGACAGGCGGTCGATTAGGAATTTTTGGTCGACGCTTTGGCCACTCCTGGTCTAGATTGATGTAAAATAATAGACCTTTTTCTAGTTGAAATTTTTTTAAGCACATGCGTCAATTACTGTCATGTTTTCGGGCACTTTTTTGACGTATAACCAGTGAAAATAATGAAATGTGCCCGAAACTTTCAAATTCCCGCCTTTTAAACAAAGCAGACGCGCATGCGTTGGAGAAAAAATTTGTTGATATATTATGTAAAAAGTAAGAAAATTAGTTGGGATAAAATTTGACAACAAATATATTTATAAAAAAGAAATAATAATATTGTCTATTTACAAAATATTTAAATTAAAATAAAAACAGGAATATTAAAACAAAAACAAAACAAGAGAGAAGAGAGTGTGTAATGCGTCGGATTTTCAATTGTTTTCGTTTATGTAATTGAGGTTAGATTTAAAAAGCTTTCTTGGATATTTACAATAGTTACAAAATTAGACAGAAGAAGGAAAATTGTTATTCGACCGCCGTGCATTTTTGGCGCTCCGTCTTTACCCTCAAAACTAGAAACTTGTCTCTGTCTTTTCTGTAGTTAGTTTTTTTTTTTTTGGAATTTGATTTAAAAAAAAATAAGATTATTCAAGTCTAATTCGTCGATTATTCGTCTGTTCGTCTTCATCACAGATTTGGTCGGGGGCGGACCAGCGGCGCTTCCTGGCGACGCTGTCGGGCGAGAGAGGCGGCGGCGGCCGCGGCTTCTCGTCGCCCTTGGCCAGCAGGTTGTTGACCAGGTGCTGGTGGTCCTTGGTGGCGACCTGCCGCACCGTCATGGCGGTGGTGGTGGCGGTCGTGATGATGGTGGCGCTGCGCGCCGGCACCGGCGACGGCTCGCGCGGCGTCAGCGAAATCAGGATGTCCCCCACCTGCAGGCGGTGCACGTTCAGCCCGTAGCACTGCAGGGTGCGCTCCGCGTTGCACGACGCCCAGCCCTGCCCGTACACGAAGAACGGGTGCTCCAACGATGACTCAACATCAACCTACAAACAAACAAAATTCATTCAAATATCAAATTTATTCTTCACATATATCAAAAAAAAATTGACATAAGTCACTTTCATCACTCAAGTTTCACAATAAAATTTACAAAAATGTCAAAATTTGACAGTTTGTATTTGTAAATATTGACATTAAGAGACAAACTAGGTTAAATATTGACAGTTTGTTTAAATGTCAAATTTTGACAATTTGTTTAAGCTATAAAGCCAGCTACACACGATCCGACAGGCCTGCCAGTTCGAACTGAATGGTCAAATTTTGTATTTGTAAATATTGACCTTAACGGACAAACTAGGTTAAATATTAACAAGTTGTTTAAATGTCAAATTTTGACAGTTTGTTTAAAACATGTGTCCATTTTCATTGTCATGCCTCAATTTTCGTTGACATACATTTGTTTTCGTTTATCAAACTTAGCTATTCTAAAGGGACATCTTTAATGTTTCACAAATTTAAAAACAAACTAAAAAAATACATGAATCAGTTTGTTTTAGCAAATATAGACATTAACAGACAAACTAGGTTAAATATTGACAGATTGTTTAAATGTCAAATTTTGACAGTTTGTTTAAGCTTAGTAAAGGCGGCTACACACGATCCGGCAGGCCTGCCAGTTTGAATTGAACAGTCAAATTTTGTATTTGTAAATATTGACATTAACAGACAAACTAGGCTAAATATTGACAAGTTGTTTAAATATCAAATTTTGACAGTCTGTTTAAAATACGTGTCCATTTTCTATGTCATGCCTCAATTTTCATTGACATACATTATTTGTTTGCGTTTATCAAACTTAGCTATTCTAAAGTGACATCTTTAATGTTTCACAAATTTAAAAACAAACTAAAAAAAAACCGGCCAAGTGCGAGTTGTGACTCGCGCACCGAGGGTTCCGTTCTAACTTGTAAGTAAGGTATCTTTTTTTTGTGGAGGATGTAGCAAGCACATTCAGTTAACTTGACAAGCGGCCCTCCTGAAATCACGACCATCTTAGTACCGCTGAAAGCATAACCTCAAGATGTCGCTGTCGTACGATGGAATTCTACCCTATATTTTATTACCATACATCCCCCATTCACTATGAGTGTTTAGGGGCTCTGGAACTTCACTATTTGTTTTTACTGCTCAATTTTGCCTGTATACCTATATACCCTGTATAAAGGTATAGAGTATTTTTTTTTAAATAACGCAAATATTTTTAAACTTATAAAAAGAAAACTTTATTGTAGTATTACACTTATTCACTAACTTATATTAAGATCTAACTATTTCTAGATCTAATATAAACTAATATATTAACTATATCTAGATCTATTTCGATACTTTTAACATTCAGTTGTTCAATTGACAGCTTTTGGGCAATTGACTACCAAAAAATATAGGGCGTGCGTGTTTTAAGTATACCTATGTAGATTATAAAGAAAAATTAGACGAAATATAATATATACAGGATGTTACGGGACTTGAGTATGTCGCATGTCGGTTATAAACATGCAAAATTTAGACATAATAAATACCCTGTATATATTATGTATAAAGAGCGTACGTGATGAAATGCATAACGAATATAAACAAAGAAAATTCAGAATAAACAGCTTGGTGCTAACACATACTTTTTAACCTTCGGACCTAACCGAGGAGGACCTAACTGTATGCAACCCATATGCTTCTGGAGCCTAACAATACCACTACGACAACATTAGCGTATTTTCATAAGTTTCTAATAGTAAATTCGCATTTTTCTTGTAATTAAACTACATATTTACGGTTTTCATATTTTTCCCTTTACATGTGCTGTAAGACACCGCTTCTTGCCAAATTTCATGATTCTAGGTCAACGGGAAGTACCCTATAGGTTTTGATTCCCTTGTGAAATCGCAAAATATGCGACATAAACGGTCATATCTTTTGATCGCGTAGACTTACAAGTTTGATTTTTTCACAGCTGAAAGAGACCGCAGACCTGAGTATTTGATACAAATTTCAACTTGTTACCTCTACGCGTTCCTGAGAAAAATGGTCTTGACAGACCGACAGACAGACAGACATACAGACGGACGGACAACAAAGTGATCCTATAAGGGTTCCGTTTTCGGTACGGAACCCTAAAAATACATAATTATTGTCAAATTTTGACAGTTGGTTACTGCAAATATTGACATTAACAGACAAACTAGGTTAAATATTGACAGATTGTTTAAATGTCAAATTTTGACAGTTTGTTTTAGCTTTGTAAAGGCGGCTACACACGATCGGAAAGGGCTGCCAATTCGAATTGAAGTCAAAGAGTCAAAGATTTTGAGTCAAATTTTGTATTTGTAAATAATGACATTAACAGACAAACTAGGTTAAATATTGACAAGTTGTTTAAATATCAAATTTTGACAGTTTGTTTATAACACGTGTTCATTTTCATTGTCATGCCTCAATTTTCGTTGACATTCATTATTTGTTTGTGTTTACCAAACTTAGCTATTCTAAAGTGACATCTTTAATGTTTCACAAGTTTAAAAACAAACTAAAAAAATACATAATTGTCAAATTTTGACAGTTTGTTTCAGCAAATATTGACATTAACATACAAACTAGGTTAAATATTGACAGATTGTTTAAATGTCAAGTTTTGACAGTTTGTTTAAGCTTAGTAAAGGCTCCTACACACGATCCGGCTGGCCTGCCAGTTCGTAATTATTGACAATAACAGACAAACTAGGTCAAATATTGACAAGTTGTTTAAATGTCAAATTTTGACAGTTTGTTTAAAACACGTGTCCATTTTCATTGCCATACTTAAATTTTCGTTGACATACATTATTTGTTTGAGCTTATCAAACTTAGCTATTCTAAAGTGACATCTTTAATGTTTCACAAATTTAAAAACAAACTAAAAAAATACATAAATGTCAAATTTTGACAGTTTCTTTCAGCAAATATTGACATTAACAGACAAACTAGGTTAAATATTGACAGATTGTTTAAATGTCAAATTTTGACAGTTTGTTTAAGCTTTGTAAAGGCGGCTACACACGCTCCGGCAGGCCTGCCAGTTCGAATTGAACAGTCAAATTTTGTATTTGTAAATATTGACATTAACAGACAAACTAGGTTAAATATTGACAAGTTATTTAAATGTCAAATTTTGACAGTTTGTTTAAAACACGTGTCCATTTTCATTGTCATGCCTCAATTTTCGTTGACATACATTATTTGTTTGCGTTTATCAAATTTAGCAATTCTAAAGTGACATCTTTAATGTTTCACAAAAAAAACAAACTAAAAAAATACATAATTGTCAAATTTTGACAGTTTTCATCAGCAAATATTGACATTAACAGACAAATTAGGTTAAATATTGACAGATTGTTTAAATGTCAAATTTTGACAGTTTGTTTAAGCTTAGTAAAGGCGGCTACACACGATTCGGCAAGCCGGCCAGTTCGAATTGAACAGTCAAATTTTGTATTTGTAAATATTGACATTAACAGACAAAGTAGGTTAAATATTGACAAGTTGTTTAAATGTCAAATTTTGACAGTTTGTTTATAACACGTGTCCATTTTCATTGTCATGCCCGAATTTTCGTTGACATACATTATTTGTTTTCCTTTATCAAACTTAGCTATTCTAAAGTGACATCTTTAATGTTTCACAGATTTAAAAACAAACTAAAAAAATACATAATTGTCAAATTTTGACAGTTTGTTTCAGCAAATATTGACAATAACAGAAAAACTAGGTTAAATATTCACAGATTGATTAAATGTCAAATTTTGACAGTTTGTTTAAGCTGTGTATAGGCGGCTACACACGATCCGGCAGGCCTGCCACTTCGAATTGAACAGTCAAATTTTGTATTTGTAAATATTGACATTAACAGACAAACTAGGTTAAATATTGACAAGTTGTTTAAATGTCAAATTTTGACAGTTTGTTTAAAACACATGTCAATTTGTCATTGTCCTGTCTCAATTTTCGTTAACATACATTATTTGTTTGCGTTTATCGATCTTAGCTATTCTAAAATGACATCTTTAATGTTTCACAAATTTAAAAACAAACTAAAAAAATCTTAAATGTCAAATTTTGACAGTTTGTTTTAGCAAATATTGACATTAACCGACAAACTAAAATTGTTAAAATTTTTTAATTGTTAAAAATTGTTTAAATTGCAAGTTAAATATTGACAGATTGTTTAAATGTCAACTTTTGACAGTTTGTTTAAGCTTCATAAAGGCGGCTACACACGATCCGGCAGGCCAGTCAGTTCGAACTGAACAGTCCGCCTGTCACCTGAACGTGACCCAGACATTTAGATGAACCAAAACACCAAAGAAGCGACTGCTAAACCGAAAAGCTTCTTACTTTTCGCTTTGGTCCGTCCTCAGTGGAAGCCATGATGATAACTGACAAATATTTCAGAATCGCCTGAACGTTTGGAGGGTCGTCAGTCCATCCGGCGACCGGCCTTCAGACCTTCAGGCTTTCGTTCAGTTCGAACTAGCAGGCTTACCGGATCGTATGAAGCCGCCTTAAAGGCTCCTTCAGACCGGCGCGGAGCGTTTGCGTCGCGAAATTTACGCAGCGAAAAATTCGCTAGCGGCGCGGCAGCGAAATGGTCATGCCCACACCAAAACGCAATTTTTAGGTGTATAGTCATGAGTTCCTCAAAGGAAGAAGCTCTGCTAATATTAGTATTGCAAACTGTACAGTTTTGCCAAAACAGTCTTCACATTTTTGGTTGTAACATCAAAACGAAAACAGCTACAAGAATGGTTTTAACAGATTATTAAAGCTTAATAAACCAACAAAAATCTGATATATAACTTCTTTGTCTCACTGCAAAAAGAAATGAATTACAAATTTTGCCAAAAATATGGATTCTAAAACTGTCCTTATATTTTTGGTTGTAACTGCAAAACCAAAAAAGATACAAAATGGTTTTAACAGATTATTGAAGCTTAATAAATTTTCAAAAAATTGATATATAACTTCTTTGTCTCACTGCAAAAACAAATGAATTACAGTTTGGCCAAAATAAATTGAATTCCAAAGCTGTCCTTACATTTTTGGCTGTAATTGCAAAACCACAAAAGCTACAAAAATGGTTTTAACAGATTATTAAAGCTTAATAAATTTGCAAATATCTGATATATAACTTCTTTGTCTCGTTGCAAAAACAAATGAGTTACAGTTTTGCCAAAAAAACAATGGATTCCAAAACTCTTTGGATGGTCTTTACATTTTTGGTTGTTACTTCAAAACCAAAAAAGCTACAAAAATGGTTTTGACAGATTATTGAAGCTTAATAAATTTGCAAAAATTTGATATATAACTTCTTTGTCTCACTGCAAAAAACAAATGAATTATTGATTTGCCAAAAAAAAAATTTATTCGATTAAAATCGGTCAGTTTGTTATTTTTTATTTGTTTTTGATTTCTAAAACACCTAAAACTCATTTAAGAAATAAAAGAAAAAAAAGTGGTTTCATAAAATCAAAAAACTTAATTTTCAACATTTTCAAATCTCGGCATTTTCTTCCAATTCTAATACTATCTGCTTACAAATTTTGTCTTTTCTCGTTCTATTTTTAAAGTTTTCATCATCCAGGTCATACAATATAGGATATTTTCTAAAATTATGAATCAACTTCTGTGTAATCGCCATATCAAAACACGGCGACAGCGAAACTGACCGCGCATGCAGCGTTTTTGTCGTTCAACGCTGCACTACCGCGGCTATGGCGGAAATTTGCATAAGCCGCCACGTCAATCGGTCCGCCACGATAACGCACCGGTAGCGGTAGCGAAACATCCGCGCCGGCCTGACTGGCACCGAGTGATTTGGAATAGACGCAGTTAGTTAAGCGCATGCACGTCCGCCTTGTTTAAAAGGAGGTAATATGAGTTTCGGGCACGTTTTAATATTTTCACTGGTTATACGTCAAAAAAGTGCCTGAAAATATGGCGGAAATTGACGCATGCGCTTAAAATTAAATTCAACTATGAAAAGGTCTATTAGCTAGTTTGAGATGGCATCATTAAAACAGTCGTAGTTTTCTTAATAACACGCCAATTTTCATTTTTTTTGCTGATTTGTCAACTAGATGAATGTGTCTATGAAGGAGTCTTGGAATTGTTTTGGTTTATTCTGTCAATTTTCAATGACAGCTTTATAATCAAATTATATAATTGTAATCAAAGTATTTAGAAACTTTATTTTCACAAAATTTTGCAAAACCTGGTTAAACCTAAAAATGTTGGAAAAATATAGATTGGGTTTTAAAGAATATTAACTCTGCTACAAATTACATCCCAGAAAGTTTTTTATGCGACGCGTCAATTTTGAGTTATTTAGAAATGACGTTGGTATTGTCAAATTTGGGGTGACGTCATTAAAACTGTGATAACTTCCTTATTACAACTTCAATTTTCAATTGTTTTATAGATTTGAACACTAGATGAGTTTGTCTATAAAATAATCTAAAAACTGTTTGAATCTAGATTGTCAGTTAGCAATGGCAGATTTGCTAACATAGAAGTCAAAATTTCAATTTACGTAAAAACGTTATAAGACCAAGTTTCACTAAATTTTGATAAACTCCGTTATAAATTAAAACTTTGTAAAAATTTCGAATGAGTTTTAAAGAAGATTAATCGCGCTACAATTTATTTTTGAAAAAGTTTTTTGTGGGACGCGTCAATTTCGAGTTATTTAAGAGGGAATTTGCTAATGTCAAAATTGAGGTGAAATCATTAAAACTGACATAACTTTCTTATTACAAATTCGATTTTCAATGGTTTTGCAGATTTGTAAACTAGATGAATTTGTCTATAAAATAATCTTAAAACGGTTTTAATTTAGATTGTAAGTTAGCAATGGCAGATTTACTAACATAGAAGTAAAAATATCAAATTACGTAAAAACGTTTATAAGACTAAGTTTCACTAAATTTTGATAAACTCCGTTATGAATTAAATTTTGGAAAAATTTCGAATGGGTTTTAAAGAGGATTAATCCCGCTACAATTTATTTCTGAAAAAGTTTGTTGTGCGACGCGTCAATTTGGAGTTATTTTAGAAGGAATTTGCTAATGTCAAAATTGAGGTGACATGATTACAACTGTCATAATTTCGTTATTACAACTTCGATTTTCAATTGTTTTGCAGATTCCTAAACTAGACGAATTCGTATATAAAATAATCTTTAATCTGTTTTAATTTAGATTGTAAGTTAGCAATGGCAGATTTACTAATATAGAAGTCAAAATTTCAAATTACATAAAAACGCTATAAGACCAAGTTTCACTAAATTTTGATAAATTCCGTTAAAAATTATAATTTTGGAAAAATTTCGAATGAGTTTTAAAGAAGATTAATCGCGCTACAATTTATTTTTAAAAAAGTTTTTTGTGCGAGGCGTCAATTTCGAGTTATTTAAGAAGGAATTTGCTAATGTCAAAATTGAAGTGACACCATTAAAACTGTCATAATTTCCTTATTACAACTTCGATTTCCAATTGTTTTGTAGATTTGCAAACTAGATGATTTTTTTTATAAAATAATCTTAAATCTGTTTTAATTTATATTGTAAGTTATCAATGGCAGACTTACTAACATAGAAGTAAAAATTTTAAATTACGTTAAAACGTTATGAGACCAAGTTTCACTAAATTTTGATAAGCTCCGTTAAAAAATACAATTTTGGAAAAATTTCGAATGAATTTTAAAGAAGATTAATCGCGCTACAATTTATTTCGGAAAAAGTTTTTTGTGCGACGCGTCAATTTCGAGTTATTTAAGAAGAAATTTGCTTACGTCAAAATTGAGGTGACATCATTACAACTGTCATAATTTCCTTATTACAACTTCAATTTTCAATTGTTTTATAGATTTGAAAACTAGATGAGTTTGTCTATAAAATAATCTAAAAACTGTTTGAATCTAGATTGTCAGTTAGCAATGGCAGATTTGCTAACATAGAAGTAAAAATATCAAATTACGTAAAAACGTTTATAAGACTAAGTTTCACTAAATTTTGATAAACTCCGTTAAAAAATAAAATTTTGGAAAAACATCATATGAGTTTTAAAGAAGATTAATCGCGCTACAATTTATTTTTGAAAAAGTTTTTTGTGCGACGCATCAATTTCGAGTTATTTAAGAAGGAATTTGCTGATGTCAAAATTGAGGTGACATCATTAAAACTGTCATAACTTCCTTATTACAACTTCGATTTTCAATTGTTTTGCAGATTCGTAAACTAGATGAATTTGTTTATAAAATAATCTTAAATCTGTTTTAATTTAGATTGTAAGTTAGCAATGGCAGATTTACTAACATTGAAGCTAAAATTTCAAATTACGTAAAAACGTTATAAGACCAAGTTTCATTAAATTTTGATAAAATTCGTTAAAAATTAAATTTAAAAAAAAATATCAAATGAGTTTTAAAGAAGATTAATCCCGCATAATTAAACAAATTATTTCTGAAAAAGAGTTTTGTACGACGCGTCAACTTCGAGTTATTTAAGAAGAAAGTTGCTAATGTCAAAATTGAGGTGACATCACTAAAACTGTCATAGTTTCCTTAATACTACTCCGATTTTCAAAAAATGTATTTATTTGTAAACTAGATATACCAAACTTCAAAATAAAAAAATAATATTGACACTAATTAAATTCAATAAGTTACCATTGATAAACTGCTATAATTAGTTTGGCCCGAGGCAAGGTATTAACCCAAGGCCGTTCGCGTCGACACCAAAAATCCAAAAGAAAACTTTCAAAAACGTACGGAAAGAACTTTCATCATTAGACCCAATTCTCGACGGCATTTAAACGAAATAAGAAAAAAAAGCGCAGTGTTTAATTTAAAAAGAAAGGTGAAATATGCAGGTCAATTTTGAGAGGTATTATAAAAGATTTTCGTGTTGGCGCCAGAACGAGAGGAATATTTACAGACCAAGAAACTCGTCTCTGACCGCAGAGTAGGCCTGGGACGTTCAAGGTCATCGAGTCCCGGAACAAACTTGACCAGACTCGAAATCTTTCTCGTCATTATTCCAATATTCCTACGTTATTTGCACTTTTTTTTTAAATATTATTTACCCATTCAACTCGCACTCTCTCTCTAATACAGATTTACAGACGATTCACATCGACCTTTTCTACCTGAGACAAACTTCTTTTTGGTTTGTTGTTTACTGCAACGATTCGAAACCAACGCAATCGGTGTAGGATTTAGATTATTAGCCGTTACATCTAGTTTACAAATCCGTAAACAAATTCAAAATCCGAGTAATATTAGCGAAATTATGACAGGTTTAGTGATGTCACCTCAATGTTGACGTTAGAAACTTACTTACTAAATAACTTGAAACTGACAAATCATACAAGAAACTTTTTTAGAAATAACTTGTAGCTGAATTCATATTTTTTAAGGCCAATACAACGGTGTTTTAGAAATTTTGAGTTTTAACCAAGTTTTGTCAAATTTAGTCGCATGGTGTTGCGACTCAAATTTGATATTTTTATGTTTACAAAGCTATAACTTTAAACTAAGAGAATAACTTGAAACAGTTGCCACACTATTTTATAGCTAAATCAGTCTAGTTTATAAATATATGAAACAATTGAAAATCGGAGTTATATTAGTGAAATTATAACAATTTTAGTGTTGTCACCTCAATTTTGACATTAGCAAATTTTTTCCTAGTTAACTCGAAATTGACGCGTCACACAAAAAACTTTCTCGGAGATAATTTGTGGAAAGATTAATGTTCTTTAAAACCCACCTATAGAAATTCTTAAATTCCAAGTATTAATTACAAAATCTTGAAAGGAATGAATGTTTGTGAGTGTATTAATATCGGTGACGCGAAATTCATAAATTAATGAATGGACAGAGCGGATAAAACGGGTTGGGTAATAAAAATAGTGTTTTTTCTTTCGTGGAAAAGTTCTGTGGGTTGTTAGGAGGAGTAAACAACAATTCCCGGCGACATTTATTAGTGTATTGAACTTACAATATAAATATATTTCGGCCGTTCGCATTAATTATGTACGAAAATAAGTGACCAAAACAGTTTTAATTTTAGAAACGAAAGTTTTGCCAGCGCATTTTAAACGAATTCACATTTCGCGTAATATTTTTCTTGGCGCCTCTCCACTTACTAGTAGAATGTGTTTCGTAAGTGAAAATAACTTTCAGACTTTACAGTCCCTTTTTTTATCTCTCACACCAAATAAAATGTATTTTCAACGAAACAAAAAAAAAACAGCTTTATTCATGTATTTTTCTAAATCTAATTTGTTTTATCGCACGACCTACATTAAAAATATTTTTAGAATCTTTTTTAGTTTCATTTAAAAACTTTACTTCGAAATTTTCACAGATATGATACTTATATTAATAAATGATCAAAATATTGTTAACAGTCTTAAAGTTTAGTAAATTTGCTACAAATTACTTCTTAGAAACATTTTTGTGCGACGTCGCAATTTGGAGTTATTTTGAAAAAAAGCTCTTACTGTCAATATGGAGGTGACATTACTGAAACTTTCATAATTTCGTTAATATTACTCCGATTTTCAATTGTTTCGCATATTTGAAAACTAGATGAGTTTAGCTATAAAATAGTCTGGCAACTGTTTCAAGTAATTCTCTCAGTTTAAAGTAATAGCTTCGTAAACATAAGCATAAAGATATCAAATTTGAATCGCAACACCATGAGATTAAATTTGACAAAACTTGGTGAAAACTCAAAATTTTTGAAATATGTTAAATTGACTTTAAAGAATATGCATTCACCTACAAGTTATTTTTAAGAAAGTTTTTTGTATGACTTGTCAGTTACGATATACTTAGTAAGAAAGTTGCTAATGTCAATATTGAGGTGACATCACTAAAACTGTCATAAATTCGCTAATATTATTTCGATTTTCAATTGTCTGACATATTTGAAAACTAGATCAATTTGGCTATAAAATAGTCTGCCAAGTTTTTCTCTCAGTTTAAACGTAAAGATATCAAAATATTTTTAAACGTTTATAAACATAAACGTAAAGATATCAAATTTGAATCGCACCAACATGCGACTAAATTTGCTAAAACTTAGTTAAAACTAAAAATTTTTGAAATATGTTGAATTGACTTTAAAGAAAATGCATTCAGCTAAAAGTTATTTCTAAGAAGGTTTTTTGTGTGACTTTGTCAACATTGAGGTGACATCACTAAATCTGTCATAATTTCGCTAATATTACTCCGATTTTCAATTGTTTAGCATATTTGAAAACTAGATGAATTTAGCTGTAAAATAGTCTGGCAACTGTTTCAAGTTATTCTCTCAGTTTAAAGTGATAGCCTTGTAAACATAAACAAAAAGATATCAAATTTGAGTCGCAACACCTTGAGACTAAATTTGAAAAAAACTTGGTTAAAACACAAAATTCTTGAAATATATTAAATTGACTTTTAAAAATATTCATTCAGCTACAAATTATTTCTAAGAAAGTTTTTTGTGTGACTTGTCAATCTCGAGTTATTTAGTAAGAAAGTTGCTAATGTCAATATTGAGGTGGCATCATTAAAACGGTCATAATTTCGTTAATATTACTCCTATTTTCAATTGTTTGGCATATTTGAAAACTAGATGAATTTAGCTATAAAATAATCTGACAATTGTTTCAACTTGTTCTCTCAGTTTAAAGTGATAGCCTTGTAAACATATACGTAAAGATATCAAATTTGAGTCGCACTACCATGAGACTAAATTTGACAAAACTTGGTTAAACCTCAAATTTTTTGAAATATGTTGAATTGTCTTTAAAAAATATGCATTCAGCTACAAGTTATTTCTTAGAAAGTTTTATGAATGACTTGTCAGTTTCGAGTTACTTAGTAAGAAAGTTGCTAAGGTCAATATTGAGGTGACATCACTAAAACTGTCATAATTTTGCTAATATTATTCCGATTTTCAATTGTCTGACATATTTAAAAACCAGATGAATTTATCTATAAAATAGTCTGGCAACTGTTTCAAATTATTGTCTCAGTTTAAAGTGATAGCTTTGTAAACATAAACATAAAGATATCAAATTTGAGTCGCAACACCATGAGATTAAATTTGACAAAACTTGGTTAAAACTGAAAATTTTTGTAATATATAGAATTGACTTTAAAAAATAAGAACTCACCTACAAGTTATTTCTCAGAAAGTTTTTTGTGTGATTTGTCAGTTTCGAGTTATGTAGTACGAAAGTTGATAATATCAACATTGAAGTGACATCACTAAACCTGTCATAATTTCGCTAATATTACTCCGATTTTTAATTGTTTGGCATATTTGGAAACTAGATGAATTTAGATATAAAATAGTCTGGCAACTCTTTCAAGTTTCTCTCTCAGTTTAATGTGATAGCCTTGTAAACATAAACGTAAAGAAATCAAATTTGAATCGCAACACCTTGACACTAAATTTGACAACAACTTGGTTAAAACGCAAAATTTTTGAAATATATTAAGTGGACTTTAAAAAATATGCATTCATCTACAAGTTATTTCTAAGAAAGTTTTTTATGTGACTTGTCAGTCTCGAGTTATTTAGTAAGAAAGTTGCAAATGTCAATATTGAGGTGACATCACTAAACCTGTCATAATCTCGCTAATATTTCTCCGATTTTCAATTGTTTTGCATATTTGAAAACTAGTTGAATTTAGCTATATAATAGGCTAGCAATTGTTTCAAATTATTCTCTCAGTTTAAAGTGATAGCCTTGTAAACATAAAGATATCAAATTTGAGTCGCAACAACATGAGACTAAATTTGACAAAACTTGGTAAAAACCTATTTTTTTTTAAATATGTTGAATTGGCTTTAAAAAATATGTCCTCAGCTACAAGTTATTTCTAAGAAAGTTTTTTATGTGACTTGTCAGTGTCGAGTTATTTAGTAAGAAAGTTGCTAATGTCAATATTGAGGCAACATCACTAAAACTGTCATAATTTCGCTAATACTACTCCGATTTTCAATTGTCTGACATATTGGTAAACTAGATGAATTTAGCTATAAAATAGTCTTGCAATTGTTTCAACTTGTTCTCTCAGTTTAAAGTGATAGCCTTGTAAACATAAAGATATCAAACTTGAGTCGCAACACCTTGAGACTAAATTTGACAAAACTTGGTTAAAACACAAAATTCTTGAAATATGTTGAATTGACTTTAAAAAATATGCATTCAGCTACAAGTTATTTCTCAGAAATTTTTTTGTGTGATTTGTCAGTTTCGAGTTATTTAGTAAGAAATTTGCTAATATCAACATTGAAGTGACATCAATAAACCTGTCATAATTTCGTTAATATTACTCCGATTTTCCATTGTTTGGCATATTTGGAAAGTAGATGAATTTAGCTATAAAATAGTCTGGCAACTGTTTCAAGTTTTTTCTCAGTTTAAAGTGATAGCCTTGTAAACACAAACATAAAGATATCAAATTTGAGTCGCAACACCATGAGACTAAATTCGACAACACTTGGTTAAAACTCAAAATTTTTGAAATATGTTGGATTGACTTTAGAAAATATGAACTCAGCTATAACTTATTTCTCGGAAAGTTTTTTGTGTGATTTGTCAGTTTCGAGTTATTTAGTAAGAAAGTTGCTAATATCAACGTTGAGGTGACATCACTAAACCTGTCATAATTTCGCTAATATTACTCCGATTTTCAATTGTTTAGCATATTTGGAAACTAGATGAATTTAGCTATGAAATTGTCTGGCAACTCTTTCAAGTTTTTCTCTCAGTTTAATGTGATAGCCTTGTAAACATAAACGTAAAGATATCAAATTTGAATCGCAACACCTTGAGACTAAATTTGACAACAACTTGGTTAAAACGCAAAATTTTTGGAACATATTGAATTGAATTTAAAAAATATGCATTCAGCTACAAGTTATTTCTAAGAAAGTTTTTTGTGTGACTTGTCTGTTTCGAGTTACTTAGTAAGAAAGTTGCTAAAGTCAATATTGAGGTAACATCACTAAAATTGTCATAATTTCGCTAATATTACTCCTATTTTCAATTGTTTGGCACATTTGGAAACTAGATGAATTTAGCTATAAAATAGTGTCGCAACTGTTTCAAGTTTTTTTCTCAGTTTAAAGTGATAGCCTTGTAAACATAAAGATATCAAATTTGAGTCGCAACACCATGAGATTAAATTTGACAAAACTTGGATAAAACTGAAAATTTTTGTAATATATAGAATTGACTTTAAAAAATATGAACTCACCTACAAGTTATTTCTCAGAAAGTTTTTTGTGTGATTTGTCAGTTTCGAGTTATGTAGTACGAAAGTTGATAATATCAACATTGAAGTGACATCACTAAACCTGTCATAATTTCGCTAATATTACTCCGATTTTCAATTGTTTGGCATATTTGGAAACTAGATGAATTTAGATATAAAATAGTCTGGCAACTCTTTCAAGTTTCTCTCTCAGTTTAATGTGATAGCCTTGTAAACATAAACGTAAAGAAATCAAATTTGAATGGCAACACCTTGAGACTAAATTTGACAACAACTTGGTTAAAACGCAAAATTTTTGAAATATGTTAAGTTGACTTTAAAAAATATGCATTCATCTACAAGTTATTTCTAAGAAAGTTTTTTGTGTGACTTGTCAGTCTCGAGTTATTTAGTAAGAAAGTTGCAAATGTCAATATTGAGGTGACATCACTAAACCTGTTATAATCTCGCTAATATTTCTCCGATTTTCAATTGTTTTGCATATTTGAAAACTAGTTGAATTTAGCTATATAATAGGCTAGCAATTGTTTCAAATTATTTTCTCAGTTTAAAGTGATAGCCTTGTAAACATAAAGATATCAAATTTGAGTCGCAACAACATGAGACTAAATTTGACAAAACTTGGTAAAAACCTATTTTTTTTTAAATATGTTGAATTGGCTTTAAAAAATATGTCCTCAGCTACAAGTTATTTCTAAGAAAGTTTTTTATGTGACTTGTCAGTGTCGAGTTATTTAGTAAGAAAATTGCTAATGTCAATATTGAGGCAACATCACTAAAACTGTCATAATTTCGCTAATACTACTCCGATTTTCAATTTATTGGCATATTTGAAAACTAGATGAATTTAGCTATAAAATAGTCTGGCAAATGTTTCATGTTATTCTCTCAGTTTAAAGTAATAGCCTTGTAAACATAAACATAAAGATATCAAATTTGACTCGCAACACCTTGAGACTAAATTTGACAAAACTTGGTTAAAACTCAAAATTTCTGCAATATGTTGAATTAACTTAAAAGAATATGCATTCAGCTACAAGTTAGTTCTCACAAAGTTTTTTGTGTGACGTGTCAGTCTCGAGATAATTAGTAAAAAATTTGCTAATGCCAATATTGAGGTGACATCATTAAAACTTTCATAATTTCGCTAATATTTCTCCGATTTAAATTGTTTTGCACATTTGGAAACTAGATGAATTTAGCTATAAAATAGTCTGAAAATTGTTTCAAGTTATTCTCTCAGTTTAAAGTGATAGCCTTGTAAACATA
This sequence comes from Phosphuga atrata, assembly GCA_944588485.1. Lineage (NCBI taxonomy): Eukaryota > Metazoa > Arthropoda > Insecta > Coleoptera > Silphidae > Phosphuga > Phosphuga atrata. Next base: position 47,266,369 of record OX155903.1, on the reverse strand, counting down.
AAGATATCAAATTTGAGTCGCAACGCCATGAGACTAAATTTGACAAAACTGGGTTAAAACTCAAAATTTTTGAAATATGTTGAATTGACTTTAAAAAATATGTATTCAGCTACAATTTGTTTCTAAGAAAGTTTTTTGTGTGACTTGTCAGTCTCAAGTTATTTAGTAAGAAAATTGCTAATGTCAATATTGAGGTGATATCACTAAAACTTTCATATTTTTGCTAATATTACTCTGATTTGCAAATGTCTGACATATTTGTAAACTAGATGATTTTAGCTATAAAATAGTGTAACAACTGTTTCAAATTATTCTCTCGGTTTATAAGTGATAGCCTTGTAAACATAAACAGAAATATATCAAATTTGAGTCGCAACACCTTGAGACTAAATTTGACAAAACTTGGTTAAAACTCAAAATTTTTGAAATATGTTGAATCCAGTTGAGAAACTATGCATTCAGCTACAATTTGTTTCTAAGAAAGTTTTTTGTGTGACTTGTCAGTTTTGATTTAATCAGTAAGAAAGTTACTAATGTCAATATTGAAGTGATATCACTAAAACTTAAAACTATCATAGATTGCTTAATAGTAGTCCGATTTTCAATTGTTTCACAGTTTTATAAACTAGATGATTTAATCCTTAACACAGTCTTAGAATTGTTCGAATGCATGCTTTCCGCTCAAAATGTCAGCCTTGCCAATAAACATCAAGATTTCGGGTTTTTGTCAAAGCACTAAATTTAGCAAAACTTGGTTAAAACTTAAAATATAAAAAAAAATAATCAATTAATTTTAAAGAATATTAATCCTGTTACAAATTATTTCTTATAAAATTTTGTGTGCGAGTCTGCAATTTCGAGTTATTTAGAAAGAAAGCTGTTACTATCAAAATCTGGAGGTGCCATCACTGAAACTGTCATAGTTTGCTTAATACTAGTCCGATTTTCAATTTTTTTACAGATTTGTAAACTAGATGAATTGAGAAATAAAATAAACTTAGAACTGTTTGAATGCATGTTTTCGGTTCAAACTGCTAGCCTTGCCAATAAACGTCAAGATTTCGGGTTTTTGTCGTAGCACTAAATTTAGCAAAACGTGATTAAAACTTAAAATATAAAGAAAATAATTAATGGGTTTTAAAGAATATTGATCCTGTTACAAATTATTTCTAATTCATTTTTTTTGTGCGACGGCGCAATTTCTAGTTATTTAGGCAGAAAGCTGCTACTGTCACAATATAGGTGACGACTAAAACTGCCATAATTTGCTTAATACTAGTCCGATTTGCAATTGCTTTACAGATTTATAAACTGGATGAATTGATCAATCGAATAAACTTAGAATTGTTTGAATGCAAACTTTCGGTTCAAAATGCTAGCCTTGCCCATAAACGTCAAGATTTCGGGTTTTTGTCGAAGCATTAAATTTAGCAAAACTTGGTTAAAACTTAAAATATAAAGAAATTAATCAATTAGTTTTAAAGAATATTAATCCTGTTACAAATTATTTCTAATAAAATTTTGTGTGCGAGGCCGCAATTTCGAGTTATTTAGACAGAAAGCTGCTGCCGTCAAAATGGAGCTGACATCACTAAAATTGGAATAGCTTGCTTAATACTAGTCCGATTTGCAATTGTTTTACAGATTTATAAACTAGATGAATTGAGCAATAAAATAAACTTATTTGAATGTTGAATTTGAAATTTGAATTATTTGAATGCAAGCTTTCGGTTCAAAATGCTAGCCTTGCCAACAAACGTCAAGATTTCGGGTTTTTATCGAAGCACTAAATTTAGCAAAACTTGGTTTAAAACTTAAAATATAAAGAAAATAATCAATGACTTTTAAAGAATATTAATCCTGTTACAAATTATTTAAAATAATTTTTTTTGTGCGATACGTAAATTCCGAGTTATTGTTAAATGTCTCAACGGAGGTGACAACGCTAAAACTACCATAACTGCATTAATACCATTCCGAGTTTCAAATGTTTAGCATATTTGAAATCTACACGAAATAGACCTTCTCGTAGTTTTTTTTGTGCGGATGCGTCAATTTCCGCCATGTTATTCGCCAAAATTGCCCGAACTTTTTGACGTGTAACTATATATGAGCCCGAAATTTTCATATTCCCGCCTTTCAGACTTGGCGGATGCGCATGCGCTTAACTAACCGTAAACAGGTCTATTGTTTACGATTTCTACTCTTTTGGTTTATTTACCTGTGTACGTCTCTGATTATAACTAAGCGTAATTGTAGCGGTGCCGGTGATGGGATTCTCCTCGATCCTGACCACCGTGCTGTCCGCCAACCTGAGCTCGGGACTCCGCTCCGCGGAGAGGACAAAGTCCTCCGTCCGCATCTCCTCGACCCGCTTGAACTCGCCGTTGGCTAGCTGAATGAGCGAGCCTTTCGCGAACTTGGCCGGCACCGTGTTGTTATTCAGGGAGGTTTTGGCAGGGGACTGTGGAGGACTCACAGCCGTGGAGGAGTGCCGCTTTCTGTGGTGCAGATCCAGCGGACTCCTGGGACTCATATCCTCTGGCCTCGTCAAAATCCTATGCTTCAACGAGCCTTCCTTCCCCGACGGCACTTTAAACGAAGACGTTGAGGGTAGTTTCCTTTCCCTCAAAACACTCTGTCCTATCGTTGCGGGTTGGGGGGAGAGGAAAGTTCCGGAGGTTGGAGTGGTTGGGGAGTAGGTTTCTAGGGGGGATAGCGGCGGTGGGGGCACGTAGTTGGGTCGGAGGAGGGGGTAGGGGTTCTGGTAGAGGTACGGGGCGGCGTAGGGGTTGAAGGGGTTCGGGGGGAAGAGGCGGCTGTAGGTATAGCCGAGGTCTTCGGTCAGGTCGTCCTTGTGCTGGGTCAGGTTGACGGGCGCCACTGCCGGAGGAGAAGGGTACTTGCTGACGGGGCGCTGCGGGGGGCCCAGCCGCGTCCCGTTCGGCACCGCGCTGTTTATCCCATTATACCTAAACAGAAATAATATAATCAAATATTTATTACCGAACGTATATTTATCATCATTACCTATTGTTTGGGGGTAGAGGTTTGGGTGCAGGGCGCAAGAATTCGGGCGGCTGTTTCGGGGGGCCGCGCCAGGGCTCGGGGTAGGTCATATAGGGCAATCGTCCCTCCACCCCGGCGGAAATCATCGGCTCTGAGCCTCCTCGCCTCCGCCCTCCTGCAAACAACAACAAAGATTAATATCAAATTATCCTGTGATTCGGGGTTGCTTTATCAATGGTTCGGCGGTTTGGGGGGCACGGCTGTAGTGTGACCCAGATGCGGACGCCGCGCCCGCCGCCCCCGCCGCTTCCGTGCATCGATTAGTTAAAGTGTATTTTATGAATCGACGGTGTACGTACGCGCAGCACTACGTTCCGGGTAGCTTTTTTATTATCATTTTACTCTCTCGTAACATTATACACAATGACGAGACAAAAGCTGAGAAACTATAAATCATGATACGAGAACGGTAAATATTCGATGTACATGTCAAAAATGTGTCGTTTTCAGGTTCTGTCAAAAATGACATATTCTATGACGGTTTCTGGCAAAAATGGCATATTTTATGATAGTTTCTGTCAAATAATAGGATATTTTATGACAGTTTCTGTCAAAAATGGCATATTTTATGACAGTTTTTGTCAAAACTGGCATATTTTATAACAGTTTACGTCAACAAATGGCATATTTTATGACAGTTCCTGTCAGAAATGGCATATTTTATAACAGTTTCTGTCAAAAATGGCATATTTCATGACATTTCCTGTCAAAAATGGCACATTATATAACAGTTTCTGTCAAAAATGGCATAGTTTATGACAGTTTCTCTAAAAAAACATATTTTATGACCGTTTCTGTCAAAAATAGCATAATTTATGTCAGTATCTGTCAAAAATGGCATATTTTATTTCTGTCAATAGTTTCTGTCAGAAATGGCACATTTTATGACATTTTCTGTCAAATATGGCATATTTTAGGCCAGTTTATGTCAAAAATTACATATTTTATGACAGTTTCTTTCAAAAAATGACTTATTTAATGACAGTTTTTGTCAAAAATGTCAAATTTTGCCAAACTGTCAAACATTACATATTTTTTCACAGTTAACAATTACTGTTTGTTAATAGTTTCTGTAAAAAAGGCATATTTTATGACCGTTTCTGTCAAAAACGGCATATTTTAAGACAGTTTCTGCCAAAAAGGCATATTTTATGACAGTTTCTGTCAAAAATGGCATATTTTATGACAGTTTCTGTAAAAAAACGGCATATTTTATGACAGTTTCTGACAACAAATGGCATACCTTGTGATAGTTCCTGTCAAAAATGGCATATTTTATGACAGTTACTGTCGAAAAATGGCATAATTTATGGCATATTTTATGAGTTTCTAAAAAATGCATATTTTATGACAGTTTCTTTCAAAAAATGACTTATTTTAAGACAGTTTTTGTCAAAAATGTCAAATTTTGCACAAACTGTCAAACATTACAAATTTTTTCACGGTTAACAATTTCTATTTGTTAATAGTTTCTGTAAAAAAGGCATATTTTATGACCGTTCCTGTCAAAAACGGCATATTTTATGACAGTTTCTGCCAAAAAGGCATATTTTATGACAGTTTCTGTCAAAAATGGCATATTTTATGACAGTTTCTGTAAAAAACGGCATATTTTATGACAGTTTCTGGCAACAAATGGCATACCGTGTGACAGTTCCTGTCAAAAATGGCATATTTATGACAGTTACTGTCGAAAAATGGCATATATTATGACAGTTTCTGAAAAAATGCATATTTTATGACAGTTTCTTTCAAAAAATGACTTATTTTATGACAGTTTCTGTAAAAATGTCAAATTTTGTCTGTTTAACTGTCATATTTTTTTAAACACTACATATTTTTTGACAGTTAATATTTTCTGTTTGTTAATAGTTTCTGTAAAAAGGCATGTTTTATGACCGTTTCTGTCAAAAATGGCATATTTTATGACAGTTTCTGTCAAAAATGGCATATTTTACGCCAGTTTATGTCAAAAATTGCATATTTTATGACAGTTTCTTTCAAAAAATGACTTATTTTATGACAGTTTCTGTCAAAAATGTCAAATTTTGTCAAACTGTCATATTTTTTAAACATTACATATTTTTTCACAGTTAATAATTTCTGTTTGTTAATAGTTTCTGTAAAAAAGGCACATTTTATGACCGTTTCTGCCAAAAATGGCATATTTTATGACAGTTTATGCCAAAAAGGCATATTTTATGACAGTTTCTGTCTAAAATGGCATATTTTATGACAGCTTCTGTCAAAAAGGGCATATTTTATGACAGTTTCTATCAAAAAATGACTTATTTTATGAGTTTCTGTCAAAAATGTAAAATTTTGTCAAACTGTCAAACATTACATATTTTTTCACAGTTAATAATTTATGTTTGTGGCAAACTGTGGAAGTTCATAATTTGATTAGTTTCAATCTGTGGCAAACATCACTACGGAAAAGACATAATCGTTAAGCTTTGTCAAAATTAACAATTAAAGATTTTAAAGATTGATTGTCAAAGATATACTGACTTGTCAAACTGTCGGTTTTGACGGCAATAATGTTGTCATAAGTGACGTTCACAATAGCGAATGTTTGATTGTTTTGGTAGTTTATGCGGCTGCTTGCAGAATTATTATTATTAGTGTCAAAGTATTGTTTGTCACAAAATGTCATGTCAAAACATTGTTAGTGTCAAATGTCAAATAATAATTGACAATGTTGCATAATGACGTATCAAATCTACTAAAATGTCAATTTTGACAATTTTTATAAATATTAATGTTTGTTACAAATTTCATATCTCTACTTCTTTACGTCTTATCTTTAACATCTTTTTTTCTTTAACAGTTCCTGTCAAAAATGGCATATTTTATGACAGTTACTGTCAAAAATGGCATATTTTATGACAGTTTCTGTAAAAATAGCATAGTTTATGACAGTTTCTTTCAAAAAATGACGTATTTTATGACAGTTTCTGTTAGAAAAGTTGTTAGTGTCAAATAATAATTGACAATGTCGCATAATGACGTATCAAATGTACTAAAATGTCAATTTTGACAATTTTTATAAATATCAATGTTTGTTACAAATTTCATACCTTTACTTCTTTACGTCTTATCTTTAACATCTTGCAAACTAATTATTTTGCATTGCATTGTCAAATAAGAAAAAACATAAAGATTTTGAAAAAGGCAAGAATTTTAAAAACATTTTAAAATTCTTGCCAATTTCAACATCAGAGCAGTAAATTTGTTAAATTCTAAATATTTGACATGGTATTGAACAATGTTTGACAGTTTAAAATTTGTCAAATATTGCAGAGCAGATTTTTGACATACTAATGATATTAACTAATCTATTCTTGTCTTGTTCGGTCTTGCCTGGCCTTGTTTGGTCTAGTCTGTTCTTATCTGATCTTGTCTGGTCTTGTTTAGTCTTGTCTGGTCTTGTCTGCTCTTGTCTGGCATTGTTTGGTCTTGTCCAGTCTTATCTTGATTTGTATTATCTGATCTTGTCTGGTCACGTCTGGTCTTGTCTGGTCTTTTCTGGTATTGTCTGGTCTTGTTTGGTCTTGTCTAGTCTTGTCTGGTCAAGTATCCAAAGGTAAATAAAATTTGTTGAAAAACCAAATAGGATTCTAATAAGATTGTGTAAATCAAACGCAGGAAAATTGGCTGTAAATGGTAAATATAAATAAAACTCAAAAACAGACAGTTTGTGAGACGCACCCTAAAGGAAGTCCGTGGATTTCAGGAAAAACCTCGAAGGAAGGTACCCCCTGGAGAGAAGAGAGAAACGAGTTACACTAAAGCCCAACAGTTGAACAAGCGTGGTCCAAAGTAGGCCCATTCGAAAGAAGAAGAAGAAGAAAACTAACATTTACATATTAAGTTAGCAAATGTCTAAATATACCGGTAAATCTGTATATTTACTTATCTACATACCTTTATCGTTACATATTTACTAATGATGTGTAGAGAAGTTGTAAAAATCGATTTGGCAACATTGCATTTTCAGACATTTGTTGAAATAATCTGCTGTCATGTCGATGTGCTGTATCGTCTCGGCGAAATTGAAGAATTTTCTAGGAAATCGGTGAGTAAATCAGTTGCAATTTATGAAAATGTGTTCTTAAGCGAACTGGGAAAACGATGCAAAAACCAGTTTTCGTCGGGAAATTCGATTTTTCGGCGAATCTTCCAAAAATGTTACGCGAATGATAAATTTTTTTTTTTCGTTTGAACGTACAGATTTTGTTTTATTGTACGAGGGTTGCCTACTTTTCTATTGTCAACCTCTTTGTTTGTTTACCAACATTTCATCAGAAAAATAATAAAATCAATGAAACTTATAGATATAATTTCGCATTTTGCCATTTTGACGAACTTTGCGAAGATGAGCGTCTCCGAGATCCGGAAACTTTGTTCAAAGTGGACATATTTTACATACTTTACGTGGCCAATTTTACTGGGGCCCCATCCATTGAATTTGCCACAGGCCTCAAATGGTATAGTTACGTCACTGGGAATAAGTGATGTTTAATGTTTGATTGTTTTGATAGATTATGCGAATGCTTGACGAACTATATTGATGTTAAAATATTGTTAGTCTCAAAATGTGTCAAAACATTGTCAGTGTGAAATGTCTAATAATAATTGACAATGTCTGTCACATATTGACGTATCAAATGAAAGGTTTCGTTTTTTTTTGTTTTTCACTGGTAACAAATCTATGTCGATGGTAATTGCATATCAAATTACTAGTTTTTACAAATACCCAACAAATGTCACTATGAATACGTTTGTATATATGCCCAAAGCGAAAAGAACTGGGAGTGTCCATGACATATTGGTAAAGAAGGAGGATAGTCCAAAAATTGACAATTGTGAACTGGTGATTTTGAAGTTAAGAGTTCTTTGTCTTCCTTTATTTACATTGTTTGTTTGCGTTGCAATTTTAATTTAAAATTTGTAAACAATGTTTTCAGACTCAGTTTTTTGACAATTTTGAAATTTTCTGACAATGTTTTTGCCATTTCATTGGTATAAACTGCTTAAAAGTTCAAGGACAAAACCGTCACCTTTCAACGCTATTGCAATTGCTCCAGGAGAAGTCGTAAGAGAATAGTCAAAATTTCTCACAGCAAAATTCATGAAGAAATGTAAGATCCCAATTCAAAAGCAAACGTAAGTAATGGTTTCCAAAGAACATAGTCATGTGGTACTGCACAGAGAAAATTACTTGTGAGATTGGGAGAAAACAAAGATTCTAAGTAATTGTTGTAATCCAATTAAGTAATATCCAATTAATAAACTAAGTAATTGTTGTAATTGTAGATTTTGCATATAAAAAGTTGAAATTTTTGAGCCAAAAGTGAAGTAAAATACCGAGGTTTGATGAGTGTGATGCCATTTTGTGCAAGAGAACACCATTATTTCATGAAACACTAAAATATGATTCAAAAATTTGACATTCCTTGTTTTTGTTTGTGACGCCAAGGACATTCCTTGTTTTCTACTTTTTGTAAGATGGTTGTTAATAACTGAAAACTCTAATTTTAACATAAATATGCTTAATAATAAGTCATTGTTATTTCTAAGTAAAAGTAACTGCATACTTTGATCTCAATAAAAAGATTATAACTTCTAAACCTTAAATTGCTCAGAATCTATTCATAAGGACATTCCCTGTTCTTTGCCTGTACCCTTCAAATGTACTAAAATGTCAATTTTGGCATTTTTTTTTAAATATTGATGTTTGTCACAAACTTCATATTATAAATTAGTCGAATTCAGTCTTACACATAACATTTTGGATTTTCAAACTTAAAAAAACATAAAGTTTTAAAATTCGTACATACAATTTCAACAGCAGAGCAGTGAAAAAATTGTCAAATTTGTCAAATTCTTAATATTTGACATTATTTGGAACAATGTTTGACAGTTGTAAATACAGTCGAACTTCTTCCCTAAGTCGAATTGCCATAGTTCATGAAAAAAAATTCGAGTTATAGAAAATTGGAGTTATAGAACTACCTAACTATAAAATGAGTAAAATACACTAAACACAATTTTTCAAGGTTATTCATATGGACATATGTATACATTTGTATATGTACATATGCATAATTCATATGTATATATTTATAAACAAAAAAGAAATATGTATACAATATTAATATGATGTTATATAATTATAATTAATTAAAAATAATTTTAATTAATATATTATTTTTTGTAAAAGTCAGTAATTTTTAATTGTTTTCCATAATATATAGCACCTAGTGGGTGATCTTTGTGGGTCTCTTTTTGGATTATCGATTCTCGGGAGAATAATATACTGTCGTAATCTTCCTAAAGCACACCCGCTGGTAAAGTCTTAGTTTTGCTTTATTCCAGTTTTTGTTGATCATAAAATATGAAAAATAAAATGTTTGGTGTAATCTGTCCGAGGAATACACTATCGACACTATCGAGGTCCGATGCTACTAGAGTAAAAACAATAAATTGATCGCTTGCAAAGTGTGAAATGACCCAAAATATAAGCTATTACAAAAATACTGCACTATCGACGGTTTATGGTAGGCAATATCCGGCATCATAAATTTTGGAAAATACGTGGCGGTTAAAAAAATGGAGTTATAGAGATTATTTTGTATGTAAAATTTTTCCTTGTACACATTTTTAATACCAGTCATGCAAAAATTCGAGTTAGAGAAAATTTGAGTAAAAGTGAGTTAATTTATATGTAAAATGCTATCTAAACGTATGAATTTCTAGAAATATTCGAGGTATAGAAAAATTGGAATTACAGAAGTTCGAGTTATGGAAGTTCGAAGAGTTATGGAGTTATGGAAGTTCGAAAACTATCTATCTATTATTGTCTTGTCTCACCTTGTTTGACCTTATCTGACCTTGTTTGATCTCGTCTAGTCTTGTATGGTCTTGTCTGATCTTGTCTGATCTTGTCTGGTATTGTCTGGTCTTGTGTGAACTTGTCTGATCATGTCTGGTATTGTCTGATCATGCCTGGTCTTGTCTGATCATGTCTGGTATTGTATGGTATTGTCTTTTTTGTGTGTTCTCGTCTGGTCTTGTCCGCTATTGTCTGGTCTTCTCTGGTATTGTCTGGTCTTGTCTGATCTTGTCTGGTCTTGTCCGGTATTGTCTGGTTTTGTCTGATCATGTCTGGTGTTGTTTGGTATTGTCTGATATTGTCTGGTATTGTATGGTCTTGTCTGGTCTCGTTCGGTATTGTCTGGTTTTGTCTAGTCTTGTCTGATCATGTTTGGTATTGTCTGATCATGTCTGGTATTGTCTGATCATGTCTGGTCTTGTCTGATCATGTTTGGTATTGTCTGGTATTGTCTGATCTTGTCTGGTATTGTCTGGTCTTGTCTGATCTTGTCTGCTCTTGTCCTGTATTGTCTGGTTTTGTCAGGTCTTGTCTGATCTTGTCTGGTATTGTCTAATCTTGTCTGGTCTTATCCTGTATTGTCTGGTTTTGTCTGGTCCTGTCTGATCTTGTATGCTATTGTCTGGTTTTGTCTGATCTTGTCTGGTCTTGTCCGGTATTGTTTTGTCAGGTCTTGTCTGATCTTGTCTGGTATTGTCTGGTCTTGTGTGATCTTGTCTGGTCTTGTCCGGTATTGTCTGGTTTCGTCTGATCATGTCTGGTATTGTCTGATCTTGTCTGGTATTGTCTGATCTTGTCTGGTCTCGTTTGGTATTGTCTGGTTTGGTCTGGTCTTGTCTGATCATGTCTGGTATTGTCTGATCATGTCTGGTCTTGTCTGATCATGTCTGGTATTGTATGGTATTGTCTTTTTTGTGTGTTCTCGTCTGGTCTTGTCCGCTATTTTCTGGTCTTCTCTGGTATTGTCTGGTCTTGTCTGATATTCTCTGGTCTTGTCCGGTATTGTCTGGTTTTGTCTGATCATGTCTGGTGTTGTTTGGTATTGTCTGATCTTGTCTGGTATTGTATGGTCTTGTCTGGTCTCGTTCGATATTGTCTGGTTTTGTCTAGTCTTGTCTGATCATGTTTGGTATTGTCTGATCATGTCTGGTATTGTCTGATCATGTCTGGTCTTGTCTGATCATGTTTGGTATTGTCTGGTATTGCCTGATCTTGTCTGGTATTGTCTGGTCTTGTCTGATCTTGTCTGCTCTTATCCTGTATTGTCTGGTTTTGTCTGGTCCTGTCTGATCTTGTATGCTATTGTCTGGTTTTGTCTGATCTTGTCTGGTCTTGTCCGGTATTGTTTTGTCTGGTCTTGTCTGATCTTGTCTGGTATTGTCTGGTCTTGTGTGATCTTGTCTGGTCTTGTCCGGTATTGTCTGGTTTCGTCTGATCATGTCTGGTATTGTCTGATCTTGTCTGGTATTGTCTGATCTTGTCTGGTCTCGTTTGGTATTGTCTGGTTTCGTCTGGTCTTGTCTGATCATGTCTGGTATTGTATGGTATTGTCTTTTTTGTGTGTTCTCGTCTGGTCTTGTCCGCTATTGTCTGGTCTTCTCTGGTATTGTCTTGTCTTGTCTGATCTTGTCTGGTCTTGTCCGGTATTGTCTGGTTTTGTCTGATCATGTCTGGTGTTGTTTGGTATTGTCTGATCTTGTCTGGTATTGTCTGGTCTTGTCTGATCTTGTCTGGTATTGTCTAATCTTGTCTGGTCTTATCCTGTATTGTCTGGTTTTGTCTGGTCCTGTCTGATCTTGTATGCTATTGTCTGGTATTGTCTGATCTTGTCTGGTCTCGTTTGGTATTGTCTGGTTTCGTCTGGTCTTGTCTGATCATGTCTGGTATTGTCTGATCATGTCTGGTCTTGTCTGATTATGTCTGGTATTGTATGGTATTGTCTTTTTTGTGTGTTCTCGTCTGGTGTTGTCCGCTATTGTCTGGTCTTCTCTGGTATTGTCTGGTCTTGTCTGGTCTTGTCCGGTATTGTCTGGTTTTGTCTGATCATGTCTCGTGTTGTTTGGTATTGTCTGATCTTGTCTGGTATTGTCTGTTCTTGTCTGGTCTCGTTCGGTATTGTCTGGTTTTGTCTGATCATGTCTGGTATTGTATGGTATTGTCTTTTTTGTGTGTTCTCGTCTGGTCTTGTCCGCTATTGTCTGGTCTTCTCTGGTATTGTCTGGTCTTGTCTGATCTTGTCTGGTCTTGTCCGGTATTGTCTGATCATGTCTGGTGTTGTTTGGTATTGTCTGATCTTGTCTGGTATTGTCTGGTCTTGTCTGGTCTCGTTCGGTATTGTCTGGTTTTGTCTGGTCTTGTCTGATCTTGTTTGGTATTGTCTGATCATGTCTCGTATTGTCTGATCATTACTGGTCTTGTCTGATCATGTTTGGTATTGTCTGGTATTGCCTGATCTTGTCTGGTATTGTCTGGTCTTGTCTGATCTTGTCTGCTCTTGTCCTGTATTGTCTGGTTTTGTCAGGTCTTGTCTGATCTTGTCTGGTATTGTCTAATCTTGTCTGGTCTTATCCTGTATTGTCTGGTTTTGTCTGGTCCTGTCTGATCTTGTATGCTATTGTCTGGTTTTGTCTGATCTTGTCTGGTTTTGTCCGGTATTGTTTTGTCTGGTCTTGTCTGATCTTGTCTGGTATTGTCTGGTCTTGTGTGATCTTGTCTGGTCTTGTCCGGTATTGTCTGGTTTCGTCTGATCATGTCTGGTATTGTCTGATCTTGTCTGGTATTGTCTGATCTTGTCTGGTCTCGTTTGGTATTGTCTGGTTTCGTCTGGTCTTGTCTGATCATGTCTGGTATTGTATGGTATTGTCTTTTTTGTGTGTTCTCGTCTGGTCTTGTCCGCTATTGTCTGGTCTTCTCTGGTATTGTCTTGTCTTGTCTAATCTTGTCTGGTCTTGTCCGGTATTGTCTGGTTTTGTCTGATCATGTCTGGTGTTGTTTGGTATTGTCTGATCTTGTCTGGTATTGTCTGGTCTTGTCTGGTCTCGTTCGGTATTGTCTGGTCTTGTCTGATCATGTTTGGTATTGTCTGATCATGTCTGGTATTATCTGATCATGTCTGGTCTTGTCTGATCATGTTTGGTATTGTCTGGTATTGCCTGATCTTGTCTGGTCTTGTCTGATCTTGTCTGCTCTTGTCCTGTATTGTCTGGTTTTGTCAGGTCTTGTCTGATCTTGTCTGGTATTGTCTAATCTTGTCTGGTCTTATCCTGTATTGTCTGGTTTTGTCTGGTCCTGTCTGATCTTGTATGCTATTGTCTGGTTTTGTCTGATCTTGTCTGGTCTTGTCCGGTATTGTTTTGTCTGGTCTTGTCTGATCTTGTCTGGTATTGTCTGGTCTTGTCTGATTTTGTCTGGTCTTGTCTGCTTTTGTCTGATCTTGTCTAGTTTTGTCTGGTAAATTAAACGTAGGAAATGGTTAATAAATGTAAATTGAACTAATATTTACCAGTTAAGCTGGCAAATGTATAAATATACCGGTAAATCTGTATATTTACTTAACTACATAACTTTATCGTAACATATTTGCTAATGAAGCGTAAAGAAGTTGTAAAAAATCGATTTGGCAACATAGCATTTTGAGACGTTTGTTGCTGTAATGTGCTGTGTCATGTCGTGTCGTATTCTGTTTCGGCGAAATTGGAAGAATTTTCTGGGAAATTGGTGAGTAAATTAGATGCAATTTATGAGAATATGTTCTTAAGTGAACCGGGAAGACGAAGCGAAAACCAGTTTTCCTCGGGAAATTCTATTTTTCGGCAAATTTACAAATATGATTGCGAATTTTCTAAGAATGATACATTTTTTTTTTCTTTCGTTTGAACGCACAGATTTTGTTTTGCTGTACGAGGGTTGCATACTTCTCTACTGTCAACCTCTTTGTTTAAAAACATTTCATCCCAAAACAAATAATAAAATCAATTAACCTTATAAATATAATTTCGTTTTGATTTCAATATTATTTTAATTATTATTTATTTTAATTTAATTCATTTTATACACGGACTTTACTAGACAGACTGGACTAGACACACTGGACAAGACAGACTGAATTAAGCAGACTGGACTAGACAGACTAAACTAGACAGACTGGACTATACAGATTGGATTAAACAGACTGGACTAGACAGACTAGACTAAATAGACAGAACTACACAGACTGGACTACATAGACTTGACTAGACAGATTGGACTAGACAGACTGGACTAGACACACTGGACTAGACAGACTGGACTAGACACACTGGACTAGACAGACTGGATTAAAAAGACTGAACTAGACAGACTGGATTAGACGGGCTGGACTAGACGGTCTGGACTAGACAGATTGGACTAAAGAGACTGGACTAGACAAACTGGATTAAACAGACTGAACTAGACAGGCTGGACAAAACAGAATGGAATAGACAGATTGGACTAGATAGACTGAGCTAGACAGACTGGACTATACAGATGGACTAGGCAGACTGGATTAGACAAATTGGACTAGACAAACTGGACTAGACAGACTGGACTAGACGATATAATACACTAAACTAGACCGACTGGTGTAAACAGACTTTTTTTTTGGGAAAACCGCACCGGTACTACCATCTGGCATTTCCTCAGTGAGTTTTCCTCCATCAGTCCTCTCCTGTAGGTTGCTCTCTGCTCTTTTTGTTTCAGAATATTCTCCATGGTTCTTGCTATTTGATCCCAGTTTTCTGCATTTTCCAGCATGCAATTAACTATGTTCTCTGGTGTAAGCTCGTACTTTATTTTTGTTATCATCCCAACTCTTTCCATTTACCATCTTGGGCATACAAAAAAGGTTTCCTCAGCATCCTCTTTTAGATTGCACAACTCGCAGTTTTCCTCACTTATGATTTTAAAAAGCTTCAGGTAAGCTCTGAAGTCCCCATGGTTGGTAAGTATCTGTGTAATGTAATAATTTAGGTTTCCATGTTTCCTATTTACCCATTTTTTCAGATCAGGTATTAGTCTTTTTGTCCATACTGCCGATTCGGTCTCCTTGGCCCATCTGTCCTGCCACTTCCCTAACGTGTTGTCTTTCAGCTCGAGCTTCGTTTTATTCTTGTCTGTAAATGCAGTGGTTCTCTCTTCTGCCATTAGTTCAATTGGGGTTATCCCCGCAATCGCTTGCAGCGCCTCTGTGCACGCTGTCCTGTAGGCAAAGCAGATCCTGATTAGAAGTTTTCTTTATGCTTTGGTAAGGATGTCTTTATACTTTGTTATTGTCATTGTTTCGTTCCAGATTGGCGCTCCGTACAGCAGTATTGAGTGTACCACTGAGGCTAGGATTCTTCTTCTACCCGTTTTGGCCCCCCCAATATTAGGCATTAATCTCTAATGTGCTCCCTCATTTTCATATCTTTATTATTATTCCCAGATATTTTATTTATTTTTCCGTATGGATGTTTATCCCTTCTACTTTAATAACCACATTGGGGATATTTCTTCTTCCTGCCAGCACTACGGCTTCTGTTTTCTCAGGAGCCATTTTGAGTTTTTTGTCTCATCCATATGCTTACCTTATTTATGGTCTTATTTGTGATGTGTGTGATCTCTTCCATATTTCTACCTTTGACAATGATACCCAGGTCGTCTGCGTATGCGACTAGAGTCACATTTCTTCCTACAGGGAGCCTTAAAATTCCGTCATATAAAATATTCCATAATAGAGGTCCTAATACCGAGCCCTGGGGCATCCCACGTGTGACCTCTTTCCCTTTTCTTCCCTATTTCAAGTGTCCGATTTTGAAGGTAACTTTTAATTACGATGATAAGGTATGTTGATAGTTTTCGTTCCTCCATTTCTTTTATGATTTCTTCCCATGCTGCAGTATTGAACGCATTTGCCACGTCTATTGTTACCATAATGCAGTATGCAGCCTATCTGTATAGTTTATTCTATTAATGTCTTTTACGATCTTTTGTATTTTGTTCACTGCGTGTATTGTACTTCCACCTTTACGAAAGCCAAATTGTAAGTTTGCGAGATCTCCCTTCATTTCCAGCTCTTTTACTATTCTATCGCCAATTATGCCTTCCATTAGTTTAGCCATACTGTTCAATAGACATATTGGCCTGTATTTTGTCTCCGCCATTGGATCTTTCTTTGGTTTTTCTATTAGTAATAATCTGCCCTTTTTCCACTCTTCTGGAAATTTGTTTGACCGTAGGGTTTCGTTTACAAAATCTAGGAAGTAACTTTGTTGGCTTATAATTGCTTGTTTTACTATTTCTGCCGGAATGCCATCTACTCCTGTGGCTTTTTTACTATTCAGTTTCCTTGATTCTGCATTTAGTTCTTTTGTCGTGATTGCTGGTATTTCTTCTTTGTTTATTTTTTTGTAGGTCCAGTTCTGTACCTCTCCTCTTGGGAAGATGGTTCCTTGTTTCCTCTTTGGGAGTTTCTTTGTTTGTGTTATCAGTTCGTCATCTGTAAGTTGTATCTTTGGCATTATTTTCATTTTTTTACATACTATCTTATATCCATCCCCCCATATATTATTGTCTATTTCGTTGCAAATGTTCCTCCACGCCTGTTCCTTGGCTTTTCTGATTTCTTCCTTTAATTTTCTTCTGCCCTCGATATATCTACTATAGATCTCTTCTTTAAGTTCGCGTCTTTCCCAAGTTTTTTATTTATACCTGATGTCATTTGTAGCTTTCTAGTCAGCACTTCTTTTCTTATTGGGGCTATTTCATTATTCCACCAGTATATGGGTCTCTTATTACTTGGTTTGTTTCTTTTCTTCGCGAAAGATTCATTGCATGCCTGGGTTAGGACAGCTTGGCAGCTTGTTGCATCTATTTTGTGATCGTTGCTCATTTTCCTGAGTTCTATGATTTTTCCTAGGTTTTCTGTGAACCTTTCTATTCCTTCTTTTTATTTTCCATCCTGGTTATATTTTCCTTTTTTTATTTATTTGTTCACGGTCTTCTATAGCGATTTCAAAAGTAATAATTTGGTGGTCGCTAAGGTTTTCTGCGTCATGTAACATCCAGTTTTTTATCCTATTGTTCATGTTTTCGCTATATATGGTGATATCTATGCATGATTCGCTGTTTCCCCTTCTAAACGTTGGTTCCGTTCCCGTATTTGCCACGATCATATTCATTTCGCAGATCCATTCGTATAGTATGTCCCCTCTTTCATCATCTTTTGGAGATCCCCATACACATGACTGAACAGACTGAACTACACGGACTGGATTAGACGAGCTGGACTAGACAGACTGGAGTCGGCAGACTGGATTAGACAGATTGGAGTAGACAGAGTAGACTAGACAGACTGGATTAAGAATTTCATAGTATCTAAGAATCTGTATTATTAGTATGTGCTTGATATGCAATTGTATATAGACATAGGCTA
Organism: Phosphuga atrata; assembly: GCA_944588485.1. NCBI lineage: Eukaryota > Metazoa > Arthropoda > Insecta > Coleoptera > Silphidae > Phosphuga > Phosphuga atrata. Next base: position 47,248,970 of record OX155903.1, on the reverse strand, counting down.
AAGTGTAACTCACAGGTTGTGTAACTTACTAAAGTTGCTTAAACTTACAGGTGAACAAATTATTTTGATTAGATTTAATAATATTTGACTAGACAGAATGGACTAGGCAGACTGGACTCACTAAAGTGGTTCGGAGGAAGCTCCAACTAAACCCCCTATTCCACCTTGGCTTTTAGTATGCGCCACCCCGGTATCGCATATTTTGCATTCATTCAGGGTGGGCAGCCCGGACGCTTAGTGAAAACCGCTCTAGTTGTCGTCTCCCCGACCAGAGACAGACTTGACTAGGCAGACTTGACTGGAAAAACTGGATTAGACAGACTGGACTAGACAGACTGGACTAGACAGACTGGACTCGACAAACTGGATTAGACAGACTGGACTACTAGACAGACTAGACTAGACAGACTGGACTAGACAGATTAAACTAGACAGACTGGACTACACAGGCTGGACTAATCCACTTTGGATTTTAGTATGCGCCACCCCGATATCGCATATTTTGCATTAATTCAGGGTGGGCAGCCCGGGCAGTTAGTGAAAACCGCCCTAGTTGTCGCCTTCCCGACCAGGATTCGAACCCGGGTCTCCCGCATTGATAGGCGGGTATGTTGTAAACTACCGAGGAGGACACACAGGCCGGATTAGTCATACTGGACTGAACAGACTGGACTAGTATTAGACAAACTGTATTAGACAGACTGGACTAGACAAACTGGATTAGACAGTCTGGACTACTCGACAGACTAGACTAGACAGACTGGCCTAGACAAACTGGAATAGAGAGACTGGACTAAACAGACTGGACTAGACAGACTGGCCTAGACAAACTGGATTAGACAGACTGAATTACATAGACTGGACTAGACCAATTGGATTAGACAGACTAGACTAGACAGACTGGACTAGACTGACTAGACTAGACAAACTAGACTAGACAGACTGGACTAGACCAGGGGTCGGCAAATCGCGGCTCACGAGCTGCTTGTGTCTCTACGCATGGCCATTTGTGGCTCTTCAACTTCAAACATGAAACACTCCGTTGCCCTCCGTTCACGCAGTTCTTTTATTTCTTGAGTTTTTCATCAACTTTTATGCGTTTTCGGATTTTCATTGAACCTACTAATTAAGATACAAGCTCAGATACAAGGATAGCACCTAAATGAGTTGCAAGATAAATAAAAATATTTTTTTAAAACGGCAATATTTTTGAAAATATAAGGAATATTGTAATTCTACGTCATTAATATCCATAAACTAGATTTAAAAGTAAGCTTTAAAATGCTATGTAACACGTCTATGGTGTATTAGTTCGATATCAATCGACGTTTGAAAATTATCACATAACTATTTCGTAAACACCTTACATCTCCGGAAATATTAACGATATTTAAATGTGTTAATAATGTGCTTAAATTAGATTAAATTACCTATGAAATGAGATATTACACAATGAAATTGCGTTCGAGTTAACAGAAATATCAGCTAGAGAAAATAAAATTTTGTGTGGTCTCAGACAACTGACGATATTTTCGAAAATATTGGCTCTGATACTTTTGTTTTCTTGAAAATTTGGCTCTTCTCACTTAAAAGTTTGCCAACCACTGGACTAGGCAGACTAGACTAGATAGACTGGACTAGACAGAATGGGCTAGACACAATGCGTTAGACAGATTAAATTAGACAAACTGAATAACACAGGCGGGACTAGACAGACTGGACTAGATAGTGTGATCTAAACAGACTGGACTAGACAGACTGAACTAGACAGACTGGACTAGACAGGCTGGACTAGACAGACTAAACTAGACAGACTGGACTAGACAGACTGGACTAGACAGACTAGAGTAGATCTGACTAGACAGACCAAACTAGACAATGCGAGATAGTAAAACTGTTTGATTTTGTTTTGACAGTCCAAAATATATAACTGACTTATTGAAACTGTCAAAATTAAAGGAATGTGTCAAACGTGCAAAACATCAAAAATATGTTGTATTATCAAATTGAGTTAGTTATAAAATGTCAAAAATTGATAAGGTATATTATAGACTATAGTCATTTTTTTAAAGAATGCAGTGCAGGGAAGATAGGGCTTATTTGACCTTGTTCTCTGATTGGCTTAAATCGAGGAGAAGTTCACACCGACGATATTTACTTCTCCATCTCAACCTCTTTTCTCTCTTTCTTGTTAGCTGTTAGTTGTCAATGGCTGCCGTGTCAATTCACAATTATCATCTGATCTGTTTGTATCATTTAGATTTCTTGCGTTTTTTTCCATTTATTTGTTTGTATTTTATTACTACTGTTGCCATTTGGTGTATTTAATCAATAATAATAAGATATTCAATGAAACCATTAGGTAATTACCAATTTTATATTTAAGTAACTATATTTGAATTTAGCGATAAATTTTGTAACTAGATTGAACGTTTTTCATAGTGTAAATCAGGTTTCTAGTTACTGTATTCTTAAAAAATATGGAGTATAGATATTTTACAATCTATATTTATAGTCTTACATTAAACTCTCTATTTATTAAGCGTGCAAATGGAATTATTATGTAATCTATACTAGACTAGATACAATCTACATTTCTAGTCTTATTGTTAGATTACACTAACTATTTTATTATTATTAAGCGTGCAAATGGAATAGATTTGTAAACTAGACAAGACTAGATACAATCTGTATTTCTAATCATATTGTAAGATTTCAGTATTTTTCATTATTAAGCGTGTAAATGGAATTATTGTGTAATCTTGACTAGATATCATCGATATATCTAATCTCAGATTACAAAATATTTCGATTTGCACACTTGGTTTAAAAAAAAAACTAGACTGCACTAGAGAGACAAGATTAAACAGACTGAACTAGACACACTAGACTAGACAGATTGGACTAGATAGACTGGACTAGATAGAATGGACTAGACAGACGGGACTAGGCAGACTAGACTAGACAGAGTGGACTAGACAGACTGGACTAGACAGACTAGACTACACAGATTGGACTAGACAGACTTGACTAGAATGGAATTATTTTGTAATCTAGACTAGATATAATCTATATATCCAATCTTAGATTACAAAATAATTCGATTTGCACACTTGATATATAAAAAAAAACTAGCGATTCACAATAGAATCTAGACTAAACTGTTAATTTAAACAAATTGACTTACACGCTCGATTGAACTCGCTTGATAACTTCTGCTGACACCGTTGAACGTTTCTTATTTTTTTTCTTGCTCTGTTTTTTTCCGCAAATTAAATTGGAATATCGGCGCGTTGCGTAACAAAGCGGTAAAAAAATCGCACAATTTTTAAGGTAGGTTGTGCCGGGATCGGCACGCGGTTACGTAAGGATCGCGCGGCGCGGACGGCACACGGCAAGTGAGAGAGAGAGTGTGTGTACAACACAATTTCGGGTGTTGGGGAAGGTTATGCGCGACTCTTTCAACCTTCGCCTTGCACTAGAGGTCTGTTTGCTCGTTTCGCTAATCACACACACACACATAGTCGCAGTGGCGACCTTGGGCGACGCGCTAACGCTCCACGCCAGCCTCGCACACATTCGTTTGTTGTTTCCAGATAGCGGAAAACGCAATTGATAAGGAAACTCTAAAGCCTACGGCTTTTTGTAATTCTTGTTAAATATTTCTTGCGTTATTGCGGTTTTTTTTTTATCGCCGTGTTTGAGTTGTCGGCGAGACTTTGTGCAAATAATTTTTGCTTATTTTCGTTTCTTTGTTTGGATTTGATAACACGTTTTATACGTATTTTACTGCTATGTGAACGAAACTTATGTCAATCTAAGTTTGGACAAGAATTAGATCAATTTTGAATTTAGTTCGTGAACGATTCTAGATAACTCTTACAATTAGTCGAACGAGACACATATTTGACTAAAATGGTTTCGATTGATACTGTAACGTGAAGTAGATTTGAGTTGACTAAATTATCCTGCGTATAAAATGTTGATGGAACTAGATTAGATTTGACTAGATTCATTTAGACTAGATATACAGGACTGAAGCCGGAAAGACCAGACTAGGCAGACAAGACGGATTTGGCTGGATTGGTCTAAATAGAAAATGTAGATCGAAGTAGATTAGCCTAAATGCAGACAATATTAGTTGACTGGATTAGTGCAGATAGATAATGTTGGTGGAACTAGACAGACACAATTCGACTGACTACAGACAAAATGGACCGACAGACTAGACACATTAGACAGACTAGATAAACAAGACCTACTACACAGAGTAGACAGACAGACATAATAAACAGACTAGACAGAGTACACAGACACACTAGATAGACTAGACAGACAATACTAGACTGACAAGACTAGACAAATTAGACTAGACAGACAAGACTAGACAAACCAAATTAGACAGACTAGACAGACAAACGAGACTAGACTGGCCATACAGATAGACTAGACAAACCAGACAGACTAGACAGACTAGACAGACTAGACAGACTAGACAGACAAGACAGACCAGACGGACAAGACGGACAAGACGGACAAGACTAGCCAGACAGACTAGACAAATCAGACTAGACTAGACAAAGCAGACTAGACAGACAACCTTTTCATAGTTGAATTTTTTTTTCGCATGCGTCAATTTCCGACATGTTTTCGGGCACTTCCTTTGACGTATAAGCAGTGAAAATAACAAAATCTGCCCGAAACTTTCATATTCCCGCCTTTCAAACAAGGAGGACGCACATGCGCTTAACTAACCGTAAAAAGGTCAAATTTTACGTTAAAATTTGTCAAATTTTATCAAATTCTTGACAGTTTTGGTCACTTAAACAACACTTGTCAAATTGTCAAAATGAGTTTTTATGCTTCAACATATTCTGGACATTGTCTTTTTAAGCCGTTAGAAACTGTTATTGACACTGACACTTTTGACAAGACAGACCAGACAGACAAGACAGACAAGACAGACAAGACAGACAAGACAGACAAGACAGACAAGACAGACAAGACAGACAAGACAGACAAGACAGACAAGACAGACAAGACAGACAAGACAGACAAGACAGACAAGACAGACAAGACAGACAAGACAGACAAGACAGACAAGACAGACAAGACAGACAAGACAGACAAGACAGACAAGACAGACAAGACAGACAAGACAGACAAGACAGACAAGACAGACAAGACAGACAAGACAGACAAGACAGACAAGACAGACAAGACAGACAAGACAGACAAGACAGACAAGACAGACAAGACAGACAAGACAGACAAGACAGACAAGACAGACAAGACAGACAAGACAGACAAGACAGACAAGACAGACAAGACAGACAAGACAGACAAGACAGACAAGACAGACAAGACAGACAAGACAGACAAGACAGACAAGACAGACAAGACAGACAAGACAGACAAGACAGACAAGACAGACAAGACAGACAAGACAGACAAGACAGACAAGACAGACAAGACAGACAAGACAGACAAGACAGACAAGACAGACAAGACAGACAAGACAGACAAGACAGACAAGACAGACAAGACAGACAAGACAGACAAGACAGACAAGACAGACAAGACAGACAAGACAGACAAGACAGACAAGACAGACAAGACAGACAAGACAGACAAGACAGACAAGACAGACAAGACAGACAAGATAGACAAGACAGACAAGACAGACAAGACAGACAAGACAGACAAGACAGACAAGACAGACAAGACAGACAAGACAGACAAGACAGACAAGACAGACAAGACAGACAAGACAGACAAGACAGACAAGACAGACAAGACAGACAAGACAGACAAGACAGACAAGACAGACAAGACAGACAAGACAGACAAGACAGACAAGACAGACAAGACAGACAAGACAGACAAGACAGACAAGACAGACAAGACAGACAAGACAGACAAGACAGACAAGACAGACAAGACAGACAAGACAGACAAGACGGACAAGACGGACAAGACGGACAAGACAGAGAAGACAGACAAGACAGAGAAGACAGACAAGACAGAGAAGACAGAGAAGACAGACAAGACAGAGAAGACAGAGAAGACAGACAAGACAGACAAGACAGACAAGACAGACAAGACAGACAAGACAGACAAGACAGACAAGACAGACAAGACAGACAAGACAGACAAGACAGACAAGACAGACAAGACAGACAAGACAGACAAGACAGACAAGACAGGCAAGACAGACAAGACAGACAAGACAGACAAGACAGACAAGACAGACAAGACAGACAAGACAGACAAGACAGACAAGACAGACAAGACAGACAAGACAGACAAGACAGACAAGACAGACAAGACAGACAAGACAGACAAGACAGACAAGACAGACAAGACAGACAAGACAGACAAGACAGACAAGACAGACAAGACAGACAAGACAGACAAGACAGACAAGACAGACAAGACAGACAAGACAGACAAGACAGACAAGACAGACAAGACAGACAAGACAGACAAGACAGACAAGACAGACAAGACAGACAAGACAGACAAGACAGACAAGACAGACAAGACAGACAAGACAGACAAGACAGACAAGACGGACAAGACGGACAAGACGGACAAGACGGACAAGACGGACAAGACGGACAAGACGGACAAGACGGACAAGACGGACAAGACGGACAAGACGGACAAGACGGACAAGACAGACAAGACAGACAAGACAGACAAGACAGACAAGACAGACAAGACAGACAAGACAGACAAGACAGACAAGACAGACAAGACAGACAAGACAGACAAGACAGACAAGACAGACAAGACAGACAAGACAGACAAGACAGACAAGACAGAGAAGACAGACAAGACAGAGAAGACAGACAAGACAGACAAGGCAGACAAGACAGACAAGACAGACAAGACAGACAAGACGGACAAGACGGACAAGACGGACAAGACGGACAAGACGGACATGAAGGACAAGACGGACAAGACAGACAAGACAGAGCGGGCAGACAAGACAGTCAAGACGGACAAGACAGACAAAACAGACAAGACTAGCCAGACAGACAGACTATACAGACAGACCAGACAGACTAGACAAATCAGACTAGATTAGACAAAGCAGACTAGACAACCTTTTCATAGTTGAATTTTTTTTATTCGCATGCGTCAATTTCCGAAATGTTTTAGGGCACTTTTTTTGACGTATAAGCAGTGAAAATAACAAAATCTGCCCGAAACTTTCATATTCCCGCTGTTCAAACAAGGAGAACGAGCATGCGCTTAACTAATCGTAAAAAGGTCAAATTTTACCTTAAAATTTGTCAAATTTTATCAATTTTTTTGACAGTTTTGGTCACTGAAAATTAGACACTTTTGACATATCCCTTTGATAGTTTTTATGCCGCAACATATTCTGGACATTGTATTTTTAAGCCGTTAGAAACTGTTTTTGACACGTCAAATTTGACACTTTTGACATATACATTTGACAGTTTTGATCCCACCCACAGATTTTTGACAGTTTTTTTTTAAACCAGTTTCTTACAGTGTTTGACTGAAAAAACTGTTAATAAAATTTAAAATTTGACATTTTTGACAGTTCTGATGCTTCCAACAAATTGTCGTTTAATATGTGTTTGGAGTTTTTAGGAATTGGTGTTTTTAGAGGAAATTCGTAATTCGTTCTTTCGTGGAAAACTCACCCCCCAGATCGTTATTGCGTCTCGAATTCGTGGAAATCGCTTAACCCGAAAGGCCCGTGAAATATTACAGTACAGCTTTTCCGCGAAAACATTTTCCGACCTAAAAAATTTCCCAAAAGCAAATGCCGCAAATGGACTTTTAGAATTTAAAATATTTCATTTAATCTTTATCGATTTTCGTTTCGCTTATTTATTTAAATTGCCAATTATTTGTTGAAAATCACGCGGCCAGGTAAAAGTTATCTTAAAACATGCGAAATTTTAATTCTCCTAATCTCAAAGTTTCCATATTTCAATTTTTTTTAATTGTGCATATTTTATTTTGCAAAAAGCAGATTAAATTAAATTTGCAAAAAGCAAAAAAAAAACTTAATTAGCATTAGAAACTGTTAAGATTATTTAAAACGCGACAACATTCGCGAATTATTATCAATAAATATGAATATTACATAAAAGTTGACTTTGACTTCAAAAACCTTGTCCAAATTTGCAATTTAAACGTCAAAATTTCAACTAAACCATTATCTACAGTTTGGCTTTTCAACTATTTTTTTACGTAATAATCATAAAAATTAGTGGATAACCATACTGTTAAATTTGAGAATATTCTTATGCCAATTTGCTGTCAAATGTATTAACAATTATCACTTTAAATGTGACACTTGTCAATGTAATGAAAAATGGTTAATATGTCATGATGTAAATGATACTTAAATGGTTAATATTATTACTCATTTGTTGATATTATGACACACACCACGAATTGAGATTATGGTTAACATATATAAGTTACGGTAAAGTACAAAATCAGCAAACATTTACCGCTATATGTATACATCTACCAATTTGATAGGTAAATGTGAGTTTAAATTTGAGATCAGCTTCATATATCTACTTTTACCGGCAAAAGTACACATTTTCAACGTATATAGGTAAAAGCTAAAATTAATACAATACACTTGTATATTAAGGTTAAGGAAGTTGGAGCTTAACTAATGATTCAAAATAGTGTTTGAATCGTTATTTTTAACTTATACGGTGTAATGAAAGATCTGGCAACAGCGCTTCATTGTGTCTTAAAAGTTTATAGTACAGAGAGAGAAAAGAATAGTAATTGAATGCAGTCTGTATATTTTCTCTCTATATAACCATGTTTCCATCTTTTTCTTTTCTCTCAGCTATTCTCGCGGCGTTGCCAAACCATCCGTCATGTGAATTATTGTCGATAAACAAGATTCAAAATAAAAAGTTACTTAAACTTTACTTAACTTTAAAGTTAAGTTACTTAACTTTAATTATTTAAATAATTACATCGGTAACGTCACATTGCTTTAATGTTATCGTGTTTTACAATTATCTAAGTTTATTGTATATAGTTTTTTATTCCATAAAGTTTCGAAATTAATATCTAAAAAAATACATAAATACGTGACGGAAGCTTGTCTGCCATAAGAGCCTGTGTATAAGAATTGAAAAAACATAATTTTTGATTTTTTTTTTCGGATAAACTAAATGGTGGATCACTTTTAAATTTTGAGAGGACATAAATGAAGTATTGATCTGCATGTATAAAAAGTTTCAAAGCTTAAACTTCCTCGAACCTCCTTAAAATGTACTCGAAATAATTTACATTATTTTATTATTAGTATTACATCTTTTCTTGCCCTTATGGACAGTGTTTGAAATTAAATATCTCATGATGACTTTCACTTCTTTTTCTTCTCTTCCCAAAATTTCTTCATCATTTGACTGTACTCCTGCTTCCTGTCCAACATGTTCTGTCCACAATGTTCCTATTTTCTTCCTTTCACTTACTAAAAATTTGGAATTCTTTATTTTGTTTCTGAATTTTTCCTATCATTTGCTGATTGATCCACATTTGCTTTAAGTCATCTTCTATTTCATGAAACCAATTTGTTTTCCTAGTCGAACTGTTTCTTGAAAGTCGTTTATTGTTCATTCTCTGTATGTGCCCATAGGAAGTTAGTCAGCGTTTTCTAATGATATCTGTGAGTCTGCCTGTCTGTTCATATAGCTCTTTGGTAGATCTTTTCATCTATATCCCATCTCTGTGTACTGCTCCAAATATTTTCTTGAGAATTTTGCGTTCAATTTTTTCTGTTTCTATGATGCCAGATGCTCCAATTGTGGTTGGTGACGCATACAATGCTTCAGGTAATACAACTGTTTTGTAGTGTCTGAGTTTGGCCTGCCTTGATATGCTTTTCTTATTATAATGTAACCATGTAAGTTTGTATGCTTTCTGGAGTTTTTCGGTTGTTCTATGTTAGACATCTTGTTTGATTCTCCTATTTGTATATATTCTCCTAACTATTTAAATTTTTTCGCTCTTTGTATAGATCCATAGGTCGTATGCATGGTATTTACATTGTTGGTATGTCGTTCCATGTATTGGGTTTTCTCATAAGGTACCTGTAAACCTGTTTTAGCAGCTATTTCATGTAATCGCTCCAGTGCTTCCTTTGCCTCCTCTGTGTTATTGCTGGGTATGGCAATCTGCAAATGCCAGACATTTTATGATTGTTTTTGTTTCGCGTGTTCTTCCTAGCTGTATGTCTTTCACTTGTTCCTGTCACTGCTTAACAATTTTGTTGACCATGTTGAACAAAAAGACCATGTTGAACAAAATTGATTAGAGGCCGTCTCCTTGACACCTGTGCGTATCTGAAAGGGTTCTGAAATTTCACTTGATCCTAGAGGTGGTGTCCGTAAACGTTATGGCTTGATTATGGCGAGACAGTAAAATGTCATTTGGCCGAGAGAGTAGAGTGGGCGAGTAGGTTTAATTTTTTTGCCGGGTAAGTCAGTCAGTGATCATGATGGATAGTAAAAGGTTGATTCAAAAATGCACTAACAATAAGATGCTTATACCTTATTTATTTGAGGAGTTAAACTAATTGTTGCGAAACGATAAGATGCGCGTTTTGGACAAGGCCTTGGATGTTGAGGAGACCCGAACTTGGAGCAAGTAACAATCTATTTCGGGAATTGGAATTAGAAGACCCAGGGGAATTTAAAGCGCTACTGAGAATAGATGTAGAATATTTTAAGACATGGATTCACTATATATATTTGAATAAATTTAATTGTTTTTTCGTTGTCCCATTTTAACGACATTTTCTTTTCTTTTTTAAAAAACGTAAAACCAAAATTAATTAATAATTAAATAAAGCAATACTTCATCAAAAGTTTCAATTGTAGTATTTAAAATTAAAACAAACAAACTAGCCACCGTCACCGTACTGACAAAACGAGGAGATTACTTGTTCAGACATGCCGAGTGGGACAGCGAGTCAGTAGCGGTAGGAGTGGGGGTAGCCACTCGGCCTGCACTCGGCCTAGTAAATAGAAAGGGGTCCGAGTGACTGTTCCGCCATTTTACTGGGCCGAGCACTCGGCCGTGTACTCGGTGACATGTTTACACGTACCGAGTACTCGGCCGAGTTTACTGTCTCGCCACTCTACTCGCTACGTGCGATCAAGGCATTAGTTGTCTAAGAGATCTGTTTTTTTTGTCAATGCCATATTCTTCCAGTACTACAAAGAGCGTTTGTCTATCAATGCTGTCGTACGCTTTTTCCACAAAAGTCCACAAAGGTAAATACAGAGTTATTTGTTTGTCTGACTTTCAATATTGTTCTTACGTTCCAAATTTGTTCGATGCATGATCTCCCTTTTCTAAAGCCAGCCTGGTATTCTCCTACTTGAGGATCTGCTTGAGGTTCTAGTCCGTTCAATAACACTTTAGAGAATATTTTTTAAGTGACTGGCACTAGTGAAATACCTCTGTAATTAACATTATTTTTTAAGATCATGTCTTTCCGATAACTTAAGTGGATAGCGTAGACGCGATTCGAGATTTATCTCTCATCAGTACAGCTTTGCTTTTATGAACAACAATTTGTAAACCACTTACTTGAAACCCATGTGGAGGATTAGGGTTAGATATTTTTAATTTGACATTTCGTGAGATAAATTTATCGGAAAAGAAAGTTATCGGAAAGACATCATGATCTTAAAAACCATGTTTTTTCTGGTTTTTGTTGAGTGCCACTAAGGTGGACTGAAAGCTATAAAATATCTCGTCTTGACTAGCAGCGTACTATCACCGATACACTACGGCCTACCCTTTCAGCAATAGCACGAACCGAAAAACCCGCTTCTCACATACCAATAATGCGACCCCTTTCAAAATCAATTAGATGATGATATTGTGCACGACGACGAACAGGGGGTATCTTTTTAGGTTTGCAAACTGAAACGTCAAACTACTCAGGGGCTACTTGGATATTAGACGCAATTACATTAAAAATCAGCAAATCTTCATAAGGTTGAAAGATCAACAGAAATACCATTCTATAGGAACCAAAACAATTGTTTTTTTGATCATCGATGCAGTTCATTTACATGAACAAATTCTGTAAATTTCGTTAAAATCGTCCGATAAATACTTGGTGTTCTGTTTTTTTTTGAAAGGCAGTACAATTAATGTCATATTGTCAAATGTCAAATAATGTCAAATTCAGTTAATGTTCAATAGACCTTTTTACGGTTAGTTAAGCTCCACGTGCGTCCGCCTTGTTTAAAAGGCGGGAATATGAAAGTTTCGGGCACATTTTGTTATTTTCACTGGTTATACGTAAAAAAAGTGCCCGAAAACATGGCGAAAATTGACGCATGTTCATATGAAATTTCAACTATGAAAAGGTCTATTGAAATATAAAGTATTCGTTTCTTTGGAAATTTTGTTTTATAATTTTCTGAAATAGGAAATTATTATTACAAAATGACGTGACATTAACTGTAATATACAGTATAATAGTGGTAATGCGACGCATATGGGACCAGACAACCGCCGGATTATAAAAAAATTCTGGATTATCAGGATTAAAAGAAAACAATAACAATTTTACATATTTTATGTACAATTGTATTTCAGAAAGAATAAAATATGTATCTATATTGGTAAACGTGTACATACAAAAACTATGTACAAACTTAGAACAGATGATAAGATAATTGTAGAGTGTTGTTTATCAGGGTGTGTTGGCCAGAACTTTTCCAAGAACACAGGATGGTGTTGTTTTTGACTTTATTTCTGTGCGCGAGGTTTATATCCGGCACGGTGCAGCGAAAAGAAAAGACACTTGTTTCCCCAGAGCGCCGGATTACTGAACGTGTCGGATTATCGAGATTATACTGTATATCAAAGTTAATTATTTTAATTGTCATCTGTCAATTTGACAATATTATGAATTTCTTAATAAGTTATATTTGCAATTTACTGTCAAGTAACAGTTAAACACAACTGTTAAATTTATCAAAATTAATTACTTTAAATGTCATTAAAATGTTATTTTGTCAATGTAAATTTGACAATAGTATGACAATATTATGTCAGATATATTACTGTCAAAGTTTATCTATTTTTTTAATATTGTCAATGTAAATTTGACAATATTATGACAATATAATATCAGATATATTACTGTCAAAGTTTAATCTAATTTTTTTTTAATTTAGATTTTTTTTTATTCATTTTGTGTTGCAATTTCGTGACAAAGGAAATTGTTGGTCATGTTATTAATAAATGTTTTCGGTTCCAATCTTATCTGACGCTACGATAATAACTTCATTATGGAAAATGGTAATTTGTTGTACGTTATCAGTTTGTGGCTGATAACAATAATTCTTAAAAAAATCACGGTTTGAATGAAAATTATTTTTGTTTGTAAAAATAGAATGAAGAAAAAGAAATTATTCTACTGATATATGTGAAAATGGCATTTTTTTCCACGGCTTACCCTACATGCAACTTGTGAACATTTTTTCATTCTAGAGATGAAAATATTTTCACATCTAGAGACGAAAATGAGCATTTTAAATTTATGATTTTCTCGATTAATACACTAAACTAACCAAATTTGCAGGGACTTTCTTATTAATTACATCAATTTCCATGAAATATTTTATGTACAAAGGTAAAACGAGCCTGAAACTATTTAAAAAACCGAAATTAAATTAGGACATTTGACTTGAAAAGAATCACCTTCTATGAGAATGCAATATGTTACCATGGAAACGACCAAAACAACAATTAAATTTGTATTGACAGTTCTGACAGTTCGCTTGGAAATGGATTTATTAAAGTCGAATTATGGATTCTACAACCGAAATCAGTAGAAAAAATTGCATTTACAACTCGAGATGAAAGTGTTTTTTTTAGGTTTGGTGTGATTGCTAACTCGCTGGCGCTCGTGAGCAAACTCCCACCTCACCAAAAAAACGCCATCTTTCATCTCTTGCTGTAAAATATACGATTAAATGTATGAAACGGCAATTGGAATTTTTTTCATTTTCTAACGAGATTTTAACATAAATATTACTGCATTTTTTATATCACTTCGACAGAAGACAATTCGAATGGGATTATCTTTATCAGAATAGAATTTTTCTGTCATAATGTAATAGTATATTCTACAACTAGGGCGGTAAGTTGACAATTGGTCAGCTTGTCGCGTCCACTGCTGTACATAAGCATAAGCCTCTCTTAACCTAGACCATCTTGCTCGGTCTTGGGCTTCCAGGATCCAGTTCGGGGAAATCCTTAAATCGTCCGTCCATCGGGTGGGCGATCGTCCTCTGTTTCTATGTGCTTCGTCTCTGGGTCGCCATTCTAATATTCTCTTCGTCCATCTGTTGTCCGACATTCTTTCGACGTGACCAGCCCAGTTACATTTTAGGTATGTGACTCTTTCAATTGCATCCGTAACTTTTGTTATTCTTCTATCAATTGGTCACGAGAGCGAAATTGGGCACACGAACGAAGGATTCATCATAAGAACTCTCATCAGTCTCCGGTATCGCCATAGAATTTACACTCATTTTAAAACGTTCTTTAATTTTAATTTTGTAATAAAACAAAATTTCTGTCACCTTTTCACGTTACTTTTTTAATATTGAGGTTTTGATTGTGTTTATTTTATTTATTTTATTGTTTTCCGTACCGAAAACGGAACCCTTATAGGATCACTTTGTTGTCTGTCCGTCCGTCCGTCTATCTGTCTGTCAAGACCATTTTTCTCAGGAGCGCGTAGAGGTAACAAGTTGAAATTTGTATCAAATACTCGGGTCTACGGTCTCTTTCAGCTGTGAAAAAATCAAACTTGTAAGTCAACAAAAGATATGACCGTTTATGTCGCATATTTTGCGATTTCACAAGGGAATCAAAACCTATAGGTTACTTCCCGTTGACCTAGAATCATGAAATTTGGCAAGAAGCGGTGTCTTACAGCACATGTAAAGGGAAAAATCTGAAAACCGTAAATATGTAGTTTAATTACAAGAAAAATGCGAATTTACTATTAGAAACTTATGAAAATACACTAATGTGTTGCGTGGTATTGTCAGGCACCAGAAGCATATGGGTTGCATACAGTTAGGTCCTCCTAAAGATACCTTACTTACAAGTTTGTACGGAACCCTCGGTGCACGAGTCACAACTCGCACTTGGCCGGTTTTTTTATGTAACTTAGCGATATTGAATATTTACGTGCGTTACCCAAGTTATATGGTAATTCAACAAAAAATAGCATTTCTCGCAATAAAAAACATGCGCCAAGATAGTCATAAAATTCTCATTTTTCTTGTAATTAAACTACATATTTACGGTTTTCAGATTTTTCCCATTACATGTGCTGTAAGACACCGCTTCTTGCCAAATTTCATGATTCTAGGTCAACGGGAAGTACTCTATAGGTTTTGATTCCCTTGTGAAATCGCAAAATATGCGACATAAACGGTCATATCTTTTGATCGCGTTGACTTACAAGTTTGATTTTTTCACAGCTGAAAGAGACCGCAGACCCGAGTATTTGATACAAATTTCAACTTGTTACCTCTACGCGTTCCTGAGAAAAATGGTCTTGACAGACGGACAGACAGACAGACAGACAGGCAGGCAGACAGGCAGGCAGACAGACAGACGGACAGACAGACGAATAACAAAGTGATCCTATAAGGGTTCCGTGTTCGGTACGGAACCCTAAAAAAACTGAAAAAAAACTATAATTAAGTTCCAGAACCCCTAAACACTCATAGTGAATGGGGGATGTATGCATAAAAATATAGTATCCTATCGTAAGACAACGACATCTTGAGGTTATGCTTGCAGCGGTACCAAGATGCTCGTGATTTCAGGAGAGCCACTTGTCAAGTTAACTGAAAGTGTCCTTCGTCCTCAAAAAAAAGGAAGTCTGTCTAGTCTATCTAGTATGCCTAGTCTGTCTAGTTTGCGTAGTCTCTCTAGTTTGTCTAGTGTATCTAGTCTAGTCTGTCCAGTCTTGTCTATCTAGTCTGTAACTAGTTACAGTTTTTACCTCTTAAAACCATTTAGAAATAAATAAACCTAGTATAAATATGTTATAAACTTAATAAGGTCGGAACACAGACTGAATATAATAAATATATTCAATCTATCCGGAGCTCTATAATATTATTGGGTCTTTTTAGGGCTATCAAAACAAATCTCATGTGAAATTTGCCAGTAATTTACTAGCTTTCAGTCCACATTTCTTCTTCTTTCGTCTTTCTATTAACTTACGTGAATAGCCATCTGCAGACGCGTTTCGAGATTTATCTCTCATCAGTGCAGCTTTTTTTTCAAATACTTGTGAACTCAGTCGCATGGCGAATATCATGGAAGAACTGACTAGGGGAAACTTTCCACCATACCTGTTGCGATTACTTCGCAGGTAGCTATCCAACAGGAGAATTTTATTCGAAGTTGGCACTGAAATCGCTGATTACAAAGTATACAGTAGTGTTCCACAGGGCTCAGTCCTGGGTCCTACATTGTGGAATATTCTGTACGATAGGGTGTTGAGACTAATTTTGCCGGACGGAGTGCAAATAATAGCATTCGCCGACGACCTAGCCATGGTTGCAATAGGGACGACAGGGGAAGAGATAATGAGTCGCGCAAACATAGCCATTAAAGTGGACGAATGGCTAAAATTTGCTCCCAAAAAAAACAGAAGCTGTATTGTTAATAGGCAACAGAACCGTTGGACCTATTACTTTTAAAACTAAAGAGGTAGTAATCACTCCCAAAGAAGCAATTACATGCCTGGGAGTAACCATTGACAGAAAGCTCTTCTTCAAGGAGCACGTCAAAAGAATTACGACAAAGGCCTTTAAAACAATACTAGTGTACCAAAAAGTAGTAAGAGAAGGCTGCTTTGCTCGGTGGTTCTATCAACTATGCTGTACGGAGCCCCGGTCTGGGCAAGGGCCGTTACGAAAACAAACATTAAAAACATGCTCGCATCTGTTCAAAGAAAAATGGCCATTCGAGTATGCAGCGCATACAGAACAATATCTAGAGACGCCATACTTGTCATCGCCGGAGTTGCACCGATACAATATCAAATACAAGAAAGAGTGGAACTGTACAAGACCAGAAACTCCACAAACTGAGACCACTACAGAAGAAGCGCAAAGGGCTAAATGTTTACACTATGGCAAAAGATCTAGGGCGCATCTGCAAAAGGACCCTGGACGAGACTCCTAATACCCTGTATGAAATTAAGGGCAACACGCCAGCATGGAGATGTTCCATATCATCTAACACAGCCTCTCGGCGGGATCGGATGTTTCCGGTAGTACTTGCATAGGATCGGCAGGGCCTCCGACGACTATTGTGTGGACTGTGGGAACGCAGACACCGCACAACATACCATTTTCGAATGCGAAAGGTGGACCCCAGAAAGAGAAAAGTGGATGAAACAGACAAACTCGACGCACGAAGTACATACACTAGTAGACCTAATACTTAAATCAGCACAATACTGGCCATATACGGAAAATGTGATAAGAGAGATTATTACACAAAAAGAACTCGACGAACAACGACAGATGCAGAGGCAAAAAAAAACCGGCCTAACTGAATGCAACCCATATGCTTCTGCTGCCTGACAATACCACGCAACACATTAGTGTATTTTCATAAGTTTATAATAGTAAATTCTCATTTTTCTTGTACTTAAACTACATATTTACGTTTATTATTATGTTTTCAGATTTTTCCCTTTACATGTGCTGTAAGACACCGCTTCATGCCAAATTTCATGATTCTAGGTCAACGGGAAGTACCCTATAGGTTTTGATTCCCTTGTGAAATCGCAAAATATGCAACATAAACGTCATATCTTTTGATCGCGTAGACTTACAAGTTTGATTTTTTCACAGCTGAAAGAGACCGCAGACCCGAGTATTTGATACAAATTTCAACTTGTTACCTCTACGCGTTCCTGAGAAAAATGGTCTTGACAGACAGACAGACGGACGGACGGACAGACAGACAGACAGACGGACAACAAAGTGATCCTATAAAGGTTCCGTTTTCGGTACGGAACCCTAAAAAAAACTGAAAAAAAAAACTATAATTAAGTTCCAGAACCCCTAAACACTCATAGTGAATGGGGGATGTATGCATAAAAATATAGAATCCTATCGTAAGACAACGACATCTTGAGGTTATGCTTGCAGCGGTACCAAGATGCTCGTGATTTCTGGAGGGCCACTTGTCAAGTTAACTGAAAGTGTCCTTCGTCCTCAAAAAAAGGAAGTCTGTCTAGTCTATCTAGTATGCCTAGTCTGTCTAGTTTGCGTAGTCTCTCTAGTTTGTCTAGTGTATCTAGTCTAGTCTGTCCAGTCTTGTCTATCTAGTCTGTAACTAGTTATAGTTTTTACCTCTTTAAAACCATTTAGAAATAAATAAACCTAGTATAAATATGTTATAAACTTAATAAAGTCGGAACACAGACTGAATATAATAAATATATTCAATCTTTCCGGAGCTCTATAATATTATTGGGTCTTTTTAGGGCTATCAAAACAAATCTCATGTGAAATTTGCCAGTAATTTACTAGCTTTCAGTCCACATTTCTTCTTCTTTCGTCTTTCTATTAACTTACGTGAATAGCCATCTGCAGACGCGTTTCGAGATTTATCTCTCATCAGTGCAGCTTTGCTTTTATTCAGGCTGTGTTGCCGACTTTATTAAGTTTATATGATTATCTATAATGTAATATGGTTTTACTAATAGTAAATGAATATATTAATTCGATTAGTTCCACCAGGTATACATAGATAATGAAAGTTAGTTACACTTAATAATTTTGCAGAGAGATAATTGCACACACATTCAGGTTACACAATTAGCTCCATTAGATTGCACATAATACACACTCGCACAATGGAATTTACTACATGTAGTTTCATCGCCGGCCGATTGATACGGGCGTACGTTCAAGGCGACTGAATACATTTTCGTTTTGTTTGCGAATTTCTTTGCGATTCACTCGAAATTGGCATCGAAACGCGACTAGAAATACACACATTTAAAAAGAAAATAACTCGCCGACTAATTATTTAGCAATTCCGCGAATTTGCATTGTTCGCTTCGGTTTTTGCGGTGAATTTATTTACGCGCAATGATGTGATGTCATTGAGTGTTTGTCAGTTTTCTTTTAATGAAACCTCACCGATTAATTCAAACAGAAAATACAATTCTTGTAATTAGTAGAACTAGTTTATTTATAGACATTGAAATCAACTTGACTCACACCAATTCCGCTTCCTTTTCTAACCGTTTAAACATCGAATAAACTTGTTTTACTAGTTATAGTTAATTATATAGTTAAACTACTTTAAACAAAGATTTTATTTAAACTAGTCTAAATAATGACTCTACTTAAACTAGTCTCAGTAAAGACTCTACCTAAAGTAGTACAAATAAAGATCTACTTAAACTAGTCTATATAAAAGCTTTACTGACAAGGGGGCTCTGTCAACTCGGCATCACCGATTTGGCCCAAATTTACAGTATATGTAGGGCTTGACTATAAATGAAAGTGACGCAAGCGGGAGGGCCAGATGGGCAAGCGTTAAAAAACTCATAAGCAACGACAACTCATAAGCCCGCTATGTTAGCATAAATTTCAATGCGCAACGGTAAGAGCTCGGGTTCATAGTACGAGGACCGCTGGTTCGATTCCCCGTGGGGACGCTTTTTTTTTATTTACAATTTTTAAAATAACTCTTTTATTATTATTAATATTTAACAGTTTAATTGTAATTATCAATTTGTCAATTTAATTATTTTATTAGTATTAAAATTGTAAATAAAAAAAAAGTATCCCCATGAGGAATCGAACCAACGATCCTCGTACTATGAACCCGAGCTCTTACCGCTGCGCTGACCGGCCATTGAAATTTATGCTAACATAGCGATGCTTATGAGTTTTTTAACGCTTGGCCATTTGGCCCTCCCGCTTGCGTCACTTTCATTTATAGTCAAGCCGTACATATACTGTAAATTTGGACCAAATCGGTGATGACGAGTTGACAGGGCCCACTTGTGAAACTAAGGCTACTACTTTAGGAATCAACTGAAACTAGTTAGATTAGTATAGTCTGTGTATAATCTAGCTAGTTTTAGTAATTGGAAAGTCTTGGACGAAAATTAAGAGACCGATTAAGCTTTAAATGGATGCAATGTAAACTTCATTAACTGGTAGTTTCACTACGTAGGCAATTAGTGTGTAGTAAACAAGTTTACGTGACTGATTGAGATATCGGTTTTACTATTTATTCATTTGCCATTGTCTGTTTTAGGTTCACAAATATTTAATTCCTTGACTCAATGTCTTGACTATTAATTGAAGGGATTATGTGAATGGTAGTTTTTTAATCATTGTCATTTTTTTTAAATTGACAGCTTTTGAAAAAAGTATTTTCGGCAAAATTGGAAAGAAACGACTTTGGGCTATTGAAATGTAGAAAACAACAGGAAATAATTGACAGATTCACTATTCGTATCTATTTTAAACTGACATAACTCAAACGCGATTTTAAGTATGACAGATTCACTCTGTGTCAAAATGTGAAACTGGCATATGTGAAATGTGATATTAACCTTCACAGATTCATATTTCGTGAAAACTATTTAAAAGTGACATATTTCAAATGTGATTTTAAGTTTGACAGATGTACTATTCGTTACTTTTTAAAACTGACATATTTCAAATGTGATTTTAAGTAGGACAGATTCACTGTTAGTGACTATTTAAAACTGACATATGTCAAATGTGATATTAACTTTGACAGATTCATTATTCGTGATTATTTAAAACTGACATATTTCAAATGTGATTTTAAGTTTGACAGATGTACTATTCGTTACTATTTAAAACTGACATATGTCAAATGTGATTTTAAGTAGATCAGATTCACTATTAGTGACTATTTAAAACTGAGATATATCAAATGTGATTTTAAGTATGACAGATTCACTATTAGTGAAGATTTAAAAGTGACATATCGCACATCCAACAGAAAAGTTTGCAATTTCCCAAAATTGCAATTTTAAGTTTTGAGAGCAAATGTTTATCTGCCATCTTTCTGTTGAAAATCTGCTCAGTTGAAAAAAGACACTTCCGCATTCTGATGGACAATAATTGAAACTTCATAATACTAAAAACAACATCCTAGATACCCAATTTTCAGTTTATGTTGAAAAATGGCGATTTCGTACTTGTGCCACTTTTCTGTTGGAGGTGCGATATGTCAAATGTGATTTTAAGTTTGATAGATTTACTATTCGTGTCTTAAACTGACATATATCAAATGTATTTTTAAGTTTGGCAGATTCACTATTTGTGGCTATTTAAAACAGACATAAGTATATCAAAAGTGATTTTAAGTTTGACAGATTCACAATTCGGGACTATTTAAAACTGACATAAGACATAAGTCAAACGTGATTTGTGACTTGACACATTTCGTGACTAATTAAAACTGCGATATGTCAAACGTAATTTTAGGTTTGACAGATTCATTATGTGTGACTGTTTAAAACTGACATATTTCAAGTTTGATTTTAAGTTTGACAGATTTACTATTCGTGGCTAAAACTGACATAAGTCAAATTTGATTTTAGGTTTGACATATTCACTATTAGTGACTATTTAAAAGTGACATATCAAATGTGATTTAAAGTTTGACAGATTCACTATTCGTGACTATTTAAAACCGACATAAGTATATCAAAAGAGATTTTATGTTTGACAGATTCATTATTCGTGACTATTTAAAACTGACATAAGACATAAGTCAAACGTGATTTGAAGTTTGACTATTCGTGACTAATTAAAACTGGCATATGTCAAACACTTTTGTCACAGATTTGTCAGATTCATTATGTGTGACAATTTAAAACTGACATATTTCAAGTTTGATTTTAAGTATGACAGATTTACTATTCGTGGCTAAAACTGACATATGTCAAATGTGATTTTAAGTTTGGCAGATTCATTATTAGTGACTATTTAAAAGTGACATATATCAAACGTAATTTTAATTTTGACAGATTCACTATTCGTGACTATTTAAAGCAGAAATAAGTATATAAAAAGTGATTTTAAGTTTGACAAGTTCACTATTAGTGACTATTTTAAAGTGACATATGACAAATGTGATTTTAAGTTTGATTGATTCACTATTCGTGTCTAAAACTGACATATATCAAATGTATTTTTAAGTTTGGCAGATTCACTATTCGTGACTATTTAAAACAGACATAAGTATATCAAAAGTGATTTTAAGTTTGACAGATTCACTATTCGTGACTATTTAAAACTGACATAAGACATAAGTCAAACGTGATTTGAAGTTTGGCTCTTCGTGACTAATTAAAACTACCATATGTCAAACGTGATTTTAGGTTTCACAGATTCAATATTATATGTATTTAAAACTGTCATATTTCAAGTTTGATTTTATGTTTAACAAATTTACTATTCGTGGCTAAAACTGACATATGTCAATTGTGATTTTAAGTTTGACATATTCACTATAAGTGACTATTTAAAAGTGACACATATCAAACGTGATTTTAAGTTTCACAGATTCACTATTCGTGACTAAAACTGACATATCAAATGTATTTTTAAGTTTGGCAGATTGTTACTATTTAAAACTGACATATGTCAAATCTGATTTTAAGTTAGGTATATTCACTATTCATGACTATTTAAAACTGACATATATCAAACGTAATTTGAAGTTTGACTATTTGTGACTATGTTTCCATATGTCAAACGTGCTTTTAAGTATGACAGATTCATTATTCGTGACTATTTAAAAATTACATATTTCAAATTTGATTTTAAGTTTGACAGATTTACTATTCGTGAGTATTTAAAACTGACGTGTATCAAACGTGATTTTAAGTTTGACAGATTCAGTATTCGCGACTATTTAAAACTGACACATGTCAAATGTTATTTTATCTACTCACACACCAAAATGAACACATTAATAAATACATTATTGTATGTGAAACATTACATTATTATAATCGTGTGTAAAAGTATCCAAACTCGTGCGTAAAAGTGCAATGTAAATGAAATGGAGTTTCATTATTAAACGATTTCTGTTTGTTGTTACTATGGCAACAACTCGCGCCACTAAACAAAAAACATAGACGTAGTGAAAATTAATTTATTTAAATTGAATTAATTTTTCTTATTTTGAACCAAAAAGTCTCGGCCTCTCAGTCTGGATTTCTCTGGCTCTAATATAACATAACCTAACCATAATCTAATCTAGATTAAATCTAGGTTAACCTAGGTTATATCGAAGTAGGGAAATATGGTTCCTTCTAGGCCCTCCACCTCAATTGACCTTGACACTTCCGGTTCCGACTTCCGTTTGCGGTTTCGACTTCCGATTCAGGTTTCGACTTCCGTTTCAGGTTTCTACTTCCGTTTCCGGTTTTCCACTTCCGGTTTTCACAGATAAGAGTGTGAGGTCTATGTAGCCCCACGTGCGAGGTCTATGTAACCTCACGCTGGGTGTGAGTTCTTTGTAGTTCCAAGTGCGAGGTGTATGTAACTCCACACTGGGTGTGAGTTCTGGTTTCGACTTCCGTTCTCGATTTCCGTTTCCGGTTTCCCACGTCCTATTTCCCATATCCGTCCGCCCTATTTCCGCCCTGTACCCGGGAAAATTAAAAAGTCGGTGCAGGCGGGAAAATTCAAAATTTGACGCAGGCGAGAAAATTCAAAATCGAAAACAGAATTGTCAAGGTTTAGGTCAGTGGAGCTGGAGGGCGTAGAAGGAAAAATCTTTCCCTACTCATCGATAACCACCAAATAGTGTTCTCGTTACTGTGCGTTTTTACTAGTTTGCAATTATTTCCACGGAGGCGCTGAACGTTCTAACCTTATTGTGTCAATAATTTGAAGTATGTTGTCCGTCAAGATTTCAATTTTTAAAATATTATCGGTAAGAAACAATAATTTTTAATAATAATTTTTCAATAATGTATGACACATGTGTGTGGAAGGCTTTTGTGAACTCATTGCGATTAAACTACTCGCCTTCAGCTCGTGCTTTAAACTTCCCAACTCATGCACAAAAGTCCTTCTTCATGCACTTGTATCATAAACTACTGTTAAGTTTGGCTGATTCGCTATTCCTGTCTATTTGAAACTGACATATGTCAAACGTGATTTGAAGTTTGACAGATTTACTATGCGTGACAATTTAAAACTGAAATATGTCAAATATGATTTTATTTATTAACACACGTGTGTGGAAGGCTTTTGTGCACTCATTGCTATTAAACCACTCGCCTTCGGCTCATGCTTTAAACTTCGCAACTCATGCACAAAAGCTCCTCTTCACACACTTGTATTATAAACTACTATTAAGTTTGACAGATTCGTTATTTGTGTTTATTTGAAACTGACATATATCAAACGTGATTTTAAGTTTGACAGATTTACTATGCGTGACAATTTAAAACTGACATATGTCAAATGTGATTTTAAGTTTGACAGATTATTATTTGACAGTTTAATTGACATTTAAAATTTAAAGTTTGTTTTAGAGAGAGAGAGAAAGGATAAATTTATTGTATACTTTATACAAAGGGCTATCGACCAACAAGGTCCTTCTGCCCGAGTTTGTTTTATTTTAATATATTAAATTATTTTAATTTATTTAAAAAATAAAATTGAGATAAAAATTCAAAACTGATTTTGGCGATATTTTTCTATTCGCCTTCGAGGTTTCCTTCGATTTTAGTTTAATTTATTGTCCCTAACTAATTAAAAATTGTCAAAAAAAAAACACGTTTCGTTGTTGCCAATTACGAAATCAGTTTAAGATTGCCAACTGATTTGCAAAAAAAATATCATAAATTTTAAATAAGTCAAAAATAAATTATCCAACACAAAAGTATAAATTTTTATATATTTACATAATTTAAAAAGATAACAGTCAATTTTCACACTTGACACCTGTCAATTATCTATCTGCCAATTATGACCAACCCATAATTACGTCAATTGTCAAGATAACTACGTGAATTGTCATAATAATTACAACCAAGTCAAATATACAAGCTATGTATAAAAGCTATAAATCACAATTATTTTATGTAACTTCTTGTCGGAATGTCACAATTTTTACATATGTATAAAGATGTAATTCTTTTTGACAGTTTACATTATCGTTTTGACATTTACGTGACTATTTTTACAATTGACGTAACTATTTAGTATAAATCACAATTATTTTATGTAACTACATATCGGAATGTCACAATTTTTACATATGTATAAAGATGTAATTCTTTTTGACAGTTGACATTATCGTTTTGACATTTACGTGACTATTTTTACAATTGACGTAACTATTTAGTATAAATCACAATTATTTTATGTAACTACATATCGGAATGTCACAATTTTTACATATGTATAAAGATGTAATTCTTTTTGACAGTTGACAATATCGTTTCGACATTTCGTGACTATTTTTACAATTGACGTAACTATTTACGTAATTATTTTGACAATTGACGTGATTATTTTGACAATTGACGTGATTATTTTGACAATTGACTTAATTATTTTGACGTAACTATTTTTACAATTAACATAAATGTTTTGACAATTAATATAAGTATTTTGACAATTAACATAACTATTTTGACAATTAACATAACTATTTTGACAATTGACTTGAAAATTGACTTGTGGTGAAAAGAATGAAGGTGCTGTTTTTGTGTGAGGGAAGTGAATAACAAATAGATTTCTGGAAAAGAATTTTGTGTTTGGAAGCCGCGACCTGGTTTTCGGGATCCCCCCGGCAGAAATTCCAAGTAACACAGATACATGCGATGTTGAATGGCGCTGTGTGTGTGTGCGACACTCCCAAACGGTGCCCCGGAATATCCCCGACCTTGGCAGTAAAATCAATGCAGCCTTGCGTGCCGCCATGGCGACGGCGCCCATTCATCCCGGTTACGGCACCCACGCGAGCGCCCCCTACCCCACTACGCGCCCTCCCGCCACCCCCTTTCATAGTAAGACCTCAATCCGGCATTCAATGGCCTATCCAGCACACATTTATTAAACAAACCGGGAAGCGGTCCTTTTTACTCCCTGTATAATTCATTTGCGGACTTCCTACTACAACCCCCATTCACTTTTACACCCATCACAAACTATTTCATTTTACTATTCAACTTATACTTTATAAAACAATAATATAATAACAATCTGTCAAATATGACAATTTGTAAAAAAAATAATGCTAGTCATTTCGTTTTCTAGTGATATTTTATTGACAGTTTGTAACAATTTGCACGTATTAAATTAGGGAATCAATGTTACCAACTTAAATCTAGTGCAATTTTTGGCGGTGATTAAAACATTATTTCTGCCGAACAGGTTTAGTAAATCAACGAACTATTTCATTCTACTATTCAATAACTTACACTTCGATAAAACAATGATATAATAATAATGTGTCAAATCTGACAATATGTCCAAAAATAATGCTAGTCATTTCGTATTCTAGGGATATTTTATTGACAGTTGGTAACAACTTGCACGTATTATATTAGCGAATCAATGTTCCCAACTTCAATCTAGTTCAATTTTTAGCCGTGATTGAAGCGATATTTCTTTTCAGCAAATCAACGGACAGACGTTAGTTTAAGGAAAAGCCTTTATGCAACGTCGTTAGCACAATACGCTATTAAACGAATGCATCACAGAGAGCTGTGTCTGCCCAGGCCTACCAATACAAAGCCATCCCATTGTTCGCGGTTCTATTTTCGAGGCATTATCCTCAACCTCAATACAAACGTCGCTTATACGACTTATAAATATAAAATAGGTGATTTAAGTTGGTACGATTGCAGCGTGTGGACTAAAGAAACAGTGATTAGTAATAACATTTAATTGTTGGTGTTGAGTGTCTCATTGAATTGTAATGCAGCTGTCCACGTGGGGTTAACTATTTATTGACTCCGATGTCTCGTGTTCGAGACGTTCCATTAATGAACGGAACCGGCGACCGGTCTTGTCTGAAGTTCGTCCGCGACCGAAAGGTCCAGCGTTTCGAGTACGCTGCGTTCGCGAAACCAGATGTTTCAATCGAGCCTAATTGAAACATTTATTAGTTGTTTTCGCTGCCCGAGAGAAAGGAAATTATTACGCTGGCTTTAATTAATCGTTACTTAGTTCACAATTAGTATTTATTGTCTTTTATTAACGTTGTTAAATAGACAAGGCTGAATCAACTACACAAATTAAATATACAAATCTACTTAGGCAAACTTAACACACGCTTGTCAAAAAAAAAACGTGTTGTCAAACTAGAATTCTAGGGATATTTTATGACAGTTGGTAACTATACCTGTCAACTTACTCCTTCTTACTGTCATCAAGTTGTCTAGTCTTCTACAGTCTTGTTTAGTTTTGTCAAACTTGTCTAGTGTTGTCGCGTGTTGTCAAATTTAAATTTCCTTGTGAAATGCAACTTGTTTCAATACACCTCTCAAATAAAACTTAAAATTGTCAAATGAATCTTGTTTTGACACTCCAGACAAACAAAACATACCACCTGTCAAATAAAAGGTGTTGTTAAACATTAAAATTCTAGGGATATATTATGACAGTTGGTAACTAACTATACCTCTCAACAAACTCTTTGTCAAATGAAACTTGTTTTAATAGACTAGTTATATGTTTTCAACGATTTATTCATGATATTCATCAATTTAGCTGAGTGAGTCAATTTGCAATCAAGACGAGGTAAATTAGCTTCGAATGTGTTTGCACACGCGTAGCAATTTCGCCGCGCCGGCCGCCGTTCGATTTATTTTTCCTCCCTTAGATGTTACGAGAGGGTAGTACGAGGGTCAGTGTCAAGGCCGCACGTGCGGATCACGCCCTATCCTTCCCCGCCATAAAAACGTTTTTTTTTTCCAGTAAATTTTCCTTTATGGTTACATCATCGCCTCACATTTATTCCAGTACGGTTTTTTATGGCTATTATTTAAACACACCTCGTCACACTACTTTGTACATAGTCCGCATTTTTTAATTAATGATTTTGTTGTTGTTATTAATATCATCAATTGCTTTTATCTATCAACTCGATCGAAATCATGAATGAAAACTCAGATAAGATTAATTTGCTTTATTGGTTTTAAAATCGTTTCATTATGATTTCATCAATTGATTGCACTTATGTGTATAGATAAAGCCAACGAGGAAATTTAGATATGCCTGGGTTTTTATCACCTCAAGTTGGCAACACTTGAGATAATCTAGTTTAATTTGGATCTGATACAAGTGTTGCCAACTGTCATTCCAAATTCTAACTTTGCAAAATGTTACTAGAAATTGTTATAGTTGCTTACACTGCTACAAATATACTTTATATAGAGGGTTAATCTCAAGTTGGTAACCCTTGAGATAATAAATCGACAGACCGTTATATTTTTTTCATTGAAAATTGTTGGCAATTGGTAAATATGAAACCAAAAATATTGGTAACGTCAATCATACCAACTGCTATTTGTTTTTAAATTCTAGGGATAGTTTGCTTCAGTTCGCGACAATAACTTGACAGACAATATGAATATTTTCACAGAAAATCGGTGGCAGTTGGTAAATATGAAACCAAAAATATTGGTGATGTCAATAATACCAACTGCCGTTTGGTTTTAAATTCTACGGATATTTTAGGACATTTGGCGACAAAAACTTTACATGATGACAGTAATGAAGTGCGTTGGCGGTTGGTAAACATGAAAACACAAATATTGGCGACATCAACAATACCAACTGCTATTTATTTTTATATTCTAGGGATATTTTTCGACAGTTGGCGACAATAACTTGACACACAGTAATAATGTTTTCACTGAAAATTGCTGGCAGTTGGTAACTATGAAACCAAAAATATTGGTGACGTCAATAATACCAACTGCCGTTTGGTTTTAAATTCGAAAATGGGATATTTTGGGACATTTCGCGACAATAACTTTACATGATAACAGTAATGAAGGTCTTTGTCGGTTGGTAAACATGCAATAAAAATATTGGCGACATCAACAATACTAACTGCTATCTATTTTTAAATTTTAGGGATATTTTGCGACAGTTGGTGACAATAACTTGACTTATGGAAATAATGTTTTCACTGAAAATCGTTGGCAATTGGTAAACATGCAACCGAAAATATTGACGACGTTAATAATACCAATTGCCGTTTGTTTTTAAATTCTAGGGATATTTTGCGACAGTTGGCGACAATAACTTGACAGACAGCTATAATGTTTTCACTGAACATATTTGTCAGTTGGTAAACAGTCAGTTTGTAAAAATATTGATGACGTCAATAATACCAACTGCCGTTTGGTGTTTTGGATAGTTTGCGACATTTCGCGACAGTAACTTTACATAATGACAGTAATGAAGGTGAATGGCGGTTGGTAAACATGAACCAAAAATATTGGCGACATCAATGATACCAACTGCTATTTATTTTTTAACATATTTGTCAGTTGGTAAACATTCAGTTCGTAAAAATATTGATGACGTCAATAATATCAACTGCCGTTTGGTCTTTGGGATAGTTTGCGACATTTGGCGACAGTAACTTTACATAATGACAGCAATGAAGGTGAATGGCGGTTGGTAAACATGAAACCAAAAATATTGGCGACATCAATGATACCAACTGCTATTTATTTTTAAATTCTAGGGATATTTTGCGACAGTTGGCGACAATAACTTGACAGACAGTAATAATGTTTTCACTGAAAATCATTGGCAGTTGGTAAACATGAAACCATAAATATTGGTTACGTCAATAATATCAACTGCCGTTTGGTTTTAAATTCTAGGGATATTTTGGGACATCTGGCGACAATAACTTTACATGATGACAGCAATGAAGGTCGTTGGCGGTTGGTAAACATGAAATTGACAATAACTTTACATGATTATAATAATGCAGATCGTTGGAGGTTGACAATCATGAAACCAAAAATATTGGCGACATCAACGATACCAACTGCTATTTATTTTTAAATTCTAGGGATATTTTGCGTCAGTTGGCGACTATAATTTGAGACAAAAATAATATTTTCACTGAAAATCGGTGACAATTGGTAAACAGGAAACAAAAAATATTGGTGACGTCAATAATACCAACTGCCGTTTGGTTTTAAATTCTAGGGATATTTTGGGACATTTGGCGGAAATGAAGGCCGTTGGCGGTTAGTAAACATGAAACCAAATATTGGCGAGACAGACGTCAACGATCATCATCATCAGCCTTTTCATGTCCCCATTCCTGGGGCACCGGCTTTTTCTCTGCCACATATCCAACCTCAGCACTAAGATTTGAATATGGGGGACCTAGCGGTTTAACGTCGAATCCGAACGACAAATTTCCATAGAAGGTGTTAAGGCAGTTGAGACCCCTCGGTTGCCTAAGCCGGGTTGGGGAATTGAGTGTGATGGGTTGCAGTCATTAGTTAATTTTTGCTGCATTTTGGTTCTGTGTGGGATTCGAACCCACGCTGTCTGACTCAACAACCAAGTGCTTAGCTATCTGAGCCACCACCACACACCACTTCAACGATACCAACTGCTATTTATTTTTAAATTCTAGTGATATTTTGCGACAGTTGGCGACAATAACTTGACAGACAGTAATAATGTTTTCACTGAAAATCGGTGGCAGTTGGTAAACATGAAAACAAAAATATTGGTGAAGTCAATAATACCAACTGCCATTTGGTTTTAAATTCTAGCGATATTTGGCAACAATAACTATACATGATGACAGCAATGAAGGTCGTTGGCGGTTGGTAAACATGAAACCAACAATTTTGGCGACATCGACGATACCAATTGCTATTTATGTTTAAATTCTAGGGACATTTTACGACAGTTGGCGGCAATAACTTGACAGATAAAAATAATGTTTTCACTGAAAATCGTTGGCGGTTGTTAAACATGAAAACGAAAATATTGACGACGTCAATAATACCAACTGCATTTTGTTTTTTAATTCTCGGGATATTTTGCGACAGTTGGCGACAATAACTTGACAGACAGTAATAATGTTTCCACTAAAAATCGTTGGTAGTTAGTATACATGAAACCAAAAATATTAGCAATTGCAGTATGTTTTTAAATTCTAGGGATATTTTGCGACAGTTGGCGACAATAACTTGACAGACAGTAATCATTTTTTCACAGAAAATCGTTGGCAGTTGGTAAACATGAAACCACAAATGTTGACGATATCAATAATATTTCGATATCCGATTTTTTTTGTAATTTCTAGGGACATTTTGCGACCGTTGACCACAATAACATAAAAATCGTTAGCAGTTGGTAAACATAAAACCGAAGATATTGGCTACGTCAATAATACCAACTGCTGTTTGTTTTTAAATTCTAGGGATTTTTTGCGACAGTTGGCGACAATAACTTGACAGACAGTAATCATTTTTTCACAGAAAATCGTTGGCATTTGGTAAACATGAAACCAAAAATATTGGTGACATCAACGATACCAACTGCTATTTATTTTTAAATTCTAGGGATATTTTGCGAGAGTTGGCGACAATAACTTGAATGACACTAATAATGTTTTCACTGCAATTCGTTGGCGGTTGATTAAAATGAAACCGCAAATATTGGTGACGTCAATAATACCAACTGCCGTTTGTTTTTAAATGCTAGGGATATTTTACGACAGTTGGCGACAATAGAATAGTTGAAGACAATAGAACTTGACAGATAGAAATAATGTTTTCACTGAAAATCGTTGCCAGTTGTGAAACATGAAAGCGAAAATATTGACGACGTCAATAATACCAACTGCATTCTTTATTCTAGGGATATTTTGCGACAGTTGGCGACAATAACTTGGCATACAGTAGTAATGTTTCCACTGAAAATCGTTGGCAGTTGGTATACATGAAACCAAAAATATTAGCAATTGCAGTATGTTTTTAAATTCTAGGGATATTTTGCGACAGTTGGCGACAATAACTTGACAGGCAGTAATCATTTTTTCACAGAAAATCGTTGGCAGTTGGTAAACATGAAACCAAAAATATTGGTGACATCAACGATACCAACTGCTATTAATTTTTAAATTCTAGGGATATTTTGCGAGAGTTGGCGAGTATAACTTGAGTGACACTAATAATGATTTCACTGAAAATCGTTGGCGGTTGATTAAAATGAAACCGCAAATATTGATGACGTCAATAATACCAACTGCCGTTTGTTTTTACATTCTAGGGGTATTTTGCGACAGTTGGCGACAATAACTTGACAGACAGTAATAATATTTAAGAGAATCAACGCTACCAGTTTTGTTTTCTTCAGAATCCGAACATTCTTGCATAAACAATTACAGTCGTTCCACGAATCGTAAATAACACGATAGACGAGTGAGAGCGATTTTTTGTTTAATTATTAATGAGTGAATAACATTACAATAAAATCGAGTTCTACACTGCACCGTCAACAAAAACTACGTTGACCTCGTACCTTGCACCCATTACGGCACAATGTAACAAAACTCGGTTTACAATGTCGAATTTTAAATGTCACGGATCAAATCGCACACACAAAAAGTCGCGAATAATAAGTTCATTTTCTGCGTGAATCGTCTAGTCATTGTCTAAATTTAAGTGGACTAGTTTACAACTACAAACATCAGTTTCGAACTGATATTGCTTCTCGTACGATAACATTTTTTAATGAGTTTTAGTTTCTATTTATAGTGTGTAAGTAAACAGAATCGGAATCTAACTACTAGTGCAAACATCGGACGGAGAGAAAAAAAGCGTCTTTTTTCCTTCCTCGTCTGTGACAATATTGATTCAAGTAAAATAGATAAAAATTCGAGTCAATAGCACGCTCACTTCATCTGCTTCGGAGACTACGTCAACGGTTATTGAAACTAGGCGGCGATAATGAGCGATTTAAATGAATTCCTTTTGGCATTTGCAATTCGATAAGTGAATCGATCGCGAAAACGAGTTTTATCGCGAAATTGTTTTGAATACAATCGAAATTTGCGAATTTGATTATCTAATCGACCTCAACTACATTCAGTAGTTTTTTTGCCTGCTCTATTCAAATAAACTAAATAATCGTAAATAATTAAATAAATAATAATACCCGTGCTTTGCAAATTATTGCAAAAACAATTCTGCTTTTAAACAAAACTGTTTGTCTGCAGTTTACTCTGTCTTGAAAATTGTTGCCAACTGTCGTAAAATATCCCTAAAATGTCAGATTTTTCAAATTTATAAACTAATATATTTTAATACTAGTTATTTCTAGGAACATTTTACCACAGTTGGCACGAATTATTTATTTAAATTATTCAAACATAAGAACCTTCCATATTACACAAACGCAACTAAAGTGCGGCAGTTGGCAAAGAGCGACCAAAATGGCATTGATAAGGACCAGATTAACAAACACAGTGGAGTAGTTGTACAAGGTGGTATACTTGCAGCAGCGACCCCCTGAAATGATCACCCGGCGTTCACGTGATAGTGACGTAAAAAACCTGATTTACACTGCTTTGACAAATTTTACTTTTTTTTGCGGAAAAATATAAATCCCAATACTATAACCAAATACAATAGTTTCGGCTGCGTGATTTACGCTTCAAAAGCGTTTACACTGACCAATAGGGAATCATCCCGCGAAAATCACGCAAGTTTATTACTGGATCGGGTGGCTGTGGCAAGTATAGTAAGACTCATCTTGACATATGAGTCCACAATTTAGTAGACTAAACTTAGAAACAAAAGCAGGCTATAAACAAACTCTCCGGCGTACAAAGTCTACCCTGCTTACTAATTACGGGATCTCATCAGAGGTAAATTTCCTAATATAATAGGAGAGCTCATGCAAAAACCGCTGAACGAGGTAGAGAGATGGTGCAGGGGGGTACCTTCAAGTAAATCCCCTAAAATCCACTCTAGTACCACTCTGCCTAATATAATAGCAGAGCTCGTGCAAAAACCGCTGAACGAGGTAGAGAGATGGTGCAGGGTAGACCCTCAAGTAAATCCCCTAAAATATACTCTACTACCATTCACAAAAATGAAGAAAATTGAGGGGCTACGGCTACTAATTTTTTACAACACGCGTCTTCTCTTGCCAAGAACACTTGGCTATTCATGGATCTAAAACCAAGCATGGTATACTGGCTGTATACTAGGATAATTAGACCCATTCTAACATATGGTTTAAGGCAGTGATTCTCAACGACTGTGCCGCGGCACTTTTATGTGCCGCCAAATATGTGCCGCAAAATTATTTGGTATGTACTTTGTTACAGCATGCTAGTATAGTTTTCCTACAAATCTGGGGCTTGGTAAAGAATATGGGTTTCTTTGAAACTTACTGTTACGGACTTTTTACCAGGTGTAACTGTTGTTAATCGTCTTTGCGAAAACTCTTTTTTCTTTTAAAACAATAATAAACGTGGCAAAGTCTAGCTGCATGCGCGTCCACCATTTGTTACTTTGAAAATGTTATTTTTTTTTTTTACAACAAAAACACGAATATTTATTGAACCAGACAACGTAGAAGCTTAATTTTACTTTCCGATCTTAGTTGAAGAGTGCCAAAGACAATTAACTACAGTTACACCGGGTAAAAAGTCCGCAACACTAAGTTAAACAAAATCCCGTATTCTTTACCATGCACCAAATCTGGATTAAACTCACACAAAACTATTTACTAGCAGAGTTTTCGGCTAAAACTAACGTAAAAAGAGAATATTTTACTGATTTCACGTTTTTAACCTAGGTTAGATCAAAGGTTAGATTGGGTAATATTAGAACAGTTAGATCCAGATCGCGCGGTGGCACGACCTCTCGATCCAAAATAAGAAAAAATAATTCAAATAATTTACCTTGCGACTTGCACGCCCTTCTTACATGCGCTATAATATTTTTTCTATTTATTCAATTTTGCTTTAAGCTAGACTTGCGATCAAAGCGGCTCTGGCGTCACTAACGCAGCGATATTGACACGGCGACATAGCGATAGTATTAAGCACTATGGAAACGTATGAAACGCAATTCGAGCGCAGCGACACTGACGCTGAGCGCATCAGTTGCTCGGAATTCTACCTATATAGTCATGTTTAATTCCTTGCATACGGATCAATTAAACTGATTATAATAAAAGAATGGATGTAGCGAGATATCACGTGTATTTATTTTTTCGTTGAATGCGCGATTTTTAAACCGAAGACGCCGAAGACAACCGAAGTTGCAGCGACCGCTGCGATATCGCGGCGGACCGATTGATACGGCGGCTTATGTACCTGTTCAGACCAACAAGCGCGATTTTCTGCGTTTTTTGGTCTGAACATGTACATAGGCCGCCGTATCAATCGGTCCGCCGCGACATCGCAGCGGTCGCGGCAACGAAACTTTCGCGCCGGTCTGTGAGATCCTTAAAGGCCGATCTCATACACGCGACACTCAGCTACGCGATGACGCGCGACAAAGTGTCCCGAATTGTCGTGTCGCTGCTAAATATTCTCATATATGCGATCCTCAGCTACCCGATTCTTTACTGCAAGTGTCAAATCTGCAGTTTCTCTATATTTCAGGTTAAGTTAGATTTTCAAAATGTCAAGTTGGTCAAGTTCCGATGATGATTTTTTCGTCTTAGCCATGTGTTATGAAAATGAGGAATTAAAAGAAAAGAAGAGGAAAAGAAAATATTGGGTGCATCAGATCTTAAGAACAAGACTAGTAGAAGGAGAATTCCATACTCTCCTCAAACAATTGCAAGAAGATGAATGTATTTTGTATGTCATTCAGTTCAACGTAATCGGCTACAAGAGCGATCAATTCTTCTGCTTTTTCGTCGTTTATTCCACCCATTTTCAACAACACGCCGTTTTTGAGACAATTCGTCATTAAAATCACAACCAAACTGGTCAAACGCAATGCGACGTAGAGCGACAAAACATAATGCCTGCTCCACACTCTCGCGGAGTAACTTCGGCGAGGATCCTCGCCGAAGTTACTCCGCGAAATCCGAGAAATTGTTCCTAACACTAACCTAACCTAACCTTACTACGCGAGGACCTCAGTGCCATGACCGACACCGAACAGGTAGTAGCTCCTGCTGCAGCTATTTGCGCTTTTAAAGCCTCAAGGAATTATAACTGGAGTTCTTGGGACCAATCGCTCATGATTTTTGGTATTATTTAAATTAATATTAGATAAAATTTAATAATATTAAATAAAAATATTTTTTAATCGTTCAAGAAACGGTTGTGAACTGACCCACCTGCATACTAAATTAAAGGACGAGTAAACAGGAGAGTGTAGACGTGATACTCTCCCTTCCTCGTACTCGCTTCTCGTGTCCCTTTGACTCGGGTACGAAAAACCGCTTCTGGAGCGAAGTTAGCCAAGGCGAGGCGACGAAGCACAAGACGGACCGAGTAACCAGACTACACTCTCGTTCCTCGCTCAACTCCGTCCTACTTCGCGAGAGTGTAGAACGGGCATAAAGGAATGCTCATGAAATAATCCCAGCGACAGCGCGGCATAGCGACTTGTAGCAGCTGTCGCGTAGCCATAGTGAGAACGTGCCCATTTAAAACAATGTAATCATTATTTGAAAGGCGATGTCGCGCGACGTCGCGTAGCTGAGTGTCGCGTATATGAGAATCGGCCTTTCCTGTGCCACTGGAGAAGCACACAACTCGTCTTTAAAGCGGAAATTGTCCGGGAAATGAACTACAAAAGTGGAAACATCTATATTTTCACGGACAGTCCGGTAGCGAAAACAAACGCCCCAACATAGAATAAAAGTCATAGAATAAAATGTAGTACAGTTTTGGTGTACGTTCAGAACATAAAATCTGGCATAACACAACGGCGTTACGCTTCCGTTAATAGCAAGTCTGGAAACGAAAAGGCGGGACGCACTTGCAAAAGAGGGCGCTGCTGCAGCGCTCCCGATTGCAAGGGAAATCATAACCCATAAAGTAATAACAGAATGGGCCAATTAGAGTCACCAATGGGCCAGCACAAGTGGCCAACAAAATAGCAAACCAATATTGGATTCCATATCTAACACTAAGTAAATCCACCGAAATTCTTAGCATCATCATCATCATCGGCACTACAGCCCAAATCGGGCCTTGGACTCCTCCCACAGCCTACATTTGTGCTTGTTGTCTTGATCTTAGACACAAGTGCAGGGAGCCCTTACAGTTTTTAACTTGTTTGGGCGAGCCACTATTCGGGGAGGTGTCGTGGCAGATTATTACTGTGATGACTTTGCCAGAGCCATATACAGGAGAACGGTGGCTTATTTTTACCATGTCCAGGATTTGAAACCGGGACTTGCGGCTCCGAAGTCTGACACCTTGACTACTAGGCCACCACCGCCTCTTACCGCCATCAAAAGGAAGAAACTAGAAAAATATCGATTACTGCAGAACATCATGCAGGCAAAAATTTCTGGTACGCTTTTGGTAAAAAAGAACGCTCAGAAAAAAAAATCGTGGCTCAAGAATCTACGTGACTGGTACAAAATCAACTCAAGGTCTCTGTTCAGACTTGCCATCGACAGAGTAAGGATAGTCTTGTTGGTGACCAACGTTCTGGGAGGACATGTACTTAACCCTGGAATACTCTTTCACTTTTTCTGACGGTTATTATTTAATGGCGGTATGAGTCTCGCAGACTCACAAAGAGTATTCCAGGGTTAAGAAGAAGAAGATATCTAACACCCTAACAGCTGAAATCTTACAATCCATCTATCTAGGAAACTGATTACAACTATAGCAGGTCTTTTAACGGGGCACTGCGCGCTAGGATGATACCTGTAGAAGATGGATTTCTGTACAGATGAATCATTATGCCGACTCTGCAACGAAGAGAATGATACTGCCTCTCATATAATCTTCTTCTGCGAAGCAATCGCGCGCATGAGGATAAAACTCAATATCCCAGTTGAGGGGTTTCCCGAATACAAGACACGTAATACACGGTTTGGATCTATTTGGTTGAAAGGAACAATGTGGGCGAATACAATACGCCTATAAGGCCTCTGTGTTTTAAAGGATGCAAAATCCTGAAACGACATTGGGATGAAAAAAAAGCAGCTGTTGGTAAACACTAAACTCACTGGGGTTTTGTTAATTTTTGAACAGGTTGGCTAACTGTCTATAATAGATCTTTTTACGGTTGGTTGTGCGCATGCGCATCCACCAAGTTTGAAAGGCGGGAATATGAAAGTTTCGGGCTCATATATAGTTTTACGTCAAAAAGTTCGGAACAATTTTGACGTATAACATGGCGGAAATTGACGCATGCGCACAAAATAATTTCAACTATGGTCTATTTGCCGATTTGATCGATCTGTGTTAGTTAAATCTGTCGTGTGAATTTATCTGATCTGTTTCATGATGTAGACCAGGGGTGGGGAAACTTTTTCCGGCCGCGTGCCATTTTTTTTTAAACTTCACATTTTGCCAGAATTTCGAAATAAGTGAAAACGATTTTTATCGCGAAATTCTTTCAATCCAAATTTTGCTAATTACGTTATCTAATCAACTTCGTCTATATTGACTAATTTTTTGCTTGATTCATCCAAATAGACAAATTACTAAAGAATTTCCCTTTCTATGTTTTGCAAATTATTGCAAAAACTTTTTAAACAATTCCGTCTGTTTCAAATTTGCCAAAAAGTTTTCAATATATAAATAAAATGTATTTTTATAACAACTAACATTTATTAGCCAATATATTTTAATGGTAGTAACTTCAAGGAACAGTTTTCCACAGTTGGCACGACTTTATTTTTTAAATCACTAAAACTTTTCGTTTTACACAAATACAACTAAATCACAGCAGTTGGCAACACTGAACTCACTAGGGATTTGTGAGTTTTTAAACAGGTTTTCTAACCGTATAGAACTTGTTTGCCAGAAAATTACTCAAATTAAACAAAAACGGAATATATTAAACGAATGTTTTGTTTTTAAATTGGTAACATTGATATTTGACGATTTCTAAGAAAATTCCTTAAAAAAAGTAATTTAGAGAGTTTTCATCAAATATATTGCTTAAAATGTCAAAAAACTGTCAAATTTATTAATAGTAGTTTATGATACAAGTGTGTGAAGAAGGGCTTTTGTGCATGAGTTGCGAAGTTTGTTGCACGAAGTTTGTTGTACCCTTCGGCTCGTGTTTAATTGCAATGAGTGCATAAAAGCCATTAACACACACGTGTATCATACATCATTATTCTATCTACAAAGCAAATTAAAATACTGTTGAATCTTCAAAAAAAATATTCTTTCTTACCGATAATAATGAAAAATTGTAATCTTGACAAAATAGTTCAAATCACTGACACAATTAGGTTAGAACGTTCGGTGCTTCCGTGGCAAAAATTGCTAACTAGTAAAAACGCACATTGACGGGAACACTATTTGGTCGTTGTCGATGTAATCTAGGTTAACCTAGATTTAATATAGATTAGGTTATGGTTAGGTTAAGTTAAATTAGAGCCAGATAAATCCAGACTAGAGGCCGAGAATTCTTGATTCAAAATAAGAAAAATTAATACAATTTTAATATACGTCAGAAAATGTAATTTCACTACGTCTATGTTTTTTGTTTATTGACACAAGTTGTTGCCATAGTAACAACAAACATAAATCGTTTAATAATGAAATTCCATTTGATTTACATTGGAATTTTACGCACGATTATAATAATTGCATCCTTCACATACAATAATCTGCTTATTAATGTGTGATGAATAGGATGGTTGCGTCTGTTACTACGTGGTAATTCATACTTACATTGATTTGAAAAATTCACTGTGTTTTTACCACACTTGTGTGGTAAACTACCATAAGTGTGTTAACCGCAAGTGTGGTAAAAACAGAGTGAATTTTTCAATTTAATCTATTAATGTGTTGATTTTGGTGTGCGAGTAAATAAAATATGTTTTGATTAATAATATTAAATAATATCTGTCAAATTGTGAATATGTTAAATGTCAAATTTATACCCAAAATAAGTATTTTGCATTAGTCTCGACTCGAAAATTAGAGTTAAAAATGAAAACGAGCTCTTTTGGGGATTCCAGAATGAATATTTTATTCGTTCCTCGAACATTTTTCACTAATTAAATTACAGAAACACTGCGACAATAATTTCGCGTAATTTTTTTAAACGAATCCACGTCGGCCAATAAACACCCAAATGCCGACACAAACACATGCGGAAAAAAAAACCACACAACACAACAACGCGTGTGTGTTTTCTGACTCATTTCATATTTTTACATCTGCAACAATGGAACGAATTAAAATTCTCTTTATTTGTTTTTGGACGCTTTGTTATTTGTGTTTTTTGTTGCTCGTTATCAAGGTTAGCAATCGTGTACAACTCAGTTTTCGTTGCGGATTCGGTCATCGAAAATAATTCAAATGCCGAGGAGTATTTCAATAATTTAGCATTTTAACTCGACGGTTTATTATGAAAAACGTTCAAATTGCATTCAA
Source organism: Phosphuga atrata (assembly GCA_944588485.1). NCBI lineage: Eukaryota > Metazoa > Arthropoda > Insecta > Coleoptera > Silphidae > Phosphuga > Phosphuga atrata. The sequence goes on along the minus strand of OX155903.1, from coordinate 47,208,278 downwards.
ATTCGATATTTGAAATTTGACAGCAAACAAAAAATTTTCAATAAATTCACGAATAGACCTTTTTACGGTTAGTTAAGCGCATAAAAGGCGGGAATATGAAAATTTCGGGCACATTTTGTTATTTTCACTGGTTATATGTCAAAAGTGCCCGAAAAACATGGCAGAAATTGACACATGAGCACAAAAAATTTCAACTATGGATCATCATCCTATCATCATCATCATCCTATAGGCCTTATGGGATGATTACGATCGTTACTACGTGATAATAAAAAGAAATTAAACAAAGATTGAAGGATTTTTTTATTAATAATGTGTTGGACCACCCCTAATAGTTTCACACTCCCGCACCCTTTTGGGCAAGGTTTCCACCAGGTTTTCGATTGCTCCCTAAGGTTTTGCATCCCAGGCAATCTGTGGTTCAAGCCGAAGAGCTTATAGTGTTTGTGGGAGATGGGCTAATTGCTTGAGTCTTCTACCCATCATGTCCCACACATGTTCGATAGGCGAAAGGTCTGGAGATCTGGGTGGTTACGGCAAGATATTGACGTTAGCCTGTTCGTAGTGCTCCATAGAATGCCTTGTAATGTGGGGACTGGCATTCTCCTGTTGGAAAATCGGGTCTTCCAGCTCCTGGAGGAATGGAAGGATAATGAGTTCTACCACTTCATCAACATATCGGTGGGTATTCATATTGCCTCGGATAAACACCAACTGGGACCTGCTTCCATAAACAATAGCACCCCATACCATAACCCCCATTATGTGGTGCACATGCCGCTCAACAGAAAACTGCAAATGGCAACGTTCTCCACGTCTACGTCTGACCCTCATTCGACCAATCGTGAATTCTCAAACAGAATCGGGATTCGTCACTGAAGACCACGCTATGCCATTCCATGTCCCAATCCAGTCGCAAGGTACACAAACGTTGCTGTCGATGACGAGCCGTGAGCGAAGTATAAGATGTGGTCGATAAGACTGCAAGCCAAAAGCTCTAATTCGTCCGTACGAAGGGTTACAGGACGTCCTTCGTTTCCAAATCATTGATCGGCCATTGATCTTTTACTCGAGAATCGGTCACTTAAAGCAATTAATCATAGGTGGCAGTATTGGACCACATTTGTCTCTCTTGGCCGTCCACTTCCTCTTCTACCACGTTCTTGACCTTCTATAGACCATGCTTGTGAGGAGGAGACTAGGAAGGAAGTCCTCAGATTAAATTATGTAGAGGCAAGGCGAACACTGCGGAAGTTGATCAACAATGAGAAAAGGCGATGCTGGACAAACTTCTGCGTGAGTATCGACCACCCCTGGGGCGACGCATATCATATATCCACCAGAGAGCTAAAGTGCAGAAGCGCTGGCACGCGCCCTCACCCTGACGCGACGGAAAAAATTGTTCGCTCCTTGTTTCCTACTCATCCGGCCCGAACTCGGAGAGAAAGACCAGCACAATGCGAGGTGCCGGAATTTACAAATGAATAACTCGCAGCTGCCAGCGACCGACTCAGTAAGGGCAGAGCTCCATGACAGGACTTGATACCTGTGGAAATAGTCAAGGCAGTATGTAGGGTCGTTCCACATTATGTCCTCGATGTCATGAATAGCACGCTCAAACAGGGTGTCTTCCCAAAAATATGGAAAAAGGTCTTGCGAAAAGGCGACAAACCGGCCAATGAGGCAACTTCCTACAGACCTCTATGCCAGCTGGACACTGCAGGTAAACTGCTTGAGCAGCTACTTCTCAAAAGGATGAAAGAGGAACTAAACAGCGGTGAAGACCTCTCAAGAAACCAATACGGCTTCATTGAAGGCCGATCAACCATTGACGCCTTAAAGAAAGTGGTGGTCATCGCCGACGAGGCCAGAAAAAGAACCAGGAGTACTCGCAAAATATGGCGATATAATAAAAACATCCCTTATAACACTGGATGTGCGCAACGCCTTCAACTCGCCCTGCTGGCAAGACATCCTCGATGAGACGACGCGGCGTAGATTCGCACCATACCTTCTGGCGATGATAGATAGCTACCTAGCTGAAAGAGGGATCGTCGTCGAATCAGACAACGGCTGTACTACAAAGGAGATCCTCAGTATGGAACCCGTATGGGCCCGACACTATGGAACATAGTGTATGACGGAGTCCTCAAACTCAAGTTGCCTGAAGGCGTAGAGTCCGTCGGCTTTGCAGACGATCTCGCACTTGTAGTACGAAACAAAAAAGCGAGCAGGGTGCAATGAGAAAGGCCAATAAAGCGAAGCTCTTGATTGACCTGTGGATGGACAACAAAATGCTCAAGCTGGCTCCGGAAAAAACGGAAGCGGTCTTATTAACGGGAAAGCGGAAAATTGGGGACATACAATTTAAGCTGAGGGACACTGTCATTACCCCAAAGAGTGCTATAAGATACTTAGGGGTTGAAATAGATAAAAATCTATCATTCTGGGAGCACGTTAAAAAAGCCGATAAAGCCCAAAAAACCCTGTGCGCGTTGGAAAGGCTAATGCCTAACGTCGGAGGACCTAGAAGCAGCAAAAGAAAACTGCTGTGCTCGGTGGCGCACTCGGCAATGCTATATGCTGCCCTACTATGAGCAAGAGCCATGAACGTGGAAGTCACCAAGCACAAGCTGGGAGCGGCCCAGAGAACGCTCGCAATTCGAGCCAGCAGTGCCTACAGGACCGTGTCTAGGGAGGCGTCACTAGTAATTGCGGGCATGCCCCCCAATAGAGCTGCTAGTCGTAGAGAGGCTAAACATATACTCACAGATCCAGAGAGACTCAGTTGCAGTAGTCAACAAAAAAGAAATAAAAAAGACGGCTAGAAGAGACCTACTTCGGACATGGGAGAAGCACTGGGAAGCAAGCACCAAGGGACAGTGGACCAACCTCCTGATAAACGACGTGGAAAAATGGATCACCAGGAAGCACTGAGAAGTAAATTACCACCTCACTCAGGTACTCAGTGGCCATGGGTGTTTCCGGGACTATCTCCACAAAATAGGCAGAGCCTCTGACAGCCTGTGCGAGTACTGCGGGGAGGAAGACAGCGGAGGCACACACTATATACACGTGATATAGGTGGGACACCGAGAGGAGCACCCTACCAAAATATATTGAACCGCGAACGACGGTACCCTACATGCTGCAGTCTGAAGACAATTGGGAAAACGTTAAAAATATTATATGTAATATAATCACCTATAAGGAGCAAGACGAGAGAACCAGGCAGAATATAGAAAAAAACGACAAAACCCGAACCCCTAATCAGCATGACTGAATGGGGGAAGTAAGGTACGTGCCTAAATATATTAATACACCAGCATCCTGAAGTCATGCGAGGAGCAGTTTGCGGGGGGGCACTTGTCAAGTTAACCCAGCTGTGCTTGCTACGCCCCCTATAAAAAAAAGACCATGCTTGATAACACGGTACTACAGAGGATTTTGGTTACGGTTAAGACGATTAGCAATTTCTTAAAAAAAAACGTGTAAAGCGAAACCGTGTAAATCGAGGTATGGCTGCATTATTTTAAATAAAAATTAGAAGGCACGGTGTTGAACATCGAATGATAATATTGTAGAAGGTAAACGTGTAAAAACGTGTAAAACGAAACCGTGTATATCGAGGTATGGGTGCATTTTTTTAAATAAAAATTAGAAGGCACGGTGTTGAACATCGAATGATAATATTGTAGAAGGTAAACGTGTAAAAACGTGTAAAACGAAACCGTGTAAATCGAGGTATGGCTGCATTATTTTAAATAAAAATTAGAAGGCACGGTGTTGAACATCGAATGATAATATTGTAGAAGGTAAACGTGTAAAAACGTGTAAAACGAAACCGTGTAAATCGAGGTATGGCTGCATTATTTTAAATAAAAATTAGAAGGCACGGTGTTGAACATCGTATGATAATATTGTATAAGTTAAACGTGTAAAAACGTGTAAAACGAAACCGTGTAAATCGAGATATAGGTGCATTCTTTTGAATAATAAGTAGAAGGCACGGTGTTGAACATCGAATGATAATATTGTAGAAGGTAAACGTGTAAAAACATGTAAAACGAAACCGTGTAAATCGAGATTTACGTGCATTCTTTTAAATAAAAATTAGAAGGCACGGTGTTGAACATCGAATGATAATATTGTAGAAGGTAAACGTGTACAAACGTGTAAAACGAAACCGTGTAAATCGAGGTATGAGTGCATTCTTTTAAATAAAAATTAGAAGGCACGGTGTTGAACATCGAATGATAATATTGTAGAAGGTAAATGTGTAAAAACGTGTACAACGAAACCCTGTAAATCGAGGTATGGGAGCATCCTTTTAAATAAAAATTAGAAGTCACGGTGTTGAACATCGAATGATAATATTGTAGAAGGTAAACGTGTACAAACGTGTAAAACGAAACCGTGTAAATCGAGGTATGAGTGCATTCTTTTAAATAAAAATTAGAAGGCACGGTGTTGAACATCGAATGATGATATTGTAGAAGGTAAACGTGTAAAAACGTGTAAAATGAAACCGTGTATATCGAGTTATGGGTGCATTCTTTTAAACAAAAATTAGGGGGCACGGGGGTCACAATAGAATGACATTTTAGTAGAAGGTGGCACTCTTCGACTAACCGGTTGCCGACCGCTGGACTAGACCATATCTATAGCGCAAAAATAGCGCAGTTTTTCTTGTTGTAATAAACTCGCGCATTAAGTTATAATCCGCCAATTATCTCGAATGTTTCTCTATAATTTAATTTCAGGCTGTTATAATACATCAGAGTCTCGGAAATTACAGAGTGTAAACATAAACGCGGAGCAGTGTGCAGTGCACAAACGTGTGCATTATGTAATGTGTAAGGTTCGCTGCTTATAATTACGGATTGCGTGTGTTTTATTCTTGCGTTATCTGGACATCGTCGCTCCACAATCGCCGGCCATTAAAGGCGAAAATCAATGGGAAACCGTTCTCTCTCGCTCCGCCATTCAACCAACCTGTTTCAAGACAAAAACGTTTTTATTTTTTATTCTCATCTAAATAATGAGCGATTGCGTTCATTCATTATTTATGAATCGTTGCATAACAGGAAATTATCAGAAAACGTAATCAACTATCTAGGATTTTTTTTTTAATTTTCAAAGATAAATTCGGCTGTCTAAAACTTAAATTCGAAAAAAACATTTACAAATTATTATTAAAAATGTCAAATTTGATAGTAATTTAAATATGCGAAACAAACTGGCAAATTATGTAGAAATTTAAGTTTATTGTCAGTGTCAAATTTTAATGATTAAGATATACACAGGGTGTTCGATTAAAATCAAATTTTCTGTCTAACTCAAAATCCAATTTAAAATAAATTGTATACCGAACTGTCACAGTGACATGGTAGTTTTTACTAAATCATGTTTGATAACAATGTCATACATATTTTAAAATTTACCTTATTATACTGTCACAATGGCAATTAAATTGACAGTTGCGACGAGAATATTTTTTTGCAAATTATAGCAAAACTATTACTAATCATAATACAGCGGCAAGGTGAATAAAAACGGCGCCACGTCCTCTCTGAAATGCATTGTTGTTTGACAACTGTGTCATACTTATGTCAAAAAGTAGCTATAAAACTGTCATTTAAATTGCCAGTTGTGACGAAAATTTGTACTAAAATTTTAGTAAATCATGTTTTCAACAATGGCATACATATTTTAAAACGTACTTTATTAAACTGTCACAATGGCAATTAAATTGACAGTTGCGACGAAAATATATTTTTGCGAATTCTAGCAAAACTATTACCAATAATAATACAGCGGCAAGGTGAATAAGAACGGCGCCACATCCTCTCTGAAATGCATTGTTGTTTGACAACTGTGCCATACTTATGTCAAAAAGTAGCTATTAAACTGTCACAATGGCATTTAAATTGCCAGTTGTGACGAAAATTTGTACTAAAATTTTAGTAAATCATGTTTGGTAACAATGTCATACATATTTTAAAATGTACTCTATTAAACTGTCAATAATAATACAGCGGCAAGGTGAATAAAAACGGCGCCACGTCCTCTCAGAAATGCATTGTTGTTTGACAACTGTGTCATACTTATATCAAAAAGTAGCTATTAAACTGTCACAATGGTATTTAAATTGAAAGTTGTGACGAGAATTTGTACCAAAATTTTAGTAAATCATGTTTGGAACAATGTCATACATATTTTAAAATGTACTTTATTAAACTGTCACAATGGCATTTAAATTGACAGTTGTGACGACAATATTTTTTTGCGAATTATAGCAAACCTATTACCTATAATAATACAGCGGCATGGTGAATAAAAACGGCGCCACGTCCTCTCAGAAATGCATTGTTTGACAACTGTGTCACACTTATGTCAAAAAGTAGCTATTAAACTGTTACAGTGACATTTAAATTGCGAGTTGTGACAAAAATAATTTGGTCTGTTCGTATTTTGCGAATTATTACAAAACTAATATCAATAATAATAAAATGACAAGGTGAATAAAATCGGCGCCACGTCCGCAATAATTAAAACGACGGCAATAAAATCGAATTACCCATTCAGAGACGACAGGAAAAACTTGATCGCTCAATTACACAACCGTGTCTCGTATCTCCGTCGGTTTGTTTTTGCAGTGTTGGCATATGAGTTGGTAGGATTGTTTGGCTGCAGTTTTGGCATCCCTGACATTCCCAGAATGCACGAGTGTCTCCATTGTTCCCGTCCAAGGCCAAGACGTGCACGGACAAAGCATTAATTCAATTGCTGTACGCTTGCGTGTGCATTTCAGACGATTTTCGATTTGATTCATTCGCGAAATGTAATTGTTTTGTATCCGTTCGGCACATAATCGTCGAGGAAACGACGCGAGATTTTTTTGTTTGTTTCATACTTTTATCGACGCTTTTGTTTACCAACAAAAGGTTTGGTTAGTCGTTGGGGATTCCCCCGTCACGCTTCATAAAACTATGCAAAATATTATTTTAAATTTTACAGATTCTTTGATTCATCTGATAATTGAATATAATTCATGACAGCAAAGCTGCACTGATGAGAGATAAATCTCGAAACGCGTCTGCAGATGGCTATTCACTTAAATTAATAGTAAAACACGATCTTAAAAACAATGTAAAAAAAAAACGGCCAAGTGCGAGTTGTGATTCGCGAGTTGTGTAAGTAAGGTATCTTTAGGAGGATCTAACTGTATCCAACCCATATGCTTCTGGTGCATGACAATACCACGCAACACATTAGTGTATTTTCATAAGTTTCAGATTTTTCCCTTTTCATATTCTGTAAGACACCGCTTCTTGCCAAATTTCATGATTCTAGGTCAACGGGAAGTACCCTATAGGTTTTGATTCCCTTGTGAAATCGCAAAATATGCGACATAAACGGTCATATCTTTTGATCGCGTTGACTTACAAGTTTGATTTTTTCACAGCTGAAAGAGACCGCAAAAAACCCGAGTATTTGATACAAATTTCAACTTGTTACCTCTACGCGTTCCTGAGAAAAATTGTCTTGACAGACAGACAGACGGACGGACGGACAGACAGACAGACGGACAACAAAGTGATCCTAAAAGGGTTCCGTTTTCGGCACAGAACCCTAAAAAGGCTCGATAATATTATAGATGTCCGGAAAGGTTGAACATATTTATATATTCAGTGTTCCGATTAAAATTTCATTCAAAATAATCCAGTAGCCTTGGCAAATTTGACGTTTTACTTGTCGTTACAATCGAAATTATCGGGAGTGTCTTGCGAGATTAAGTCGATTTCGATATTGTTTTCGGTTGCAATTCTTTTCTTTTTAATATCTTCTTTGCGTTTTGAGGTTGCGATTATGCCTTGAGTAGCGCAACGTGGAAATTTTCGACTGAGAAACTGAGTGAATTTGACAGAGATCGCATATTGGCTTAGGTGAATGTGGTTTTTCATTCAGAGAATTGCTAATCGTCTTAACCGTAACCAATCCTCTGCAGTGGGGTGTTATCAAGCATGGTCTATAGAAGGTTAAGAACGTCGTAGAAGAGGAAGTAGACGGCTAAGATAGACAAAGGAGGTCCATGGCCGCCATCTCCAATCAAAGGCCGATTTTCATATTCGCGACACTCAGCTACGCGACGTCACGCGACATCGCCTATCAAATAATGATTACATTGTTTTAAATGGGCATGTTCTCACTATGACTACGCGACGTGTCCATTTAAAACAATGTAATCATTATTTGACAGGCGATGTCGCACGACGTCGCGTAGCTGAGTGTCGCGCATATGGGAATCGACCTTTATGGCATTAAGAGATTCTTAACTGATTCTCGAGTACAAGATCAATAGCCGCTCAATGGTTTGGAAACGAAGGACGTCATGTAACCCTTCGTACAGTTTACCGACGAATTAGAGCTTTTGGCTTGCAGTCCTATCGACCACTTCTTGTACTTCCGATGACGACTCGTCATCAACAGCAACGTTTGGAGTGGTGTACCTTGCGACTGGATTTGGAAGTGGAATGGCATAGAGTGGTCTTCAGTAACGAATCTCGATTCTGCTTGGGAATGCACGATGGTCGCATGAAGTTCAGACGTAGACGTGGAGAACGTCGCCATGTGCAGTTTTCTGTTGAGCGGCATGTGCACCACACAGTGGGGGTTATGGTATGGGGTGCTATTGTTTATGTAAGCAGGTCTTAGTTGTTATTCATCCGAGACCCACCGATATGTTGATGAAGTGGTAGAAACCCATATCCTTCCATTCCTCCGCGATCTGGAGGACCCGATTTTCCAACAGGATAATGCCCGTCCCCACATTGCAAGGCATCCTATAGAGCGCTTTGAAGAGGCTAACGTCAATATTTTGCCGTGGCCACCCAGATCTCCCGACCTTTCGCTCATCGAACATGTGTAGAACATGATGGGTAGAAAACTCAAGCAATTGCCTCATCCTCTACAGACACTAAAAGCTCTCCGGCATGAACTACAGATTGCCTGGGATACAATACCCCAGGGAGAAAGCAACCACCTGGTGGTATCCATGCCCAGAAGGGTGCGGGAGTGTGATGGGGTGGTCCAATATATTAATAAATAATACCTTTATGGTTTGTTTAATTTCTTTGAAATTTTGATCAGTTACTACCTTTGACAAGTAAAACGTTTCTGCCAAGTTTGGTCCAAAAATTCCTACCCCTTCTTGGGGTTGCATTTTTGTGTCACAGAGTATATTTAGACTAACATAAGACTATTTTGGCAACACATTTTTTGACAATTACTTAACGTATAATTAACGTTACCGATTAAACAGTCAATTTGACAGTATCGACCCCACTTCAACATTCCAGTTATTTACAGTGTCAGTTATCAAAAGACCTTTTCATAGTTGAATTTTTTTGTGCGCATGTGTCAAAATGTTTCCGCCATGTTATACGTCAAAGAGTGCCCGAACTTTTTGACGTAGAACTAAATATGTGCCCGAAACTTTCATATTCCCGCCTTTTACACTTGGCGGATGCGCATGCGCTTAACTAACCGTAAAAAGGTCTATTACGAACAATTTCTTGCAACAATTCTTTTGTTTCTTGTTTGTTATCGGAACGTTTTGTGTGGATTTTTGTAACAATGACGAAGGCGTGGAACGCGTCGTTTTATACCAGGTGATTCAAGCGAAATAGTTTTTAAATGGTGCGGAACAAAAGCGGTTTAGAGTTTACTACAAAGTAAACTCTAAGTAAACTCGGAAAAGTGCATTCCCAACGATACCTAGAACAGGCTACGGTCGACCGATTCTCCTAATTCACAAAAATGGAAAATCACAGAAAATTTTACATGTCATTACTTCATTGACATATGTCATTTTAACAGTTATATTGTACAAAATTTATAGACTTTTTCATAGTTGAATTTTTTTTTGCACATGTGTCAATTTCCGCCATGTTTTGCCCGAACTTTTCGAAGTATAACCTTATTATATGCCCGAGCTTTTTGAAGTATAACCTTATTATTTGCTCGAAACTTTCATATTCCCGCCTTTCAAACTTGACGGATGCGCATGCGTTTAACTAACCGTAAAAATGTCAATTTGTCAGGAAAAAAAAAGTTAAAATTACGGAACATGCAAAATTTTTATGTCATTATGACATTGACCTATGTCATTTTAACAGTGATATTGTACAACATAAATTTGTCAGAATAAAAATGGTTAAAATTACAGAAAATGCAAAATTTGTATGTCATTATGACATTGACATATGTCATTTTAACAGTGATATTGTACAAAATTAATTTGTCAGAAAAAAATGGCTAAATTGATAGAAAATGCTTTTTTTTTTTAATATATATATACATAGGTTCTATAACGCTCTCCGACGTCTTCCGATTTCCATCTTCCATCTTCCTCGGTCCGTCCACAGTCCATCTTCAATTTCCCTATCTTTCAGTTCGCTGTCTATGCCCTCTCGCCAGCTTCTTCGTGGTCTACCCCGTCTTCTTCTGCCAATAGGTTGCCAGTTCAGCATTTGTTTTGGGATTCTCTGTTCAGGCATTCGCACATGGCCGTACCATATAAGTTGTTTATCCCTAATATCATCTGTGATTGTGTGTGTAATCCCCATTATCTCTCTGATGCACTCGTTCGTTATTCGTTCCGTTCTCGATCTTCCGGCCGCTCTTCTCCAGAAGTCCATTTCCGTCGCTCTCAGTGTCTTTTCTGCTCTGATTTTCAGGGGCCATATTTCCGAGCTGTATGTTGTGATGCTTTTGATTATGGTGTCATTAAATTTTTTATGTCATTACTTATGTCATTTTAACAGTGATATTGTACAAATTTAATTTGTCAGAAAAAAAATGGTTAAAATTACAGAAATTGCAAAATTTTTATGTCATTATGACATTAACATATGTCATTGTAACAGTGATTTAAAAATTTGTCAAAAAAAAAAAATTTACATGTCATTATGACATTGGCATATGTCATTTTAACACCGTTTGAAATATATACCCTCAAACTGTACCTCGTGAGATTAGTCTCTGACTGTCTCCTCTATTATTGCCCGCTCAAGAGCAGACAAACCTTTCCTACTCAGGGAATTCCTTGGGTAGTCTCTGAACATCACACCAACCACTGGTGTGATGTGGAGGCTACGTCTCCACCTTAACGGTGGAAGCGTAGTTGGTGTTCGCTCCAGGGGCCTAGAAAGGTTATCCAAGGTAGCTAACTACTCCCGTTGCCCCAGGTTGGACGTTCCCCTATTGTCTCTTAGCTGTCTTGTCTTGGGGCGAAATTGAATTAACCCCTCTTGATCTTTTGGCAGCTTCTTGCTTATGTGGTGTAGGTCCCACCTTTTTCTCTACTGTCCTCTTCTTAGCTTCCTCGGGTTTAGAAGCGCAGGTATCACCACGGCTCCACTGAAACCCTGACTCAGTAGGACTTCGAGTCCGTCTGAACTACCTCGAGGAGGCTACCCCAGAAGAGGACATTCTTAGCTTCCTCAGGTTTAGAAGCGCAGGTATCACCACGGCTCCGCTGAGACCCTGACTCAGTAGGACTTCGAGTCCGTCTGAACTACCTCGGGGGGGCAAGGGATGTGCCCATCTCGTCTTTCTCTTACCTTCCTTGGACCTTGTTGTCTCCGCTTGTTTCGTTGCTGCCTTTGTGGGAGTAACGATGTTACTAGTCACTTTGTCCTGACTTTTTGACGCCGTTTTGGGAGTGGGTCTTCCTTAGCTTACTGGTTTGGTAGTAATAATCTCCCTAGCATTTGCTGTTTGGCGGTAGTCTGGGAGGGGTCTCTCTTAACTGATGTCTTCACTCGGATCGTTTAGCTCCACCTGATCCTCCAGTTCTGTGGCGGTGAGTTCCCGCACACTAGATACTGATGTTGTGTCATTTTGACATTGACACGCGATTTTGAAAGTGACATGAAATTTTCACATTGCGTTTTATGACATTTTTTTTTGTATTGTATTAAAATTGTATCATGTTGGCTCTTGTGTCTAGTGTCAATTTGTCATAATTAAATAATTGTCAAATTTTAATCGCCAAATAAGAAATTTATATTTGTTTATATTTTATGTTTTATTAGCATATTGTCGGTCTGTTTTTTAACATTTTGATATTTTATGACATTTTCGAGTTATTCAAAAAGTGAATTAATGACATCTGTCAACTGTCATATTTTGACAGTTTTTGACATTATAATATTTTAACATTTTGTGACGTTTCCGGGTTGAGGAAACGGGGAATTTGAAAGATTCTGTCGTGTGAGAGAAAATTATTTAGCAGCAGCGAGCGCTATAGATTTTTGACAACAGATATTGATATTTTACTAAAACAAATTCCAAAATTTGTTACAAAAAATGGTTAAAATTGTAGAAAATAAGAAATTTACATGTCATTATGACATATGTCATTTTAACAGCGATGTTGTGTCATTTTGAAATTGACATTTTGACGATTTTGATATGGGTATGAACTTTTGCCATTGCGTCTGTCACATTTTAACTGCATATAATAGCATATTGTCGGTCTGTTTTTTAACATTTTCATATTTTATTACATTTTCGAGTTGTTCAAAAGTGAATTAATGACATCTGTCAACTGTCACATTTTGACAGTTTTTGACATTATAATATTTTAACATTTTGTGACGTTTCCGGGTTGTGGAGACGGGGAATTTGAAAGATTCTGTTGTGGGGGAGAAAATTATTTAGCAGCAGCGAACTCTATAGACTTTTGACAACAGATATTGATATTTTACAAACACAAATTCCATAATTTGTCACAAAAAATGGTTAAATTTATAGAAAATAAGAAATTTACATGTCAATATGACATTGACATATGTTATTTTAGCAGTGATGTTCTGTCATTTTTAAATTGACATGCGATTTTGATATGAGTATGAACTTTTGCCATTGCGTCTGTCACATTTTAACTGCATATATAAGCATATTGTCGGTTTGTTTTTTAACATTTTGATATTTTATGACTTTTTCGAGTTGTTCAAAAACTGAATTAATGATATCCGTCAACTGTCACATTTTGGCAGTTTTTGACATTATAATATTTTAACATTTTGTGACGTTTCCGGGTTGTGGAAACGGGGAATTTGAAAGATTCTGTCGTGGATGAGAAAATTATTTAGCAGCAGCGAACGCTATAGACTTTTGACAACAGATTGATATTTTACAAAAACAAATTCCAAAATTTGTCACAAAAAAATTGTTAAATTTATAGAAAATAAGAAACTTACATGTTATTATGATATTACCATATGTTATTTTAGCAGTTATGTCTCATTTTGAAATAGACATGCGATTTTGATATGGGTATGAACTTTTGCCATTGCGTCTGTCACATTTTAATTGCATAAATTAGCATATTGTCGGTCTGTTTTTTAACATTTTGATATTTTATGACATTTTCAAGTTGCTCAAAATGTGAAATAATGACATCTGTCAACTGTCACATTTTGACAGTTTATGACATTATAATATTTTAACATTTTGTGACGTTTCCGCGTTGTGGAAACGCGGAATTTGGAAGATTCTGTCGTGGGGAAGAGAAAATTATTTAGCAGCATCGAACGCTATAGACTTTTGACAACAGATATTGATATTTTACTAAAACAAATTCCAAAATTTATAACAAAAAAATGGTTAAAATTTTAGAAAATAAGAAATTCACATGTCATTATGACATTGACATATGTCATTTTAACAGTGATGTTGTGTCACTTTGAAATTAACATGCGATTTTGATATGGGTATGAACTTTTGCCATTGCGTCTGTCACATTTTAACTGCATATTGTCGGTCTGTTTTTTAATATTTTGATATTTTATGACATTTTCGAGTTGTTCCAAAAGTGAATTAATGAAATCTGTCAACTGTCACATTTTGACAGTTTTTGACATTATAATATTTTAACATTTTGTGACGTTTCCGGGTTATGGAAACGGGGAATTTGAAAGATTCTTGAAAATTATTAAGCAGCAGCGAACGTTATAGACTTTTGACAACAGATATTGATATTTTACAAAAACAAATTCCAAAATTTGTCACAAAAAAGGTTAAAATTATAGATAATAAGAAATTTACATGTCATTATGACATATGTCATTTTAACAGTGATGTTGTGTCATTTTTAAATTGACATGCGTTTTTGATATGGGTATGAACTTTTGCCATTACGTCTGTCACATGTTAACCGTTTTTGACATTATAATATTTTAACGTTTTGTGCCGTTTGCGGATTGTTTAAACAAGGAATTTGAAAGATTCTGTCGTCGGGGAGAAAATGATTTGGCAGCAGCGAACAAATCTGACACAAAAATTGGTTAAAATTAGAGAAAATAAGAAATGTATATGTCATTATGTCATTTTAACAGTGATGTGTCATTTTGACATTGACATGCAATTTTGATATAGATATGAAATTTTGACATTGCGTTTTTTGACAATAATGTAGGTGTTGTATTATTGTTTTATCATATGGTCTTTGAAGTGTCAATTGCATAATTGTCAAATTTTAATCGTTTAAACGTCAAATTAGACATTAATATTTGTCTTTTATTACATGATAACATTTGATATTTTATGACTTATTTAATTACATCAGTTAACTGTCACATTTTGAGACTTTTTGACATAATAATATTTTGACATTTTATGACATTTCCGGATTATTTATACAAGTAATTTGAAAGATTCTGTCGTGGGGGGATAACATTATTTGGCTGTAGACTTCTTTTGACAACAGTTGAGCGTACGCTCAACAGTTTGACAGTTTTGACATTGTAATAATTCGACATTTTATGACATTTGAAAGATTCTGTCATGTGGGATAAAATGATTTGGTTGTAGTATTTTGACAACAGTTAAGTTTTGACATTCGTATGTCACATTTTGACCGTTTTGACATTATAATACTTTGGCATTTTATGACATTTCCGGATTATTTAAACAAGTAATTTGAAAGATTCTGCCACGGGGAAGAAAATAATTTGACTGTAGACTTTTGACTTTTTAGACAACAGTTAAGCAAACGTAGGTCACATTTAGACAGTTTTGACATTATAATATTGTAACATTTAATGACATTTCCGAATTATTTAAACAAGTAATTTGAAAGATTCTATCGTGGGCGATAAAATTATTTGGCTGTAGACTTTTGACAAGAGTTGAGCGTACGCATGTCATATTGTGACATTATAATGTTGTAACATTTTATGACATTACTGGATTATTTAACCAAGTAATTTGAAATATTCTGTCGTGGGCGATAAAATGTTTTGACTGTAGACTTTTGACAACAGTTGAGCGTCATATTTTTACAGTTTTTAGATTATAATATTTTGACATTATATGATATTATAATATTTTGACATTATAATATTTTGACATTATATGACATTATAATATTTTGACATTATATGACATTATAATATTTTGACATATGACATTATAATATTTTGACATTATATGACATTTTTTAGTTGTTCAAAAAGTTAATTAATGAAATCTGTCAATTGTCAAATTTTGACAGTTTTTGACATAATAATATTTTGATATTTTATGACATTTCCGGATTGTTTAAAGAAGTAATTTGAAAGATTTGTGTGGTGAGGGAGAGAATGAATTGGCAGCAGTGAACGTTGTAGACTTTTGACAACAGCTGAGCGTACGTAGTCATGGACAAGTATACTCAGTCAACACATAAAGTTATATATTTTAATAGTATTAGTAACCTTTAAAGTTTGAAGGTAACAGTGAGAGTGAGCGAGCGAGAGGGAGCGAGACAGGGAACAGAGAGCTTGTTTATAAACATGCACGGCGAGAGAAGGACGGAGAGCCAATGGGAGAGCGCTTGGCAACAAGGTTAGAACCAGATTTTTTCCAATGAGAAAATTTTTTTGGAAAATTTCGAGAGGAAATTTAGTGGAATTAAAGATTTTTCTGCGGTTTTGGCAGAAATTAGATCTAATTATGCAATTTATGTAAATTGTACAGAAGAAATTTCAAATTGAATTTGAATTATGATATTGAAATTTACCTTGTTGTGTTTTGGGGCAAAAATCCTCATGTATCCGAAAAGAAACAACAGATCAAACCAACAGATTTTAGTTAACTAATTAAATCACACCTTGTTCCAAAAGGCTATCATCCCACTGCAAAAACCACTTTAAAAAATCGTTTTTCTCTATTTTTTTTATTTTTATTTTGAGAAAGCGTTCGTGTGACCGATTGCCGCGAGACACCGAAGGAAACAAGTGCGCGCTGTGTTTCTCGTGTGTTTGTACTACGGAATACTAGTAGGACTACGCTGACTCTGCCGGAGTCGGTCCGTGCGTCCGGCCGGTTTCGCTACGCCGGCCCTCCTTCTCTCTCTCCCGCGCCGCGGACGGAGCGTACGGCGCGCGTTACGTAACTCCCGTGCCCGCTGCCACCGGTCACTGAGACACCGTAAGACTACGTGCCCACACCGACCAAAAATCATTTCATATTATTACCACACGACCTCAAGTTACTTTGATCTGGAGTTCTTATCATTCCTTACTTTAAACCGGCAAGATGAGGAGGAGTGCCAGTTGGGTTAGGTTAAGTTAGGTCAAAGAGAAGTTTACCAGACAAGACTATACAGACAAGACTAGACGGACAATACTAGACAGAGAAGACTAGACGGACAAGACTAGACGGACATGATTAGACGGACAAGACTAGACGGACAAGACTAGACGGACAAGTCTAGACGGACAAGACTAAGTGGAGAAGACTAGACGGGCAAGACTAGACGGACAAGAATGGACGGACAAGACTAGACGTACAAGACTAGACGGACAAGATTAGACAGACAAGACTAGACAGACAAGGCTAGACAGACAAGACTAGACAGACAAGACTAGGCAGATATGACTGGACAGACAAGACTAGACAGACAAGACTAGACAGACAAGACTAGACAGACAAGACTAGACAGACAAGACTAGACAGACAAGACTGGACAGACAAGACTAGACAGACAAGACTAGACAGACAAGACTAGACAGACAAGACTAGACAGACAAGACTAGACAGACAAGACTAGACAGACAAGACTAGACAGACAAGACTAGACAGACAAGACTAGACAGACAAGACTAGACAGACAAGACTAGACAGACAAGACTAGACAGACAAGACTAGACAGACAAGACTAGACAGACAAGACTAGACAGACAAGACTAGACAGACAAGACTAGACAGACAAGACTAGACAGACAAGACTAGACAGACAAGACTAGACAGACAAGACTAGACAGACAAGACTAGACAGACAAGACTAGACAGACAAGACTAGACAGACAAGACTAGACAGACAAGACTAGACAGACAAGACTAGACAGACAAGACTAGACAGACAAGACTAGACAGACAAGACTAGACAGACAAGACTAGACAGACAAGACTAGACAGACAAGACTAGACAGACAAGACTAGACAGACAAGACTAGACAGACAAGACTAGACAGACAAGACTAGACAGACAAGACTAGACAGACAAGACTAGACAGACAAGACTAGACAGACAAGACTAGACAGACAAGACTAGACAGACAAGACTAGACAGACAAGACTAGACAGACAAGACTAGACAGACAAGACTAGACAGACAAGACTAGACAGACAAGACTAGACAGACAAGACTAGACAGACAAGACTAGACAGACAAGACTAGACAGACAAGACTAGACAGACAAGACTAGACAGACAAGACTAGACAGACAAGACTAGACAGACAAGACTAGACAGACAAGACTAGACAGACAAGACTAGACAGACAAGACTAGACAGACAAGACTAGACAGACAAGACTAGACAGACAAGACTAGACAGACAAGACTAGACAGACAAGACTAGACAGACAAGACTAGACAGACAAGACTAGACAGACAAGACTAGACAGACAAGACTAGACAGACAAGACTAGACAGACAAGACTAGACAGACAAGACTAGACAGACAAGACTAGACAGACAAGACTAGACAGACAAGACTAGACAGACAAGACTAGACAGACAAGACTAGACAGACAAGACTAGACAGACAAGACTAGACAGACAAGACTAGACAGACAAGACTAGACAGACAAGACTAGACAGACAAGACTAGACAGACAAGACTAGACAGACAAGACTAGACAGACAAGACTAGACAGACAAGACTAGACAGACAAGACTAGACAGACAAGACTAGACAGACAAGACTAGACAGACAAGACTAGACAGACAAGACTAGACAGACAAGACTAGACAGACAAGACTAGACAGACAAGACTAGACAGACAAGACTAGACAGACAAGACTAGACAGACAAGACTAGACAGACAAGACTAGACAGACAAGACTAGACAGACAAGACTAGACAGACAAGACTAGACAGACAAGACTAGACAGACAAGACTAGACAGACAAGACTAGACAGACAAGACTAGACAGACAAGACTAGACAGACAAGACTAGACAGACAAGACTAGACAGACAAGACTAGACAGACAAGACTAGACAGACAAGACTAGACAGACAAGACTAGACAGACAAGACTAGACAGACAAGACTAGACAGACAAGACTAGACAGACAAGACTAGACAGACAAGACTAGACAGACAAGACTAGACAGACAAGACTAGACAGACAAGACTAGACAGACAAGACTAGACAGACAAGACTAGACAGACAAGACTAGACAGACAAGACTAGACAGACAAGACTAGACAGACAAGACTAGACAGACAAGACTAGACAGACAAGACTAGACAGACAAGACTAGACAGACAAGACTAGACAGACAAGACTAGACAGACAAGACTAGACAGACAAGACTAGACAGACAAGACTAGACAGACAAGACTAGACAGACAAGACTAGACAGACAAGACTAGACAGACAAGACTAGACAGACAAGACTAGACAGACAAGACTAGACAGACAAGACTAGACAGACAAGACTAGACAGACAAGACTAGACAGACAAGACTAGACAGACAAGACTAGACAGACAAGACTAGACAGACAAGACTAGACAGACAAGACTAGACAGACAAGACTAGACAGACAAGACTAGACAGACAAGACTAGACAGACAAGACTAGACAGACAAGACTAGACAGACAAGACTAGACAGACAAGACTAGACAGACAAGACTAGACAGACAAGACTAGACAGACAAGACTAGACAGACAAGACTAGACAGACAAGACTAGACAGACAAGACTAGACAGACAAGACTAGACAGACAAGACTAGACAGACAAGACTAGACAGACAAGACTAGACAGACAAGACTAGACAGACAAGACTAGACAGACAAGACTAGACAGACAAGACTAGACAGACAAGACTAGACAGACAAGACTAGACAGACAAGACTAGACAGACAAGACTAGACAGACAAGACTAGACAGACAAGACTAGACAGACAAGACTAGACAGACAAGACTAGACAGACAAGACTAGACAGACAAGACTAGACAGACAAGACTAGACAGACAAGACTAGACAGACAAGACTAGACAGACAAGACTAGACAGACAAGACTAGACAGACAAGACTAGACAGACAAGACTAGACAGACAAGACTAGACAGACAAGACTAGACAGACAAGACTAGACAGACAAGACTAGACAGACAAGACTAGACAGACAAGACTAGACAGACAAGACTAGACAGACAAGACTAGACAGACAAGACTAGACAGACAAGACTAGACAGACAAGACTAGACAGACAAGACTAGACAGACAAGACTAGACAGACAAGACTAGACAGACAAGACTAGACAGACAAGACTAGACAGACAAGACTAGACAGACAAGACTAGACAGACAAGACTAGACAGACAAGACTAGGCAGACAAGACTAGACAGACAAGACTAGACAGACAAGACTAGATAGACACGACTAGACAGACAAGACTATCCTTTTCGGTAGTGTAGTGGATAACATACCGGCCTGACATGACGGAGACCGGGGTTCGATTCCCTGCCGAGGCAGAGGTATTTTCAACCAGGGCAGCTCTAACCCTCCGGGTTGCCCACCGTAGACTAGACAGAGAAGATTAGACAGATAGAAAAGGATTGCATCTATATTGGGCTACACCTACAATGCTCAAATCCACGCCCATAATCGGGCCAATAAACCATGCCCACAAACCCGCATTGAATCTATTTGATTGGCCCTTAACAAACGATTACACAAAAGTTTCGGTCCTAATTGGTTGAACATTTAAATGAGGGCGTGTTCCAAAATCCCGTACCTTCCCGAACGCGCATCATTTGATTCTCTATTGGTTATGCAATATACTGCACAACATACCCGCCTGACATGTCGGAGACCGGGGTTCGATTCCCCGTCGAGGCAGAGGCATTTTCAACCTGGGCTGCAGTAACCGTCAGGGTTTCCCGCTTTAGAGTTGACAGAAAAGATTAGACAGAAAGAAAATGATTGCATCTATATTGGGCTACACCTACAATGCTCAAATCCACGCCCTTATTTATCGTTAATTTCTTCATCAATTGGTTTGTCTACCATCGGGTCAATAAACCATGCCCACAAACTCGCGTTGAATCTATTTCATTGGCCCTTCATAAACGATTACACAATAGTTTCGGTCCTAATTGGTTAAACATTTAGATGTGGGCGTGTTACAAAATCCCGAACCTTGCCGAACGCGCATCATTTAATTCTCTATTGTTTATGCAATATACTGCAAATCATACTCGCCTGACAAGTCGGAGACCGGGGTTTGATTCCCCGCCGAGGTAGAGGTAATTTCAATCAGGGCGGCACTAACCGTCCGGGTTGCCCACCCTAGACTAGTCAGAGGAGATTTCAATAAAATCTATTTCATTGGCCCTTCATAAACAATTACTCAATAGTATCGGTCCTAATTGGTTGAACATTTAATTGTGGGCGTGTTCCAAAATCCCGAAACTACCCGAGCGCGCATCATTTGATTCTCTATTGGTTATGCAATATACTGCACAACATACCCGCCTGACAAGTCAGAGACCGGGGTGCGATTCTCCGTCGAGGCAGAGGCATTTTCAACCAGGGCAGCACTAACCGTCCGGGTTGCCCACCCTAGACTAGTTAGAGAGAAAACGATTGCATCTATATTGGGCTACACCTACAATGCTCAAATCCACGCCCTTATTTATCGTTAATTTCTTCATCAATTCGTTTATCTATCCTCGTGTCAATAAACCATGCCCACAAATTCGCCTTGAATCTATTTCATTGGTTCTTCATAAACGATTACACAATAGTTTTGGTCCTAATTGGTTGAACATTTAAATGTGGGCGTGTTCCAAAATCCCGAACCTTCCCGATCGCGCAATTTCCGAATCATTTGATTTTCTATTGGTTATGTAATAACTGCAGACAAGAGTGTCCGAATCTGGTCCGTCTAGTCTTTTCGGTTTAGTCTTGTCGGTCTAGTCTTGACTGTCCGTCCTCCTCGGTAGTGTAGTTGACAACGTGCCCACCTTTCAATGTGGGAGACCCGGGTTCGAATTCTGGTCGCGGTAGGCGACAACTAGGGCAGTTTTCACTAACGTCCGGGCTGCCCACCCTGAATAATTGCAAGATATGCGATACCGGGGCGGCGCATACTAAAACCCAAAATGGATTAGAGGTTTAGTAAGAGCCTTGACTGCCCAGTCTTGTCTATCTAATTTTTGTCTGTCTAGTTTAACCTCAAACAGTTTGAGCTGTGCGTTGATGACTCAGTCAGTCAGCCAGCCAGTCAGTATATATGTTACGGTAAAAGTGCAAAATCGGAAAATGTAAACATTTACCGGTATATGTATACATCTACCAATTTGATAGGTAAATGTGAGTTTAAATCTGAGATCAGCTTTATATATCTACTTTTACCGGAAAATGTGTACTTTTTGTGTGTTACAATATCACGTGTGTCTTGTTGGACAGCCAATGCGCTCTGTATGTAAAGCCATACACATATAATGCCCCCATACACGTGCGAACTATTTGCGCAAATTCGGTGTTCGTACAAACGTCTGTTTGTACATACGCTAGCACATACACGTAGCAACCTATTGCACAAACATCATTTCGATTTGTGGTGTTGTTCGTTGAACATGTCAGATACGGACGATTGCTGTGCCGCCATTATACTGGCCCTAGTGGCTGAGAAACGAATAGTTAAAAGAAAAGGAAAGCGAAGAGTGTGGGTCAAGAGTTGGGTTTTCAGAAGAGGAACGAATTCAGTCATGACCGCCTGGTCACTGAGCTCAAAATAACGTCAGCTGCAGACTACAAAAACTACCTTCGAATGGACGCAGCTTCGTTCAGCGAGCTACTCGAAATGGTGACACCCCTCATAGTGAAAAACAACACGGTGATGAACTGAGATTGTTGGCCACTTTGAGATACCTAATAAGCGGTGCCTTAGCGGTGTAATAAGTGCCTTAGCGGTGCCTAAACTACATTTTCAACCACGGAATAGAAAGGAAACTGCCTGACAGTGTCTAGGAGCAGGAGTTGACTAACCCAAAGTTTGCACAAACCGTACCATACACGTCAAACAAGTACTCAAACAAGGAGTATTTGTACAAATTATTTCGATCCTGAACGATTTAACTCAAACAGTTTGCGCAACCATGCAAACCGCAACCATTCAAATAGACGGTCCAACTGTTTGCACAAACACTGAATTTGCACAAATTGTTCGCACGTGTATGGGGGGCTTTAATGTAAACATCTACACAGTTGCACAACAATATTAGGCTTATACATTTACCGGAAATAATTGGTTAATTTACCAACCAAAAAGGTAAATGTGTACATATACCGGTAAATGTGTACAGTACAAACTACGTAATTTTACCGTAACATACGTTAATTTCGCAATTTCTTAAATCATTCATTTTCAATACAAAACACACTTTTCTGTTTTGCAAATTTAAAACAAAAATTACGACAATTAAAAATTTCGTTTTGCAAAAATCCTATTCACATAATAATTTAAGTTTGTTAAATGAGCAAGCGAACACTTGCCAAGCGTAGTGGAGAAGACATCTGGTCTGAATTAGCGCGTCTTAAAAATATTATTAGTCAACGAAAACGTCGCAGCTGAACACTCGTTCCGCCAAACGGAAAGCAAAAATTGAACGACAAACAAAATCTATTTGCGAAAACGCACCGAGTTGATTCAAAGATATCCTCGCCGGACCTATTTTCGGCAATTCACTAAAATCACTCGATCGAATACACACACTACACAGCTTTAACTTATTTATACATTAACCCAAACTACTCAATCAAAAAATAAAAACTAGTTCATATATATATATATATATATATATATATATATATATATATATATATGTATATATATATATATGTATATATATATATATATATATATATATATATATATATATATATATATATATATATATATATATATATATATATATATATATATATATATATATATATATATATATATATATATATATATATATATATAATCTTATCTGTTTAATGCATTTAGTTTGGAATACTATACGTTATCTCTGCGTAATCCGAATGCAAACAAGGAAACTAACTGTGTTAGTTATTTTTTACTGATTCCATTTTCCTTGATCTTGGGAGTGTTTTTTTGTTGCCCGTGCCAGGAATAGCGGAGCGACCCCTAGCGGTCTCCCTGGCAACACCGGGCCCATTGACGTGAAGGCGACCTTCACCTCGAGCGGGTCCCCAACCTACCTGGGGGTCGCCGCACAAACGTTCTATCTACATAGATAAACACCGAAATGACTTTCGATTTTATTTGATTTTCCGCAGTCATCTGCGCTGCAAATAGACGCAAAACTAGTTTGCAACAATCTAGAAGTCTCATTAAGTATTTAGACTTATTTGACACGTGTTCGTTACTGTGCCCACAAAAATTTACATCGCTGGTACCAACGTGAAATTTGGACGTTTGGTACGTTGCTTTTATAACGTAAGCAAGGGTGTACCCAGGATGTCAACTAGGGGGAGGGGTGTCAGGTCATATTTGTGGATTATGAAATGAATTATGCATTATGAAATGAAGTATCCATCTGTAGTACAATTTCAGAACAGCTTCGCCGTGCTCTTTGTACCCTAAGACGCCAGAACCCAATCTGCATACGCGTTTCGAGATTTATCTCTCATCAGTGCAGCTTTGCTTTTCTGAATTATAAATTGGAATACACTTACATTAACTTGAGCACCTCGTGCATGACTGGCGAAGTTAGGTTTAGATTTGACATTTGTGTAGAAAGACGTGAACTTAGTTGCGTTTATTGATTTAAATGATAATTTAATATTGGTGAAAACATACTAATCATAGATACAATCATATAAACTTTTTATCTGTTGACACCTTGTCTGTTGAATACTTTGCTATGTGATTAGGGTGCCTGGGTGAGGTTTTAATAATGTTACAGGTATTTCATTGACACAACATAATACTGACAGCAGTACAGGAAACATGCCTTCGAGTCCCAAGGCTACAGAATCCTCAAAGGAAAAGTAGGTCAGCGGGTAATGAAGAACGTACCCCACTTAGGTACAGGATTTATAATCAGTCACAGGATACTGGATTCAGTCACCGACTTTACCTCCCCGAGTAGCCGTGTATCCATCCTCTCTCTCAAATGCGCAAACAAAGGCTACAGTATAGTCAATGTATATGCCCCAATCAACCAGGACAACAGACGCAATCCAGACAGAACTGATAAATTCTGGGAATACTTAGAAGATATTATCTCTAAACTTCCAGAGAGGCACAAGGTTATACTGTTTGGTGACTTCAATGCTTCAATTGGGAAGAGAGAAAAAATACAGAAACATAGTGGGCAATTATCCGGCGCATACGCGAAACAACCGCAACTGAGAACGATTGGTGGATCTGTGTAGGACTTTTGGGTTGATCGTGAAGTCTACAGCCTTCAAACACTTGCCAAGGAAGCAGAAGACTTGGATTTCACCTAATACCCACCTGGGTGAATTCCAGATAGATCATGTGGCCATTTTACGAAAATCTCAAAAGGAAATACAAAACGTGAAGGTGCTAAGAAGCGCCAATCTGGACTCAGACCACTACCTCTCAAAGATCAAAATAAGACTCCAGCCTAGAAACACTAGATTACACAGAACCTCCAAAATGGTAAGATTTGACGTCGAGCGACTCAAGAACAGTCAAGAACTAAGTCAGAGACTGAACAACACAGACCTAAACAACTGGGACCAACTGAAGGAGACTCTTGTCAAGGCGGCCAATGAACTCGCCCCTCTCGCTAGAAGAAAGCATCCGTGGTGAACTGAAGACTGTGACAATGCAATAGCCCAAAGACAGATAGCCTGGGTGAAGTGGAATTCTAAAAAGACCAAGGGAAATTGGCATCAATTTTTGGAACAAAGAAAGGTTACAGCCAAGATAATTCGAGGAACCAAACGAACCTTCACACAAAACCAACTAACCCAAATCGAAGAGAGCTTTGCTAAGAATATTTCCAGAGATTTCTTTAGAACCTTTAAGCAGGCACTCAGAAAATACACTCCGCCAAGCCTCCACTTCAGAGACTCACAAGGCAAACTGGCTTATAACGACAAGGACAACTGCCACCTTTTGGCTCAGTACTTTGAAAATCTACTCAACTGTGACCCACCCAGCGACTTCGACTTCGAGACTTCGACTATAAACAAACCGCACCAAACCCGGACTCGCTTCCCCCTTCATTGGAAGAAGTTTGCCCGATCATTCAACTTCTTAAGAATAATAAGGCAGCTGGAGAGGACTCTATCGTTGCTGAACTGTGGAAAGGTGCTGAAAACAATGCCGTGCGCAAGCTAACCGAGATCATCCAGGACATCTTGGAAACAGAGAAATTAACACCCGATTGGAAAATCTGCTCTGATCCATCCGTTTCACAAAAAGGGAGATTTTACTGATCTAAACAACTACCGTGGAATTTCTCTTGTCCCGGTAACATACAAGATTCTCTCGAAGGCGTTACAAACAAGGGCAGAAAATCAGTTGGATAGTCAACTGGGAGAATACCAGGGAGGCTTCAGGAAGACCCGATCCTGTGTTGAACAGATCCTCAATCTCCAAGATTAGAAATCGCAAGGTGGTCACCGTCACCTTTGTTGATTTTAGGAAGGCCTACGATTCCATTGATAGAGAAACGCTTAACAAAGTACTCCAGGAACTAGCACTAGACAACAAAACCCGCAGACTCATCCTAGAAACTTTGACCAACACCCATTCCAAGGTTAAATTTAGAGGGGAGAGGGGAGAAAAACTGGATTGAGCCAAGGAGATGGACTTTCCCCACTTCTCTTCAACTGTGTCCTTGAAAAGGTTATGAGAAAATGCCGCAAGGCACTGAACAATTTGGGTGCTCAGAGTGGTATCTACCTGGGACGTAAGAACGATGGACTGGTTGTAGATTGCCTGGCCCTTGCAGATGACATGGCACTGTTTGCTGATTCTCTTGAGATGGCAACAATGCAGGTAAACTGCCTCAGAAAACAGGCTGCCAAAGTGGGTCTTCAAGTGTCGCTAGAGAAAACAGAATTCTTCACCAACATCAGAGAAGCAAACAGAGAGATGTTACTAGAACAGGGAAACATCAAGAGGACTGAGAAATTTAAGTATCTAGGCGAATGGATTGAATCCAACTTATCAGAAAGAGCATCATTATCCAAGAGAGTCAACAATTTAGAACTAGCCTATCGGCTGACTAAAAACACTTACAATAAGAAATGCCTGTCACGCAACCTGAAACTTAAGCACTACAAATCATTCTTACGGCCAGAAGCCCTGTATGCCATGGAGTGTCTTTCCTTGAACCGAAGGGGTCTAATTGAGAAATTGGAAATCAGAGAGAGGAGAATCCTCAGGAAGATTCTAGGCCCGGTAAAGGAAAATGGGGAATTCCGAAGACGGCATAACTCTGAGCTCTACGCACATATTGAGATGCTCTCTGACTGTGCAAGGAAAAGAAGGGTAGCTCTCTATGGCCACGTTGCAAGATTGCCTCCAAACCGACTAACCAACCGTCTGTTCACCTTCTGGCAAAACAAGAAGCTTCGTACCACTTGGTTAACAGAGACCGAGAAGGATATTAAAAAACTTGGAATAACAGATCTCAAAAACAGACAGTCTGTGAGACGCACCCAGAAGGAAGTCCTTGGATTTCAGGAAAAAGCTCGAAGGAAAGGTACCGCCTGGACAGAAGAGAGAAAGGAATTACACCGGCAGAAGATGCGACAATACTAGGCAAAGGTCAAAGCCCAACAGTTGAACAAGCGTGGTTCAAAGTAAGCCTATTCGAAAGAAGAAGAAGAAGAAGTTATAGGTATTTCTGTGAGGTTAGGTGGGTGCTAGGGGAGGGGGGCCCTGCCCCTGACTGGGTACGCCCTTGCCACTAAGGAAGGATTTTTGGAAATTTTGTATGTAAGGGGATCAACGGTGGAGGCAAAACTCAAGACCAGAGAAGACCAGAAAAGACCAGACATGATCAGAGAAGATCAGACAAGACCAGAAAAGACCAGAAGAGACCAGACAAGACCACATAAGATGAGACAAGACTAGACAAGACCGGCAAGACCAGACAAGTGCAGATAAGACTGGTGAACATTGGGCAAGACTAGATAAAACTAGACAAAACTGGACAAGACTGGATAAAACCATGCAAGACTAGACAAGACCAGATAAAATCAGTTAAGAATACATAAGCTCAGACAAGACTAGACAATATTCTAAAATTCGCAAGGGAATAATAACAATTATCATTACAATTACTATGCAAAAGAAAACCTTAATTGCATTAAAAACAATTAATTTAACTTTAATTTCGAGTGCAATTAAACCGACTTTACAATGCGTTTTAAGGACGGTGGAATTAGTATAAAAGGAATCCCGTAGAAAATGCCTAATCACAACGGAGAGGTTGTTTCAGTTGTTGAATAAATTTGTGTAGAAGCAGCGGCGAATGCCCACAACCCACCGATTTCATCAGTTCGTGAACAGTTATCCGCACTTAATAGACCGTCATTCCACGCATATTATTTACATTTACTAACTGAACAAAAAAAACGCTAAATGCAACCCAAATGAAGAATCCCATGGCCTTGGGAAGGTCAAGCCCAAGGTCACCAGTGGACTCGGTGCTGCGCCAACGTGTTCGAACGCGCGACTCGCATTTTACATTATGCACTTAACAACTAACACTACACACACACAAACTATTTCTATGAATATCGTTTTTTTTTTGTTTTGCTTTTTTGTCGACCTTGGTAGGTCAGACGCGATTACGTAATCGCGCAGGTATGGGTCTCGTTCAGGTATTCGGGTTGAAGCGTCCGCGCGATGGCTTTTTGTTTAGTAGACTCGATTTTCGTGGAATTCAATTAAAGAGAATAAAATAAAAATAACTTTCGGAATGTTTGGAGCGCGGCGAGCGGCGAGCGCCCGCAAAGCAGAAAAAAAAAACAAAGTGCGGTTGTAAAATCTCGTTTGTACTACGTACGGTAATAAAGGAAGACTGCTAAATTGTTAAATAAATCAATTTGCTGCCTTACATAGACACTATCTCTACATTTGTAGCCGGTTTCTATATGCGTTTATCTTTACTGATTCATTACAGTCCAAACAAGTCTAGTTCGGAAAGTTATTTCGTTTTTGATCTACTAGAATTCACAACTAACTCTAATATTTGAGAGATAATATTAGAGTTTGTATAATATTAGAGTTAGTAATTTTTGAGAGGATATTAGATTATTAGTTGTCTCATCACGAAATCTGGACATACAATGTATGCTAACTCACAATTTATTATAATCTAGACTAACTACGATTTCTTACTTATTACTATATTACTATACATGCTAATCAAACTCAACTTATTATATTTTAGTCTAACTATGAAGATTAGACGTACAACGTTATCTAAATAGCTTCAACTTATTACAGATAAATTTATTTTACTTTATACTTTTAATTTAGACTTTCTAAATCTAAACTCAGATCTAAATCAATATAGTCAGGGCCGGATTACCCATTAGGCAATGTAGGCAACTGCCTCCCACTGCCCCTCTAACCTAACCTAGGCAATCAAATTCTCGGGACCCCTTTACCATTTTCTAACTTCTTAAAATACATTTTTCTTCCACGCGGGGCTCGCATAGAGTAGGGACCCGCGTGGTAGAAAAATGTATTTTAGAAAAGGGTAAAGGTGTCCCGAGAATTTGATTGCGTAGGGGTCCCGACATGGTTAATCCGGCCCTAAATGTGGTCTAGATTAATGAATCGTTAATAATCCAGATTAAAATCCGACTTATTCTGTTCTGTCTTAACTTAAAATAAATATTTGTTGTGTTAACGCTGAAGCGATTGTGTTTTGTTATTTGGATTTAGTCTGTTGCCTTTCTAAAGTGAACTTATTGGTCAAGTAATAACTAAATAATTACGGTAATTACTGTACGAGTTTCAAAACGTTGAGAAACAAAAGAAGCGAGAAACGTGTAAATCGGTTGCACATTGAGTCGAGTGAAGCGAGTGTGGATTCAGTCGAAGAAGATTTGAAATACAGTCGGCTTACCCAAAACAAAACTCGAAATCTGAAACAAAAAAAGAATTAGTTAACACTAAAAGACATTCTCTAAAAACTAATTGTGTAATATCTTTGAGCTTAAGTTAGGTTTAGTAGTGTTAAAACAATGGGCTACACCTACTTCCCTAGGCCAGTGGCGGCGAACCTATGGCACGCGTGTCACAGCTGATTTTATTGGCACGCGAACTACTTCTCACGCATGCCTTCTAAACTTGTTAAACTATCTTTTCTAAAATAAATTTTTAAGTTTCTCAATCTACTTTTGTCCGTAATTGCAAAAGGTGCACAAAAATTTTCAAATTAAAAAAAATCACCAAAGCCGTATTTAAAAAGCTACAATCTTGAAATTTGGGAATTTGTTAGATCTCGTAGGAATATCAAATCATACCACGTTTTATCAAAATCCGTCGATTGGTTTGCCCGTAATTTCAAAAGGCGTGCAAAAATTTCCAAAATTCACGAAAGCCGTGTTTACAAAGCTACAATTTCGAAATTTGGCAATTTGTGGGACCTAGTAAGAATATCAAATCATACTACATTTCATCAAAATCCGTGTATTGGTTTGCCTGTAATTCCAAAAAGACACACAAAAATTTCCAAATTTAACCAAAGCCGTATTTACAAAGCTACAATTTTCAAATTTGGTATTTTGTGATATCTTGTAAGAATATCAATTCATACCAAGTTTCATCAAAATCCGTCGATTGGTTTGTCCGTAATTATAAAAGGCGCACAAAAATTTCCAAAATTCACGAAAGCCGTATTTACAAAGCTACAATTTTTAAATTTTACAATTTGTGAGATTTTGCAAGAATATCAAATCATACCAAGTTTCATCAAAATCCGTCGATTGGTTTGTCCGTAATTGCAAAAGGCGCACCAAAATTTACAAACTTAAAAAAATCACAATAGCCGTATTTACAAAGTTACAATCTTGAAATTTAGGAATTTGTGAGATCTCGTCAGAATATCAAATCATACCACATTTTATCAAAATCCGTCGATTGGTTTGCCCGTAATTTCAAAAGGCGCACCAAAATTTCCAAAATTCACGAAAGCCGTATTTACAAAGCTACAATTTTGAAATTTGGCAATTTGTGAGATTTCGCAAGAATATCAAATCATACCAAGTTTCGTCAAGATCCGTCGATTGGTTTGTCCGTAATTGCAAAAGGCGCACAAAAATTTACAAACATTAAAAATTTACAAAAGCCGTATTTACAAAGTTACAATTTCGAAATTTGGCAATTTGTGAGACCTAGTAAGAATATCAAATCATACTACATTTCATCAAAATCCGTGGATTGGCTTGTCTGTAATTGCAAAAGGCACACAAATTTTACCAAAGTCGTATTTACAAAGCTAGAATTTTCAAATTTGGTATTTTGTGATATCTTGTAAGAATATCATTTCATACCAAGTTTCATCAAAATCCGTCGATTGGTTTGTCCGTAATTATAAAAGGCGCACAAAAATTTCCAAAATTCACGAAAGCCGTATTTACAAAGCTACAATTTTGAAATTTTGCAATTTCTGAGATTTCGCAAGAATATCAAATCATACCAAGTTTCATCAAAATCCGTCGATTGGTTTGTCCGCAATTGCAAAAGGCGCATAACAATTTACAAATTTAAAAATTCACAAAAGCCGTATTTACAAAGCTACAATTTCGAAATTTTGCAATTTGTGGGACCTAGTAAGAATATCAAATCAAACTACATTTCATCAAAATCCGTGGAATTTTTTTTCCAAATTTTACCAAAGCCGTATTTACAAAGCTACAATTTTCAAATTTGGTATTTTGTGATATCTTGTGAGAATATCAATTGATACCAAGTTTCATCAAAATCCGTCGATTGGTTTGTCCGTAATTGCAAAAGACACACAAAAATTTACAAATTTCCAAAATTCACGAAAGCCGTATTTACAAAGCTACAATTTTGAAATTTGGAAATTTGTGAGATCTTGTAAGAATATCAAACCATACAAAGTTTTATCAAATTCCGTCGATTGGTTTACCCGTAATTTCAAAAGGCGCACAAAACATTGTAAAAGTAGACCTGGCACGTCAGCATTTCAAAATGTGAAAATTTAAAAAAATTGGCACGAGGCCTGAAAAAGGTTTTTACGTCTTAAACCACGCCCACTTTGTTTACATCTAGATTAGGTAACACCTACAACGCCAAAAACCACGCCCCTTGTTTGTAATCCAAATTAATTGGCTCTTTAATTTAGAAAACTACGCCTAGAAACTTGAAATTATTCGACAACTTATGAGTCGTTATTAGATCAATAATAATATTATTCAAAATTAGACTAACGTGATATTCGAAAACTTATTCATAATATAGATATAAAAGATAAAGTCAAAGATAAAGTCAAGTTAATTGGGCCACACTCACAATGTACTTCAAGCTTTAAAACTTTGGGCTACACCTTCGGCCACAACATCTTTAACCACGCCCATTTTGTCGAAAATCTAAATTAGGCAACACCTACAGCGCCAAAGAAGCACGTCCCTTATATGTAATCCAAATAGACCTTGTTACGGTTAGTTGAGCGCATGCGCATACGTCAAGTTTGAAAGACGTGAATATGAAAGTTTCGGGCAAATAATAAGGTTATACCTCAACAAGTTCAAGCAAAACATGACTGTTCGTGCCAATTTTAATCAATCTGTATTTTTAATTCAACATTTGAATCGATTTCGGCACCGTTTAACAGAAGGGGAAAGGTGTATTGCCCTGGGCCGAAATCGCGCGATTTACTTCGCGCAATTATATTATTCGTGGAGTATGCACCGAGTTTGAGAACCGTAAAGACGAGAATCAAAGCTCGAACCAAGCTCGACCGACACGTGCACGCATTATTAAGTTTAGCGTTTCAAGTCAAGTTTACCAGGGGTGTAATCACGAGCCCAAAGGGCTGAAGCGGCATCCAACGTCTGGAAGTCACCGATTTTAAGGGCTTCCTCCACTCATTATCCCCATTTCCTCTCTTAAAAAAGGCGCCGGAAGGACGATCCACACGTGGTGGAGACGCGAGCGATCCTAACAGGCAAGTGATTAGACTAGCCCTGTTTCAAACGGGAAACTTTGATTTTCGTGAGACACGGTCCAAACATTGGTCCTTCGAACCAGAACGGGGTCAGTTAGTCGAAGATGTACATGTGCTCGTGCGTTGTTGCGTTCGCCATTTTGTTTCCGGTCTCGGCGGAAACACTCAAAGCATACTTCAGTAATTTCGTTGATTGTTAATTTTGTCTGGATATCCTGCTTTCGTAGGAATAATCAGTTGATTGTCTAGTTATTCAATTTCGTTGATTAAAAATTTTGTCTGGATGTCCAGAGTTCGTCGGAATAATTAGTTCGTTATCTGGTTATTCAATTTCGTTGATTATTCAACTTTTTATCTGGCTATCCAGTTTCGTTGGAATAATCAGTTGATGGTCTAGTTATTCATTTTTCGTTGTTTATTCAACTTTTTATCTGGTTATCCAGATTCGTTGGAATAATCAGTTGATTGTCTAGTTATTCATGTTTCGTTGATTATTCAACTTTTTATCTGGTTATCCAGGTTCATTCAAACGAACCATCAATTGATTTTGACACTGTAATTGGCTCTTTAATTTAGAAAACTACGCCTAGAAACTTGAAATTATTAGACAACTTATGAGTCGTTATTAGACTAATAGTAATATTAGTCGCAATTATACTAACGTAATATTCGAAAATTTATAAAGTCAAGTTAATTGGGCCACACTCATAATGTAGTTCAAGGTTTAAAACGTTGGGCTCCACCTTTGGCCAGAACATCTTTATCCGCGGCCATTTTTTCGAAAATCTAGATTGGGCAACACCTACAGCGCTAAAAACCACGCCCCTTATATGTAATCCAAATAGACCTTTTTACGGTTAGTTAAGAGCATGCGTCAAGTTTGAAAGGCGGGAATATGAAAGTTTCGGGCAAATAATAAGGTTATACGTCAAAAAGTTCAAGCAAAACATGACTTTAATAAATCTGTATTTTTAATTCAACATTTGAATCGATTTCGGCACCGATTAACAGAAGGGGAAAGGTGTATCGACCTGGGCCGAAATCACGCGATTTACTTCGCGAATTTATATTATTCGTGGAGTATGCTTTGAGTGGAATATGTGAGAAGCGTAAAGACGAGAATCGAAGCGCGAACCAAGCTCGGCCGACACGTGCACGCATTATTAAGTTTAGCGTTTCAAGTCAAATTAACCAGGGGTGTAATCACGAGCCCAAAGGGCTGAAGCGGCATCCAACGTCTGGAAGTCACCGATTTTAAGGGCTCCCTCTACCCATTATCCCCATTTCCTCCCTTAAAAAAGGCGCCGGAAGGACGATCCACACGTGGCGGAGACGCGAGCGACCCTAACCGGCAAGTGATTAGACTAGCTCTGTTTCAAACGGGAAAATAATAAAATAATTTTCGCGAGACACGGTCCAAACATTGGTCCTTCGAACCGGATCGGGGTCTATTAGTCGAAGATGTACATGTGCTCGTGCGTTGTTGCGTTCGCCATTTTGTTTCCGGTCTCGGCGGAAACACTCAAAGCATACTTCAGTAATTTCGTTGATTGTAAATTTTGTCTGGATATCCTGCTTTCGTAGGAATAATCAGTTGATTGTCTAGTTATTCAATTTCGTTGATTAAAAATTTTGTCTGGATGTCCAGAGTTCGTCGGAATAATTAGTTCGTTATCTGGTTATTCAATTTCGTTGATTATTCAACTTTTTATCTGGCTATCCAGTTTCGTTGGAATAATCAGTTGATGGTCTAGTTATTCATTTTTCGTTGTTTATTCAACTTTTTATCTGGTTATCCAGATTCGTTGGAATAATCAGTTGATTGTCTAGTTATTCATGTTTCGTTGATTATTCAACTTTTTATCTGGTTATCCAGGTTCATTCAAACGAACCATCAGTTGATTTTGACACTGTAATTGGCTCTTTAATTTAGAAAACTACGCCTAGAAACTTGAAATTATTAGACAACTTATGAGTCGTTATTAGACTAATAGTAATATTAGTCGCAATTATACTAACGTAATATTCGAAAATTTATAAAGTCAAGTTAATTGGGCCACACTCATAATGTAGTTCAAGGTTTAAAACGTTGGGCTCCACCTTTGGCCAGAACATCTTTATCCGCGGCCATTTTTTCGAAAATCTAGATTGGGCAACACCTACAGCGCTAAAAACCACGCCCCTTATATGTAATCCAAATAGACCTTTTTACGGTTAGTTAAGAGCATGCGTCAAGTTTGAAAGGCAGGAATATGAAAGTTTCGGGCAAATAATAAGGTTATACGTCAAAAAGTTCAAGCAAAACATGACTTTAATAAATCTGTATTTTTAATTCAACATTTGAATCGATTTCGGCACCGATTAACAGAAGGGGAAAGGTGTATCGACCTGGGCCGAAATCACGCGATTTACTTCGCGAATTTATATTATTCGTGGAGTATGCTTTGAGTGGAATATGTGAGAAGCGTAAAGACGAGAATCGAAGCGCGAACCAAGCTCGGCCGACACGTGCACGCATTATTAAGTTTAGCGTTTCAAGTCAAATTAACCAGGGGTGTAATCACGAGCCCAAAGGGCTGAAGCGGCATCCAACGTCTGGAAGTCACCGATTTTAAGGGCTCCCTCTACCCATTATCCCCATTTCCTCCCTTAAAAAAGGCGCCGGAAGGACGATCCACACGTGGCGGAGACGCGAGCGACCCTAACCGGCAAGTGATTAGACTAGCTCTGTTTCAAACGGGAAAATAATAAAATAATTTTCGCGAGACACGGTCCAAACATTGGTCCTTCGAACCGGATCGGGGTCTATTAGTCGAAGACGTACATGTGCTCGGGCGCTGTTAGGTTCGCTATTTTGTTTCCGGTCTCGGCGGAAACACTCAAAGCATACTTCATTAATTTCGTTGATTGTTAATTTTGTCTGGATATCCTGCTTTCGTTGGAATAATCAGTTGATTGTCTAGTTATTCAATTTCGTTGATTATTAATTTTGTCTGGATATCCAGAGTTTGTCGGAATAATTAGTTCGTTATATGGTTATTCAATTTCGTTGATTATTCAACTCTTTATCTGGCTATCCAGTTTCGTTGGAATATTCAGTTGATGGTCTAGTTCAGGGGTCGGAAAACTGTATAAACTTAAGAGCCAAATTTTTATTATAAATGATTTCAAGCTGGTTTTTTTCAAGAGCCACGGATGTTTTTTTTTTTCATATAGTCATATTTTAATATTTTCGTAGATTTTTCGTAGTGCTCATCATCAGTCAATCGGTTTCTAAACATGTTTTTTTACAATCTCAAGGGTCAAGTCTCACAAAGGTAAGTATAACTAAATAGTTCTTTAACCCGCAGTGCGACTCGAACCAAACTAGGGTATTTTTCTTTGGGGACAATAGGCCAAATATTATCAACGTTTTACAAAACAGATTTCAAAGATATGTCATGTCGGAAATCAATGATCTCCATCAAGTTCCATCTCCACTGGAGCACTGTCTTCCTCAAAATGTTGTTGAACACATGTTTCGAATTTGTCACAATCAATCTCCATGAAAGGAGATTTTACAAACTGTGCTAATACTGCAATTTTTCTGAAGTCCTGGAAGCGTTGGTTGAACTAATTTTTTAATATTGAAATTATTTCAGCATTTTCTTCCCCGTTGTACAGTTCTAAAGAGCCTTGCTTTTCAAGATATCCTTTCAAACATGGAAAATGTTTGACCTTACCGTGGGTGAGGTTGTTGCCCCATAGCTCCAACTTTTCCGAAAATGCGACAACATCTGATAGCATGCCACTGATATCCTTATCCTTCCCTTGAAGCAGCAAGTTAAGGCTGTTTAGCTTGTCAGAGATGTCTGGCAGAAAAACGAAATTTTGCAACCAAACAGGGTCTTCTAGTTCAGAGAATTGGGACAGTTCATTTCGTTCTCTTAAAAACCCTACTAGAACATCTACTCATAAAAACGCTGTAAAACTCTGCCGATGCTAAGCCAACGAATTTCGGTATGAGGAAGTAGCTCACCATACTGGCATTCCATTTCATCAGTTAACACTCTGAACAAACGTCTCTGAAGAGCGTGTGCCCTCACTTTGTTCACAACCTTTACAACTGTGCTCATAACATTGTTTATTCTTAAAAACTTTCCACATAATCGCAGGGGGGCAAATCAGGAGAGTAACGAGCCTGTCGAACCAGAGGAGTCAGGTTTTTCGCCAAAAAATTGTGAACCAAGTGCGAAGAATATGCTGGAGTATTGTCGTAATGGAGTAGCCAAATTCCTGATGACCACTACTCGAGTCGCTTGCGCCGCACAGAATCACGTAGGCGACGTAGGACATCCCTATAATACTCTTCGGTGATTTTTACTTGCATTTGAAAAACCGACGAGAGCACTACACACTACGTCATCTCGAACTCTGCTCGACAGCAACTGACGCTATCTACGGGAGGGAAACTTCCCGCTAGGCGGGAAAAAATTCACTCAAGCGCACGAAAGTTCAAGATGGGCTCATGCAAGCGCGCTTGATTCAAATCCATCAGGTTTTCAAAATAAAAAATAAGGTCGGATACTTTTCTAACAGACCACGTATAGTGAGCAAAGGGGACAACTTGCGTATTATTCTTTATCACAAGACTCGAGCGCTATTGATATGACTGATGCTTATTTAACGTTCATGACTTGTTGTTTGCATAAATTTAAAGACAGTTGGCATACATTTTTTGTCTATTACAGCTTGTTACAGTTTTGGTAGACATTGGGAAGCTTTTGATTTTATTCATAATATCTGCTTAATTGTTAGAATTACAAAAATTGTGTCAGCCACATTTATAAAACAAATTTTCATGTACTCACCATCAGTGATTGGTTTTTGACTATTTCGTGACTCACGACAAAGTTTGCAAAGTTATCATTGTTTGCAGACTGCATCCAACAGTTAAAAGAGGAACTTGTCTTTCTAGAAATTTTCTAAAGTTCTTTCTAAAGTTTTCAATTGCTTTCTTTCTTACATCACCGTGGGAATAATTCTTTGCAAATGCGTCATGTTTATTTTCGAAATGTCTCTCGTCATTAGACTTTTTGTTGTTTGCTAGTTTTTCTTGGAAAAAAAGACAAGTCGGAAGACCAGCTGCATTAGGTAGAAACGCAAACGATTCAGTGCATTCAGTTAGGAATCTCCTCTGTCGATCGGCTATTACTTTTTGTTTCCTCGAAGCCATTTTGAGACGAATTTAGAGTTTCTGAATTATGTCCAAAAAGGCACAATTTTGATCTATGCACTGACTTGGCTGCATGACACAACAACTAAAAGAAGTAACCGAGATCTGAGATAATATGTAGGAGCCGCGTTGTGACTGTAAGTTATGAACTTGGCGGCGGCGGTAGTAACTTCCGAAAAGGAACAGTTTATGTTACTTTTTTGTGTTTTTTTTTTCAATTTATTTCTGAAGAGCCATAAGCTCACACCAAAAGAGCCATATGTGGCTCGCGAGCCATACTTTTCCGACCCCTGGTCTAGTTATTCATTTTTCGTTGATTATTCAACTTTTTATCTGGATATCCAGATTCGTTGGAATAATCAGTTGATTTGTATTCAGTCTATTAATTGGCTCTTTAATTTAGAAAACTACACCTAGAAACTTGAAATTATTAGACAACTTATGAGTCGTTATTAGATCAATAATAGTATTATTCCTAATTAGACTAACGTGATATTCGAAAACTTATAAAGTCAAGTTAATTGGGCCACACTCAAAATGTAGTTCAAGGTTTAAAACATTGGGCTACACCTTAGGCCACAACATCTTTAACCACGCCCATTTTTTCGAAAATCTAGATTCAAAAACCACGCCCCTTTTTTTCGAATGCAAATCAACTCACTCTTTAATTTACTGAACTACGCCTGCAAACTTGAAATTATTAGACAACTTATGAGTCGTATTAGACTAATAATAATATTAGCAGCAATTAGTCTAACTTGATATTCGTAAAATTGTAAAGTCAAGTTAATTGGGCCACACTCATAATGTAGTTCAAGGTTTAAAACATTGCGCTACACATTCGGCCACAACATCTTTAACCACGCCCATTTTTTCGAAAATATAAATTAAGGTAGACTTCCGAGCAAAGCGGCTCTGGCGGTCTAACGCAGCGATACTGACGCGGCGACATAGCGATAGTATTATGCACTATGGGATAGTATTATGCACTATGATCGTCACTGACGCTGAGTGCATCAGTGTCGCAGCGCTCGAATGGCGTCTCATACGTTTCCATAGTGCATAATACTATCGCTATGTCGCCGCGTTATTGTCGCTGCGTTAGTGACGCCAGAGCCGCTTTGCTCGGAAGTCTACCTTTAGGCAACACCTACAGCCCCAAAAACCACGCCCCTTATTTCGAATGCAAATCAATTCACTCTTCAATCCACTAAACTACGCCTACAAACGTTAAATTATTAGACAACCTATGAATCGTTATTATAGTAATAATATGAGTCGTAATTAGACTAACTGGAACTAGATCGGGCCACACTCACAATGTATAAAATCACGCCCACAACTTCGTATCCAAACCAATCAAGCTGCTCTAATATTTCAATTCGAGCACTTATTTTAAGCTAGTGGACTAATTTCTTGCAGTTTAATCTATCCGCTTCATTTATCTGTTTCCGTTTCAGGGTCTTCGTGTCCGGTGCGAATCCGCCGTCTATAAATATTTCAAGCCCAACTGTATCGATTCGATGTCCTCGCATTTAAGTCCACTAAATATTAATAGCCGCACGGGGATGAGACCGACCGCACAAACAGGGGTGAGTGAACTAAATTCCTACGTGAAATGTATACACAGAGCAACTTGCGGGCGAGAAGAAACAAATAGGTTTTAGTGCTCTAGTTTGCGTAATTAGTGGTTAGTGCGGACTAGGAGTGTGAACCGAGTTTAACTTGCTAACACATAGTTAACAATATATATGACATGGACGATTAATTTACAACAATTTTTGTTTAAACATTGATGCAGATAAAGGCGGGGTTTGACTGCTTGGGGGTGGTTCCCACTTGTGTATCGGACCAATAAGACTGTCTAATCAATATTTGTTTCGAAATTGGGGCGGGGTGATGGCGATTGTGGGACGTG
The DNA here is from genome assembly GCA_944588485.1 of Phosphuga atrata. Classification (NCBI taxonomy): domain Eukaryota; kingdom Metazoa; phylum Arthropoda; class Insecta; order Coleoptera; family Silphidae; genus Phosphuga; species Phosphuga atrata. Next base: position 47,168,416 of record OX155903.1, on the reverse strand, counting down.
TGCCTGTTCAACCGCCCCCATTCTTCTTGGAAACTGGATTGTGAGTTTTCGCGAATCCGTTGCAAAGCTGTTCTCACACTCGGCGGTTTCGGCGCGCGAATAATAATTTATGAATTCGCCGCGGGGCGAACGTGACCGGCTACCAGAATGAAAATAGATAATTGGGGCCCTAATCGGTGCGAAATTCGTCGGAATTTGCAAATTGGATAATTGCAAGACACATTGTTGGCTAGTTTATTACGGATACGGGCTGGATTTAGTTATAAAACTTAACTACATAGCATCAACTATATAAACTTAATGGTTATGTCTTGACTAACGAGAGTAGTTCATCTAAATCTCGATAGATTAAACCGTAACAATGCAGTCTAGACCAACTAAAACTTAACTACGGTATAATCTCGATAATCCGACACATAAGGTACCAGACAACCGCCGGATTATAAGAAAGAGTGGTGAGAGGAAAGAGCGCGAGCGGTTTCCATATCGCCGCATTACTGTACGTGTCGTCCGATTAACCAACGGCCGAATAACCGAGATTATACTGTATATAGTTACCACTATAAAAACTTGTTTATTAAATCTTGACTAACAAGTCTCGTTCATCTAAATATTTATAGACTAAACCTTAACTGTGGAGTCTAGACGAACTAAAACTATCTTGTTTTACTATCTAATTTTACTATCTAGTTTTACTATCTACTAGCTTAACTATCTAGTTTCCACTATATAAACTTGATCATTATATCTTGACTAACAAGTCTAGTTCGTCTAAATCTTGATAGACTGAACCTTAACTAAAACTTAACTACATAATTTTTACTATGTAAACTTAATCAATAAATCTTGACCAACAAGTCTAGTTCATCTAAATCTTGATAGACTAAACCTTAACTGTGCAGTCTAGACTAAAGCTTGCCTATATAATCAATGCTAAACCTAACCTAATTAAACTAAATCTTGATAATCTAAACCTAAACTTCGCAGTCTTGTATTTACAAACGGTTGCCAACCCCTGATCTAGCAATAAATCCTTGTTAATCCTTCAAGTTCTCACTAATCCAGTTATTTAGTCAACTGCGGATTGCGTGAATGAGAAATATTGTCGACTAGTCTTATTATTGAAGACTCGTCTGCCGGTAACAGTGACTATTTATAGAAAGCGAAAACGCTCGAGAGAAGCTTGTATGAGCGTTGACTTTTACAAACGTTCGCAGATGTCGATTTCGTGATCGAGTTCTTTTGTTTTTTTGCAATTCTCCCTCGTCGACTTAATCGCCACCATTAATAAATGAACTAGTTTATCAGTATATCGTGTTGTGGTACTATTTCCACGCCCCTTTATTGTGGTTAAAACCAATTAGATTATAAATTCAAATTTCGTCACGCCTTTAAGGGCGCTTCTTAACCAATCAAAACACACGGTTGAACCTAGGCAACACCTTATTTTATATTTTCGTTTCGAAGCCACGCCTCTTGTTGAAGTCAAACAAAGACCTTTGCTATTTTGGACCAATGAAATTAATATTAACGCTTGTTGAATGTTGCGAAATTTGAAACGTAATTAGTTTAGCATAAAGTATGCTAATGAGTGAGTCGGTGTGATTAATGCGTATAAAAAAACGCATTTTGTATGCAGTTTTGTTTGCCAAATATCCGCTGCATCCGTCGTCGAGCGGCATTTTCGCCGTATTCTATTCGCGTTTCGTCGTTCAAGGTTGCGGGCGATCGCCATTAAGTATGCTAATTATCTGCAGCAGATATTAATTATCGCGAGGTTCCATATGGTGCACGTAGGATTTTTTTGTCGCTGCCGCTCGTTGTCTGCGTGTGCCGTCACGTAGAGGTCGTGTGCACTGCACAACAATTAACTAATTCTTTCATATTTTAAGCAACGAGATTAATTAGATCTAGATTCAGCTTCCTCCCCAGCCTAATGGATTTTGAATATAGTGATAGTCCGTAAGCGTGGAAGTAATCGTCTGCCTAGTAAGTGTGGATACACATCCTGCTTTCACTAATACTACATCATCCACACATCACTGATTCTCGATGTGGATTTAGTTTTAAAAAGAATCACGGAACATATGCGGACAAGTTTAATAACTCTGTTAGTCTTGTTGTTATTACTCATTCGATTAAGTTTTATCGCTTTGTTCTTTCCGTTCGAAATCGGTTTTCATTTGAAAATCGTTTTCTCGTTAAATTCAATTTAAAACAATGGGGTTGATTCAGTATGGTCTACCTCAAGGTAGCGTAATGGGTCCTAGATCAACAAGTTTAATAACTCTGTTGGTCTTGTCGTTATTTCTCATTCGATTAAGTTTTATCGGTTCATTCTTTCCGTTCGAAATCGCTTTTCATTTGAAAATAGCTTTCCGGTAACCAATATAACCAATATATTTGGCGTGACTCTTTAATTTATAACTTACTAACTAGACTAGTTATAGACATTTAATAAAGCCTTAAGTTTTATTGTCTTTATTATCATTGTGCCCAAAGTTATTCAGATTTTTTAAGAAAAAACTTTGATATCAAACTATAAATTTCATCTCGAAAGATACGTTTAGAAATCTCTAAAACCGCCCACGCGTTCGTTTAATTTCGTAAACGACCGTTTCTCTCGCTCGACGCCTCATTTCACCATTAATTTCTTTACAACGACAACTCAAAACAAACCTGTTTGAGTATTCTTAATTGCGCCCGTGGAACGCGGAGGCGTTGGAAACGGGGCTTATAGCTTTGCGCAACGTGCGGCCGCGGTGGGCGGGGCGCCCACACAAAGTTCGGCCACTCTCGAACGATTGGCCAATCAGCGGACGACATTTCGAAAACGGCGCCGTCTGCAATTTCTTGCGTAACCAATGGACAATCAAACGATGCGCGTTCGGGAAGGTTCGGGATTTTGGGGCACGCCCACATTTAAATAATTAGGACCGAAACTATTGTTTAATCGTTCATTGTGGCACGACGGTGACATGAAATTGATTCAATGAGTTTGTGGGCGTGGTTTACTGAACAAACGAATTGATGAAGAAGTTAATGATAAATAAGGGCGTGGCTTTAAGCATAGTAGGTGTAGCCCAATATAGATGCAATCTTTTCTTATATGATGATATAATAATCTTGACTGTCTAGTCTAGGGTGGGCACCCCGGACGGTTAGTGCCGCCCCGGTCTCCCGTTTGTCAGGAGAGTATGTTGTCCACTACACTAACGAGGAGGATAGTCTTGTCTGTCTAGCCTTCTATATTTTGTCTGACTTGTCTGTCTTATCTGTCTTGTCTGTCTTGTCTGTCTTGTCTGTCTTGTCTGTCTTGTCTGTCTTGTCTGTCTTGTCTGTCTTGTCTGTCTTGTCTGTCTTGTCTGTCTTGTCTGTCTTGTCTGTCTTGTCTGTCTTGTCTGTCTTGTCTGTCTTGTCTGTCTTGTCTGTCTTGTCTGTCTTGTCTGTCTTGTCTGTCTTGTCTGTCTTGTCTGTCTTGTCTGTCTTGTATGTCTTGTCTGTCTTGTCTGTCTTGTCTGTCTTGTCTGTCTTGTCTGTCTTGTCTGTCTTGTCTGTCTTGTCTGTCTTGTCTGTCTTGTCTGTCTTGTCTGTCTTGTCTGTCTTGTCTGTCTTGTCTGTCTTGTCTGTCTTGTCTGTCTTGTCTGTCTTGTCTGTCTTGTCTGTCTTGTCTGTCTTGTCTGTCTTGTCTGTCTTGTCTGTCTTGTCTGTCTTGTCTGTCTTGTCTGTCTTGTCTGTCTTGTCTGTCTTGTCGGTCTCGTCTGTCTTGTCTGTCTCGTCTGTCTCGTCTGTCTTGTCTGTCTTGTCTGTCTTGTCTGTCTTGTCTGTCTTGTCTGTCTTGTCTGTCTTGTCTGTCTTGTCTGTCTTGTCTGTCTTGTCTGTCTTGTCTGTCTTGTCTGTCTTGTCTGTCTTGTCTGTCTTGTCTGTCTTGTCTGTCTTGTCTGTCTTGTCTGTCTTGTCTGTCTTGTCTGTCTTGTCTGTCTTGTCTGTCTTGTCTGTCTTGTCTGTCTTGTCTGTCTTGTCTGTCTTGTCTGTCTTGTCTGTCTTGTCTGTCTTGTCTGTCTTGTCTGTCTTGTCTGTCTTGTCTGTCTTGTCTGTCTTGTCTGTCTTGTCTGCCTTGTCTGTCTTGTCTGTCTTGTCTGTCTTGTCTGTCTTGTCTGTCTTGTCTGTCTTGTCTGTCTTGTCTGTCTTGTCTGTCTTGTCTGTCTTGTCTGTCTTGTCTGTCTTGTCTGTCTTGTCTGTCTTGTCTGTCTTGTCTGTCTTGTCTGTCTTGTCTGTCTTGTCTGTCTTGTCTGTCTTGTCCGTCTTGTCCGTCTTGTCCGTCTTGTCCGTCTTGTCCGTCTTGTCCGTCTTGTCCGTCCTGTCCGTCCTGTCCGTGCTGTCCGTCTTGTCCGTCTTGTCCGTCTTGTCCGTCTTGTCCGTCTTGTCCGTCTTGTCCGTCTTTTCCGTCTTTTCCGTCTTGTCCGTCTTGTCCGTCTTGTCCGTCATGTCTGTCTTGTCTGTCTTGTCTGTCTGTCCTGTCTGTCTGTATTGTTTGTCTTGTCTGACTTGTCTGTCTTGTCTGTCCTGTCTGACTTGTCCGTCTTGTGCGTCTTGTCCGTATTGTCGGTTTTGTCTGTCTTATCCGTCTTGTCTATCTTGTCCGTCTTGTCCGTCTGGTCCGTTTTGTCTGTCTTGTTCGTCTTGTCGGTCTTGTTTGTCCTGTCTGTCTAGTCTTGTCTGTATGTCCTCCTGGGTATTGTAGTTGACAACATACTCGCCTTTCAATGCGGGAGACCCGGGTGCGAATTATGGTCGGGGAGGCGACAACTAGGGCGATTTTCGCTAACCGTCCGGACTGCCCCCCCGAATGAATGCAAAATATGTAATACCGGGGTGGCGCATACTAACAGAAAGCCAAAGTGGATTTGGGGTTTAGTGAGAGCTTCCCCCGAATAGGGCTTCACGCGAGACGAGACGAGAGTTCGTCTCGCTTTTAAGAGACCAGACGAGACGAGAAAAATATCGTTCTCGTGTGAAGCACTGCTGTACTCTTTGTCTAGTCTTGTCTATCAAATCTTGTCTGTATAGTCTTATCTGTCTAGCCTAGTCTAGTCTGTCTAGTCTTATCTGTGTAGTCTTGTCCGTCTAGTTTCTATCTATCTAGACTTGATGATCTCATCCAATCTTGTCTATCCTATATAGTTTTAAAGAGAATTAGAGCACACATTTTATTGATCTTGATATAAATAAATATATGTAGGAAAAAGGTTGGTAATCAAGTCCAATTGTGAAATGATTAAAGTCTTAAGCGATTAAGTAGTTGTGACTGATGTGGGCGCAAACACATACACACAGTCATGCCAACATGAATAATTCATTGTGACACACACACACACTATATATAGAGTTTTTAAGTTAACACGTGCCCCCTTGGCAGCGCGCATAATTTGAGGTTTCCGAATTATTGTCGATGCGACGCGCGCCCCCAATTTGAATTTTAATAATAATATTAATCATAATGCAAGAAAAAAAAATCAATAATGGTATTGATAACAATGCAATAAACAATATGTTGATTGTTGTTTTCTGGGACCTTTGCAGAATTTGTAATCGGTTTCGTGAATATTTGAACGCGAAAAGTTTTTCAATACATTCTCAATTTGAAGCTTGTGGCAAGAGAACCACGTTTTGAACGCTAACTAGTCCAATTAACTAGTCTAACTGATTTAAATGACTGACTAGTCAAACTAACTAACTGACTAGACCCGGGGGTCGGCAACATGCGGCTCGCGAGCCACATGCCGCTCTTTCGATGTAATATTACGGCTCTCCAGTTACATAAGCAAAGATTAATTATTTTAATATCAAAACCCTTAAAATCGTGCAATCGATAATTTTTTTTTATTACAAACCTTAGTAAAATCGTGCATTCGATCATATGAAGTTAATTTCATTTATTGCAAATGCTCTTTTCTTCATATTGTCTACTACAAATCATTCTGTATGAAATCACATTCGGATTTCATTTCATTGCGCATCAGTAGGAAAAGATCATATGTTCTGGGTCAGCCTCCAACCTCATCAGCTTTAATCACCACTAGTCAGCTTTAATCAGCCTATTAAACCTGTTTAAAAGCTGATTAAAAACTGATTAAAAGAGGTTCATTAAAGCTGATTAATTAAGAGCGGATAAAAGTAGGATGGGCGGCATGCGGAAACCTAAAAAACGTATTTAAATCTAAAAACTATCCGCAATACCTAAAAACAAAGGTTTTTAACCAGTGTGTACTACCAACACTGACATATGCATCAGAAACATGGACATTGACCGATAATGGAATGGAGAAAATGAGAGTAACCCAGCGAGCGATGGAAAGATCTATGTTGGGACTAACCAGAAGAGATCGCAAAACAAATGTATGGATACGAAATAAAACACGAGTAGTCGATATAAGTCAATACATAGCAAAAGTAAAATGGTTCTGGGCTGGGCATGTGATGAGAAGAGAGGATGGAAGATGGACAAAAAAAATACAGAATGGAGACCGAGAACTGGAAAACGAAATCCAGGCCGACCTAGAACTAGATGGAGGGACGATATCGTAAAAGTAAGAGGAGGACAATGGACAAGAGATACCGCAGATCGCAGTCAATGGAATCAGATAGGGGAGGCGTATATCCAGCAATGGAGTACTTAAACGCTGCTTATGATGATGATGAAAAGCTGATTAAAGCTGATTAAAAGCTGATAGCTTGATAAGGCTGGAGGCTGGCCTAGAACATAGGATCTTTCCCTACTCGCATCGTCTTTCCAAGAAAACAATTGAGAATTCAATCGGGAATGGACGGATTCGTTTGCGTTGATATGATATATTCCGACTTGATTCCTCATTTGACACGAAAAACTCGCACACAATAAGTCAAAGCCAAATTTGGACGTACACTTCACTACAAAACATACCCTGTTCGCTGGTAAATATTCAGCCGGTGACGCACGAAAAAAGCTATTGAAGAGCTTCAGAAACAAAAATAGCAGTCAAGTTCTATGCTGAGTAACTCGGCGCAATCTCTAAATAATGTAAATTTGGCAAGCTTTGCGGTGTTGTGAGGCTGCCACCAATATTGTGGGGCTGCCACCAATGTTGTGAAGGAGGTTGTGGTGTGAACCACCGCCGACTTCAATGTTGAGAGGGAAGGACTGCTGGCCAACAATTCTTCGGACTCTGAGATATATCTAAATATCTCGGGATCTTGTAATGTAATGTTCACCGGGATTCGCAAGGCACGTAGTTTGTCGAATAATAGTCGAGTTGGGTTTAACAATAACGCAACGAAATAACTTAAGAACTTATAGCTTACCACTCTACTCTCTTTTCTCTTACTTCTTACTGACAACTGGGGAATGGTATTTATACCATTCCTAGTATAATATATCTGTAAGAGGGGAAAATCATCCCTCTAATTCAAATAACGGGGAGATTTAATTTTCTTGGCTCCTCCCATGAACAATCGAGGCTTAAATTCTCTAAATACCTGAAAATGTCTGGTCCTCTGGTTAATCTTTATAAGAAGGTTTTTATAGGTCTTCGCACGTTTTCTAATACGTTTGGGGTAGGTAGATTTTAGCATGGTAATAAAACCCTTAGTTTCTGGACAAACTATAAAACAATTGCATTTATCTAAAATGTGGGACAAAGGGCACGTTTTGGAATGTGCGCTAATGGCACAGATGTCCAGTCCTGGTTTTTATTACAACAGCGGTATCACTAGAAATTGCAAAAAGGGGGAAATCATTCACAGATGATGAGTACCCCTAAGATTGTTTCATACGTGCATCTGAAGAACTGTTTCGCGATTTCAAAAAGAAAGCAGAAATCTTGAAAAAATCAAAGATTGGCCACTATCTGCTAAAATGGTACGAGATAGAGCTGCCCAAACGTCTTCAAATGTAACATAGGGGTTGTCCATTAATCACGTGATGTTTTTTAACAACTTTTTCAGCCCCCCTCCCCCCAGGTGATACGTGGTGATGTTCGCGCTTCGTTTTTCGGTTTAAACATCGCGCGAGATTCTTGACAAATCTACCCCCCCCCCCTCTCGAGCCTCACGTGATTAATGGACGATCCCATATGCAAGTGGAAGGAAGATATCCTACTGACTCCTGCCTTATTACTTGCTATAGATGAGTCTTGTGGCATAAAAGAAAGGGCAGAAGTTGCCCTCTTCGTCAGGTATAAGTCGCTCCAAGGTCCAAAAGAAGAACTGCTAGGATTGCTACCGCTCTCAGGGCAAATTCGTATAGCAAATGCTGCGCAAAAATGTTTAGAAGACAAAGGAATCGATTTAAATAAAGTCGTTTCAATAGCAGCTGATGGAGCCAGTAGAATGATGATAATAAATAGAGAAGTAACATCGAATCTTCAGAAAAAAATTAACTACGTATTTCTAAAGTTTCACTGCACAATTCATCAAGAGGCGCTTTGTTCCAAAATATTTCCGGCCGAAATATTTGAGGTCTTGAACATGGTAATTAAGATTATTAACAGCATTTTATACTTTTGACGATCGTAAAATGCCTAAAGACATCATATTTAAGAGGTGATAAATATCGTCTATTACAGCTCATACTACAGGGCCAGATTGAGGGGCGCCGTGGAGTTGTAAGAAAGCAACAGTCGTGGCTCAGAAATATTCGGGACTGGACCGGCAAAAGAAGGACTGGTGAACTTTTTCGCTTGGCGGAGGATCGTACAGCTTTTGCCATGGTGATCGCCAACGTCAGGGAGACCGGACAAGGCACATGAAAGAAGAAAACAGTAGTTTGGCAAAAGCACTAATCGCTAATTTAAAGAATTCCTTGAATGCAGGATTCAGACCTACTTCTGCACAATGTGGGTTGGTTTATCAGAGGTATATTATATATGCATCGGGTTACAACGTTATCCGTCTTCCGATTCCTAATCTCCAACCGTCTCGGTTTTTCCAAGCCTCTTTCTCCTATCCTCCAGTCCGGTCATCCAATCTCTCCGTCTATGCCCTCTCTCCAGCTTCTCCGGGGTCTTTCTCTCCTTCTTCTTCCCTGCGGTGTCCAGTTGATTACTTTCTTCGGGAGTCGGTCTTGGTCCATTCTCTGTACATGACCGTACCATCTGAGTTGTCCAGTTCTTATGTCATCCACGATGTCGTGCTTTACTTCCATTATTTTCCTTATCCTTTCATTTCTGATCCTTTCCAATCTAGACTTTCCTGCTGCTGTTCTCCAGTAGTCTATCTCTGTGGCTTTTAGTCATTTCTCTGCTCTATCCTTTATAGGCCACACTTCACTACCGTAGGTTATTATACTTTTAATTATTACATTGTATATTCTGCGTTTGTTTTCCTTTGTAATGTGTTTATCCCATAGTATGCCGTTTAACATGGACATAGCCCTCCTGTCTTGAAGGTTTCTTTCGGCTATTGCTTCGTCCAGACTTCCTTCTTTCGAAATTTTTATGCCTAGGTATTTGTATGAGCTGCAGTGTTTGATATTCTGTTTGTCTGAGATCAGATCTGGTTGCTCTCCTCCTATACACATGTATTCTGTTTTCTGTATGCTCACGTCTCTACCTGTCGTACTCTTCAATAAGTGTCAATTGCGTGTCATATATTCAATGTCTTGTGCAATCACCACCTGGTCATCCGCAAATGCCAAAGTATAGATTGTTGATGTATCATCCACAGGTATGCCCATTGCTTCGCATTTTATCAGAGGTAACGTATTGAAACGTTTTGCTGGGTGCTTGAGTGAAATAAAAACATTCCTCAATTAAAAAGGCATTAACCATCCCTAATTGGAACAAGACAAATGGCTGCAAAAATTCAATTGTAGTAACTTGTTGTAACTTGAAAATCTAAAACTGCAAGGAAATGGAAAACCAATCTATGCCTTGCCGGAAGAATTGATTTATTTCGAAAAAAAAATTACGTCTTCTTGAAGACACGGAGAGCGGTAAATTACTTCACTTTGAAAACAATGCAACTATTTGTACGAGTTATTTCAGCGTAGTTATAAAAAAAAATAGGATGGATTTGTTAAGAGATTCGAGAAATTCAAAACAAACAAAACTCATTTGTATTTGTGTTGAGAGGATTTACTATGAACGCGAGAGTCGTGCACATTGCAATTTCAAAATCAAATGCAATTTCTGGATCTGAAAAGCAAAGAATTTCGGAGTGGCAAGTTCACAGAACTCGGGAGCAAGTTGGAGGAGTTAGAGGTCCAAAAATGTTCAAACCTTTAATAGAAATGCCGCGAGTCGAGGCACTCATATTCGGCACATGAAATGGCCTTCCAGAATGCAACATTGAGGTGAAAAAGTGGACATTTGTAGTGCTGACGATCTTCGGGTCGATATATTCGTGCGAGGAAGCGTTCTCTTGTATGAATGTAATAAAAAGTAAAGTAAGAAGTCAACTAATAAATTAAAGTCTAGTTGTAAATCGAGTCGTGCTTGCAACTGAAAACAATAACTTATGAGCTAGATTTAACAAAACTTTAATAAATGGCAAGCAAGGCTAATGCTCCCATTGATTCAACTATTCAATAAGTATGCAAATACTATAACATTGAAAAAAAAACTTTTAGCGGCTCATTAAAAATTTTGTAAATTGTAACTTTGACTCTTCCGTTTCAAAAGGTTGCCGACCCCTGGACTAGACAAACTAACTGAGTGAACTGACCGACTAATTGACTAGTCAAACTGACAGAATTAACGGTTTGACCAACTGACTGGTCAAAATAACTAACTGACTAAATTGACTGACTAAATGAGCAGCCAAAATATCTAACTGACTAAACTTGTCTAACTAACTGACTCATCGAACTAACTAAGGGGTCGTCCATTGTTTTTTAGCAACTTTTTAATTAAAAAGTTAAAATTTTTAAAAATAAAGATTTTATTAAATTTTTTTTATAAAAGTCTTTAGATATTCAACATGACTCGCTAAAAAAGGATCGAATTCAGCTAACAGTTCCAAAATCATACAATAATTTCCGTTATTCGTATCATTGAACTTTTCATCAACAAAGGCGGCTTTTCTTTTCGGCGGCTTTTTCGTTTGTATCGCCGCTCTATATCTGTCTCTCTCAGACACTACGCGGCGTATGCCCCTAAGACAATATTTTTGGCTTGATTTATTATTAACCCGTTAACTGCCGCGGGTAATTTTTAAAAAGATCCCACAGGCCACGACATTTTTTTTATTTTCATTCATGAATTTATAACATTTTTAAAAATTTTTTTTGGGCTAAGTTGCAATGTGTTCTTCTACGCCACACCAACCATTCCGTCATACAAAAATACCTATGATAAGCAAGCTCCGGTAGCATACACACGACCAGAAAGAAGATATTGTGCGTGTATAATAAATTATACATGCGGCGTACAGGACCCTACTACGTGTATACATTTGTATACACATGACAGTTAACGTGTTAATTGGATGGACTTGACATCAGCGATATGTGGTTACAACAAGATGGTACCACAAGCCACCCAGCTGGTGAAGCAATGGATTTATTGAAAGGAAAATTTTGTGATCGTTTACTCCCGAGAAATGGTCCCGTCGAATGGCCACCTCGCTCATGCGATTTGATGCCGTTGAATTTTTTCTTATGGGGTTACCTAAAAACCTAACCTAACCTAAGTCGAAGGTTTGTGCCAACAATCCAACAATGTTAGAGCTCAGGAACAATATGGAACGCGAAATTGCGAGCATTACGTCTGATATATGTGGAAGGGTGACTGAAAATTGGATCCAAAGTATCGATCGCTGCCGTCGTGCTCGTGATGGTTATATGAACGACGTCGAATTCCATACATAATTGTAAAATGTGTACTACACCTGAAATTAATTTCAGCCCGATATCTCAATTATTCTGTGTTTTATTTAAATACAAAATTGTTGTGTCCTTTACAAAACCCATTACTACATAAAAATTTGCAAAACTGCAGGTCCGATGCTACTAGAGAAAAAACAATAAATTGATCGCTTGCAGTGTGAAATGACCCAAAATATAAGCTATTACAAAATGCTGCAAAACTACAATTTGCGAATCTTTGTCTAATTTTGCAAGAAAACTCAAAATATTTTATTCCTAATTTAGACAAAAACGAAATATTTTGAGAATCATTCGGAGAATCATTCAGAATTCGGTTATAAATTCCAAAGGTTACGAAATAACTCATTCTTCATTCTTGGTTTTTTGGTGTCGTCTCGTCTAAATTTATCAACTAAGGCGTCGCGACGCGTATTGTACTCTATTAATAGTAAATAGCTATAATCTGATATAGCCGGCTACTTGTCCACCGAAGCAAACTTGATCTATATCAATTAGTTTCACTATGTCAGCCATTTTTAAACGTGTTTATCCAGTTTTTTTTTTTAAACTTGCAATCGCGACTGAATTATTAATTAGAATTTGCGGAAGTTATTTAGAAAACTGCGAGGAATAATTTCTGATATTTGCAATTGAAAATCTGTCAGGGTTTCCAAGTGGCAATCTATCAATATTAACTTGGAAGAAATAGAAGTCAGGCCCGCCGGGACCGGGCGTGCAGGGCGTGCACCGCACAAGGGCGGCAAATATAGAAATGTCCTTAATGAACACATTGTCATAATTTCCCCGTCTGTATTTGTTTTTTATATGTCTTTACAACATCTATTGAATAACTTTGAAAATAAACGCAAACGTTTTATACACGTGAGGAATTCCCTTTTCTGCCATACCGGGCGATAGTTTAAGGTACAGTGGTACAGCTCGCGGAAAGCGGAATCATCTCTCGCCTGGAATGATAAAAAAATATGCAGGGGGTTAAAGAGGAGGCGGCATTGTCAAATTTGCACGCGGGCAGTGAAGCGCCCAGCGGCGGGCCAGATAGAAGTTTCGTGTGAAATGTAGATTTAGGTTTTAGCGAATTACGAGTAGGGATTGAAATCCGGTGTCATTTTCAATCCGGCCGGATCCGGTCGAATTTCCAACGATCCGGCCTGATCCGGACGGATCCGGCCGGAATTAAATCTCGACGGAAGATTCGACGGAAGATCGACGGAATTAAATCTAACAATAAACTTTGAACAATTAGATAATTGAGCATGCTAACAAGTCTTATTCTTATATTTATGACAGACATCATGATGAATTTGTCTAATGAAATATAATATCTATTTAAATGTCTATTTAGCTTAATCAACGTACTATAAATACCGCATTTGTCGGTGCATAAGGCGCATCCTAAAATTCAACCTACTTTTTGTGCGCCTACAACGCGGACCTATGTTTTAGAGCTCACCCCCAGCTAGAGATGAGCATGGGACGAGTTTCTCGTCCGAGATCCCATCCCATGGAACGTATCCCTGTCACTGTCCCATCCCATCACATCTTCGCCCCACTGTCCCATCCCACAAACGTTAAATTTTCTTCCCATTCGTCCCATCCAATCCCGGTCGCGCGGCCCATTCATCCCATTTTTCCCATACAGCAGACTTTCTTTTTTCGTTTTCGTTTTTCGGTTTTTCGCCAATGATAATTGACAATGTTTTTCGACAATGATAATAATTCTTTTTCGTCGCAAACGGATGTGTAGATTTTTCAAGAACTACTTCGTTATCCCAGAAATCTCCTGAACTGGACATGTATTACAATTTAGCGTATTGGCACGGTAAACGTTAATTTTGGATTATTGTCTAAAAGATTCTTATATGAAAGCAAATAATTTTGCACGAACTAGATTTAATAGATTATCAAAATCCGTCCCATTCCATCCCATACAAAATTGTCGTCCCATCCCATCCCATCCCACACATCGTTCATACCACTCATCCCATACCATGGGACGATGGGATGGGGCAATGGGATACCATGCTCATCTCTAACCGCAGCTTCATTGATCTGTCGCTACATTATTTTTAAACATAGCAACAAAACGGTTTAAGATTTTCAAAATTTGTTTTTTTGTAGAAATTCGAGGTTAATAGATTTTCAAAATTCCTCCAAATAGTCTCTCCAAATAGTAGAGAAAATAATGAGAGTCTGCAAATGTTGATTTTGTAAAATCTCAACCTCATCTTCATTGATATGTCGTTGCCTTATTTTGGAGTTTTTGGAGAAATTTGTGGTTTTTAGATTTCAAAAATTCCTTCAAATAGTTATACAATAAAGAAACTAGTGAGAGTCTGAAAATGTTAATTTTGTAAAGTCTTAAAACTTAAAATCTTAATTTTAAACTTAAATCTTAAAATCATCTTCAAAGATATGTGGCTCTCTTATCAAAATATTAAGAAACCGGTTTTACGTTATAAAAACTCGGAGTACTAGTAAACGGAGTAATTTGTGCTTCTTAGATATCCAAAATTCCTCCAAATAGTAGCACAGTGAGGAAAATAGTGAGAGTATACAAATGTTAATTTTGTAAAATTTCAATCTCATCTTCATTGATATGTCGTTGCCTTATTTTTCACAATATTAACAAATTAGTTTTAGATTTTCAAAATTTGGACTTTTTGGAGAAATTTGTGGTTTTTAGATTTCCGAAATTCCTCCAAATAGTCGCACAGTGAGGAAACTAGTGAGAGTCTGCAAATCTTAATTTTGTAAAATCTTAAAACTTAAAATCTTAATTCTAAACTTAAATTTTAAAATCATCTTCATTGATCTGTGGCTCTCTTATTTTTCAAAATATTAACAAATCGGTTTTACATTATAAAAACTCGGACTTTTTGGATTTGGTTCTTAGATTTCCAAAATTCCTTCAAATAGTTTCATAGTCAGGAAAATAGTGAGAGTCTACAAATGATAATTTTGTAAAATTTCAACCTCATCTTCATTGATATGTCGTTGCCTTATTTTTCACAATATTAACAAATTGGTTTTAGATTTTCAAAATTTGGACTTTTTGGAGAAATTTGTGGTTTTTGGGTTTCCAAAATTCTTGCAAATAGTCGCGCAGTGAGAAAAATAGTGAGAGTCTGCAAATGTTGATTTTGTAAAATCTCAACCTCATCTTCATTAATTTGGCGTTGCCTCATATTTAAAAATATTAACAAAACGGTGTCAGATTTTCAAAAGTTTGACTTTTTGGAAAAATTTGTGGTTTTTAGAGTTCGAAAATTTCTCCAAATAGTGGCACAGTAAAGAAACTAGTGAGAGTTTACAAATGTTAATTTTGTAAAATCTCAACCTCATCTTCATTGATCTGTGGCTCTCTTATTTATTAAAATATTAACAAAACGGTTTTAGTTTATCAAA
Source organism: Phosphuga atrata (assembly GCA_944588485.1). Classification (NCBI taxonomy): domain Eukaryota; kingdom Metazoa; phylum Arthropoda; class Insecta; order Coleoptera; family Silphidae; genus Phosphuga; species Phosphuga atrata. The sequence continues at coordinate 47,153,148 of OX155903.1, read as the reverse complement.
ATTCGAACTTTTTAGACTAATTTGTGGTTCTTAGATTTCAAAAATTCCTTCAAATAGCTTCACAGTCACGATAATAGTGAGAGTCTACAAATGTTATTTTTGTAATATTTCAACCTCATCTTCATTGATACGTGGTTGCCTTATTTTTCACAATATTAACAAATTGGTTTTAGATTTTCAAAAATTGGACTTTTTGGAGAAATTTGTGGTTTTTAGATTTCCGAAATACCTCCAAATAGTCGCACAGTGTGGAAAATAGTGAGAGTCTACAAATGATAATTTTGTAAAATTTCAACCTCATCTTCATTGATATGTCGTTGCCTTATTTTTCACAATATTAACAAATTGGTTTTAGATTTTCAAAATTTGGACTTTTTGGAAAAATTTGTGGTTTTTAGATTTCCGAAATTCCTCTAAATAGTCGCGCAGTGAGGAAAATAGTGAGAGTCTATAAATGTTAGTTTTGTAAAATTTCAACCTCATCTTCATTGATATGTCGATGCCTTATTTTTCACAATATAAACAAATTAGTTTTATCTCTTCAAAATTTGGACTTTTTGGAGAAATTTGTGGTTTTTAGATTTCCGAAATTCCTCCAAATAGTCGCATAGTGAGGAAAATAGTGAGAGTCTATAAATGATAATTTTGTAAAATTTCAACCTCATCTTCATTGATATGTCGTTGCCTTATTTTTCACAATATTAACAAATTGGTTTTAGATTTTCAAAGTTTGGACTTTTCGGAGAAATTTGTGGTTTTTAGATTTCCGAGATTGCAAATAGTCGCACAGTGAGGAAAATAGTGAGACTCTACAAATGTTAATTTTGTAAAATTTCAACCTCATCTTCATTGATATGTCGTTGCCTTGTTTTTCACAATATTAACAAATTGGTTTTAGATTTTCAAAATTTTGACTTTTTGGAAAAAGTTGTAGTTTTTAGATTTCCGAAATTCTTCCAAATAGTCGCACAGTGGCGAAAATAGTTAGTCTATAAATGTTAATTTTGTAAAATTTCAAACTCATCTTCATTAATATGTCTTTGCCTTATTTTTCACAATATTAACAAATTGGTTTTAGATTTTAAAAATTTGGACTTTTTGGAGAAATTTGTGGTTTTTAGATTTCAGAAATTCCTCCAAATAGTCGCACAGTAAGGAAAATAGTGAGAGGGTGCAAATGTTAATTTTGTAAAATTTCAACCTCATCTTCATTGATATGTCGTTGCCTTATTTTTCACAATATTAATATTATTTTTATAATACTTATTTTTCACAATATAACAAATTGGTTTTAGATTTTCAAAATTTGGACTTTTTGGAGAAATTTCTGGTGTTTAGATTTCCGAAATTCCTCCAAATAGTCGCGCAGTGAGGAAAATAGTGGGAGTCTACAAATGTTAATTTTATAAAATTTCAACCTCATCTTCATTGATATGTCGTTGCCTTATTTTTCACAATATTAACAAATTGGTTTTAGATTTTCAAAATTTGGACTTTTTGGAGAAATTTGTGGTTTTTAGATTTCCGAAATTCTTCCCAATAGTCGCACAGTGAGGGAAATAGTGAGAATAGTGGGAAATGTTAATTTTGTAAAATTTCAAACTCATCTTCATTGATATTTCGTTGCCTTATTTTTCACAATATTAACAAATTGGTTTTAGATTTTCAAAATTTGGACTTTTTGGAGAAATTTGTGGTTTTTAGATTTCCGAAATTCCTCCAAATAGTCGCGCAGTGAGGAAGACAGTCTTCATTTATATGTCGTTGCCTTATTTTTCACAATATTAACAAATTGGTTTTAGATTTTCAAAATTTGGGCTTTTTAGAGAAATCTGTGGTTTTTAGATTTCCGAAATTCCTCCAAATAGTCGCACAGTGAGGAAACTAGTAAGACTCTGCAAATGTTAATTTTGTAAAATCTTAAAATCTTAATTCTAAACTTAAATCTTAAAATCATCTTCATTGATCTGTGGCTCTCTTATTTTTCAAAATATTAACAAATCGGTTTTACGTTATAAAAACTCGGACTTTTTGGATTTGGTTCTTAGATTTCCAAAATTCCTTCAAATAGTTTCATAGTCAGGAAAACAGTGAGAGTCTACAAATGATAATTTTGTAAAATTTGAACCTCATCTTCATTGATATGTCGTTGCCTTATTTTTCACAATATTAACAAATTGGTTTTAGATTTTCAAAATTTGGACTTTTTGGAGAAATTTGTGGTTTTTGGGTTTCCAAAATTCTTGCAAATAGTCACGCAGTGAGGAAAATAGTGAGAGTCTGCAAATGTTGATTTTGTAAAATCTCAACCTCATCTTCATTAATCTGGCGTTGCCTCATATTTAAAAATATTAACAAAACGGTGTCAGATTTTCAAAAGTTTGACTTTTTGGAGAAATTTGTGGTTTTTAGAGTTCCAAAATTTCTCCAAATAGTGGCACAGTAAAGAAACTAGTGAGAGTTTACAAATGTTAATTTTTTTAAATCTCAACCTCATCTTCATTGATCTGTGGCTCTCATATTTATGAAAATATTAACAAAACGGTTTTAGGTTATCAAAATTCGAACTTTTTAGACTAATTTGTGGTTCTTAGATTTCCGAAATTCCTTCAAATAGTTTCACAGTCACGACAATAGTGAGAGTCTACAAATGTTATTTTTGTAAAATTTCAACCTCATCTTCATTGATACGTGGTTGCCTTATTTTTCACAATATTAACAAATTGGTTTTAGATTTTCAAAAACTGGACTTTTTTGAGAAATTTGTGGTTTTTAGATTTCTGAAATTCCTCCAAATAGTCGCACACTGAGGAAAATAGTGCGAGTCTACAAATGTTAATTTTGTAAAATTTCAACCTCATCTTCATTGATATGTCGTTGCCTTATTTTTCACAATATTAACAAATTGGTTTTAGATTTTCAAAATTTGGACTTTTTGGAGAAATTTGTGGTTTTTAGATTTCCGAAATTCCTCCAAATAGTCGCACAGTGTGGAAAATAGTGAGAGTCTACAAATGTTAATTTTGTAAAATTTCAACCTCATCTTCATTGATATGTCGTTGCTTTATTTTTCACAATATTAACAAATTGGTTTTAGATTTTCAAAATTTGGACTTTTTGGAGAAATTTGTGGTTTTTAGATTTCCGAAATTCCTCCAAATAGTCGCACAGTGAGTAAAATACTGAGAGTTTACAAATGTTAATTTTGTAAAATTTCAACCTCATCTTCATTGATATGTCGTTTCCTTGTTTTTCACAATATTAACAAATTGGTTTTAGATTTCCAAAATTTTGACTTTTTGGAAAAATTTGTAGTTTTTAGATTTCCGAAATTCCTCCAAATAGTCGCACAGTGGCGAAAATAGTTAGTCTATAAATGTTAATTTTGTAAAATTGCAAACTCATCTTCATTAATATGTCGTTGCCTTATTTTTCACAATATTAACAAATTGGTTTTAAATTTTCAAAATTTGGACTTTTTGGAGAAATTTCTGGTGTTTGGATTTCCGAAATTCCTCCAAATAGTCGCACAGTGAGGAAAATAGTGAGAGTCTACAAATGTTAATTTTGTAAAATTTCAACCTCATCTTCATTGATATGTCGTTGCCTTGTTTTTCACAATATTAACAAATTGGTTTTAGATTTTCAAAATTTGGACTTTTTGGACAAATTTGTGGTTTTTAGATTTCCGAAATTCCTCCAAATAGTCGCACAGTGTGGAAAATAGTGAGAGTCTACAAATGTTAATTTTGTAAAATTTCAACCTCATCTTCATTGATATGTCATTGCCTTATTTTTCACAATATTAACAAATTGGTTTTAGATTTTCAAAATTTGGACTTTTTGGAAAAATTTGTGGTTTTTAGATTTCCGAAATTCCTCTAAATAGTCGCGCAGTGAGGAAAATAGTGAGAGTCTATAAATGTTAGTTTTGTAAAATTTCAACCTCATTTTCATTGATATGTCGATGCCTTATTTTTCACAATATAAACAAATTAGTTTTATCTTTTCAAAATTTGGACTTTTTGGAGAAATTTGTGGTTTTTAGATTTCCGAAATTCCTCCAAATAGTCGCACAGTGAGGAAAATAGTGAGAGTCTCTAAATGATAATTTTGTAAAATTTCAACCTCATCTTCATTGATATGTCGTTGCCTTATTTTTCACAATATTAACAAATTGGTTTTAGATTTTCAAAATTTGGACTTTTTGGAGAAATTTGTGGTTTTTAGATTTCCGAAATTCCTCCAAATAGTCGCACAGTGAGGAAAATAGTGAGAGTCTAAAAAATATTAATTCTGTAAAATTTCAACCTCATCTTCATCGATATGTCCTTGCCTTATTTTTCACAATATTAACAAATTGGTTTTATATTTTCATAATTTGGACTTTTTGGAGTAATTTGTAGTTCTTAGATTTCCAAAATTCCTTCAAATAGTTTCACAGTCAGGAAAATAGTGAGAGTCTGCAAATGTTAATTTTGTAAAATTTCAACCTCATCTTCATTGATATGTCGTTGCCTTATTTTTCACAATATTAACAAATTAGTTTTACATTTTCAAAATTTGTACTTTTTGGAGAAATTTTTGGTTTTTAAATTTCCAAAACTCCTCCAAATTGTCGTACAGTGAGCAAGATAGTAAGAGTCTACAAATGTTAATTTTGTAAAATTTCAACCTCATCTTTATTGATCTGTCGCTGCCTTAGTTCTAATACTAGTTCAATGCGGCCGAATCGATGGAATTAAATCTAACATAATAAATATTACCGATGAATAAGGCGCACCCTAAAATGCAACCAACTTTTTGTGCGCCTATAACGCGGACCTATGACTTAGAGGCAATTTTTTTTTGAAAAATGGTGCGCATTATACACTAGCAAATACGCTAATTATTTTAATTATAATTATTTATCACAAAATCAATTTTTGTTTCTAAAAAATCATGTGACGCCATGCGCACGGTACTCGCACAGTACTAGTAGGTACTAGCACTTGCACGGTACTAGTAGGTAATCTACAAGTAGGTATTCTATGAGTAGGTACTCTACCAGTACCTACTTATGCAACAGCGCGATTATTTAACCAAAAATTAGCATCACCGGATCCGGTATATTGGTATATTGGTATCGATATATTGGTATATTGGTATCGGATCCGGCAAACGTTTAGTGATGCCGGATCCGCCGGATTACCGGATCCGGTTTTCCGGATTGCAATCCCTAATTGCGAGTGTACTACTAATTGGAAATTGCTGAAATTTTTGCAAATTATTTAGAAAAGTGCGAAGAATAATTTCAGAAATTTGCAATTTAAAATCTGTCGGCATTTTCACGTGACAATCTGTCAAAATTAACTTGGAAGAAATGGAAGTTTCGTGCGAAATGTAGATTTAGTATCTAGCGAACTGCGACTGAACAACTAATTGTAAATTGCTGAAATTTGCAGAAATTATTTAGAAAAATGCGAAGAATAATTTTTGAAATTTGCAATTGAAAATCTGTCAGGATTTCGACGTGAAAAACTGTCAAAATAAACTTAGAAGAAATAGAAGTTTCGTGTGAAATGCAGATTTAGTATTTAGTGATTTACGACTGAAGAACTACTAATTGTAAATTGCTGAAATTTACGGAAATTATTAGAAAACTGTGAAGAATAATTTCTGAAAATCTTTGAGGATTTCGACGTGACAATCTTTCAAAGTGAACACAAAGGAAATGGATATTTTGTGAGAAGTATAAATTTAGTGGATACTTACGTATTAACGCCACCACCGCTATATATTGGATCGAGAGTTCGCGCGTATGTTGTCTTGATTTATCTGTCCGCTTCGCGGCGGACAACCTAATCTAACTGGGGTTAACAAATAAAGTATTTTGAGTTTTAAAAATGTTTTAATTTTAAATAAAATGTTTTATTTTATGATTTATCAACATTTTAGGTGTAGATTGTTTTTTTTTTAAATGTAGCGGTAGTGGCGTTAATACGTAAGTACCAATTAGTGTTTGATTAATTGCAAGTGAACTGCTATTTGAAAATTGGCCAAAATTGGAGGAGTAAGTTTCTTCGAAATGAGTTGAACATGCAACGAAAAAATTCCATACGAAGTAACAAATATGATTAGGTTTTCAGTTGAGTTTGCGAATTGTGTCCACGTTCGAGTCGTGAAACAGTTGAGCATGCATAAATACGAGAGGTCATTGGCGCCACCAACACACACACAGAAACACAAAACGACAGAGACGGGCGAACGAACCGAGAACAGCCAGTGAGAAACGTTTATAAATACACCTTTATAGTGTAGTAGCCGTTTGCAGACATGACTTATTAGTTAGTTCCCTACGATATTACGCACACAGAACCGAGATCTTTACAAACTGCGTTACAATTCCTTTTTGCCTCACAGAAACTGAGACTGTTTGGTGCGTTCTGCTTCTTTCCTCCTCGCAAAGCGAGCTCGAAGAGCGAGACGGAGGCTTTAATTGTGCGCGGTCTTGTAATAAATCTTGTAACTCTTTTCTCCGTTTCGTTTTCAACGTAGTAAAAATAGTGAAATGCGGTCGTGGAATACAAAATAGGATCGAACCGTTGGCTCAGAAACCATTCAAACACATTAAATTGACACACAAGATTAAATAAGATCTAAGATCTAATTTAAAATCATTTCTGGAAGTTTTTAAATAACTTCTACAATTTTCAATAATTTACATGTAGTGGTTCAGTCGCAATTTATTACATTTTACATTAAAATTATATTTCTTTGATATTAAGTTTGGCTACATGGAAGTCCTCGAGAGAATTTTAATTGCAAATTTTAGAAATCGTTTGTTGTAGTTTTCTGAACAACAAAGTCTCCGACTGTTTTTCACAAACTTTTGAATTAAAAAAAAGTCTTGAACTGGAAGCTGGAATTCAATTAAAATTCCCGTACAAGCTTCCAACCCTTATACGGCACAATACCAATAATTATTTATTAGACCACAAGTCAACTTCTTCAGGCTTCAACTTGCGTGCATAGAAATCGACGCTTCAACTGCTGAAATCTTGCAACTGTCGAGGACGCAGATTACAATGGAGCTTTTTACGGTTAGTTAAGCGTTAGTTAAGTTTGAAAGGCGGGATATGAAAGTTTCGAGCACATATTTAATTATACGTAAAAAAGTTCGGGCACTTTTTGACTTATAACATGGCGGAAATTGACACATGCACACAAAAAAATTTCAACTATGAAAAGGTCTATTGTGCCTACTCACACGACACTGCCCTATACGAGAACATCTACACAAAATGGGGATCTGGAAAGATGAAACACTATGCCAGGGATGGCGAACCTTTTTGAGTAGTGGGTCAAATTTTGTTCATTATATTTTGCGTACTAGTTCAAGTTAATACTACTAATTCAAGTTTCCTTCTTGTTTTACAATTTCAACTTTGGAGAGCAAAAAATAGGTCGAAATCAAACAAATGTAATTCAGCCGTTGGTTAATCGGACGACACGTCCAGTAATCCGGCGGTCTGGAGACCGCTCGCGCTTTTTACCTCCCACCACTCTTTCATATAATCCGGCAGTTGTCTGGTCCCATATTTGTCGGATTATCGAGTTTATACTGTATAAGAGTCCTCGAGCGGATCGATGGCTGGTTCGATGGTATTTTTGAATTAAAAGCTTCTTGTGAATATGATAATAATTTTTGGACGCTGAATCGATGACAAGGTTTGGGTTTGATTCGTTATAACTTGGAAGTTGTAACAAGTACGTGAAAATGTTTTAGACAAAAACTGTTAAGAATTTCATTGTCTAAGAGAAAATTTGTTTGGTTTTATCACTTGTTTTGTTATTTTTGGAACGATTTGAAGGGAAGTCTAAATGGGAGAAATTTGAGAAAAACAGACAAAATAGACAAAAGTGGTTTAAACAACATTAGTAGAGAATTCAATTGTCTATAACATAATATTGTTGCTATAGTTTTTAACTATTTTGAAAATTTTCTGAAAAAATCGAAAATCTAATTTAAGTAAAAGTTGAAGGTTTGGAAGACTATAACTCAAAAACTAAGAATTTTAGGCAATTTTTTTTAGATAAAAGTTGTAAAGATTTTAATTCTCTATAAAAGTTACTTTCAACAATTTTTTGTTATTTCGTGTTTTTATGCAGAAAATTACAAAAAACGGAATGAAGCTTAAAAGTTGCTTTGGGTTGTCAAATTCAAGGGATGATATCTAATAAAAAAAAAATCAAAATTTTAAGCAACCTCCGACACAAAAAAACCTCTAAAAAGCAAAAAAATTTCTTTCTTGCCCATTACTTCATTAAAAGTACCTATTAATATTTTGATGATAAGCGTCGGCGTGTCGGGGGACCGCTATGTGAAGAAGTATATTAGTTATACCTACATAGCTATAATGAATAGAAAATACGTATGAACTTAGATCAGGGGTCGGTAAACTCTATGAACTTAAGAGCCAAATTTGTGTTTAAAATGATTTCAAACTGTATTTTTTTGTAGTCATATTTCTGTATTTTCTTCATAATTGGCTATGATTAAGCGCCTTTGCGATAATATTATTGGTGGCCTTGCCTACAAAATTCATAACTTTGCCAACTCTATTTGTTCATCACTTAATACAAAAAATAGTTAATTTCTATTCAACGTTCTCTCTTGCAAATGGTGGTCATCACGACTACCTGGGAAAACAAGGTGTAATTCTCAGTAAGGTGGAACGATGTTGACGGGATTTTTGATTTTCTAGAATTGTCAATGTTTGTTTTGTTTTACAAAATATTTAATTTAATGGAACTATGCGGAACTTTTTTTAAAAATCAATTTATTGCAGTTTATTACAATTTTTTTTTTAATTTACGATAATCGTTAACAACATTTTTTTTATCCGCGTTGATTAAAACTTTGTACAAATTTGATATTATTACATGTAAATATATACTTAAAGCTAAATTCTCCATATTTAAAAAGTTCACAATTTTTTAACACAAACACAAAACAGACGTAGTTAAAAATCCAGCGCAACTAATTCCTTTTTGGTACCTTTTAGGGACAAGAGCGATATTTAACACGTTCCCACAACCAATGGAATTGGTTTTTCGCATTTATTCGTTTATAGTATTATGGATGGGTTATCTAACAATACATTTTAAGTGGTTTTTGCTTAATTGTGAGACATTGTAAAATTCTATTTTTGTCGCCGTAAATTCGTAATCCGTCCCAGTGTGCGGCGGTCAGATCCAAGTCCTAAAAGAATGTGTTGGACTACAAATTTCCCCTTCGAGAACCGAATTAATGCGCACAAAACACATAAAAACAGAAAATGTAATTACAAAATACGGCACAATAAACAAGGTTAGTCACTTCAAATACTTAGGCGAAATTATTGAACCTACAGGAACAGAAAGATTAGCACGCAAAAATGAGGAAAGCATATGGGAAAGTTTTTCTCGAAATGGTATTTGCATCCATTTCGTCTTTAGGTGCTTCCAGCCAGGGGATTTTGGCAGCTAGGCCGTTCCGGTCTCTGCTCCCGATTATTTTACTATAGGAAGCAGAACAAAAACACTCACCGTCGTGTATTCACAAATTTGTTTTACAAAAAATCTAATTTCAGATTCGTGACCTCAAAAAACCTTTTATACCAATTTGGAGAAAATCAATCACATTTTTGGGAAGTCATCCACCATTTTGGATCAGCTATTTTGTTTTTGAAAAAATTAAATATCAGATTCGTGATTAGCGACCTCAAAAATCCCAATATAGTACAGTATAATCTCGATAATCCGACACTTATGGGACCAGACTACCGCCGGATGGGAGGAAAGAGCACGAGCGGTCTCCAGACCGCCCGATTACTGGACGGGATTATATTATATACCGCCATTTTGGGTCAGCCATTTTGTTTTTCAAAAATTTAAATATCAGATTCGTGTTTAGCGACCTCGAAAAGCCTCTCATACTACTTTGGAGAAAATCAATCACATTTTTGGGGAAGTAGCGACCTCAAAAAACCCAATGGAGTACTTTGGAGAAACGTAATCACATTTTTTGGGGAACTTATTCGCCATTTAAATATCAGATTCGTGTTTAGCGACCTCGAAAAACCTCTCATACTACTTTGGATAAAATCAATCACATTTTTGGGGAAGTCATCCACCATTTTGGACCAGCCATTTTGTTTTTGAAAACTTTGATATCGGATTTGTCATTATCGTCCTCGAAAACCCCCAGATACCAAATTTCTTGTAGATTGGACATCAACTTCTATTTATGGTCAGGTTTTTTGGATTCTGGTCCCCTATCGAATTGGACCAAAATCTTGTTAATTTGTTAAACAGTCATCAACTTTTTTTTCAAACTGTTTTTGAAAATTTTGATATCGGATTTGTCATTAGCGTCCTCGAAAACCCCCAGATACCAAATTTCTTGTAGATTGGACATTAACTTCTATTTATGGCCAGTTTTTTTGGATTCTGGTCCCCTGTCGAATTGGATCAAAATCTTGTTAACTTGTTAAGCAGTCATCAACTTTTTTTTCAAACTGAATTATTGGAATAACAGATGAAATAATGGCATGAGAGCTGCTTTGTTGTCGTGTGGCTTGGCTTCCTCAATGGTTTCAATAACTCAAATCAACTTTCAATGAGTTTCCACTCTTCTGGCAAAATAGGATTAATCTCACTGTCATTGGTGTAAAGACTTAGAGCATTTAGACTTAGACCTTTAAAAAACGCTCGAACATGTAAAATGTACTGTTCCATGGCGTCATGGGCGTAGCCCCGGAACATTACCGCCTCCGGAACATTACGAGTAGAGACAACTGTCTTCAATAGAGCATGGTAGATGTGGAGTTTAGGAACCCTGTCATGGGCGTCCGCAATGTTTAACCCCTTGACATACGAAGAAAATGCGCGTTGACGTGTCCATATACATGTGATCTTATCACAAATAACGTCATGTTACATGACGTCTCAGAGACGTATGTCAAAGGGTTAAATGGCGGGAATATGAAAGTTTCGAGCACATTTTGTTATTTTCATTGGTTAACGTCAAAAAAATTCGGGCACTTTTGACGTACAAGGCGAAGATTGACGCATGCGCACCAAAAAATTCAACTATGAAAAGGTCTATTGCTTGCAGTTGCTTCAGAGCTATAGTGGTATGATTGAAATGAGTCGTAGTTTTCTTACATTTTTATGTTTTCTTGCGAATCTGAGGTATAATATATACATATAGGAATACATTGTAAAAACGTATTAGCCCTAAACAGTTTCTAACTGCTGTAGCGTTAGAAACACGTAGCGGTCATGAGACTTCCGAAAAGGGACAGTTCTGTTTCTTCTTTGTGCTTTTGTGATGTTTCAATATAATCCCGAGGAGCCATAAGCTCACACCAAAAGAGCCACGTGTAGTGGCCACACTTTGCCGACCCCTGACTTAGATGTATCGATCTATCTTACAAGGTCTACTAAGTTCCTGCAGAGTTTCGATATGACAGACAGACAGGCGTAGATGTCGTTAACTGTTGTCTTTATTTTGCGAATTTTTCTGAGTAAATGAAGCAAGACTAAAAACTAAACGATTGGATATTGTTGTTTTGTTGTTTACGTACGTTGCTTACACAGAGTAAGTATAATCCACACTTTAACATTATCAATCTTCTTTTTATTTCTTTTTTTCTGGTTTTATTACTTGATTTACTTAGCAGTTCCCCGACGTGGCGACGCTCATCATCAAAATATTAATAAGTTAAAAGGGATCATCAAATGTCGGAACAGATCTTCATAAACTATAGCTAAGAACCTTCTCGATCACATCAGTTTTCAAACACAAGTTTGGATATACGGAACTAGAAAAACACTCAAATTGGTTTCAGATTAATTTTGTCAAGAAGAAAATGATCAGATGAACAGATCTTCATAAATTATAGCTAAGAACCTCCTCGCTCACGTCAGCTTTCAAATAAAAAAAAAACCGCATCGAAATCGGTCAATTTGTTTAGGAGCTACGATTCCACAAACAGCCATATGTAGGGACAGACGGACAGACTGACACACAATAAAGTAAAGAATTTAGAAAAACGTTTTAGACAAAACTTGTTGCAAATTTAATGTTGTCTAAGAATCTTTTTAAAATTTGCAAAAATTTCGCATGGCGTTATAAGAAATTGATATTTACTTTACACAGGTTTAATAGCAAGTTATTTCGAAAAAAAGCTGAATTTTTGACAGGTTATTACTCAGAAACTAGATGAAATAGACAAAAGTGTTTTAAATATGGGTTATAGAGAATTTAATTCTCAATAAAGTTTTTTAACCAATTTTCTGCAATTTTGTTTTTTTATGCAAAAAAATGCAAAAAACCGAGTGAAGGTTCAATTTGGGCAAGTCAACTTTAAGGGATGATATAAGGAGAAGTAAACAAGTTAGTTAAAAACTCTAATGCTTTATAAAATTTTACCTCCTTCGGTGTCGTATTAATGAATAAGTCTGTAAATCTTCCTGATGTATTATACAATGAAATCCAATTAAAGGATGTGGAATATTATGCTTAAGATATTGAATAGAACTACTAATGGTTTCTTAGAACGTTCAGCGCCCCCGTGGCAAAAGTTGCTATCTAGTAAAAAACGCACAGTGATCGGAACACTATTTGGTCGTTGTAATCTAGGTAAACGTAGATTTAATCTGGATTAGATTAAGTTATGTTAGAGTCAGACAAATCCAGACTGAGGGGCCGATACTTAAAATTAATTTTAATAGAGGTCAGAAAATTTTCGCTACGTCTATGTTTTTTGTTTAGTGACGCGAGTTGTTGCCATATTAACAACAAAGAGAAATCATTTAATAATGAAACTCCATTTGATTTACATTGGACTTTTACGCACAATTTTTATACTTTTATACACGATTACAATAATGGCCCTTCAACAACGAGAAATCATGTAATAATGAAACTCCATTTGATTTACATTGGACTTTTACGCACAATTTTCATACTTTTATACACGATTACAATAATGGTCCTTCACATACAATAATTTACTTATTAATGTGTTCATTTTGGTGTGCGAGTAGATAAACAAACATATTTAAAATACAATAATTGGAGAAGAAATTTCATTTTGATATATTTAATATCCACACCTTTGTGATTGAGAAACTTTGATAAGAAAATAATAAATGTTAGAAAATCAATGCCTGGGTCACTTAAAAAGCCTGGGTGGGTGAGTGTCTGACCCGCGGGTCATAGGCACTATGCAGACTATGCTGTAAAGAGGTTGAAACTGGCACAAGCCTAAATGCACAAACTAAAAGACACAAGCTTAACATTACATTAAAAGAGATCCCCGTGAAGAACATGGCATAAGGACTCCTAGACCTAATACAGGGGCTGGACCTATTTGCATGAATGGAATGTGGGGGAATATAATAGATCCCCAAATTAAAATTCCAATTGTGTTATTTGAAAGGCTATCGACCTGGAGAAACCAATTACAACTCATTTATAAACGAAAATTTCCACACTCGAGAAGAAAAAAGTTACTCAACTCTCTTCTGAGAATCGAATAATTGGATTTTGTCGCAACGCTGCGCTGTATAAACATCCATATAAACACACAAGCGCTCGTGGATTTTCCAATTTCAACACCAAACTCAAATCGAGAAAATCGCTTAAGCAACACCGAAAACTTACAAACGGATTCTCTGTCTCGTCCAGATTTTCTTAGACTTTTCTAATCTACAAGTTTGCTGATGCAAGAAGTTTTTGGAATGTTATCTGGATATATTGTACTGGTTAGTTCTCAACGTAAATATTTTGGAAATTGAAGCAAATTCCGTCGTGTTTAATTTTGCGACGTCGACTAACTTTGGCTAATCTTATCTACTTATAGACTTGTTTGTTCTGTTATAACAACCAAACAAACCAAAACCAAACAAACACATTCAAGTTATGTGGACACAGACTTTGTAAATATTTTTGCTTGAAAATTCAAATAAATAAAAATTTTCACATCTTAATTCAGTCTATTTTTAACTTGTTCATTGTGTTATTCGATCGAATTTCATGAGAGAAAAAAAGGTCGTTGATTGGGTCAGATTAGGTTCTCGGAGCAGATTATGCCCTAGCTCTGACATGATGGAGAAAATCTACAGCGACATATTTCCAATCCATCCAACATGGACTTGGAAAACAATGGCATGTAGGGAAGTACTGGAATTCACTACAGAGGAACAAGCAGTGACCAGCAAGCGGCTCAAAATAACTTGAACTTGACAGAATCAGCCAAACAGAGGTGGCCGCTAGAGAAACTCTGCACGAAGAGATTACTCCAAAAGCTTGAAAACTTGACGAACGGACCAGAAGCTGACTCACCGGAAGCATTCATTAAACAAATCCAAACGGCTGGGAAGATAGCATCGCCGAAGCTGACGAGGATAGGGAACAAAAAGCCGGCGTACTGGTGGACGGAAAACATTGCCATACTACGCAGAGAATGCCTAAAAGCTAGAAGAAGCTTGACGAGAGCCCACGGAAAGCCCAGAGGAAACCACCTAGAGCAGAAGAAAGAAGAATATAAAGTTGCAAAAAAGCTTCTCAAAGGCGCCATCCTGAAGGCAAAAGACGCACCATGGTCCCGACTCTGCAACGAAGTGGAAGATGATATATGGGGGGACGGGTATCGCATCGCAATGAAGCGTATGACAGTATTCCGGAAACCACTACCACCCGAAATTAGACAAAAGGTTGTCGAATATTTATTTCCCCAATGTGACGAAGGAGACCGGTATCCCACGGAGAATGTTCCAGCTGAACCATTCACGGAGAATGAGGTACAGGAAGCCCTTAAAAGAATGAAATCTAAAAAAGCGCCGGGACCAGATCTGATTCCCTCAGAGGTAATCCAATTGGTAGCAGCGGAAAAAACAAGCTACGTCCTCGATGTTATGAACAACCTGCTGGCCAAAGAAACATTCCCAAGTATCTGGAAGACAGCAAGACTGGTATTAATTCAAAAACAGAAAAAGGAAGAAAACGCGGAAAAAACCTATCGGCCGATCTGTCTCCTGGACAGTGCGGGCAAGTTGCTAGAGAGACTCATTTACAAAATGCTAACGACAGCTAGCAGATAAGAAAGACCTATCCAACCGGCAGTACGGGTTCCGAGAGGGGCGCTCAACTATACAAGCCATAAAGAGAGTATGGGATGTAGCAAATGGGGAAATGAAAAAAACTCTAAAAACAAGAAACCTGTGTGTCCTCGTCACGATAGACAAAAAGAACGTGTTCAACTCTGCCAACTGGAACCTGATCAAGAAGGAACTGTTGGACAGAGATATTTCGACCTACCTTCGACGAATGGTAGGAAGTTACCTGTCAGATAGAAAGCTCGATATGGCAGACGGCTCAAAGATCCGGATGACATGTGGTGTGCCACAAGGCTCGGTCCTGGGCCCATTACTGTGGAACGTGTTATACGACGGCATACTCAGTATAGACATGCCTAAAGGAGTCGAAACAATTGCATTTGCTGACGACCTGGCAGTGGTAACCACAGCCAAAACAGGAGAGGAATTAGCCCATAAGACGAACGAAGCACTCCACAGAATATCCGAATGGCTAGAAAGGAATAAGCTCCAGCTCGCCCCAGAAAAGACGGAAATAGTGATGCTCTCTGGTAGGAAAATGCACGGAGAGATAGAGTTCCAGGTGGGAGGCACACTAATAGTCCCAACAAATTATATTAAGTATCTGGGAGTTGTAATAGACAAAAACCTCACGTTCAGTCATCACATCACGTATGTAGCCGCCAAAGCCCAGAGAGCGGCGTTGTCTCTATCTGGATTAATGCCCCGTGAAAATGAGGCAACTGAAAAAAAAGGCTGCTTGCCACGGTAGCAGAATCCATTATACTGTATGCTGCCCCCATATGGATGAGGGTATGTACGTACAAAACATATACAGTGAAACTCCTTCGGGTACAAAGAACTCTCGCCATAAGAATCTGCAGAAGCTACAGAACGGCTGCGACGGAAACGCTGCTTGTATTGGCAAGGATGATCCCTTTGGATCTCCTTGTTAAAGAGAGAGGAGAGACGCACGGTGCCTACTCCGAACAGATGAAGAAAGCCAAAGAAGACAGCATGGAGAAGTGGCAGGAAAGATTGGAGAAGGTCAATACAAGCGCCTGGACGCACAGGCTAATCCCTAAAATCAAGGACTGGTACGAAAGAGAGCATGGCGAGATAACATTCCACCTAGCGCAAATGCTTACGGGCCACGGTTGCTTCGAGTCCTACAAAGCGAGAATAGGCCAGAGCACATCAACCGAGTGCTTGTACTGCAAGGCTGATGAGGATAATGCTGAACACACGTTCTTCAAATGCCGAAAGTGGGACGAAACCAGGCAAATAGCTGAATAGTGCATAGGACAAAAAGTAGCTGTGGAGAACGTGATAGTAGAGATGCTACAAAGCGAAAGAAAATGGAAATGTATAAAGAGTAAGGATAAGTAAGAGTAAGGTAAAAGAGAAGGACGAACGAGTTAAAGAAAAGGAACAAGAGCGTGTCCTCTGAGGTACAAAGTCAACCCACTTCCATGATGTAATACTGAAAGGTGATCCCGTGGAATGTGAGTGCATAAAATGAAAGGGTTGGGTTTTTAGTGGGTAGGACCGGTGCTACCATCATGCCGGGTGAGTCCCACACTCCTTGCAGCTCCCGTTGTGAGGGTCGTACGTAAAAGTATTTACCCTCCCCATTCCCAAAAAAACATAAGGTTCTAGGAGCAGATTGTGCCCTAGCTCTGACATGATGGAGAAAATCTACACCGACATATTTCCAATCCATCCAACATGGACTTGGAAAAAATGGCATGTAGGGAAGTACTGGAATTCACTACAGAGGAACTAGCAGTGACCAGCAAGCGGCTCAAAATAGGCAGAGCTCCAGGCCCCGGGACAACGCTAGGATTGACTCAAGGTACTCTGAGCTCTGATCAAACATATCTATGAAAATGCTTATTTGCAAGCTAAAATAGACAACTATATAAAAACATCGAAGATTCCTATAAAGAGAGGAGTGCGTCAGGGAGATACGATCTCTCCGAAACTGTTTACGCTGACACTAGAGGATGTATTTCAGGGCTTGGACTGGCAAAATAAGGTCAGCTGGCCATATTGCAAGACAGAGCACAGAAAGATGGACATACAAATTAACAGCTTAGCGGCCAACAGAGTGCAAAAGAAGTGCTGGCAGACGTTAAAAAAGATGGCGCGTTGACATCCAGAAGATTGCCGGGAAAAACTGGATGAGTGCTGCTATGGACAGGCAGGAATGGAAAAATATGGAAGAGGCCTACATTTAGGAGTGGATGAGAATAGGCTGATAAGAAGAAGACCAGGCCCGGATACGATCCCATCGGAAAACATCAAAACCTCATGCAGCGCTGTACCCAACTACGTTCTAAATATTATGAATAGCACGCTAAGGGAAGGTGTCTTTCAGAACTGGAAAGGGGCGTAGACTAATACTGCTACGAAAAGGCGACAAACCGCTTAACGAAACAACGTCCTACAGTCCCCTCTGTCTACTGGACACTGCAGGCAAATTATTGGAACAGCTGCTGTTAATATTGATAAAGGAAGAACTAAAAAATGGGGAAAATCTCTCAGATAACCAGCGTGGTTTTAGGCAAGGGCGATCCACAATCGATGCGCTCAAAAAAGTTGTGGACATCGCAGATGCCGCCAGGAATGGTACCTGGAGAACCAGAAAGATATGCGCATTAATTACTCTTGATGTGCCCAATGCGTTTATTATGCGACATTGAGAACGAAGTCACGCGGCGTAACTTCCCACCCTACCTGTTATCTATGATAGATAGTTACCTATCCCAACAGAAAATTGTCTTCGTTTCAAATGGCTGCTGCGCTATTAAGGAAGTACATAGCGGTGTTCCCCAGCGCTCAGTTATGGGCCTAATACTACTACTACTACTAAAACTTGACATGCCAGAAGCGGCTTTGCAGATGATCTCGCCCTGGTGGTATGTGGCAAAACAGAGCAGTGGTTGAAGCGGAGGGCAAATGAAGCCATACAACAGATAGAGAAGTGGATGGAGGAGAAACAGCTGAAGCTGGCACCTGAAAAGACGGAGTTCTCTTAACAGGTAAGAAAAAAATTGGGGAGCTTATATTCAATCTCAGAGACTCTGCCATTAAACCAAAGAGTTCAATTAATTATCTAGGCGTACTGATTGATAAGAAGTATTTAGAGAGCACGTCGTAAAAGCTGATGGAGAAGCCCAAAAATTCCTGTCTGCGCTGGAACGGTTTATGCTTAATGTAGGAGGACCACGAAGCATCAATAGAAAACTGCTATGCTCAGTGGACCACTCTGCAATGTTTTACGCATCCCCCGTACGGGCGAGGGCTATGAGCGTAGATGTAAACAAACGCAAGCTTGGAACGATCCAAAGAATGCTGGCAATCATAACCAAACTGTCTCCAGAGAAACGGTTCTAGTTCATAGCACCAATAGAGCTGTTAGTACAGGAGGGATCAAACATACACACATCAAGACGCAGTGAAACCCAGAAAAGCAAAGATGAAATAAAGAAGACAGGAAGGTCGGAACTATTCCGCGCGTGGCAAAATGAGTGGGAAACCTGTGAAAAGTTGCAATGGACAAAGTAGCTTATAAAGGACGTGGAAGAATGGGTAGAGAGGAAGTACGTTATCAGCTAACTCAAGTCCTCAGCGTACATGGCTGTTTCCGAGATTACCTCCACAAGATTGTCCGAGCTCCCAACAGCTTGTGTGAATATTTCGGCGTAGAGGACAGCGTGGTGCACACCATTTGCGACTGTAAGGCCTAGGCCGCACTACGGCTAAACCGCCGTGGTTTTTAATCGCGTGATTTTGTGACTCAAGTAACCTAATACAAGCGGCCTCACTTGCGGTTTTTCCTGTGACTTATTTTTCCCATAGCGTACTGCTCGCGAGAAAAAACCGTAGTGCGGCCTCGGCCTAACAGGTGGGACGCTATGAGGAAGGATTTCCCAAACGATATAGAGCCACGGAACACAATAGAGTTCATGTTAAAATCGGAAAGCAATAATTGCTTTCCGATTTTAACATTATTGGAACAGCATCAACAAATTCAAAATACGACGTTATCAGCTGCAAAGTGAAGAACGAGAGGAGTAGACAGAAAGCTGAGAAACTACGCGCAACCTAAACATCAAGCAATAGCCGGACGGCAGCAGTAAGTTTCGACAACCCAACGGCGTCTTCTGAAATTAAGGGAAGGAGACGTAACTTAGGCGCAGGATGAGGGAGGATCCACTTGAAGGATGTGCTATACGATACCGAGTGGTACCAGGCGGAAGGGTATTAGTTGGTATGCTGGCCACTAAGAACTTTGACAGAGAGCCACACACAACACAGAGATGTGCCTGCTATAATGCATTTCCCCTCCCCATTGAGAAAAAAAAGGTTCTAGGACTGTAGAGAATGAGAGTCAGCAGTGCATACATAACGGTGTCTAGGGAGGCGTACCTGGTAATTGCGAGCATACCTCCAATAGAGCTACTAGTCCAGGGGAGGGAAAGAATATACACAGACGGCAATGAAAGTGTTACTTAGAACATGGCAGAAAGACTGGGATGCTAGCTTAATGTGGCCATACCAGAGCCAGCGTCTTTCTTGCACTTTTTTTGATATTGCAGTCACTTTTACGCTGCCTCATATGAAGGTGTTTTTGATGTGATCGTTTCTTGTAACACCACACAACCATCTTGGCATCTTCATTTCAGCTACTTCCAGTCGCTTGCACTGTGACTGCACTGTTGGCCAAGTTTCTGCTCCGTATAGCATTGGTATCATATATCACAGGTATCATATATATATATATATATATATATATATATATATATATATATATATATATATATATATAACAGGTATCACTGCACATTTATAGGCTTTACCCTTTACTTAGATATTCAGTCTCCTATTAGTCCATTGCTCCTTACTAAACTACTGATAAATGGCGTGGAGAACAGGAAGCATGAAGAAGTAAATTACCACCTAACCCAAGTACTCAGCGGCCATGGCTGCTTTCGGGACTATCTCAAGAAAATATGGAGAGGCTCTGACAGCCGCTGTGAGTACTGTGGGGAACAGCGTGGCACGTACCATATACACATAAAGACAAAGTGAGAGGTGGAACAAAGAGAGGAACACCTTACCAAAGGACCTAGAACCCCGAACGACAAATTCGAAAACAACTGAGAAAATGTCCAAAAGGCACAAAATAATTAGCTATAAGGAGCAAGACGAAATTGATGTTTGGGGGGCTCGAGATTTTATTCTCAGCTGTACTGTTATACCAGAAATTAGTAAAGGGTGCAAAGGGTTAGCGTCAGGAAGGGCATTCGGGTGTAAAACAAACTGCCAAAACCGTACAAATATGACAAGTTCTGAAAATTTAGCTTTCGAAACTGCTAGGTCGTTCCCCAGGGTGCAAAGGGTTATCGTCAGGAAGGACATCCAGTTCTGTACATTTAGCCTTCCTTGGAAACTGCTAGGGCGTTCCCCGGAAACCACGCGCAAGGGTCCCGCCTACTGACAGGAAATATATAAGTGAAGGGTAAAGCCTATAAATGTGCAGTGATACCTGCAATGCTATACGGAGCAGAAACTTGGCCAACAGAGCAAGCGACTGGAAGTAGCTGAAATGAAGATGCTAAGATGGATGTGTGGTGTTCCAAGAAACGATTACATCAAAAACACCTTCATTTGAGGCAGCGTAAAAGTGACTGAAATATCAAAAAAGGTGCAAGAAACACGCTTGCTCTGGTATGGCCACATTAAGCGCAGGGGTGAGAGTTATGTAGGAAGGAGAGTCCTTGATCTGGAGGTGGAAGGCAAAAGGGAAAGAAGCAGACCTAGAAGAAGATGGATGGACTGCGTGCAGGATGATCTCCGGGCGAAGCAGTTAACAGAAAACACCATTTGGGACCGAGGAAAATGGAAACGACGTGTCAGAAACGTCGACTACGCATGAACGTGAAAAGACGAAGAAGAAGAAGAAGGAACAAGACGAAAGAACGAGGAATAAGGCAGAGAAACAACGATTAAACCCGAATCCCTAATCAGTCTGACTGGAAGGGGGAAGTAAGGTACGTTAAAAAATATATATTTAATCTACACCAGCATCTTGAAAACATGCCAAGAGAAGTGCCAGAATGTCAGCGTTTCAGGGTGGGCACTTATCAAGTTAACCCAGCGGTGCTTGCTACGTCCTCATTAAAAAAAAGAAATTAGGATCCTAGGTTAGGTTTTAGAGAGGCGTCCGTGGTAATAGGCTTAACATCTACACAGCTAGACAGAGCGAACTGTCAATAAAAAAAAGCCAAGAGGACGCCAAGGATTGAACTACTTCTAGCATGGCATGTGGAGTAAGTAGCAAGCGATAAGGGGCAGTTGACAAGTCTGTTAATAATGGGGATTTCGGGAAATGGGTATCTCAGAAGTACACATGCACGCAGTGTTTCACAACATCTGCATATAGAGTGGCGTGATCCAGGACGAAGGAAGTGTTCCTGGTCAAAGAACATAAGAGACTGGACTGGTCTGAACTCCCACTCATTGTTCAGAGCGCCACAAGACCATTCGGAATTTGCCATGATTGTTGCCTTCAGCACCTTCAGTAATGGAGAAGGCACCTAAAGAAGAAGAACATCTGCATATGCATAATGGATGTACGAAAACTAGTATTTCAGAAGCACAGAGAACTGTACACAAGCACAGTGTTTCACATCTCTAACATCTGCAGTTCTTGAGATATAAATACCCCGCATTTGCGGGATATTTTAGATAACACAAATTTTGCAAAAAAAAGTGCGAGTGGTGACTCGCGCACCGAGGGTTCCGTACAAACTTATAAGTAAGGGATTTTTAGGAGGACCTAACTGTATGCAACCTATATGCTTCTGGTGCCTGACAATACCACGCAACACATTAGTGTATTTTCATAAGTTTCTAATAGTAAATTCGCAGTTTTCTTGTAATTAAACTACATATTGACGGTTTTCATTTTTCCCTTTACATGTGCTGTAAGACACCGCTTCTTGCCAAATTTCATGATTCTAGGTCAACGGGAACTACCCTATAGGTTTTGATTCCCTTGTGAAATTGCAAAATATGCGACATAAACGGTCATATCTTTTGACCGCGTTTACTTACAAGTTTGAGTTTCACAGCTGAAAGAGACCGCAGACCCGAGTATTTGATACAAATTTCAACTTGTTACCTCTACGCGTTCCTGAGAAAAATGGTCTTGACAGACAGACGGACAACAAAGTGATCCTATAAGGGTTCCGTTTTCGGTACGAAACCCTAAAAATGATTCTAGGTGATGATATGAGATATGAAATGAGACTAGACCAGGGGTGGGTAAAATTAGACTTCGAGCCGCAATATATTTTTTGTATATTTTAATAGTTGTGACTTGTGTCTATATGTCTATGAAATAGTAGCGGGTAAAATAATAAGATAAACATCTGGCCTGATAAACATAATAAGCATATCATAGGCATGCTTTTGAGATTTTTTTTAGCTTTTTTATGTTCGAACGTGAATTAAGATCATTCATTGTAGCGCACACAATGAATGATCTTAATCAAAAGGACGTTAAAAAACCAACTTATTTTTTGCTTCTATTATTATACGTACACACGAAAATGAACACATTAATAAGTAAATTATTGTATGTGAAGGATGCCATTATTATAATCGTGTGTAACAATATGCAAATCGTGCGTAAAAGTCCAATGTAAATCAAGTGGAGTTTCATTATTAAACGATTTCTGTATTTTGTTACTATGGCAACAACTCGCGTCACTAAACAAAAAATCTAGACGTAGTGTCAATTTAGACACTACGTAGTGTAAATTTTCTGACGTATATTAAAATTGAATTAATTTTTAATCAAGAGGTCCCGGCCTCTCAGTCTGGATCAGAAAATATATCAAATCACTGATACAATAAGGTTAGAACGTTCGGCGCCTCCGTGGCAAAAATTGCTAACTAGTAAAAACGCGAAGGACGCAAACACTATTTGTCGTTGTCGATGTAATCTAGGTTAACCTAACCATAACCTAATCTAGATAAAATCTAGGTTAACCTAGGTTACATGGACAACGACAAATAGTGTTCGCGCCCTTTGCGTTTTTACTAGTTAGCAATTTTTGCCACGGAGGCGCCGAACGTTCTAACCTTATTGTATCAGTGATTTGATATATTTTGTCTGTCAAAATTACCATTTTTCAATATTATCCTGTAAGAAAAAAATATTTTTTGTAGATACAAAAGTATTTTAAAAGATGCTTTGTAGATAAAATGACGTATGAATTATGTGTGTGAAGAAGGGCTTTTGTGCACTCATTTTCGATTAAAGCACTAGCCTTCTTCACACACTAGTATCATAAACTACTATTATAAAATGCTTCGCGGGCCGCATAAAATGTCGACGCGGCCATATGCGTGATTTAAAATTGCCTAATTTGTATAAAAAAATGTTGTAATAAATTATTGGGGCAAAATTATTAAAAATACGCTAAAATGATATAAAATGTGAGTATTGCGCAATATTTCAAACATTCTACAAAGAAATCGCAAAAATGTTAAAAAAAAAATATTGCAAAAGTGATAAAAAATTATCAAACAAAAATAGATAATTTGCGGGGGTTTTCCAATGAAACAATCGCACGCGAATTGCACACAGAATCTTATCGAAACGAAAACGCTTCCTGTAAAAACAAAAATTAACAAAGAGAATGAAAACTCACCGAAAACCGAAACCACCGCGGATCTTAATCCACCAAGTTTAATATCCTCAAGTTTATAATTAGTTAGCCCTTAATCCCAAAAACAGAAACATCACAAAATCCATAATATATAGGAATACTAATTAAAAAAAAAAAAACTGTAATAATCCGCACTAAATCACAAAAAACAACTTAGTAAATCTCCATACAAAGTCCACAAAATATTCTCTTGTTGTATATATATAGTATTTATATACACGTTTGGTGTGTTTGTATGCGTGAGTATCAACTGTTGCTGGGTCTGAACTGTGCGTACGACCATACTATACTACTACTACAGGAATGTGGAAGGGATTACTACGTTTGAGCGGCCCAGAGCGAGTCGCCGCCGTCCGACCCGGCCGGCGCGCCTTCCGCGCCACTGGGCCGCTGCGCTAAGAAAGTTCAGGGCGTGTAGGAGATGTTTTGAAGATGAAGTGGCTGAGATACGTGATGGAGAATATTTCCAGTTCTTTTTTTTTTCAACTTCTTCAATTCTTCTCCTTTACTGTCTTAGTTTCATCTCTGTCTTGGCTTGTTCTCTGTTCTTCTCACTGGCTTAGTTTGTTCTCTGTTTTTCTTTCTGTGTTGGTTTCTTCTTTCTGTCTCGTTTTCTTCTCTGTTCTTCTTTCAGACAAGACCAGAGAAGATAAGGCAAAATCGGACAAAATCAGACAAGACCAGACAAGATTAGACAAAATCAGACAAACTCAGACAAAACCAGACAAGACCTGACAAGACCAGACAAGGCCTGACAAGATCAGACAAGAGCCGACAATACCAGACAAGACGAGACTAGACAAGAGTAGGCAAGACTAGACAAGACTAGAGACAAGACTAGAGACAAGACTAGAGAGAAGATTAGAGACAAGATTAGAGACAAGACTAGAGACAAGACTAGAGACAAGACTAGAGACAAGACTAGAGACAAGACTAGAGACAAGACTAGAGACTAGACTTGAGACAAGACTAGAGACAAGACTAGAGACAAGACTAGAGACAAGACTAAGGACAAGACTAGAGACAAGACTAGAGACTAGACTAGAGACAAGACTAGAGACAAACTAGAGACAAGACTAGAGATAAGACTAGAGACAGGACTAGAGACAAGACTAGAGACAAGACTAGAGACAAGACTAGACAAAACTAAACAAGATTAGAGAAAACGATACCAGTCTAGAAAAGACTAGGCAAGACTAGAAAAGACTAGACAAAACTATACAAGACTAGACTAGACTGAAGTAGACTAGATTAGACTGGACTAGACTTGACTAGACTGCATTAGACCAGACAAGACCAGAGAACCTGGCAAGACCAGAGAACCTGGCAAGACCAGACAAGGCCTGACAAGATTAGACAAGAGCCGAGAAGACCAAACAAGACGAGACTAGACAAGTCGAGACAAGAGTAGGAAAGACCATACAAGACTAGACAAGAGTAGAGACAAGACTAGAGACAAGACTAGAGACAAGACTAGAGACAACACTAGAGACAAGACTAGAGACAAGACTAGAGACAAGACTAGAGAGAAGATTAGAGACAAGACCAGAGACAGGACTAGAGGAAAGACTAGAGACAAGACTAGAGACAAGACTAGAGACAAGACTAGAGACAAGACTAGAGACAAGACTAGAGACAAGACTAGAGAGAAGATTAGAGCCAAGACTAGAGACAGGACTAGAGGCAAGACTAGAGACAAGACTAGAGACAAGACTAGAGAGAACATTAGAGACAAGACTAGAGACAGGACTAGAGGCAAGACTAGGGACAGACTAGAGACAAGACTAGTGACAATACTAGAGACAAGACTAGAGAGAAGATTAGAGACAAGACTAGAGATAGGACTAGAGGCAAGACTAGAGACAAGACTAGAGACAAGACTAGAGACAAGACTAGAGACAAGATTAGAGAGAAGATTAGAGACAAGACTAGAGTCAGGACTAGATGCAAGACTAGAGACAAGACTAGAGACAAGACTAGAGACAAGACTAGAGACAAGACTAGAGACAAGACTAGAGACAAGACTTGAGACAAGACTAGAGACAAGACTAGAGACAAGACTAGAGACAAGACTAAGGACAAGACTAGAGACAAGACTAGAGACTAGACTAGAGACAAGACCAGAGACAAACAAGACTAGAGACAAGACTAGAGACAGGACTAGAGACAAGACTAGAGACAAGACTAGAGACAAGACTAGAGACAAGACTAGACAAAACTAAACAAGATTTGAGAAAACGATACCAGACTAGAAAAGACTAGGCAAGACTAGAAAAGACTAGACAAAACTATACAAGACTAGACTAGACTGAAGTAGACTAGATTAGAATGGACTAGACTTGACTAGACTGCATTAGACCAGACAAGACCAGAGAACCTGGCAAGACCAGAGAACCTGGCAAGACCAGACAAGGCCTGACAAGATTAGACAAGAGTTGACAAGACCAAACAAGACGAGACTAGACAAGTCTAGACAAGAGTAGGAAAGACCATACAAGACTAGACAAGAGTAGAGACAAAACTAGAGACAAGACTAGAGACAAGACTAGAGAGAAGATTAGAGACAAGACTAGAGACAAGACTAGAGACAAGACTAGAGACAAGACTAGAGAGAAGATTAGAGACAAGACCAGAGACAGGACTAGAGGCAAGACTAGAGACAAGACTAGAGACAAGACTAGAGACAAGACTAGAGACAAGACTAGAGAGAAGATTAGAGACAAGACAAGAGACAGGACTAGAGGCAAGACTAGAGATAGGACTAGAGGCAAGACTAGAGACAAGACTAGAGACAGGACTAGAGGCAACACTAGAGACAAGACTAGAGACAAGACTAGAGACAAGACTAGAGAGAACATTAGAGACAAGACTAGAGACAGGACTAGAGGCAAGAATAGAGACAAGACTAGAGACAAGACTGGTGACAATACTAGAGACAAGACTAGAGAGAAGATTAGAGACAAGACTAGAGACAGGACTAGAGGCAAGACTAGAGACAAGACTAGAGACAAGACTAGAGACAAGACTAGAGAGAAGATTAGAGACAAGACTAGAGTCAGGACTAGATGCAACACTAGAGACAAGACTAGAGACAAGACTAGAGACAAGACTAGAGACAAGACTAGAGACAAGACTAGAGACAAGACTAGAGACAAGACTAGAGACATGACTTGAGACAAGACTAGAGACAAGACTAGAGACAAGACTAAGGACAAGACTAGAGACAAGACACTAGAGACTAGACTAGAGACAAGACTAGAGACAAACTAGAGACAAGACTAGACAAAACTAAACAAGATTAGAGAAAACGATACCAGACTAGAAAAGACTAGGCAAGACTAGAAAAGACTAGACAAAACTATACAAGACTAGACTAGACTGAAGTAGACTAGATTAGACTGGACTAGACTTGACTAGACTGCATTAGACCAGACAAGACCAGAGAACCTGGCAAGACCAGAGAACCTGGCAAGACCAGACAAGGCCTGACAAGATTAGACAAGAGCCGAGAAGACCAAACAAGACGAGACTAGACAAGTCGAGACAAGAGTAGGAAAGACCATACAAGACTAGACAAGAGTAGAGACAAGACTAGAGACAAGACTAGAGACAAGACTAGAGACAACACTAGAGACAAGACTAGAGACAAGACTAGAGACAAGACTAGAGAGAAGATTAGAGACAAGACCAGAGACAGGACTAGAGGCAAGACTAGAGACAAGACTAGAGACAAGACTAGAGACAAGACTAGAGACAAGACTAGAGAGAAGATTAGAGACAAGACTAGAGTCAGGACTAGAGGCAAGACTAGAGACAAGACTAGAGACAAGACTAGAGACAAGACTAGAGACAAGACTAGAGACAGGACTAGAGGCAAGACTAGAGACAAGACTAGAGACAAGACTAGAGACAAGACTAGAGACAAGACTAGAGAGAAGACTAGAGACAGGACTAGAGGCAAGACTAGAGACAAGACTAGAGACAGGACTAGAGACAAGACTAGAGAGAAGATTAGAGACAAGACTAGAGACAAGACTAGAGACAAGACTAGAGACAAGACTAGAGGCAAGACTAAAGACAAGACTAGATAAGACTAGACAAGACTAGACAAGACGACAAGACTAGACAATACTAGATAAGACGAGACAAGACTAGACAAGACTGAACAAGACTAGACTAGACAAGACTAGACAAGATTAGATAAAACCATACCAGACTAGACAAGACAAGGCAAGACTAGATATGATTAGAAAAGACTAGACAAAACTATACAAGACTAGACTAGACTGGAGTAGACTAGGTTAGTCTGGACTAGACTGCATTAAACTGTACTAGAGTGGACTAGATTCGACAAGACTATACTGAAGTAGACTGGACTAAACTGGTCTAGACTATATCAGAATGGACTAGACTGGTTTAGATTGGAGTACAAGGTACTTGTCTGGACTAGACTAGGATAGACTGTACTAGAGTGGACTGGACTCGACAAGACTGAACAAGACAGGACTATACAAGACTGGACTAGGCTAGATTAGACTGAACTAGATTGCAGTAGATGGCTTCCGGAGGAAAAGGAGCACAGTGGATGCGTTACTTGGGGTCAAAAGGCTGGTCCGTGAGGCCATCACCGGAACCTACCAAACCAGAAAACTCTGCGCTCAAAATGCCTTCAACTCGGCAACATGGGACGGCATAGTGGAGTCAATCAGAAAAAAGGAAAATTTCCCAAGATACCTCCTGAGTACTCTCCTAGTGATCCAGAATTACCTGGATCACTTTCACTGATCCACTTTTCTGGATCACCGGTCAGATTGGAAACTCATCCTCAACAACAATGAGGAGTATGAGGTGACGTGCGTGGTGCCGCAGGGATCAGTATTGGGCCCCACTCTATGGAACATCGATTACTACGGGGTTCTAGACATCCCATGCCACTAGGGGTCACGCTGGTTGCATTCGCAGACGACGTAGGAATGGTCGCCACGGCCCGGACTGCACGAAAAAGGCACTAGAAGCAAACATAAATGAGGCACTGGACAATGTTCATCTCTGGATGGAGTCAAAAAAACTGAAATTGGCGCCCCACAAGACAGAACTGGTCATCCTGGTCGGGCGGCGCAAACTGACCCAAATGACCATAGAGATCATGGGAGCGAGGATCCCATCACCTCAATCTGTGAAATACCTCGAAGTCTATCTGGACAGAAACATGAACATGACGGCGCACGTCAACTGGGTCGCCAAGAAAGCAGATTCCGCAGCCACCGCCTTCACAAGGCTAATGCCCGGCGTAGGAGGCCCTAGAGCAGGGGTTCTCAAAGTTCTTCTTAGGCGGGCCAATTTAATATTAGCGAATTTTTTGGCGGGCCAAATAATGAAAACATTTGTTGAGCATGTTTTCGTATTTTCGGACGCATGATAATCCTTTATAAAAATCAATTAAGGAATTGTTCCGATAAGAATTTTTAGCATCGATATTTTCTTGTAATTCTATCAATTCAAATTTCATGTCTTCAGAAACGTCACGAGGATTGCAAGAAAATGGATTTGAAAATAAAATATAGTTGTCCTCGTGACTCTTAAAATCATCGTAACATTTATCAAGATTTTCTAAAAAACTGTTTGATTTTGTAATACTTTTCCGATTGAAGAATAACTGATGCCTCGGTATTTTCCTTTACTAATATTCCACATCTTCCACAATGACAAAAGTTACCAATTTGAAGCTGTTCTTGTAATAAATGAAATTTTCTGTCTGAATTTACATATCTAAGATCTTAACATAAGCTTAACATCCTTGCAGTTTTAAATTTAATTCGCTCATAACACCAATTACGTCTACTAGAAATGTCAAGTCGCATAACCAGTTAATAGACCTTTTCATAGTTGATTTTTTTTTGTGCGCATACGTCAATTTCCGCCATATTTTTCGGGCATTTTATGACGTATAATGAATTTATGACATTTTATGACAGTGAAAATAACAAAATGTGCCAGAAACTTTTATATTCCCGCCTTCTAAACATGGCGGACGCGCATGCGCTTAACTTACCGTAAAAAGGTCTTATTTTTTTCAGTTCAAAACTCTGTAATTTCTTTTCTTAAACTGAAAAACCTTTTTAATGTTCGTCCTCACGAAAGCCATCTGACCTCTGAAAAATATATAACGTCTTCAAATGAAGATTTAGACTCTTCTAAAAGAGTTTTAAATTGGCGGTGATCGATGCTTTTTGATAAAATTAACTGTCTTAATAACATAATTCATGACATTATTCATTTTCAACACCTGAGCTACAAGATTTTCCCACTGAAATATATACTAACTGGAACGAGCGTCTTGGCTTGTGCGGGCCGAGAGAGAGCATCACAAGGTGTCATCAAATCATCAAAAGGATCAAAAGGAAAACTAAATGTGTGTCCGACGTCCGACATCCATTTTTCCTTGCAAATACAACAGTATTTTACCATTGTCTTTTTGAAAACAACTTTTATTAAAATATATAAGCGTCGGTTTATAATATCGCACATCCAACAGAAAAGTGACACAAGTGCGAATTACTGATTTCTGAGAACTATTTATCTGCCATCTTTCTGTTGAAAATCTGCTCAGATGAAAAAAGACACTTCCGCTTTCCGGGGGACAATAATTGAATTAAACCAAAAATCGCCTTCATAGTACTAAAAACAACATCCTAGATACCCAATTTTCGGTTTAAAAAATGACGATTTTTCATCCGCCATTTCGCACTTGTGTCACTTTTCTGTTGGAGGTGCGATATGCTCACCGATTGAACGATCTCACTCTCTTAATACAACTAGCTTTTCGCTCTGACTGTATCACATCCTCCCACTCTCGAATTCACTGTTGGTTAGACAAGGATGAAGGGATCACCTTGGGTCCTCTCTCTCGGCCCGCACAAGCTTATAGGCCAGCGCTCGTTCCATTTAGTATATATTTCAGGTTAGACAAGGATGAAGGGATCACCTTGGGTCCTCTCTCTCTCGACCCGCACAAGCTTAGAGGCCAGCGCTCGTTCCAGTTAGTATATATTTCAGTGGATTTTCCTGATGAATACTGCAGTGATAAAGATGTAGTTTATTGGAATTGTTAGAGTCCTTCAACTTGTTTTTTTAAAAAATGTATAAAGCCTTGTTTGTGCCCGATCATAGATGGAGCACCGTCTGTAGTTACTCCTACCAAATTGTTCCAATTAATATTGTTCGAATCAAAAGCATGTTCTACCGCGGAAAATATATCACATCCCCTTCTACGGTCTTTTAAAGTTTTCATTGACAATAACTCTTCTAAAATCATAAAATTTTCAAACTCCACCAATAAATATTAACAGTTGTGCCGAATCGTAGATATCGGTACTTTCGTCCAAAGCAATGGAAAAAGCAGTAAACGATTTTGAAATTTCCTGTAACTGATGTAAAATATTCTCATCAATATCTTCAATTCTACGAGTAATGGTGATTTTCGAGCAACTAATATCATTGAATAACGACTTTTTATCAGAGCACACTATGCACAACAACTTTCAACATGGTTGAAATGGTCAAAATGGTTTACTATGTTTGGCAATTTCTTGCGCAATAACTCATTTTCTCATCCTCTCATGAGGATTCATTTTGTTGATAATATTTTTAAACAATAATTCCTGACCACTAACGGACTTGTAGGGATTCATATTTAATTTGTCTTAGATATGGCATACGCCTGCATTGCTCAGGGTAACTGGGTAGGAGGACAAGGTCTGGTGATACAGTTGTAGTCTGAGACACAGCGCACATCATTGAAAAATACGATAAATTCGTTACTGACTCCTTGAAATTGCGTGTTTCATTAGATGCGACAGAAATGATTAAAACTTCGGTATCTATTTGAGACTAGTATATTATATTTCTGTACAAATGTGTAATAACTGTAAATAACTTAATAACAGTAATAACTTAAAGTTCTGTAAGAATTTTTTTTAAATATTAAAATATTGTATCTTATATTTATTGTGCGGGGTTGCTACCCGTGCGGGGTTGCTAGTCCCCCATCGGGCGCCTCCCCAGGTGGCGGATAGGAGAACGTCTCCCAGATATGGGTGATACCGGTGAAATAAAATAGCCGGGGCGGACCAAAACTAGCACTGCGGCGTCTGATCCAGAGTGGGCGGCTGCAAACAGCGTCTGTTCTCCACGTCAGGAGCGGCTGAAACGAGTTCCACCAACATGCAGTAGGATAGCACGGTGGAATAAATCCTAATAACCTCTTAGATGGCGAATTTTAAACACAAAGGAGAAAGTCCCCAGGTGGGTAAGGATATCAATTCCTAACCCCACACCCTCGATACGAGGGTCTGCCTCAAGGAATATGGGGGAGGCAAAAGTTCGCGCAAACAAGGAAGTACCGCCGACAAAGACAATATCCAAATTGCAACATATAACTGCCGATCACTACTAACAGACGCACAACTCTTTGATCTACAGAACGAATTGGATAAAATAAAATGCCATATTCTTGGCGTGAGTGAGGTCAAGCGACAAGGAGAAGACCTACTAAAGCTACAATCAGGAAGAATGCTCTACTATAAAGGACAAGAGGACGAAAGCCAAAGAGCAGTAGGATTTCTAGTACATCCAAGAATAGCAGCATGGGTTCAGAGTTACCACGGAATATCAGAGAGAATTGCCTACTTAACACTAAAATTCTCCAATAAGTATACAATCAAGATAATACAAATACACGCACCAACATCGAGTTCCGAAGACGAAGCAGTGGAAACCCTATATGAAGACATAGAAAAAGTCCTAGAAGTCGATAAATGCCACCATGACCTTATATTTGGTGACTTCAATGCAATAATTGGAAGAAAGCTCTCTGAAGACGAGCACTACATAGGAAAACACGGACTGGGTGTGAGAAACCACAGAGGGCATATGCTATATAACTTACTAGAAGGACAGAGGCTATTCGCAATGAACACCTTCTTCCAAAAACAACCGCAAAGAAAATGGACATGGTTGAGCCCTGATGGAAGAACTAAGAATGAGATTGACTATATTTTATCATCGTCTAAAAAAATAGTGGGAGACATAACCGTTTTGAACTCATTTCTCACCGGTAGCGATCATGGGCTAGTAAGAGCAAGCATTTCAGTAGAGAAAAGAAAAAGAAAAACCAAAAGACTCCAACATATAATAGATAATGAACTCCTTAAAGAAAAACAAGATACCTACCGAACGGTCTTGGAAAGTAAATTTAAAAAGCACGACCACCAATTAGGCATTAACAAGCTAGAGGAACAAATAACAACAACAATTACCACAACAGCATTTGAATTAGCCAAAAAAGATACAAGAAGGAAAAGCAAACTGAGACAAGAAACAAAACAAATGATCGAAAAAAGAAGATCAATGTTCAGAGAAAGTAAAAACACACCTGAATACCGCGAGATAAAGAGGGAAACAAGGAAGATGATAAGAAAGGATCTGGAAACACATTATGAAGAGGAAGTGACGAACGCGATAGAAGATAATAAAAATTTGAAATGCCTGAGACGAACAGACGGAAGAAGAGAAATCATAAGCCTGAAGAATTCCGAAAGGAAGGAATCCAGAAAAAGGGACGAAATGCTGAAAATTATAGAAAAGTTCTACAGCGAACTATACCGGTCGAGGACTAAAAACCCAATAAATGAGGAAAGACAAAAGGTCGTGAATGTCGGTTCTGAGGAAATCCCGGAAATAACAAGATGAAATACTTACTATATGCACTAACATCGATGAAGAACAACAAAGCTCCAGGAAACGATGAAATAATAATCGAAATGATAAAACAAGCCTCAGACATAATCATACCAAGACTACAATTACTCTTCAATAAGTGCCTTGAAGAGGAAAACATCCCTGAAAAATTACACGAAACGTCAATAGTATTAGTATTCAAAAAAGGGGACCCAACGTGCCTACAAAACTATAGACCAATAAGTATGCTGTCACAACTCTATAAACTTTTCACCAAAGTAATTGCAAACCGTATAAATAGAAAACTTGAGGACTACCAATCAATTGAACAGGCGGCATTTCGAAAGGGGAAAGCACAAACGATCACCTACTAACAGTAAAACTTCTAAATTAAAAAATGACCGAATACAACATGACACTCCATATGGCCTTTGTTGACTACGAAAAAGCTTTTGATTCTATAGAACACTGGGCTATAACCAACGAATTAACGGAAGCCCGCATCGATCACAGATACACTAATCTTCTCAAAAAAATCCATGAGAATGCCAAAGCGTCGGTCAGAGCCCACGAAAAAACAAACACATTTGAGGCGAAGAGAGGAATCAGACAAGGTGACACCATCGCACCACAATTGTTCAACTTAGCTCTAGAAGGGGTCTTTAAACAAATCAACTGGTCAAATCGAGGAATTACCGTAAATGGCGAAAAGCTAACACACCTAAGATACGCAGACGACATCGTATTATTCGCAGAAAACTCCCTAGATCTGAAAGAAATGTTAACAGACCTGGAAGAAAAATCAAAAAGCATAGGGCTAAAAATGAACATAAACAAGACAAAAACAATGTGTCTCCAAGATCCAAATATAATAATTAACAACCAATGGATAGAAAACGCAAACGAATATGTCTATCTAGGCCAAAAAATAACCCTTGGCAAGGATAACAAGAACATGGAAATTGAACGGAGAATTAGACTGGGTTGGGCGGGATTTGCAAAACTCAAAGGTATACTAACCAACAAAAAGATACCCCTACGACTACGCTCAAGGCTATATGACCAATGTATCCTAGCAATAACAACATACGGAGCACAAATATGGACCTTATCAAAACAAATTGTGAACAAACTAAGAGTATCTCAGATGGCCATGGAGAGAAGAATGTTGGGTCTATCACTACGAGATAGAAAGAAAAACGAATACATTCGAAACAAGACCAAAGTGACCGACATAGTGGACAGGGCATCTCAACTCAAATGGGACTATGCAGGACATATCGCATAGGACATATTGTATCAAAGACAATATATGGAATGGGAAATTATTGCGTTGGAGACCATGGACAGGTAGAAGATCAAGAGGAAGACCAATCTTACGGTGGTACGATGATCTTTAGAAAGTAGCAGGACTGCACTGGATGAGAACTGCTCAAAATCGAGACCGATGGAGAAAACTAAGAAAGGCCTATGCTCAATTCTGGGCGCATGACGGCTGAAAGAGAGAGAGAGAGATATTTATTGTATAATAATATATAATATTTACTTATTTATTTTTTAATAAAAATATAATATATCGTATCGAAATCGCGGGCCGAATTAAAGGCTTTGCGGGCCGCATTTGGCCCGCGGGCCGCACATTGGGAACCCCTGCCCTAGAGGTAGCAAGCGCCGGATACTGAGCTCTGTTATTAATTGCCTTTCTGGCAAGATGCTGTTAAAACACAGGGAAACAAGAACATTCTCGAGAAGGTGGCAAGGCGGACCATGCTCCGGATTACCAGCGCATAGAGCACCATGTCCACAGAAGCTGCCTGGGTGATATCCAGCTGCCCCCATATCGACCTCGTCGAGGAGCAATCTCACATACACGAAGGAGGCAAAAGTGGAGAAGGCCAAAGCCCGCAAACGCCTGTAACGCAGATGGCAGGTAAGGTGGGAAACGGAAGCAGGGACATGGACCAAGCTACATGGTCCAAGCGCTTGATTTGTGACTTGCGTCCAACAGAGAGCACGGCGAATATCCTACCACGTAACCCAGACGATTAGCGGACACGGATGCTTTAGAGCCTACCTACGCAGGTTCAAGGTCGCAGAGACAGAGGAGTGCTGCTCCTGTGGCCAGCCAGATACCGCTGAACACACTTTCTTCTCCTGCGAGCGATGGGAAAACGACAGACGCCTGGTAACTTCAGAAATTGGAGAATTGAAAATGCTAGTAGACCAACCCCACTGGAAAGCAATCTCCAACTTCATCATTAGCATTATCACCCGGAAAGAGGCCGAAGAACGCGCAGCCCAGACAGCTACCTAGCTAAATCTCAAGAGCACAATCAGAATCAAAACTCTCAAAAAAAAACTAGGGCGGTAACAATTGTCCGGACTGCCCACCCTGAAGGAATGCGCAAGCGATACCGGGGTGCTGGTCTCTAAAGCCAAGTGGAAGAAGGGGTTTAGTGAGTGAGAGCCTCACACGCAGGCTGGTAGCTTCCCCCAAACCACAAAAAAAAGATTGCAGTAGACTGAATTAGCCTTCAATTAGCTTTTTTTGGGTAGGAGGGGAAATGCATTAATACACGCACGGCGCCTCCTGGCTCCGTGGAGTGTGAGGCTCTCTGGTCGAGGTGTTAACATGACTCAACCAAATGAACTCAACATGACTCAACATATGACTCAAGTCATATGTTGACTGAACCACATGACTCAAGTATTCAGCGGCCACGGCTGCTTCCGTAATTATTTATTCAAAATCGGAAAAGCAACGGACACCTTTTGTGAGTACTGTGGAGCTGAAGACAACGTCGCACACACGATCCTCCAATGCAAGCGCTGGGAAAAAGAACGTAGAGGCCTACCAGAAATTAAAGAGGAAAGCGATCTGGTAAATAAAATGCTGGAGTCCGAGGAAAACTGGGTTAGAATACAGGGTATAATCTGTGAAATATTTACACGGAAGGAAGAAGAAGAAAGAGCTCGTCAGAAGAGTGAATCACGAGAGAAAGCCAACGATAAATAGATTAACTAGGGCGGTAAAACAACCGTCCGGGCTGCCCACCCTGAAGGAATGCGCAAGCGATACCGGGGTGGCGTACTCAAAGCCAAGTGGAAGTAGGGGGGTCGAGGTGTTAAGGATCCACTTCTGCTTTTTTTGTCATAATGCGCCGTATGTATGCATGTACGGCATCCCATTCCTTCTGACTGGAGAGCATAATATTCATAATATTTTCTGGCGTTATGTAACCCACCATAAGTTCTAGCTGTTCGAGTCGTTCGTATTCCCACCGATTGCACTTAAAATATGTGTGCTCGGCATCGTCATCTTTCGGGCAGTACATGCGTCTTCCAGAGTCACGACGGCCTATTCGCTGCAGGTACGTCTTGAAAGAACCGTGCCCTGTTAGGCATTGTGTCAAATAGTAGTCCGTCTGTCCCTTATTTTTGAACCACGGTTCAATGTTGCTTATAAGTCTTCTAGTCCATGCGCCTTTGGTTGCTAAGTTCCATTGGGTCTGCCATTTTTCAAGGGTCCTCTCTTTTTCTGCCGATGTGTTATTTCGTGTAGTGAAAATGTTTTTTCTTTCCTCTACTACTAGATGTATGGGTATTACCTTTGCCACCACCATCAGGGCCTCATTCGATACGGTCCTGTAGGCACTAGCTATTCTAAGGGCCATGCTTCTTTGTATCACAGCAAATTGATGCGCCATTAAGTTATTATTGATTGCACCGCCATGTACAGAGTGCGCCTCTTGTTTGCTCCTGGACCTTTAACGTTGGGCATTAGGACACGTAAAGTTCTTGTAGCTTTGTTAGCTTTCTGCGCTATTTTCTCAAAATGGGCTTTAAAGGATATTTTTTTCCCGATCTTAACCCCTAGATAGTTGATGGCTAGGCTAGGGAAGATTCGCGATTCTTCTTCTAGGAAGAAGACACTTTTAGCATGTTTATGTGTGGCTAATAACACAGCCTCCGTTTTCTCTGCAGCTATTGTCAGATGGTTATCGTTCATCCAGGTTTGGTTTTTTTGGCCATGTACAGAGTGCGCCTCTTGTTTGCTCTTGGACCTTTAACGTTGGGCATTAGGACACGTAAAGTTCTTGTAGCTTTGTTAGCTTTCTGGGATATTTTCTCAAAATGGGCTTTAAAGGATATTTTTTTCCCGATCTTAACCCCTAGATAGTTGATGGCTAGGCTAGGGAAGATTCGCGATTCTTCTACTTGGAAGAAGACACTTTTAGCATGTTTATGTGTGGCTAATAACACAGCCTCCGTTTTCTCTGCAGCTATTGTCAGATGGTTATCGTTCATCCAGGTTTGGACTCTGCTCAATGCAGTATTTGCGTTGCTTCGCATTTGGTCGATTGTCTTTCGCGTGACCACGATCGCCAAGTCATCAGCACAACACAGCAGTTTAACGCCTTCAGGTACCTGCAACCTCATTATGTCGTCGTATAAGATATTCCACAGAGTTGTTCCTAGAGCAGAACCATGTGGAACACCCTCACCTATTTCTTTCCTGGTGTTTCTGTCAATTTGTATCCATCTATCTGTAAAGTAGTCTTTGACAATGTTTATAAGGCACGTGGAGATTCCTCTTTCTTCCATTTTATTTATTATCAGACGCCATGACGCTGTATTAAAAGCGTTCTTAGCATCTACTAGTACCAGAGCACACCATCTTGATACCCCGGTTTCGTTTGATCCCCTTGCTATTTTTACTATTTCGTGTAGGGCATTCGTGGGGATCCACGAGCCTTATATTAAAATTCGAGCGAAAAATATTGAGAAGAATATTTGGACCGACCCAGGAAGAAGACGGGTGTAGGATAAAGTATAATCAGGAACTGGTACAACTGTATAAAGAAATAGACCTAGTCACATACATAAAAATACAACGGCTGCAATGGGCAGGACACGAGGAACGCATGGGAGAAGAAAGAATACCACAGAAGATCTACAAAGGAAACATGGAAGGCAACAGGAGACAAGGCAGACCACGACTAAGATGGCATGACAACATACAAAAAGACGCAAGGGAACTAATAGGCATAAGTAACTGGAAAAGAGCAGCAGCGGACAGAAAAAGATGGAAAAGAATGCTAAACGCGGCTAAGAAAGGAGGAGGCTAAGGCCCACAGTGGGCTGCAAGGCCACGGATGGATGGATGGATTCGTGGGGATCTCCCCCTTCTGAATCCATATTGACTTTCGGAGAAACCGCCTTTCTCCTCGATTTCATTCAGGAGTCTTTGGTTAATGAGATTTTCGTACAGTTTCCCGAGCACGTTGATCAGGCAAATTGGTCTGTATTTGACAGCTTCCTCTTCTTTCTTTTGTGGTTTCTTAATTAGAATTCGGTTTATCCTTTGAGTCGATAAATAGCTCTTCAAAGATTGTTACTTTTTCGTCCGAAAGACTGAATTAGCCTGGACTACACTCGACTAAACTGGACTAGACTGTATTAAAGTGGACTGGACTCGACAAGACTGGACAAAACACAAAACACGAGAATAGACAAGACCACCCATTGGTCTGCGCTAGACTTGACTAGAATGTACTAGATTCGACTAGATCGGACTAGACTGGACTGGACTCGACAAGACAACAAAACACAAGACGAGACTATACAAGACTAGACTGAACTAGGCTGGGCTAGACTGGACAAGACTGGACTAGACTGGGCTAGACTGAGCTATACTGGATCAGGCTGAACTGGACTTGACTAGAATGTACTATACTCGACTAAGCTGGACAAAACTGTACTAGATTAGATAAGACTAGAAAGGACTGGACAAAACTCGACAAAGCTGGATAGACTGGACAAGACAGAAGAAGGCTGGACAGGACTGGAAAAGACTGGACTTATCTCCACGAGACTGGATAAGACTGGACTAGATTGGACTGGACTAGACTGGAGCAGCCTTTAGACTAGGTTGGACAAGGCTGGATAAGCCTAAACAAAATTGTACAAGACTAGATAAGACTAAACATGTCTCTAAAAGTCTACTCTAAACAGAACTAAACAAGACTACTAACTAGTTATTTCCTGAAGTCTGTAGATACCCAGATGTAGCTCTATCGTTGTTTCCTAGAATATTGTCCGTTGACGCGAGTAAATAAAGTTATGAAATGCAAAAACTAATAGCGCAATGTACAGAAGTTGTATTAATATGTAGTTATGATTAAATAAGAAGAGAATTTCGTTGTGGTTGAAAAAACACGGCTCGCCTATCGCATTGTTGTGCCCGGCGAACAATGAAAATTAATAAAAATCTTAATTCGAGTTTCCTCACGTTTTCCGTTCGAGCCGCGGTAGCAAACCGCAATCATTTCAGGCTTACGTTACACCAAAACCGAAAAAGTTTATTAGTTTTCTGTTATAAACAAAATTTAGAGAAGACTAAAAGTCAAAACGGTCAGAAAACCATTGGACGCATGCGTATTATTGAAATTGGTAATGTTTTTAGTTTTTGCGCATGCGTCGGATAGTTTACTGACTGTCTTGACTGCTGTTGGAACAGAACATTTGAATGATGTAAAAATTCACACGATCTAAACCGTGGGC
Source organism: Phosphuga atrata (assembly GCA_944588485.1). NCBI lineage: Eukaryota > Metazoa > Arthropoda > Insecta > Coleoptera > Silphidae > Phosphuga > Phosphuga atrata. Next base: position 47,112,970 of record OX155903.1, on the reverse strand, counting down.
TATAGCTAGTCGTTTATGTCAAATCTGTTTTTAACTTCTTTAATTAGCTTAAGATTCGATTTTCGAGTGGAAAGTGTTAAAAGTAAGATTTTATTAAAAATCGGCGAGGAGAAGTCGAATCGTCTACCTGTGCGTAAAGTATCCGATCCTTTACACCTCCAGCCGGGTTTTCGAGTGGCCGCCTGTCGTGCCATTGTCCGGGTGAAATGTAGACTCCATTATTTACTATTGTCTCTGTTTTTCGGTAGGCCGGCCGTTGTTTATCTCCTTTCGTCCGCTCGGATCATTGTTCTGGGAAGGCGCCGACCTAAAATAGGTTTGTTCGGGGAAATGCACCGCCGACTCCACCGAGTCGACTCGGGAATGCGGAGCTATTTCTGAAATTGTTCGAAAAACCTATTCACAATTTAACCTGTTTTCGCTCGCCCGTTCCACCAGAATCTCGACGTTCTATTTATGACACGATATTGTTATTATCAAACCGCTTCGTCTTACTCCACATAAGTAATTCAGTAATACTTACTGAATTGTAATTTTGATCAAAAATCAAGATCTGTCCAAATTTCGAAACCATCGAGTTCTTTGTACGCAACGGCAATAAAGTATCTGTTAGCGATTATTTTCCCAGTTTGGGACCTGTCGTGCACAGCGGGACGTCCGAGCTAATGTTTTTTTGATGAAGTGGCCCTCGAGGGAAGGGACGCGCAAGAGGAACCTCCGCCCTGTGCCAAATCACTTTACAACGTCTTCAACAATGGAATATGAATGAGGCGCATTGTGAGGCATTTTTTTTCAGCTTCGCCTTTGAAAGCGTCTTTGCTCAGTTTCACGGGCTTTAGCAAGTCAAGTGGCGGTCGACAATGGGGACGAGTCTCTTTTTTTCTTGTACGTATTGAATTGCTGCTCGGTCGGGTAGGGCGAACCGTCTAAATATTTTACTCCTCGGCCACTTCATATTTTATTATTTTATTACCCTCAACAGCTCTTTTTTCTTCTTTTCTTTGTAAACACATTGCGTCGCCTAATTGTTAAACTCGATTTTTACAAACCAGAATCAACTAAATACTCAATTAGTTTCTTCTAGCTATTATCCGATATTAAGAATCGCCTAATATATATGTGCGTTGATGAGTCAAATAGTCAGTCAGTCAGTATGTAGTTATGCTAGAGTTCTAGTTATTACTAAAAACAACTGAAATTAACTAATTATTCTACCTAGTTCTTACTATTTCACCTATGTTGTCTATATAGTTCTAGTTCTAGCTGAAATATAAGGCCACACAACGTCACACAAGACTAGATAAGACTGGACCAGATTTAATAAGACTAAATAATTACTAAGCAACACTAGTTCAAGTTATTACTAGCATTCTAGACTTCTAGTTATTACTAGTTGTACCTGAATTAATCACTAAATTAGACTAGACTCAACTGAACTAGACTGTCCTGAACTGGGCTGGACTGGGCTGGGTTGAACTGGACTAAAATGGACAAGACTGGACAGGATTGGAAAAGACTGGACAAGAATGGACTAATCCCGACAAGACTAGATAAGTCTGGAGAAGACTGGACTAGACTGGTCTAGAAAAAACTGAAATTAACTGATTATTCTAACTAGTTCTAACTATTTCACCTTATGTTGTCTAGATATTTCTAGTTTTAACTTAAATGTAGATAAGGCCAGCTAAGGCCACAACGTCAGACAAGACTGGACAAGATTTAATAAAATTAAATACTTGAAGAAGACCAACCAAGATTAGTTCGAGTTATTACTAGCATTATGTACTTCTAGTTATTACTAGTGGTTCCTATATTAATCACTAAGTTAGACAAGACGCAACTAAAATTAACTATATTATTCTACCTAGTTCTAACTATTCCATCCTATGTTGTCTAGATAGTTCTAGTTTTAACTGAAGCCCAAATAAGGCCAAGCAACGACAGGCAAGACTAAACAAGACTGGACAAGATTTAACTAAGTCTAAATAGTTACTAGGCAAGACTAGTTCAAGTTATTACTAGCATTCTAGACTTTTAGTTATTACTAGTTGTATCTGCATTAATCACTAAGTTAGACTAGACGCAACTGAACTGGACTGCACTAGACTCTGCTGGACTGATCTAGATAAGACTGGACTAAACTAGACAGGAATAGAAAAGACTGGGCAAGAATGGACTAATTCTGACAACACTGGAAAAATCTGCAATAGACTGGTCTGGACTGATCTAGAAACAACTGAAATTAACTAATTATTCTACCTAGTTCTAACTATTCCATATTATGTTGCCTAGATAGTTCTAGTTTTAACTGAAGTCCAGATAAGGCCAGGCAACGTCAGACAAGACTAGACAAGACTGGACAAGAATTAACGAAACTAAATAGTTAAAGAAGACTAGCCAAGACCAGTTCTAGTTATTACTAGACCTCTAGTTATTACTAGTTGTACCTTCATTAATCACTAAGTAGACTAGACGCAACTAAAATTAACTATATTTTTCTACCTAGTCTTAACTATTGCATATTATGTTGTCTAGACAGCTCTAGTTTTAACTGAAGCCCAGATAAGGTCAGGCAAGACTAGACAAGACTGGAAAAAATTTAAAAAGATTAAATAGTTACTAGGCAAGACTAGATCAAGTTATTACTATCAGTATAGACTTCTAGTTATTACTAGTTGTACCTACTAATTGTATCTACTACACAGTATTCTAGTAAACAACGATAGAGCTACGACTGGGTATCTAGAAATTTAAGGAAATAACTAGTTGGTAGCCGTAGTTGGTCGTAGTAGTTTAAACTTTTCTAGACTTGTCTAGTCTTATCTAATCTTGTGTAGTCTTGTGCTTGTCCAGTCCAGTCCGGTCCAGTCAAGTCCAGTACCGTTCAGTCTTGTCTTGTCTCCTCGTCTCGTCTTGTCTGGTCTTATTTCGTTTGGTTGAGACTTGTCTGGCCTTGTCTAGTCTTGTTTGGTATTGCCTGCTCTTGTCAGGTCTTGTCATGTCTCGTCTTGTTGGGTCTTGTCTGGTCTTGTCTGAGAAATAACTAAATACTCAATTACTTCCTTCTAGCCATGAAATGAGTGACCTGAGTGACTGATTCATCAACTCTCGAGTTGAGCGTTGACAAGTCAGTTAGTCAGTCAGTCGGTATATAGACATTCCAGACTTTTAGTTATTACTAGTTGTACCTACATTAATCACTAAGGTAGACTAGACAACTGAAATTAACTAATTATTCTACCTAGTTCTAACTATTCCACCTTATATTGTCTAGATAGTTCTAGTTTTAACTGAAGTCCAGATACGGTCAGACGACGTCAGGCAAGACAAGACAAGACTGGACAAGATTTAAGAAGACTAAATAGTTACTAGGCAAGGCTAGTTAGTTATTACTGGTATTATAGACTTCTAGTTATTACTAGTTGTACCTACACTAATCACTAGGTAAGACTGGACGCAACTAGACTGCATTGGACTGGACTGGACAAGTCTGGACAAAACTAGACAAGACTACATAAGATTAGACAAGTCTATAAAAGCCTAGACTAGACAGGACTAAACAAGACTACTAACTAGTTTTTTCCTCAAGTTTGTAGATATTTCAACTTGATTTTATCCGGCCCTCATAACAATCTTAACACTAGTCTTCATATTACTAACAAAATAATGAATCTTTGGTAGACATAAATCTTGTTCCAACAGCAGTCAAAACGGAGAGACTTCTAGTTATTACTGGTTGTACCTACATTAATCACTAAGACTAGACGCAGCTGAAATTAACTAATTATTCTATCTAGTTCTAACTATTCCATATTTGTTTGCCTAGATAGTTCTAGTTTTAACTGAAGTGTAGATGAGGCCTAACAACGTCATGCAGGACTAGATAAGACTGAACAAGATTTAACATGACTAAATAATTAAAGAAGACCAACCGAGACCAGTTCTAGATATAATTAGACTTCTAGTTTTTACTAGTTGTACCCACATTAATCACTAAGTTAGACTAGACGCAAGTGAAATTAACTAATAATTCTATCTAGTTCTAACTATTCCATATTATGTTGTCTAGATAGTTCTAGTTTTAACGGAAACCCAGGTAAAGCCAGGCAATCTCAGGCAAGACTGGACAAGATTTAACCAGACTAAATAGTTACTAGGCAAGACTAGTTCAAGTTTATTACTAGTTGTACCTACATTAATCACTAAGACTATAAACAACTGAAATTAACTAGTTGTTCTACATAGTTCAAGTTCTAACTATTCCATCTTATGTTGCCTAGATAGTTCTAGTTTTAACTGAATTATTTGCATTCTAGACTTCTAGTTATTACTAGTTGTACCTACAATAATCACTAAGTTAGACCAGACGCAACTGAACTGGACTGGACTGGATGGACTGGACTAAACTGGACAAGATATGACGAGACTGGACAAGACTGTAAAAGACTGGACAAGGATGGAGTAATCCCGACAAGACTAGATAAGTCTGGAGAAAACTGGACTGACTGTTCTGCATAGGTCTAGAAACAACTGAAATTAACTAATTATTTTTACTACCTAGTTTAGTTTTACTACCTTTACTACCTAATTATCTACCTAGTCCTAACTATTTCATTTTATGTTGCGTAGATAGTTCTAGTTTTAACTGAAGTGCAGATAAGGCTAGATAACGTTATGCAAGACTAGACAAGACTGGACAAGATTTAACAAGACTAAATAATTAAAGAAGACTAGCCAGTTCTAGTTATTACTAGACTTCTAGTTATTACTAGTTGTACCTACATTGTTCACTAAGTTAGACTAGACGCAAGTGAAATTAACTAATAATTCTATCTAGTTCTAACTATTCCATATTATGTTGTCTAGATAGTTCTAGTTTTAACGGAAGCCCAGATAAGGCCAGGCAATGTCAGGCAAGACTGTACAAGACTGGACAGAATTTAAAAGGACTAAATAGTTACTAGGCAAGACTAGTCCAAGTTATTACTTGCATTCTAAACTTCTAGTTATTACTAGTTGGACTAGACGCAACTGAACTGGACTGGAGTGGACTGAATTGGACTAAACTGGACAAGACTCGACAGGACTGGAAAAGACTGGACAAAAATGAACTAAACCCGACAAGACTAGATAAGTCTTGAGAAAACTGGACTAGACTGCTCTACACTGGTCTAGAAACAACTGAAATTAACTAATTTTTCTACCTGCTTCCTACTACTGTTCCATCTTATGTTGCGTAGATAGTTCTAGTTTTAACTGAAGTTCAGTTAAGACCAGATAACGTCATGCAAGACTGGACAAGATTTAACAAATCTAAATAATTAAAGAAGACTAGCCAGTTATTACTAGACTTTTAGTTATTACTAGTTGTACCTACATTAATCACTAAGTTAGACTAGACGCAACAGAAATTAACTAACAATTCTATCTAGTTCTAACTATTACATCTTATATTGTCTAGATAGTTCTAGTTGTAACTGAAGTCCAGATAAGGCCGGACACCGACAGGCAAAACTAGACAAGACTGGACAAGATTTAGCGAGACTATATACTTACTAGGCAAGACTAGTTCAAGTTGTTACTAGTTGTACCTACATTAATCACTATGTTAGACTATAAACAACTGAAATTAACTAGAACAACTAGTTAACTAGTTCTAGACTAACTAGAGTTCTTAACTAGTTAACTAGAAACCTAGTTCTAACTATTCCATCTTATGTTGCCTAGATAGTTCTAGTTTCAACTGGAGTGTAGATAAGGCCAGACAACATGAAACAAGATGAGAGAAGACGAGACAAGACTGAACGATATTCAACCGGACTAATAAATGAATGAAGTCTAGCGAAGACTGGATTAAAATATTAAGACTGAAGAGATTGAACTATGAATTTCATTAATATTTCAGAGATTTTTTCTTCGAAAATTTCTTGTCGTCGATTAATGACGGTTCGGGTAGGTGTTAGAGACCAAAACGAAGCGTTTTAATCCGTTTAAGACCACTCAAGAAATACCTGCTACCTGCTACAAAAATCTCTAGTCCACTCAGGGAATCATTAATCTCGAGAGGGTTTACGGAGTTAATCCGCTCGCCTAACATCATTACAGAGGCTCCGAGAAAACAAAACTAAATCCAAGAACGGAATTGAATGGAAGTGTTAAAGCATTTGGACTCGACACTAACTCTATTCTCGTTACAAAACTAGTAGTATTTAGTTTTATTCATTATGAGTTTTAAATTAAAAATAAATGGATCTAACTAATCCTATTAGTATTAATCGGAAATAAAATTTGAGTTTAAAACTAAATACGTCTATTTTGAATTGGTAAAACCATACAACATTATAGATAATCAGATAAACTTAATAAAGACGGAACAAAGTTTGAATATATAAATATACTCAACCTTTCCGGAACTCTATAATACTAATGAGTCTTTTTAGGACTACCAAAAACAAATCTCGTATGAAATTTGTCAGTTATTCTATAGCTTTCAGTCCACCTTCGTGGCACTCAACAAAAACCATAAAAATAACATTGATTTTTAAGATCATGTCTTTCCGATACCTTGAGTGGATAGCCATCTGTGGACGCGTTTCGAGATTTATCTCTCATCAGCAGAGCTTTGCTTCCATGAACTTCAAGTGAGTGATTTACAAAATATTGTTTCATACGAGATTTGTTTTTGGTAGTCCTAAAAAGACTCATTAGTATTATAGAGTTCCGGAAAGGTTGAGTATATTTATATATTCAAACTTTGTTCCGTCTTTATTAAGTTTAAATACGTCTAACTAATCCTCACTTAAGCTACGTACACACGGTATAGAAAACTAGCGTATAGTCCTGCTATAGTTTGACTATAGCTGTGTGACCGCTTCGTATAGTACAACTATACAAATAGTTTTGGACTATACGAAGTGGTCACACAGCTACAGTCAAACTATAGCAGGACTATACGCTAGTTATACATACCGTGTGTACGTATCTTTAATTCCACATCTATCCAGCTAACACTAGCTTTTTCTTATTCCTGTAATAACTAGACACTTGTTGTATCTTCTAGTTGTAACTAGTTAGTTTTAGTTACTTCTAGTTGTTCCTAGCGTATTTAACAAGTTCCACCTAGTCAATTCTACTTACTAATTCAATTTCTATTTAACTTAAAAACTTACAGAAATCCAGTGATTTCTAGTTCTATCTGTGCTAGTATTATCCAGATGACTGTTGTTCCTGGTTGGTTAAGTTGACTAGATCACTCCAAAATTTCTCGTTTTAGAAGCTAATGATCTATATCTATAGCAGTAACTAGATGCAATCCCATTTAGTTGAGTTTAAAACGAGTTAAAACTAGAACTGTCTAGACAAAATGAAGGTTAAGTTGACTAGATCACACAAAAGTTTCTCGTTTCATAAACTAATGATCTATATCTATGGCAGTAACTAGATGCAATCTAATTTAGATCAGTTTAAAATGAGTTAGAACTAGAACTGTCTGACACAATAAGATGGAATAGTTAGGACTTGCTAGAATAATTAGATAATTTCAGATGTCTTAGGGTGACTTCGTTTGCTTGTATCAATTAGTTAAACTTCCTCTCTAATTTCAGTCTAAATCCGACATTTTAAAACTTAGTTCTAGTCTGTGCTAGTTGAGGCAACATTTTGAAATTCAGTGCAGTTAATAAGAATACTATAAACAATAAGTTTGCGAAATTTTAAACAAATCCGTACGTTCGTCTATCTGTAACAATTAGTTAAACTTGTCGCTAATTTCAGACTAAATCTGACATTTTTCAAATTTAGTTCTAGTCTGTACTAGTTGAGGCAACATTTTGAAAGTCAGTGCACTTAGTAAGAATACTATAAAGCATAAGTTTGCGAAATTTGAATCAAATAAGTACGTTCGTCTGTCTGTAACAATCAGTTAAACTTGTCGCTAATTTCAGACTAAATCCGACATTTTTCAAACTTAGTTTTAGTCTGTGCTAGTGGAGGCAACATTTTCAAATTTAGTGCTGTTAATAAGAATACTATAAAGAATAAGTTTGCAAAATTTGAAGCAAATCCGTACGTTTGTCTGTCTGAAACAATTAGTTAGACTTGTCGCTAATTTCAGACTGGATCCGACATTGTTCTAGTCTGCGCTAGTGAAGGCAACATATTGAAATTTAGTGCTGTTGATAAGAATACTATAAAGAATAAGTATGCGAAATTTGAAGCGAATACGTACGTTCCTCTGTCTGTAACAATTAGTTAAACTTGTCGCTAATTTCAGACTAAATCCGAGATTTTACAAACTTAGTTCTAGTCTGTGCTAGTTGAGGCAACATTTTGAAATTTAGTGCTGTTAATAAGAATACTATAGAGAACAAGTTTACGAAATTTGAAGCAAATCTGTACGTTCGTCTGTCTGTAACAATCAGTTGAACTTGTCGCTAATTTCAGACTAAATCCGACATTTTTATTCTTTATAGTATTCTTATTAACAGCACTGAATTTCAAAATGTTGCCTCAACTAGCACAGACTAGAACTAAGTTTGAAAAATGTCGGAACAAATCCGTACGTTCGTCTGTCTGTAACAATCAGTTAAGCTTGTCGCTAATTTCAGACTAAATCCTAGATTTTACAAACTTAGTTCTAGTCTGTGCTAGTGGAGGCAACATTTTAAAATTTTGTGCTGTTGATAAGAATACTATAAAGAATAAGTTAGCGAAATTTGAAGCAAATCCAGTCTAACTTAGTTATCTATATCCGTGCAGGTACAACTAGTAATAACTATGTAATCAAATTGCTTTGCATTAATCGTAGTTATAACTGATTATAGAATATCTTGTGAATTTCAGATGTGTCTAGACTAGACTTAAAGATATCTATGTAGGTGCAACTAGTAATAACTAGATATAATCTGATTACGTTGAGTTAAAACTAGTTGTAACTGAATTTAGAATAATTAGTGAATTTCAGAAGGGTCTATACTAGATTTAATGAGTTATAACCATGTAGGTACAACTAGTAATAACTAAATATAATCTGATTGCATTGAGTTAAAATTAGTTGTAACTGAATTTAAAATAATTAGTGAATTTTAGAAGTGTCTAGACTAGATTTAATGAGCTATTGCCATATATGTACAAATAGTAATAACTAGATATAATCTGATTGCGTTGAGTTAAAACTAGTTGTAACTGAATTTAGAATAATTAATGAATTTCACAAGTGTCTAGACTAGACTTAATGATCTATATCCATGTAGGTACAACTAGTAACAACTAGATATAATCTGACTGCGTTGAGTTAAAACTAGTTGTAACTGAGTATAGAATAATTAGTGAATTTCAGAAGTGCCTAGACTAGATGTAATGAGCTATTACCATGTAGGTGCAACTAGTAATAACTAGATATAATCTGATTGCGTTGAGTAAAAACTAGTTGTAACTGAATATAGAATAATTAGTGTTTTTCTGAAGTGTCTAGACTAGATGTAATGAGTTATAACCATGTAGGTACAACTAGTAATAACAAGATACAATCTGATTGCGTTGAGTTAAAACTAGTTGAAATTGGTAGAAAAAAGTATTTAAACAAAAGGAGATGAAATAGTTACAACTAGGTCGAATAATTAGTTAATTTCAGTAGTGTCTGCTCTAACTTAGTGATCTATCTATGTAGGTAAAACTAGTAATAACTAAAAGTAATCTGATTAAGTTAAAACTGGAACTGTGTAGACAAAGTGCGAAGGAATAGTTAGAGCTAGAGGGAATGACTAGTTAGTTTCTAGGTAATTAAATAGCATTGAGTTAGTATGTAGATTTATATTATGTTATTGGCAATAAAGTGAATTGTAATTACGCCTGTGTCAATAAAAAGTGTGCAATTTGAACAAAGTGCAATTACGAGCGTGTGTGTGCCTAGTCGAGCATGCCGTCTGCGTAGTCGGACTACACGAAATGTCTCAATAGAGTCGTTTTCACAAAACAGGTGCAAAACTAGTAAACACAATCGTTTTCGTTTTGTTCGCAAAAGTGAAAGTTATTTTCTATTCAAACGTTTTTTACCGCGAATTTGCAATATCTATGCAAACTGCAAGAACTAGATTGTATCATCCAAACTAGATAGTTTTAAGACGAAACCGTGTCCAGTATCTTCTATGATTACACTATCTTATGAAGAGAGAGAAGACTAGAGAGACATGACTAGACAGACAAGACTGGATAGACAAGACTAGACAGACAAGACTAGACAGACAAGACTAGACAGACAAGACTAGACAGACAAGACTAGACAGACAAGACTAGACAGACAAGACTAGACAGACAAGACTAGACAGACAAGACTAGACAGACAAGACTAGACAGACAAGACTAGACAGACAAGACTAGACAGACAAGACTAGACAGACAAGACTAGTCGAGTCGAGTCAGTCGAAGTGTGTAGACGTGCGAGTAAAAATTCTGTGCAAAATTTACGATTAGCAAACTAACGATTTATAGCTTACTTTACATATAACTAATATGTCGAGGGAGCTAAGATCAAAAACCCTAGAAGGGCATAGTGAGAAGATAATCGAATATCTGGAAAGTGCCGGTTTTAAAGACTTGATATCGGGAATAATAGAAAAAAAAGTATCGGCGGTTGAAGCCAGTTTTACGGCCAAAATTACCGAGCTGAACGATAAAATAGAAACATTATTGGACATGAACCTAAATTACGTAAAGTGTTCTTCATGCAGTAAAAGAGTGTGTAAAGAATCCACAAGTACGCAGAAAGAAAACACGTCGGATATCGAAGTTTTGGAAAGAGAAGATAACGCTATCCAACATTCCAACACCGAAAAGATTAAGTTAAAAACTCGAACCGATAAAAATTTATCAAATTTAAATACTCAAGGTAAAAATAAAACACGAGTAGTAAATAATGCGGAAAAAACAGAAACAGATATGAATGAAGGAGTTTGGGAGATTCAAAAAAAGAAATTTAAAAGAAACCGACAATCCAACACTATTTATGGAAACTCGGATACTACAATAATAAAAGCGGCGAAGAAATTAGCTCATATTCATGTATACAAATTAGAGCCAAGTCTTACAGAAGGTGATGTAATAGACTACTTACGTAGTAAATTAGATATCGACTCTCTGCAATGTACAAAACTAGATTCCAAATACCCGGAGGAATACTCATCATTTAAGATTACTGCACCATTTGAACATTTAGAAGATTTGAATAACCCAGAAACATGGCCTAAGTATACATGCGTAAACCGTTTTTTCCTAAATCTCAGGAAGGGAAGAGGGAACAATTAATACATGAGGAAACACATTTAAGGTCAAAAACAACAAAAACTCATCCGAAATCTGAAAACAGTAAAGCGAATCCGCCAGGGAAACACAAAACGTCCAAATTAACCATAATCAACCAAAACACCCAGTCAATCGGGAATTCTATTGATATCATAGAAAGGATGCTTGAGGATAATCCAGATTGTTTATGCCTAGTACTCACGGAGCACTGGAAAAATGAAAACCAATTGGAAGCCATCAAGATTAAACATTTCCAATTAGCATCCTATTTTACAAGAACGGCAGGAGAACATGGGGGAGTGGCGATCTACTGTGGAAATGATGTAAGATGGAAAGTTAGAAAGGACATCAATAATATGTCGGTGAAGTATGATTTTGAAATTGCAGCAATTGAAACTAACATTGATACTCACTGTATCATAATCGTTGCTATATACAGAACCCCTCTAACTAATAGCAAACTTTTCTTGCACAATTTTCATAAGTTGCTATTAAAAATAAGCTCTGGATACAAAGAATTCGTCATTGCGGGTGATTTTAACATTGACTTTCTAAAGCGAACATCCATAAGCCAGCAATTTATATCGCTGCTGGAATCCTTCAACGCGGTTATAACACTAAAAGAAATAAGCCATCCAGGTACTGGGTCATGTATTGACAACATTGTTGTAAACACAAAAAACAACTACAAAGTAGAAACATTGCAATACCATCTATCAGATCATTGTGCCCAGAAAATTGCAATCCAAATAAACATTTCTGCAATCGAACCAAATTTTCATTTTGTCAGAATTTTCGACGAAGAGCGTACGAATCAGTTCAACAATTACTTGGAAAAGGAGACATGGAGCAACATTTTCAAAATTGAAGAAAGCGATGTGAACAGGCAGTGGAAGGAGTTTATGGAAATTTTCCTCTCTTACTTTCACGAATGTTTTCCTCTCAAAAGGATCAACTTAAAACAGAAAAAACAACGAATCCTATCTAATCCTCGATTGTTAGAAATAGAGAAAAACCTGAAGTTATTTGAAACTATCTCAAAGGTTGATCATAATTATAAGAGGATATATAATAACTTGCGAAGGAGATATAAGGCAGCGTTAAGAGAAGCAAAAAGGGCCCAGTATAAAAACCAAATTGATATGGCAGAAAATCCGCAAAAAACAATATGGAATGTCATCAGACAAATAGTTAATATTGAAAAGCCTCGTCTCACATATGTAAGCGAAGACCAAGATCCAACCACAACCTCTACATGGATAAATAACCATTATGCTGACAGAGCGTGTATGTTACAAGAAGAAATTCCAAAAAAAATATACGCCGATCACATAGATGTAAACGCAAATTCAATTTTCTTTTACCCAGTTTCCATAGAAGAAATGAGTGCTACAATCAAATCGTTTAAAAATAAAAAAAGTTCCGGGTATGACGAAGTGCCAATTACAATTTTAAAGAAAGTCATCCAACATATATCACATCCGTTGGTACACATATTTAATATGTCGATTCAATATGCTATATTCCCAGATATGCTAAAACTTTCTACAATAACACCAGTGTATAAATCCGGAGACAAAAGCAGTATTGATAACTACAGACCAATTAGTTTATTGTCAAATTTCTCAAAGCTCTTTGAGAAACTAATAGAAGGTAGGATAACAACCTTTCTAGAGAAATATAACTGTCTAAGTAAGACACAACACGGCTTCACTAAAGGAAGAAATACGGACACGGCATGCTTTTGTTTTATACAAAATATTTTAGAAAATCTGGAAAAAAATATAATCCCAACTGGAATTCTACTAGATCTAACAAAAGCCTATGATCTAGTAGATCACCTAATACTGTTAAATAAGCTAGAAAAATATGGAATACGAGGAGTGGCTTTAAACTGGATAGCATCGTTCCTTAGTAACCGGGAGCAATTGACAAGAATTAAAACCATGCACGGGTATGCAAAATCAAAGACAAGAACAATTAATATCGGGATACCACAGGGAAGCGTAATAGGACCGCTACTGTTTACGTTATATATAAACGACCTACCTAATAGCACCAAGAATACGGAACATAAAATAACTCAGTATGCAGACGATACCAGCTTGTTGTTAATAAGTAAGGATGTGGAAGAGATCTGCCATAATGCAAATTGGATGATGCAGGCCCTGGAACAATGGTTTGTGAGAAATAAACTAATTGTGAATAAGACAAAGACTAACATAATAACATTTAAGACAAATCGAAGTACAATAAACTATCCAAAAGAATGCAAAATAGGAGAGGATTTTTTTGAAAATAAAGAAGCTGTAAGATTTTTGGGTATCTTCATTGACGAAACATTGGAATGGTCGGCACATATAGTGCAACTAAGAACTAAGCTGAACAAAGCAGTATATGCGATGAGGATACTAAAACCCTATACAGATTTTGGGACGTTAAGACTCGTTTATTTTTCAAATTTCCAAAGCCACCTTCGTTACGGAATCTCTTTTTGGGGTAATGGATTACATGTAAAACATATTTTCAAAATACAAAAACAGGCTCTACGTATACTTCTAAATCTTAAATTTCGAGAGTCTTGCAGGGGAAAATTTAAAGAAGTAAACATATTAACCACTACAGGTACATATGTGTTCGAAAGTTTACTGTTTTTATTAAAACACAAAAATCTGCTATTGAAATTCGAGAAATCGACTGAAAGGAACACTAGACATATTAAAGATATGTACGATTTTCCTCTGCATAGACTTACACTAACGGAAAAAAATACACCATATAGCCTCATAAAATTGTATAACAAACTACCTAAAGAGTTCAAGGAGCTTAATATAAATAAAGTGAAAAATAAACTATATATGTTCATTATGAACATTGAACCCTACAATATGGATGAATATTGGGCTGCAGTAAATCTCCCCAGAAGACAAAATGTTTAATTAAGTATACCCTTTGTGTGCATTTTATATTTTCTATTGTATATATTATTATTATTTTTCTAGACATATTTCATTTAGTTTCTGTATTTTTTACATGTGCTTATATTTAATGAAATAAATTTATTGATTGATTGATTGATTGATTGACTAGACAGACAAGACTAGACAGACAAGACTAGACAGACAAGACTAGACAGACAAGACTAGACAGACAAGACTAGACAGACAAGACTAGACAGACAAGACTAGACAGACAAGACTAGACAGACAAGACTAGACAGACAAGACTAGACAGACAAGACTAGACAGACAAGACTAGACAGACAAGACTAGACAGACAAGACTAGACAGACGAGACTAGACAGACAAGACTAGACAGACAAGACTAGACAGACAAGACTAGACAGACAAGACTAGACAGACAAGACTAGACAGACAAGACTAGACAGACAAGACTAGACAGACAAGACTAGACAGACAAGACTAGACAGACAAGACTAGACAGACAAGACTAGACAGACAAGACTAGACAGACAAGACTAGACAGACAAGACTAGACAGACAAGACTAGACAGACAAGACTAGACAGACAAGACTAGACAGACAAGACTAGACAGACAAGACTAGACAGACAAGACTAGACAGACAAGACTAGACAGACAAGACTAGACAGACAAGACTAGACAGACAAGACTAGACAGACAAGACTAGACAGACAAGACTAGACAGACAAGACTAGACAGACAAGACTAGACAGACAAGACTAGACAGACAAGACTAGACAGACAAGACTAGACAGACAAGACTAGACAGACAAGACTAGACAGACAAGACTAGACAGACAAGACTAGACAGACAAGACTAGAAGACAGACTAGACAGACAAGACTAGACAGACAAGGACTAGACAGACAAGACTAGACAGACAAGACTAGACAGACAAGACTAGACAGACAAGACTAGACAGACAAGACTAGACAGACAAGACTAGACAGACAAGACTAGACAGACAAGACTAGACAGACAAGACTAGACAGACAAGACTAGACAGACAAGACTAGACAGACAAGACTAGACAGACAAGACTAGACAGACAAGACTAGACAGACAAGACTAGACAGACAAGACTAGACAGACAAGACTAGACAGACAAGACTAGACAGACAAGACTAGACAGACAAGACTAGACAGACAAGACTAGACAGACAAGACTAGACAGACAAGACTAGACAGACAAGACTAGACAGACAAGACTAGACAGACAAGACTAGACAGACAAGACTAGACAGACAAGACTAGACAGACAAGACTAGACAGACAAGACTAGACAGACAAGACTAGACAGACAAGACTAGACAGACAAGACTAGACAGACAAGACTAGACAGACAAGACTAGACAGACAAGACTAGACAGACAAGACTAGACAGACAAGACTAGACAGACAAGACTAGACAGACAAGACTAGACAGACAAGACTAGACAGACAAGACTAGACAGACAAGACTAGACAGACAAGACTAGACAGACAAGACTAGACAGACAAGACTAGACAGACAAGACTAGACAGACAAGACTAGACAGACAAGACTAGACAGACAAGACTAGACAGACAAGACTAGACAGACAAGACTAGACAGACAAGACTAGACAGACAAGACTAGACAGACAAGACTAGACAGACAAGACTAGACAGACAAGACTAGACAGACAAGACTAGACAGACAAGACTAGACAGACAAGACTAGACAGACAAGACTAGACAGACAAGACTAGACAGACAAGACTAGACAGACAAGACTAGACAGACAAGACTAGACAGACAAGACTAGACAGACAAGACTAGACAGACAAGACTAGACAGACAAGACTAGACAGACAAGACTAGACAGACAAGACTAGACAGACAAGACTAGACAGACAAGACTAGACAGACAAGACTAGACAGACAAGACTAGACAGACAAGACTAGACAGACAAGACTAGACAGACAAGACCAGACAAGACTAGACAGACAAGACTAGACAGACAAGACTAGACAGACAAGACTAGACAGACAAGACTAGACAGACAAGACTAGACAGACAAGACTAGACAGACAAGACTAGACAGACAAGACTAGACAGACAAGACTAGACAGACAAGACTAGACAGACAAGACTAGACAGACAAGACTAGACAGACAAGACAGACAGACTAGACAGACAAGACTAGACAGACAAGACTAGACAGACAAGACTAGACAGACAAGACTAGACAGACAAGACTAGACAGACTAGACAGACAAGACTAGACAGACAAGACTAGACAGACAAGACTAGACAGACAAGACTAGACAGACAAGACTAGACAGACAAGACTAGACAGACAAGACTAGACAGACAAGACAGACACAAGACTACAGACAAGACTAGACAAGACTAGACAGACAAGACTAGACAGACAAGACTAGACAGACATGACTAGACAGACAAGACTAGACAGACAAGACTAGACAGACAAGACTAGACAGACAAGACTAGACAGAAAAGACTAGACAGACAAGACTAGACAGACAAGACTAGACAGACAAGACTAGACAGACAAGACTAGGACAGACAAGACTAGACAGACAAGACTAGACAGACAAGACTAGACAGACAAGACTAGACAGACAAGACTAGACAGACAAGACTAGACAGACAAGACTAGACAGACAAGACTAGACAGACAAGACTAGACAGACTAGACAGACAAGACTAGACAGACAAGACTAGACAGACAAGACTAGACAGACAAGACTAGACAGACAAGACTAGACAGACAAGACTAGACAGACAAGACTAGACAGACAAGACTAGACAGACAAGACTCACCAAATCCCCTATTCCACCTTGGCTTTTAGTATGCGCCACCCCGGTATCGCATATATTGCATTCATTCAGGGTGGGCAGCCCGGACGGTTAATGAAAACCGCCCTAGTTGTCGCCTCCCCGACCAGGATTCGAACCCGGGTCTCCCGCATTGAAAGGCGGGTATGTTGTCAACTACACCACCGAGGAGGACAGACAGACAAGACTAGACAGACAAGACTAGACAGACAAGACTAGACAGACAAGACTAGACAGACAAGACTAGACAGACAAGACTAGACAGACAAGACTAGACAGACAAGACTAGACAGACAAGACTAGACAGACAAGACTAGACAGACAAGACTAGACAGACAAGACTAGACAGACAAGACTAGACAGACAAGAC
This sequence comes from Phosphuga atrata, assembly GCA_944588485.1. Classification (NCBI taxonomy): domain Eukaryota; kingdom Metazoa; phylum Arthropoda; class Insecta; order Coleoptera; family Silphidae; genus Phosphuga; species Phosphuga atrata. The sequence continues at coordinate 47,095,495 of OX155903.1, read as the reverse complement.
TAGACAGACAAGACTAGACAGACAAGACTAGACAGACAAGACTAGACAGACAAGACTAGACAGACAAGACTAGACAGACAAGACTAGACAGACAAGACTAGACAGACAAGACTAGACAGACAAGACTAGACAGACAAGACTAGACAGACAAGACTAGACAGACAAGACTAGACAGACAAGACTAGACAGACAAGACTAGACAGACAAGTCTAGACAGACAGACTAGACAGACAAGACTAGACAGACAAGACTAGACAGACAAGACTAGACAGACAGACAAGACTAGACAGACAAGACTAGACAGACAAGACTAGACAGACAAGACTAGACAGACAAGACTAGACAGACAAGACTAGACAGACAAGACTAGACAGACAAGACTAGACAGACAAGACTAGACAGACAAGACTAGACAGACAAGACTAGACAGACAAGACTAGACAGACAAGACTAGACAGACAAGACTAGACAGACAAGACTAGACAGACAAGACTAGACAGACAAGACTAGACAGACAAGACTAGACAGACAAGACTAGACAGACAAGACTAGACAGACAAGACTAGACAGACAAGACTAGACAGACAAGACTAGACAGACAAGACTAGACAGACAAGACTAGACAGACAAGACTAGACAGACAAGACTAGACAGACAAGACTAGACAGACAAGACTAGACAGACAAGACTAGACAGACAAGACTAGACAGACAAGACTAGACAGACAAGACTAGACAGACAAGACTAGACAGACAAGACTAGACAGACAAGACTAGACAGACAAGACTAGACAGACAAGACTAGACAGACAAGACTAGACAGACTAGACAGACAAGACTAGACAGACAAGACTAGACAGACAAGACTAGACAGACAAGACTAGACACACAAGACTAGACAGACAAACTAGACAGACAAGACTAGACAGACAAGACTAGACAGACAAGACTAGACAGACAAGACTAGACAGACAAGACTAGACAGACAAGACTAGACAGCTAAGACTAGACAGACAAGACTTGACAGACAATACTAGACAGACAAGACTAGACAGACAAGACTAGACAGACATGACTAGACAGACAAGACTAGACAGATAAGACTAGACAGACAAGACTAGACAGGCAAGTTTAAACAGCTATTATCTTAATTATATGATTGAAACAATTCCAAGAACGACAAGTGCATTTTGACACGTAGGCTCTTTGTAAATATTCCCTAAACTTGTGTTTTTCTGTGGAAAAATGTGGTTCCACCCTCTTGAGGGATGCTTAGGGCTAGGTAACACTCGGCACTAAATGAACCAATTGTTTGCGATTAATGCTCTGGTCCCTTTTGACAGGTCCCTTTTCAGACCCCTATTCGAAATCTTAAACGCTCGGCCATAAACCAGTGACCGTAAAAATGTTTTCGCCAATATACTCTCGATATGTTAAACATTTTTTTCTCAATTTAGACTTTATCGTTCAATATTTAGTTGACTAGTAAATGGAAAAAATCTGATCTAGTCTAGTCTAGTCGTGTAAGGCAGTCTGCGTTATTAGTAAAATCAAGTAATAATTAGTAATATTAAATGAATTTAGACAACATGTGTTATTATACTAAATGCATAAATACAATGCCAACTCTAACTATAGTTGACGACCTAAAGCTACGTATAGAACGGTATAGCAAACTAGCGTATAGTCCGGCTATAGCTTGACTATAGCTGTGTGACCGCTTCGTATAGTTCAACTATACGAATAATTTTAGACTATACGAAGTGGTCACAAGGCTATAGTCAAACTATAGCGTGACTGTACGCAAGTTTTCTTTACCGTGCATACAAAGCTTAACTTTGTCTGGATTATTTTAGTGCAACTAGTGTTAAGTAACTAGCGCAATAAGCTACATACAGACGGTATATTAAACTTGCGTATAGTCCTGCTATAGTTTGACTATAGCTGTGTGACGCTTCTTATAGTGTAAAAGTATTCATATAGTGGAACTCATATAGTGGAAGTGGTCACACAGTTGTACTATACTAGTTGTACTATACGAAGCGATCACAAAACCTAACCTAACCTAGCGTATAGTCCTGCTATAGTTTGAATATAGCTCTGTGACGCTTCTTATACTCTAAAAGTACTTAATAGTTGAACTATACGAAGCGGTCACACAGCTATAGTTGAACTATTTGAAGTGATCACACAGCTATAGTTGAACTATACGAAGCAGCCACACAGCTATAATGGAACTATAGCGGGACTATACGCTAGTTTTCTATACCGTGTGTACGTGGCTTTGGAAGAAGCAGACTAAATGTCTAAGTTTACGTAAATAATTTAAAGAAGAGCTAGAAAAAAATAATATTTGTTTTTGATTTAGTCGGAATACGTTATTTATCTAACTGTGGCGAGATTACATTCAGCTACATATTAAGTACACCAGCAGTTTTTTTTTGCAAATTAATCACCGTTCTGCGAACTTCGGCCTATAAATAGTATTGAATAATAAATGCCTTGCGAAATTCAATCTCGCCACGAATTCACTCACACATTCGCCTAACCGTCTAAACACTACATCAAAAAGCGCAGATAGCGCAAAACTCAGCAGATAACACCAACTCGGATAAGATAGCGAGGCACTTAGATCATAAAGGAAACTGGAAACGGTCTTAACAATATCTAGTTCGGATGATACAATTGCCACAAACTAGTCTTGTCTGTTTAGTCTTATCTGTCTAGGTTTGTCTATCTAGTCTTGTCTTTCTAGTCTTGTTTGTCTAGTCTGATCTGTCTAGTCTTGTCTGTCTAGTCTTCTCTGTCTAGTTTCCATTCAAGTTAATTGTGGAATAAGACAAAGCGTGAAAGGGAAACAAAGAAGACGTTTTATATTATCGTTTGAACTCCGACCCGAGCGAGACGTTCGTCGCGGTTTTTATTTACTTATCCGTTTATAAATAAGTCTATAAATAAGTAGTGAGTAGGAATTATGTCAATATGTGGGTTTCGTTCGACGACAAGTCTGTGCCGGTTCGGACACGTCGCAATCGCACATTTTAATCTCATCGGAATCTCCTACAAACAATTTTATTAATATTCTTAAAATCCATTATAGTCGTATGTCTATAGTTAATTTGAAGGCTTCTGAAGTCTTGCCTAGCTTAACCGGCTGAAGCTACATACCCGCGGTATAGAAAACTAGCTATAGTTTGAGTATAGCTGTGTAATCGCTTCTTAAGCTATGTACACACGGTATAGAAAACTAGCGTATAGTCCTGCTATAGTTTGGCTATAGCAGTGTGACGCTTCGTATAGTCCAAAACTATTCGTAAAGTTGAACTATATGAAGCGATCACACAGCTATAGTTGAACTATACGAAGCGGTTACACAGCTATAGTCAAACGATAGCAGGACTATACGCTAGTTTTCTATACCGTGTGTACGTAGCTTTATAGTTAAACTATACGAATAGTTTATACGGCGCGGTCACACAGCTATAATCAAACTATATCAGCTCTATACGCTAGTTTTCTAGCTTAATCATGAACATATTTAACTAGATTGTTTGATTGCAGCAATTCCAAACGGTATCACGTGCAAAGTAGGACTTTGACTGTTTATTATTTGCGGTTCCGAGAAAACCGAAACTCGGTGTGTGTGTGTGCGCGTTTAACAATAAACAGTTTCGTTTCTTCGCTGTTAATCACGACCGCCGTCCGACGACGATTTTATAACAAAAAATCTATAAACAAACAATGAAATTCCTCATTCGTCAGCGAAAACTCAAAGTACACACAAGAATTGAGACCACAAAATATATACAAAAATCGTATCAGATAAGTCAACACTAGACTTCTACTTACATTTTAAACATTTGTTTAATTAACAGATTGTCTAAGAAGTAGTCTAATTGTCTAAAACTAGATCAATAGATTGTATAAATAGGTCAATACCCTGTCTAACTAGATCAATAGATTGTCTAACTAGATCAATAGCTTGTCTAACTAAATTAATAGATTGTCTAACTAGGACAATAGATTGTCTAACTATATCGATAGATTGTCTAACTTGATCAATAGATTGTCTAACTATATCGATAGATTATCTAACTAGGTCAATATATTGTCTAACTATATCGATAGATTGTGTAACTAGATCAATAGCTTGTTTAATTAAATCAATAGCTTGTCTAACTAAATCAATAGATTGTCCAACTAGGTCAATAGATTGTCTAACCATATCGATAGATTGTCGAACTAGATCAATAGAGTGTCTAACTAGATCAATAGATTGTCTAAGTGTACTAATCCGCTGTGTAACTACACCAATAAAGAAGTATCTATGAGATCAATTGTTTAGTCTATTTTTCTAAATGTGTTAGTTTTCTTAATTGTCTTTATATCTACTTACAGTATAATCTCGATAATCCGACACATATGAGACCAGACAACCGCCGTATTATCAGAAAGAGTGTTGGGAGGGAAGAGCGCGAACGGTCTCCAAACCGCCGGATTACTGAACGTGTCATCCGATTTACCGAGATTATACTGTACTACAATTTGTAGTTATCTAGATGTAGATATAGCAGCTTCTGGTATTGTAATAGTTATTGACGAATTGTTAAGACATGATATGCATTTGATATGCTAGTAGATTATTGCTTGCTGTGCTATTTTAAGAATGATTTCGAAAGTGTATTTGGCAAATGGTGTGATATCAGAGATCTATTTCCAATCGACGATCAACCTTAACAAGATAAGTAATTTTCGGTCAAAACATAAACATAACTGGGAATGTTGTGGAGAGAAGAAAGCACGGGAGGTTATCTAAAAAGCCGAGATACAAAATGTTAAGTAAGAAATGTTACAGCTGCAAATTGATTTTTTTCTCGGTGTGTGTGCAACCCATCGAATGTTTACACACAGCTCCTTATCTTCTCCTCTTTGTGTAAACATTTCCAGTGAAATTACATATCACATGTCTGCAATATGTTTCAACTTTGTTTCTAAACATTGAAAATGACCACGTTCGGTTAATTTTAAAGTTCGCCGGCAATCGAGAATCGGTCGAATCATTTCACATTTTTTCGGAATGTTCGGCCGAGGCGATTAAAAGCAACACAAGACGGAAAAAATTGTTTAATGATTTCGAATTGTTGGGATTCCGCGTCGATTCCCAGGGCAATCATCTTCAAACAATGACCGGCCGAAATGCGGCTTTGTTCATCAGATATCGACCCGAAACAAGACAAAACGAAAAAAGGGCTTGTACTACAACCTCGGGGAGAATTCTCACTTAAATAGATCAAAAACCTGTTTTTACCTCGTTTTTCTAGACAGAATATTACATTTTCGATGATACATTTCAAGCTGATAATTACAATATATTTTGATTGAAATTTAATTAAATATAATTTAATTATCACTTATCGTCAAAAATGGCACTTATTTAACGATGAGATAACGTACAGATAAGCACAATTTACAACCAACAGCGTCATATCACTACTTGCACTTCACAACTAACTGAAACATTTCATACGAAATACTAAAACAGGACAATATTATTTAATTTATATCTTGTTTTTTTGTCTGTCTAGTCTTGTCTGTCTAGTCTTGTCTGTCTAGTCTTGTCTGTCTAGTCTTGTCTGTCTAGTCTTGTCTGTCTAGTCTTGTCTGTCTAGTCTTGTCTGTCTAGTCTTGTCTGTCTAGTCTTGTCTGTCTAGTCTTGTCTGTCTAGTCTTGTCTGTCTAGTCTTGTCTGTCTAGTCTTGTCTGTCTAGTCTTGTCTGTCTAGTCTTGTCTGTCTAGTCTTGTCTGTCTAGTCTTGTCTGTCTAGTCTTGTCTGTCTAGTCTTGTCTGTCTAGTCTTGTCTGTCTAGTCTTGTCTGTCTAGTCTTGTCTGTCTAGTCTTGTCTGTCTAGTCTTGTCTGTCTAGTCTTGTCTGTCTAGTCTTGTCTGTCTAGTCTTGTCTGTCTAGTCTTGTCTGTCTAGTCTTGTCTGTCTAGTCTTGTCTGTCTAGTCTTGTCTGTCTAGTCTTGTCTGTCTAGTCTTGTCTGTCTTTGTCTGTCTAGTCTTGTCTGTCTAGTCTTGTCTGTCTAGTCTTGTCTGTCTAGTCTTGTCTGTCTAGTCTTGTCTGTCTAGTCTTGTCTGTCTAGTCTTGTCTGTCTAGTCTTGTCTGTCTAGTCTTGTCTGTCTAGTCTTGTCTGTCTAGTCTTGTCTGTCTAGTCTTGTCTGTCTAGTCTTGTCTGTCTAGTCTTGTCTGTCTAGTCTTGTCTGTCTAGTCTTGTCTGTCTAGTCTTGTCTGTCTAGTCTTGTCTGTCTAGTCTTGTCTGTCTAGTCTTGTCTGTCTAGTCTTGTCTGTCTAGTCTTGTCTGTCTAGTCTTGTCTGTCTAGTCTTGTCTGTCTAGTCTTGTCTGTCTAGTCTTGTCTGTCTAGTCTTGTCTGTCTAGTCTTGTCTGTCTAGTCTTGTCTGTCTAGTCTTGTCTGTCTAGTCTTGTCTGTCTAGTCTTGTCTGTCTAGTCTTGTCTGTCTAGTCTTGTCTGTCTAGTCTTGTCTGTCTAGTCTTGTCTGTCTAGTCTTGTCTGTCTAGTCTTGTCTGTCTAGTCTTGTCTGTCTAGTCTTGTCTGTCTAGTCTTGTCTGTCTAGTCTTGTCTGTCTAGTCTTGTCTGTCTAGTCTTGTCTGTCTAGTCTTGTCTGTCTAGTCTTGTCTGTCTAGTCTTGTCTGTCTAGTCTTGTCTGTCTAGTCTTGTCTGTCTAGTCTTGTCTGTCTAGTCTTGTCTGTCTAGTCTTGTCTGTCTAGTCTTGTCTGTCTAGTCTTGTCTGTCTAGTCTTGTCTGTCTAGTCTTGTCTGTCTAGTCTTGTCTGTCTAGTCTTGTCTGTCTAGTCTTGTCTGTCTAGTCTTGTCTGTCTAGTCTTGTCTGTCTAGTCTTGTCTGTCTAGTCTTGTCTGTCTAGTCTTGTCTGTCTAGTCTTGTCTGTCTAGTCTTGTCTGTCTAGTCTTGTCTGTCTAGTCTTGTCTGTCTAGTCTTGTCTGTCTAGTCTTGTCTGTCTAGTCTTGTCTGTCTAGTCTTGTCTGTCTAGTCTTGTCTGTCTAGTCTTGTCTGTCTAGTCTTGTCTGTCTAGTCTTGTCTGTCTAGTCTTGTCTGTCTAGTCTTGTCTGTCTAGTCTTGTCTGTCTAGTCTTGTCTGTCTAGTCTTGTCTGTCTAGTCTTGTCTGTCTAGTCTTGTCTGTCTAGTCTTGTCTGTCTAGTCTTGTCTGTCTAGTCTTGTCTGTCTAGTCTTGTCTGTCTAGTCTTGTCTGTCTAGTCTTGTCTGTCTAGTCTTGTCTGTCTAGTCTTGTCTGTCTAGTCTTGTCTGTCTAGTCTTGTCTGTCTAGTCTTGTCTGTCTAGTCTTGTCTGTCTAGTCTTGTCTGTCTAGTCTTGTCTGTCTAGTCTTGTCTGTCTAGTCTTGTCTGTCTAGTCTTGTCTGTCTAGTCTTGTCTGTCTAGTCTTGTCTGTCTAGTCTTGTCTGTCTAGTCTTGTCTGTCTAGTCTTGTCTGTCTAGTCTTGTCTGTCTAGTCTTGTCTGTCTAGTCTTGTCTGTCTAGTCTTGTCTGTCTAGTCTTGTCTGTCTAGTCTTGTCTGTCTAGTCTTGTCTGTCTAGTCTTGTCTGTCTAGTCTTGTCTGTCTAGTCTTGTCTGTCTAGTCTTGTCTGTCTAGTCTTGTCTGTCTAGTCTTGTCTGTCTAGTCTTGTCTGTCTAGTCTTGTCTGTCTAGTCTTGTCTGTCTAGTCTTGTCTGTCTAGTCTTGTCTGTCTAGTCTTGTCTGTCTAGTCTTGTCTGTCTAGTCTTGTCTGTCTAGTCTTGTCTGTCTAGTCTTGTCTGTCTAGTCTTGTCTGTCTAGTCTTGTCTGTCTAGTCTTGTCTGTCTAGTCTTGTCTGTCTAGTCTTGTCTGTCTAGTCTTGTCTGTCTAGTCTTGTCTGTCTAGTCTTGTCTGTCTAGTCTTGTCTGTCTAGTCTTGTCTGTCTAGTCTTGTCTGTCTAGTCTTGTCTGTCTAGTCTTGTCTGTCTAGTCTTGTCTGTCTAGTCTTGTCTGTCTAGTCTTGTCTGTCTAGTCTTGTCTGTCTAGTCTTGTCTGTCTAGTCTTGTCTGTCTAGTCTTGTCTGTCTAGTCTTGTCTGTCTAGTCTTGTCTGTCTAGTCTTGTCTGTCTAGTCTTGTCTGTCTAGTCTTGTCTGTCTAGTCTTGTCTGTCTAGTCTTGTCTGTCTAGTCTTGTCTGTCTAGTCTTGTCTGTCTAGTCTTGTCTGTCTAGTCTTGTCTGTCTAGTCTTGTCTGTCTAGTCTTGTCTGTCTAGTCTTGTCTGTCTAGTCTTGTCTGTCTAGTCTTGTCTGTCTAGTCTTGTCTGTCTAGTCTTGTCTGTCTAGTCTTGTCTGTCTAGTCTTGTCTGTCTAGTCTTGTCTGTCTAGTCTTGTCTGTCTAGTCTTGTCTGTCTAGTCTTGTCTGTCTAGTCTTGTCTGTCTAGTCTTGTCTGTCTAGTCTTGTCTGTCTAGTCTTGTCTGTCTAGTCTTGTCTGTCTAGTCTTGTCTGTCTAGTCTTGTCTGTCTAGTCTTGTCTGTCTAGTCTTGTCTGTCTAGTCTTGTCTGTCTAGTCTTGTCTGTCTAGTCTTGTCTGTCTAGTCTTGTCTGTCTAGTCTTGTCTGTCTAGTCTTGTCTGTCTAGTCTTGTCTGTCTAGTCTTGTCTGTCTAGTCTTGTCTGTCTAGTCTTGTCTGTCTAGTCTTGTCTGTCTAGTCTTGTCTGTCTAGTCTTGTCTGTCTAGTCTTGTCTGTCTAGTCTTGTCTGTCTAGTCTTGTCTGTCTAGTCTTGTCTGTCTAGTCTTGTCTGTCTAGTCTTGTCTGTCTAGTCTTGTCTGTCTAGTCTTGTCTGTCTAGTCTTGTCTGTCTAGTCTTGTCTGTCTAGTCTTGTCTGTCTAGTCTTGTCTGTCTAGTCTTGTCTGTCTAGTCTTGTCTGTCTAGTCTTGTCTGTCTAGTCTTGTCTGTCTAGTCTTGTCTGTCTAGTCTTGTCTGTCTAGTCTTGTCTGTCTAGTCTTGTCTGTCTAGTCTTGTCTGTCTAGTCTTGTCTGTCTAGTCTTGTCTGTCTAGTCTTGTCTGTCTAGTCTTGTCTGTCTAGTCTTGTCTGTCTAGTCTTGTCTGTCTAGTCTTGTCTGTCTAGTCTTGTCTGTCTAGTCTTGTCTGTCTAGTCTTGTCTGTCTAGTCTTGTCTGTCTAGTCTTGTCTGTCTAGTCTTGTCTGTCTAGTCTTGTCTGTCTAGTCTTGTCTGTCTAGTCTTGTCTGTCTAGTCTTGTCTGTCTAGTCTTGTCTGTCTAGTCTTGTCTGTCTAGTCTTGTCTGTCTAGTCTTGTCTGTCTAGTCTTGTCTGTCTAGTCTTGTCTGTCTAGTCTTGTCTGTCTAGTCTTGTCTGTCTAGTCTTGTCTGTCTAGTCTTGTCTGTCTAGTCTTGTCTGTCTAGTCTTGTCTGTCTAGTCTTGTCTGTCTAGTCTTGTCTGTCTAGTCTTGTCTGTCTAGTCTTGTCTGTCTAGTCTTGTCTGTCTAGTCTTGTCTGTCTAGTCTTGTCTGTCTAGTCTTGTCTGTCTAGTCTTGTCTGTCTAGTCTTGTCTGTCTAGTCTTGTCTGTCTAGTCTTGTCTGTCTAGTCTTGTCTGTCTAGTCTTGTCTGTCTAGTCTTGTCTGTCTAGTCTTGTCTGTCTAGTCTTGTCTGTCTAGTCTTGTCTGTCTAGTCTTGTCTGTCTAGTCTTGTCTGTCTAGTCTTGTCTGTCTAGTCTTGTCTGTCTAGTCTTGTCTGTCTAGTCTTGTCTGTCTAGTCTTGTCTGTCTAGTCTTGTCTGTCTAGTCTTGTCTGTCTAGTCTTGTCTGTCTAGTCTTGTCTGTCTAGTCTTGTCTGTCTAGTCTTGTCTGTCTAGTCTTGTCTGTCTAGTCTTGTCTGTCTAGTCTTGTCTGTCTAGTCTTGTCTGTCTAGTCTTGTCTGTCTAGTCTTGTCTGTCTAGTCTTGTCTGTCTAGTCTTGTCTGTCTAGTCTTGTCTGTCTAGTCTTGTCTGTCTAGTCTTGTCTGTCTAGTCTTGTCTGTCTAGTCTTGTCTGTCTAGTCTTGTCTGTCTAGTCTTGTCTGTCTAGTCTTGTCTGTCTAGTCTTGTCTGTCTAGTCTTGTCTGTCTAGTCTTGTCTGTCTAGTCTTGTCTGTCTAGTCTTGTCTGTCTAGTCTTGTCTGTCTAGTCTTGTCTGTCTAGTCTTGTCTGTCTAGTCTTGTCTGTCTAGTCTTGTCTGTCTAGTCTTGTCTGTCTAGTCTTGTCTGTCTAGTCTTGTCTGTCTAGTCTTGTCTGTCTAGTCTTGTCTGTCTAGTCTTGTCTGTCTAGTCTTGTCTGTCTAGTCTTGTCTGTCTAGTCTTGTCTGTCTAGTCTTGTCTGTCTAGTCTTGTCTGTCTAGTCTTGTCTGTCTAGTCTTGTCTGTCTAGTCTTGTCTGTCTAGTCTTGTCTGTCTAGTCTTGTCTGTCTAGTCTTGTCTGTCTAGTCTTGTCTGTCTAGTCTTGTCTGTCTAGTCTTGTCTGTCTAGTCTTGTCTGTCTAGTCTTGTCTGTCTAGTCTTGTCTGTCTAGTCTTGTCTGTCTAGTCTTGTCTGTCTAGTCTTGTCTGTCTAGTCTTGTCTGTCTAGTCTTGTCTGTCTAGTCTTGTCTGTCTAGTCTTGTCTGTCTAGTCTTGTCTGTCTAGTCTTGTCTGTCTAGTCTTGTCTGTCTAGTCTTGTCTGTCTAGTCTTGTCTGTCTAGTCTTGTCTGTCTAGTCTTGTCTGTCTAGTCTTGTCTGTCTAGTCTTGTCTGTCTAGTCTTGTCTGTCTAGTCTTGTCTGTCTAGTCTTGTCTGTCTAGTCTTGTCTGTCTAGTCTTGTCTGTCTAGTCTTGTCTGTCTAGTCTTGTCTGTCTAGTCTTGTCTGTCTAGTCTTGTCTGTCTAGTCTTGTCTGTCTAGTCTTGTCTGTCTAGTCTTGTCTGTCTAGTCTTGTCTGTCTAGTCTTGTCTGTCTAGTCTTGTCTGTCTAGTCTTGTCTGTCTAGTCTTGTCTGTCTAGTCTTGTCTGTCTAGTCTTGTCTGTCTAGTCTTGTCTGTCTAGTCTTGTCTGTCTAGTCTTGTCTGTCTAGTCTTGTCTGTCTAGTCTTGTCTGTCTAGTCTTGTCTGTCTAGTCTTGTCTGTCTAGTCTTGTCTGTCTAGTCTTGTCTGTCTAGTCTTCTGTCTGTCTAGTCTTGTCTAGTCTTGTCTGTCTAGTCTTGTCTGTCTAGTCTTGTCTGTCTAGTCTTGTCTGTCTAGTCTTGTCTGTCTAGTCTTGTCTGTCTAGTCTTGTCTGTCTAGTCTTGTCTGTCTAGTCTTGTCTGTCTAGTCTTGTCTGTCTAGTCTTGTCTGTCTAGTCTTGTCTGTCTAGTCTTGTCTGTCTAGTCTTGTCTGTCTAGTCTTGTCTGTCTAGTCTTGTCTGTCTAGTCTTGTCTGTCTAGTCTTGTCTGTCTAGTCTTGTCTGTCTAGTCTTGTCTGTCTAGTCTTGTCTGTCTAGTCTTGTCTGTCTAGTCTTGTCTGTCTAGTCTTGTCTGTCTAGTCTTGTCTGTCTAGTCTTGTCTGTCTAGTCTTGTCTGTCTAGTCTTGTCTGTCTAGTCTTGTCTGTCTAGTCTTGTCTGTCTAGTCTTGTCTGTCTAGTCTTGTCTGTCTAGTCTTGTCTGTCTAGTCTTGTCTGTCTAGTCTTGTCTGTCTAGTCTTGTCTGTCTAGTCTTGTCTGTCTAGTCTTGTCTGTCTAGTCTTGTCTGTCTAGTCTTGTCTGTCTAGTCTTGTCTGTCTAGTCTTGTCTGTCTAGTCTTGTCTGTCTAGTCTTGTCTGTCTAGTCTTGTCTGTCTAGTCTTGTCTGTCTAGTCTTGTCTGTCTAGTCTTGTCTGTCTAGTCTTGTCTGTCTAGTCTTGTCTGTCTAGTCTTGTCTGTCTAGTCTTGTCTGTCTAGTCTTGTCTGTCTAGTCTTGTCTGTCTAGTCTTGTCTGTCTAGTCTTGTCTGTCTAGTCTTGTCTGTCTAGTCTTGTCTGTCTAGTCTTGTCTGTCTAGTCTTGTCTGTCTAGTCTTGTCTGTCTAGTCTTGTCTGTCTAGTCTTGTCTGTCTAGTCTTGTCTGTCTAGTCTTGTCTGTCTAGTCTTGTCTGTCTAGTCTTGTCTGTCTAGTCTTGTCTGTCTAGTCTTGTCTGTCTAGTCTTGTCTGTCTAGTCTTGTCTGTCTAGTCTTGTCTGTCTAGTCTTGTCTGTCTAGTCTTGTCTGTCTAGTCTTGTCTGTCTAGTCTTGTCTGTCTAGTCTTGTCTGTCTAGTCTTGTCTGTCTAGTCTTGTCTGTCTAGTCTTGTCTGTCTAGTCTTGTCTGTCTAGTCTTGTCTGTCTAGTCTTGTCTGTCTAGTCTTGTCTGTCTAGTCTTGTCTGTCTAGTCTTGTCTGTCTAGTCTTGTCTGTCTAGTCTTGTCTGTCTAGTCTTGTCTGTCTAGTCTTGTCTGTCTAGTCTTGTCTGTCTAGTCTTGTCTGTCTAGTCTTGTCTGTCTAGTCTTGTCTGTCTAGTCTTGTCTGTCTAGTCTTGTCTGTCTAGTCTTGTCTGTCTAGTCTTGTCTGTCTAGTCTTGTCTGTCTAGTCTTGTCTGTCTAGTCTTGTCTGTCTAGTCTTGTCTGTCTAGTCTTGTCTGTCTAGTCTTGTCTGTCTAGTCTTGTCTGTCTAGTCTTGTCTGTCTAGTCTTGTCTGTCTAGTCTTGTCTGTCTAGTCTTGTCTGTCTAGTCTTGTCTGTCTAGTCTTGTCTGTCTAGTCTTGTCTGTCTAGTCTTGTCTGTCTAGTCTTGTCTGTCTAGTCTTGTCTGTCTAGTCTTGTCTGTCTAGTCTTGTCTGTCTAGTCTTGTCTGTCTAGTCTTGTCTGTCTAGTCTTGTCTGTCTAGTCTTGTCTGTCTAGTCTTGTCTGTCTAGTCTTGTCTGTCTAGTCTTGTCTGTCTAGTCTTGTCTGTCTAGTCTTGTCTGTCTAGTCTTGTCTGTCTAGTCTTGTCTGTCTAGTCTTGTCTGTCTAGTCTTGTCTGTCTAGTCTTGTCTGTCTAGTCTTGTCTGTCTAGTCTTGTCTGTCTAGTCTTGTCTGTCTAGTCTTGTCTGTCTAGTCTTGTCTGTCTAGTCTTGTCTGTCTAGTCTTGTCTGTCTAGTCTTGTCTGTCTAGTCTTGTCTGTCTAGTCTTGTCTGTCTAGTCTTGTCTGTCTAGTCTTGTCTGTCTAGTCTTGTCTGTCTAGTCTTGTCTGTCTAGTCTTGTCTGTCTAGTCTTGTCTGTCTAGTCTTGTCTGTCTAGTCTTGTCTGTCTAGTCTTGTCTGTCTAGTCTTGTCTGTCTAGTCTTGTCTGTCTAGTCTTGTCTGTCTAGTCTTGTCTGTCTAGTCTTGTCTGTCTAGTCTTGTCTGTCTAGTCTTGTCTGTCTAGTCTTGTCTGTCTAGTCTTGTCTGTCTAGTCTTGTCTGTCTAGTCTTGTCTGTCTAGTCTTGTCTGTCTAGTCTTGTCTGTCTAGTCTTGTCTGTCTAGTCTTGTCTGTCTAGTCTTGTCTGTCTAGTCTTGTCTGTCTAGTCTTGTCTGTCTAGTCTTGTCTGTCTAGTCTTGTCTGTCTAGTCTTGTCTGTCTAGTCTTGTCTGTCTAGTCTTGTCTGTCTAGTCTTGTCTGTCTAGTCTTGTCTGTCTAGTCTTGTCTGTCTAGTCTTGTCTGTCTAGTCTTGTCTGTCTAGTCTTGTCTGTCTAGTCTTGTCTGTCTAGTCTTGTCTGTCTAGTCTTGTCTGTCTAGTCTTGTCTGTCTAGTCTTGTCTGTCTAGTCTTGTCTGTCTAGTCTTGTCTGTCTAGTCTTGTCTGTCTAGTCTTGTCTGTCTAGTCTTGTCTGTCTAGTCTTGTCTGTCTAGTCTTGTCTGTCTAGTCTTGTCTGTCTAGTCTTGTCTGTCTAGTCTTGTCTGTCTAGTCTTGTCTGTCTAGTCTTGTCTGTCTAGTCTTGTCTGTCTAGTCTTGTCTGTCTAGTCTTGTCTGTCTAGTCTTGTCTGTCTAGTCTTGTCTGTCTAGTCTTGTCTGTCTAGTCTTGTCTGTCTAGTCTTGTCTGTCTAGTCTTGTCTGTCTAGTCTTGTCTGTCTAGTCTTGTCTGTCTAGTCTTGTCTGTCTAGTCTTGTCTGTCTAGTCTTGTCTGTCTAGTCTTGTCTGTCTAGTCTTGTCTGTCTAGTCTTGTCTGTCTAGTCTTGTCTGTCTAGTCTTGTCTGTCTAGTCTTGTCTGTCTAGTCTTGTCTGTCTAGTCTTGTCTGTCTAGTCTTGTCTGTCTAGTCTTGTCTGTCTAGTCTTGTCTGTCTAGTCTTGTCTGTCTAGTCTTGTCTGTCTAGTCTTGTCTGTCTAGTCTTGTCTGTCTAGTCTTGTCTGTCTAGTCTTGTCTGTCTAGTCTTGTCTGTCTAGTCTTGTCTGTCTAGTCTTGTCTGTCTAGTCTTGTCTGTCTAGTCTTGTCTGTCTAGTCTTGTCTGTCTAGTCTTGTCTGTCTAGTCTTGTCTGTCTAGTCTTGTCTGTCTAGTCTTGTCTGTCTAGTCTTGTCTGTCTAGTCTTGTCTGTCTAGTCTTGTCTGTCTAGTCTTGTCTGTCTAGTCTTGTCTGTCTAGTCTTGTCTGTCTAGTCTTGTCTGTCTAGTCTTGTCTGTCTAGTCTTGTCTGTCTAGTCTTGTCTGTCTAGTCTTGTCTGTCTAGTCTTGTCTGTCTAGTCTTGTCTGTCTAGTCTTGTCTGTCTAGTCTTGTCTGTCTAGTCTTGTCTGTCTAGTCTTGTCTGTCTAGTCTTGTCTGTCTAGTCTTGTCTGTCTAGTCTTGTCTGTCTAGTCTTGTCTGTCTAGTCTTGTCTGTCTAGTCTTGTCTGTCTAGTCTTGTCTGTCTAGTCTTGTCTGTCTAGTCTTGTCTGTCTAGTCTTGTCTGTCTAGTCTTGTCTGTCTAGTCTTGTCTGTCTAGTCTTGTCTGTCTAGTCTTGTCTGTCTAGTCTTGTCTGTCTAGTCTTGTCTGTCTAGTCTTGTCTGTCTAGTCTTGTCTGTCTAGTCTTGTCTGTCTAGTCTTGTCTGTCTAGTCTTGTCTGTCTAGTCTTGTCTGTCTAGTCTTGTCTGTCTAGTCTTGTCTGTCTAGTCTTGTCTGTCTAGTCTTGTCTGTCTAGTCTTGTCTGTCTAGTCTTGTCTGTCTAGTCTTGTCTGTCTAGTCTTGTCTGTCTAGTCTTGTCTGTCTAGTCTTGTCTGTCTAGTCTTGTCTGTCTAGTCTTGTCTGTCTAGTCTTGTCTGTCTAGTCTTGTCTGTCTAGTCTTGTCTGTCTAGTCTTGTCTGTCTAGTCTTGTCTGTCTAGTCTTGTCTGTCTAGTCTTGTCTGTCTAGTCTTGTCTGTCTAGTCTTGTCTGTCTAGTCTTGTCTGTCTAGTCTTGTCTGTCTAGTCTTGTCTGTCTAGTCTTGTCTGTCTAGTCTTGTCTGTCTAGTCTTGTCTGTCTAGTCTTGTCTGTCTAGTCTTGTCTGTCTAGTCTTGTCTGTCTAGTCTTGTCTGTCTAGTCTTGTCTGTCTAGTCTTGTCTGTCTAGTCTTGTCTGTCTAGTCTTGTCTGTCTAGTCTTGTCTGTCTAGTCTTGTCTGTCTAGTCTTGTCTGTCTAGTCTTGTCTGTCTAGTCTTGTCTGTCTAGTCTTGTCTGTCTAGTCTTGTCTGTCTAGTCTTGTCTGTCTAGTCTTGTCTGTCTAGTCTTGTCTGTCTAGTCTTGTCTGTCTAGTCTTGTCTGTCTAGTCTTGTCTGTCTAGTCTTGTCTGTCTAGTCTTGTCTGTCTAGTCTTGTCTGTCTAGTCTTGTCTGTCTAGTCTTGTCTGTCTAGTCTTGTCTGTCTAGTCTTGTCTGTCTAGTCTTGTCTGTCTAGTCTTGTCTGTCTAGTCTTGTCTGTCTAGTCTTGTCTGTCTAGTCTTGTCTGTCTAGTCTTGTCTGTCTAGTCTTGTCTGTCTAGTCTTGTCTGTCTAGTCTTGTCTGTCTAGTCTTGTCTGTCTAGTCTTGTCTGTCTAATGTTGTCTGTCTAGTCTTGTCTGTCTAGTCTTGTCTGTCTAGTCTTGTCTGTCTAGTCTTGTCTGTCTAGTCTTGTCTGTCTAGTCTTGTCTGTCTAGTCTTGTCTGTCTAGTCTTGTCTGTCTAGTCTTGTCTGTCTAGTCTTGTCTGTCTAGTCTTGTCTGTCTAGTCTTGTCTGTCTAGTCTTGTCTGTCTAGTCTTGTCTGTCTAGTCTTGTCTGTCTAGTCTTGTCTGTCTAGTCTTGTCTGTCTAGTCTTGTCTGTCTAGTCTTGTCTGTCTAGTCTTGTCTGTCTAGTCTTGTCTGTCTAGTCTTGTCTGTCTAGTCTTGTCTGTCTAGTCTTGTCTGTCTAGTCTTGTCTGTCTAGTCTTGTCTGTCTAGTCTTGTCTGTCTAGTCTTGTCTGTCTAGTCTTGTCTGTCTAGTCTTGTCTGTCTAGTCTTGTCTGTCTAGTCTTGTCTGTCTAGTCTTGTCTGTCTAGTCTTGTCTGTCTAGTCTTGTCTGTCTAGTCTTGTCTGTCTAGTCTTGTCTGTCTAGTCTTGTCTGTCTAGTCTTGTCTGTCTAGTCTTGTCTGTCTAGTCTTGTCTGTCTAGTCTTGTCTGTCTAGTCTTGTCTGTCTAGTCTTGTCTGTCTAGTCTTGTCTGTCTAGTCTTGTCTGTCTAGTCTTGTCTGTCTAGTCTTGTCTGTCTAGTCTTGTCTGTCTAGTCTTGTCTGTCTAGTCTTGTCTGTCTAGTCTTGTCTGTCTAGTCTTGTCTGTCTAGTCTTGTCTGTCTAGTCTTGTCTGTCTAGTCTTGTCTGTCTAGTCTTGTCTGTCTAGTCTTGTCTGTCTAGTCTTGTCTGTCTAGTCTTGTCTGTCTAGTCTTGTCTGTCTAGTCTTGTCTGTCTAGTCTTGTCTGTCTAGTCTTGTCTGTCTAGTCTTGTCTGTCTAGTCTTGTCTGTCTAGTCTTGTCTGTCTAGTCTTGTCTGTCTAGTCTTGTCTGTCTAGTCTTGTCTGTCTAGTCTTGTCTGTCTAGTCTTGTCTGTCTAGTCTTGTCTGTCTAGTCTTGTCTGTCTAGTCTTGTCTGTCTAGTCTTGTCTGTCTAGTCTTGTCTGTCTAGTCTTGTCTGTCTAGTCTTGTCTGTCTAGTCTTGTCTGTCTAGTCTTGTCTGTCTAGTCTTGTCTGTCTAGTCTTGTCTGTCTAGTCTTGTCTGTCTAGTCTTGTCTGTCTAGTCTTGTCTGTCTAGTCTTGTCTGTCTAGTCTTGTCTGTCTAGTCTTGTCTGTCTAGTCTTGTCTGTCTAGTCTTGTCTGTCTAGTCTTGTCTGTCTAGTCTTGTCTGTCTAGTCTTGTCTGTCTAGTCTTGTCTGTCTAGTCTTGTCTGTCTAGTCTTGTCTGTCTAGTCTTGTCTGTCTAGTCTTGTCTGTCTAGTCTTGTCTGTCTAGTCTTGTCTGTCTAGTCTTGTCTGTCTAGTCTTGTCTGTCTAGTCTTGTCTGTCTAGTCTTGTCTGTCTAGTCTTGTCTGTCTAGTCTTGTCTGTCTAGTCTTGTCTGTCTAGTCTTGTCTGTCTAGTCTTGTCTGTCTAGTCTTGTCTGTCTAGTCTTGTCTGTCTAGTCTTGTCTGTCTAGTCTTGTCTGTCTAGTCTTGTCTGTCTAGTCTTGTCTGTCTAGTCTTGTCTGTCTAGTCTTGTCTGTCTAGTCTTGTCTGTCTAGTCTTGTCTGTCTAGTCTTGTCTGTCTAGTCTTGTCTGTCTAGTCTTGTCTGTCTAGTCTTGTCTGTCTAGTCTTGTCTGTCTAGTCTTGTCTGTCTAGTCTTGTCTGTCTAGTCTTGTCTGTCTAGTCTTGTCTGTCTAGTCTTGTCTGTCTAGTCTTGTCTGTCTAGTCTTGTCTGTCTAGTCTTGTCTGTCTAGTCTTGTCTGTCTAGTCTTGTCTGTCTAGTCTTGTCTGTCTAGTCTTGTCTGTCTAGTCTTGTCTGTCTAGTCTTGTCTGTCTAGTCTTGTCTGTCTAGTCTTGTCTGTCTAGTCTTGTCTGTCTAGTCTTGTCTGTCTAGTCTTGTCTGTCTAGTCTTGTCTGTCTAGTCTTGTCTGTCTAGTCTTGTCTGTCTAGTCTTGTCTGTCTAGTCTTGTCTGTCTAGTCTTGTCTGTCTAGTCTTGTCTGTCTAGTCTTGTCTGTCTAGTCTTGTCTGTCTAGTCTTGTCTGTCTAGTCTTGTCTGTCTAGTCTTGTCTGTCTAGTCTTGTCTGTCTAGTCTTGTCTGTCTAGTCTTGTCTGTCTAGTCTTGTCTGTCTAGTCTTGTCTGTCTAGTCTTGTCTGTCTAGTCTTGTCTGTCTAGTCTTGTCTGTCTAGTCTTGTCTGTCTAGTCTTGTCTGTCTAGTCTTGTCTGTCTAGTCTTGTCTGTCTAGTCTTGTCTGTCTAGTCTTGTCTGTCTAGTCTTGTCTGTCTAGTCTTGTCTGTCTAGTCTTGTCTGTCTAGTCTTGTCTGTCTAGTCTTGTCTGTCTAGTCTTGTCTGTCTAGTCTTGTCTGTCTAGTCTTGTCTGTCTAGTCTTGTCTGTCTAGTCTTGTCTGTCTAGTCTTGTCTGTCTAGTCTTGTCTGTCTAGTCTTGTCTGTCTAGTCTTGTCTGTCTAGTCTTGTCTGTCTAGTCTTGTCTGTCTAGTCTTGTCTGTCTAGTCTTGTCTGTCTAGTCTTGTCTGTCTAGTCTTGTCTGTCTAGTCTTGTCTGTCTAGTCTTGTCTGTCTAGTCTTGTCTGTCTAGTCTTGTCTGTCTAGTCTTGTCTGTCTAGTCTTGTCTGTCTAGTCTTGTCTGTCTAGTCTTGTCTGTCTAGTCTTGTCTGTCTAGTCTTGTCTGTCTAGTCTTGTCTGTCTAGTCTTGTCTGTCTAGTCTTGTCTGTCTAGTCTTGTCTGTCTAGTCTTGTCTGTCTAGTCTTGTCTGTCTAGTCTTGTCTGTCTAGTCTTGTCTGTCTAGTCTTGTCTGTCTAGTCTTGTCTGTCTAGTCTTGTCTGTCTAGTCTTGTCTGTCTAGTCTTGTCTGTCTAGTCTTGTCTGTCTAGTCTTGTCTGTCTAGTCTTGTCTGTCTAGTCTTGTCTGTCTAGTCTTGTCTGTCTAGTCTTGTCTGTCTAGTCTTGTCTGTCTAGTCTTGTCTGTCTAGTCTTGTCTGTCTAGTCTTGTCTGTCTAGTCTTGTCTGTCTAGTCTTGTCTGTCTGTCTAGTCTTGTCTGTCTAGTCTTGTCTGTCTAGTCTTGTCTGTCTAGTCTTGTCTGTCTAGTCTTGTCTGTCTAGTCTTGTCTGTCTAGTCTTGTCTGTCTAGTCTTGTCTGTCTGTCTAGTCTTGTCTGTCTAGTCTTGTCTGTCTAGTCTTATCTGTCTAGTCTTGTCTGTCTAGTCTTGTCTGTCTAATCTTGTCTGTCTAGTCTTGTCTGTCTAGTCTTGTCTGTCTAGTCTTGTCAGTCTAGTCTTGTCTGTCTAGTCTTGTCTGTCTAGTCTTGTCTGTCTAGTCTTGTCTGTCTAGTCTTGTCTGTCTAGTCTTGTCTGTCTAGTCTTGTCTGTCTAGTCTTGTCTGTCTAGTCTTGTCTGTCTAGTCTTGTCTGTCTAGTCTTGTCTGTCTAGTCTTGTCTGTCTAGTCTTGTCTGTCTAGTCTTGTCTGTCTAGTCTTGTCTGTCTAGTCTTGTCTGTCTAGTCTTGTCTGTCTAGTCTTGTCTGTCTAGTCTTGTCTATCTAGTCTTGTCTGTCTAGTCTTGTCTGTCTAGTCTTGTCTGTCTTGTCTTGTATGTCTAGTCTTATCTGTTTAATCTTTTCTGCCTAGTCTTCTCTGTGGAGTCTTGTCTGTCTAGTCTTATCTGTCTAGTCTTGTTTGTCCAGTCCATATTGTTTGTCTAAGTATTAAATTAGTCTGATTTCTCTTGTCTTATCCAGCAGTCTACTTTAGTCCTTCTAGTTTTGTTTGTCTAATTTTGTTGATCTGATCAAGTCAGTCTATCGTTGCCAAGTAGATTATTTCTTTCTTCTTTTAGCCTGTTTTCGTGCTCTCTTGAACATAGGCCCCTTCCAAACATCTCAATATCGATCTTTCTTGGGTTACTTTCATCCAGTTTCCTGGGCTACT